>JAWDJE010000004.1:23667500-24315000 GCA_035047345.1 Bradypodion ventrale | reverse complement strand
ATGTACTCTGAGGTCTTAATCATGCTTGCCATATGTCCACGGAAATGTCTGCAATCAGACCTTGCTGGCTCTTTGGCTATAAACAGAGACGAGCACTGAATCCTAGAGTCGGATACGACTAGCTTTTGAACAAGGGCAATCTTTAGCTTTACCTTTACTATGTAAGAATAAATTAATCTCATAGTCCTTTTTGCAAAAGTCCAATATGGACCTGTCTGTCTGCCTACCTACCTGTTTGCATAAACGTGCACAAATCTGTGCACCTGCATGCACAAACACAAGCACACAATATACATATGTGTGTGCACATATTTCTCATACTACATACTACAGAAAGAGAGATAGGAAGGTTGAAGAGACAGATGTTCCATCAGATGTACATTTTTACACACAGGAAAGCACAACTCAAAGTAGTGAGTGTTACCTCTTTATCTCTGCATACAATGAGGAACAGTATGGCAGTATCTCTGTACTTCCCAATCTGCCATAGGCCTCCTGTGCAAATATATACTGTACATATAGACATTCCAATTCCTGACCAATGCCTACAGCTGCAATTCATTTTGTCTGATGGCTTTACTACGCTTCCTGATAGTGATGACAAATTGATTACCCAGTAATGGAGAATTAGGTGAAGCTTCCTGATCTTATGGACGTAACACGAGAAGAGATTTGACAAAGTGTAAGGGGACACGGGGTCTCTATTTGATTTCTTTCTTTTCCTTTCCATTTTTCCTCCCCCCCCCTTTTTGTTTCTTTTGCAAGAAAGAAAATATTTCAAGCAGAGCAATGTAGATTGTTTAGATTTTCTCCTCTCCCCTCTGTTACGTTGTCCCCCTTCCCTAAGTGAAAAGACGTTACTTACAAAACACTGCACAGGATATAAGATTGCTCATATGCTGCTTATTGTCAGCTCAGTGGAAATCTGTAAGAAGATTTTCACATCTGCCCAGAAATGAATGGCAGGTCGCAAGCCAGCTTCTTGTCTCTGGAGATCAGCGTCACAAAAGTCACAGCCATGTTTAGCGCATACTGGGTCCTTGCCTGGCAGCCTCGGTTGAGAGAAGCCATGGGCTGAATAGAAAGAGGGGTTAAATCCTTCTCTCGCTAATGCCACAGAAAGTTAGAAAATGTAATTCTTATACAACACGTTCATAGATTTGACTCGAGAAGAGAAACATTTCCATCAGTATTTAGCCATCTTACTAAAATTTTGAGAGTGTTTGTGGAGCGGGTGGAGTTAAAACCGGCAGTGACTTATCTCATGCTGTCTACTTATAGTAGCAGTGCTGCTTGTTCTTTACGGGGCATTGGAGGATCGAAAGGCAAGCCTCCTTTTGAAAGTATCCTCCAATTCGAAGGACCATCAAGTCTGCCTCTGATTTAAACAAAAGGAATCACGTGGAAGGATGTTAGATGCAGTGGTGTGCTTCTCCCGGTACACCCCGGTATGGGCATACTGGTAGCAAAAATACCCCTAGGCCATGCCCACTTCCCTACTCCATTGCTCAGCAGCAGAGAGACCAGAGCAGAGGCAGCGGCATTAGCAGGAGGCAGAGTGACAACGACGGAGGCAGCAGCAGCAGCAGCAGCAGTGGTGGGCAAAGTGTTGGCAGTGGGTGGAGGAGGCGGCAGTGGCAGCAGGTGAAGTGGTGGCAATGGAGGCAGCAGTGGCAGCAGGTAAAGCAGTGGAGGCAGTGGCTCTTCTCCTCCTCCATCGGCTGCTGCTGCTGCCTCCTTAAGACGCTGTGGGTGCCGCTCGGGCGGTGGTGGAGGCAGCGGTGTGTGTGGCTGGGGGAAGGTGAGAGGGAGCTCACATCATGCCTCCCAGACCAGCTTGCATGCCGCCACTCCTTCTAGCAGTAGCAGCAGCAGCAGCAGCAGCACAACTCCTGCAATGCCCGGACATCCTGCAGAGAGTTGCGCCGCCGCCCCCACTGCTGCTAGAAGATGCAGTGGCAGTGGTATGCAGGCTGGTCTGGGTGGTGCAGTGTGAGCTCTTCCCTTCCCTTCCCTTCCCCTGGCATCAGGATGTCCAGGCAGCATGGCACGAGCCGCACAACTCTTGTGATGCCCAGAATCCTGTTGGAAGTTCTCTTCCTGCTGGATGTCCAGGCATTGCGAGAGTTGTGCTGCTGCTGCTGCACCTTAGCCACTTGAGCCACTGCAGCTAAGAAGCTCGTCTTGTTAGCTGGAAGGCCAACATGGCTGTTTGAGCTCCCATCTCTATACCAGCTCCTGGCAACCTAGCAGTTCAAAAGTAAGAAATTGCAAGTAGATAAATAGGAACCACCTCAGTGGGAAAGGTAACAACATTCTGGTGTCTAGTCATGGCTGCCACATGTCCAGAGAAACATCTACAAACAGACAGTACTGGTTCTTTGGCTATAAACAGAGATGAGCACTGAACCCTAGAGTCAGATACAACCGGTAGTTTTGGATTTAACAAAAGGTAAAGGTAAAGGTTGCCCTTGTTCAAAAGCCAGTCATATCTGACTCTAGGGGGCAGTGCTCATCTCCATTTACAGCCAAAGAGCCAGTGTTATCTGTTTGCAGACGTTTTCATGGCCATGTGGCAGGTACGCTGTTTAACTTCTCACCGAAGTGGTCCCTATTTATCTACTAGCAATTTCTTGCTTTCGAACTGCTGGGTTGGCAGAAGCTGGGACAGCTGGGACAGAGACAGAAGCTCACTTCGCATGACTAGATTGGCCACCCAGTCACATGGCCACCCCCAGCAAGTCACATGCCCACCGTTTTGGCCATGCCCACCAATTTGGCCACACCCACAGCATGGTAGTAATTTTTTTGATGCCCATCACTAGATGCCTTGGGTTTGTTAATCCACAACTAGCCACCTGAACAGCAGACGTATATTAGTTTCCTGCTCGTAGCCTTCTGAGCCCAGATCAAATTGTTATAGTAAAGGTGAATGTCTCCTTTTCTCAAAAGCTAGTCATGTCCGACTTTAGGGTGCAGTGCTTTTCTCCATTTACAGCCAAAGTGCCAGCCCTGTCTGCATCTGCAGATGTTTCCATGGTCATGTGGCAGGCAAGGCTAGATGCTGCAGTGCACAGAACACTGTTACTTTTCCTGCCGTAGCAGTACCTATTTATCTACTTGTAATTTCTTGCTTTTGAACTGCTAGGTTGGTAGGAACTGGGATAGACAACAGGTGCTCAGTCTGTCACACAGCACTTGGGTCTTGGAACTGCTCACCTGCCAACTTTCTGGTCATCAAACTCAGCATTTTAATTATTAAGCCACTACAACCCCTATATCAAGTGGTTATCGTCATTGACTGCAACTCGTATCCGAGAATGCATTTTCCTGAAACAAAAAAAAAAATGTCATTGGCATGACAGCTTGCCATCAAGTGACCAACACACTGTGATCACGGAGCCAAACCCTGCAGCACACATGAAATGAGACATGCAGGATTCAACACCAGAACTGCAGTGGACTGCTGCAGTTTTGAGGTTATAATTCCAGTGGTTATACAGTAATTCTGTTTACATTGTTGAAGTCTTTATAATTCTACATCTGTGCATATAAATCAGTGTATGTGTCTTCTACCCCCTTTTTTGGAGTGATACATGTTTTGCTTTTGGGTGATGTGTAAGCGGCTACCCTTGGTGGGTGTGGGAGTTACAGAGAGCATGTGTGTGGATGTGCGACCCTGGCACTGAAGCAATGTACCAATGCTACCATTGAGATGCAAAAGTAGGCTTGGTGGGATTCATGATATTTCATCAGAAACAATAAGAATTCGCTCCCCCACAAGTTCAGTGTCTTTCTGAAAGCATGAGGAGACATCTTCCAGCAGTAAAATTTCTCATCAACAGTGTCCAGAATCCATTTGGTCAATAACTAGCTGCGGCTAATTGACAAAATGCTTGGGTGCATTTTGGTTTCGCAGTAGGGTCTATACAGTTACAGTCGTAAGACCATGACCTATCCTTTAAATTTGCCGTAAATTATCATTTTAATGACAGAAAGCCTTTTCATATGTAAATGTCCTTCTTGGGGAAAGGGAGTGAGCATGTATTTGTTGTGGTGGGTCACAGGTTTTTAGGGATTGTGATTTGTGAGATGTAAGAAACAAAGTTGGAAAATCACTGTTGAGCATTTTTTGAAAATGCTCAATGCACGCAACATAGTATGCTATACAGGTTGAGCATTTTCAGTGGGAAAAATATTTTCAATTTTTAAAATGCACTCTCCTGTAATTCTTCAAGCATGGCGCCATGACAACAGACCCTTTTGATATTCCTTTCAATTATTTTCTATGGTCCACAAAATCCCAGTTCGGAACTAAAAATGGCCTAGTTTGTACTCTTTTGGAAACTTGTCATATCTGTGTGAGGCTTTCAATTTGTACCTCTTGCCTCAGTCCCACTGGAGACCCTGGGTTTCTTTCAGCCTTGGACAGTTCTCCATCATTAAATCAGGAGCAATAATACTAACCTGTCAGCCTCACAAGCTTGCTGTGAAGATTAATGCAATGATAGCAACTGCAGAATGCTTTGCACACTTGAGTGGTTGGAAAAATAAGTATTGCGTGCATCCTTAAACCACTCATCAGTTGCAGGCACCTACCAATGGTTAAGATTCTTGCTCCTGCCCACGGCTAGGAGAATTTTGGAATCCAGCATCAAGCTTAATTTAATAGGCTCCACATGTTTGGTTCCAGCAGGCCTAACCTCATTTATCCAGGGTGAAAATTAGGAGTAAAAAGTCAAAGTAGCATTCCCTGAGTGTAATAGCGAAGTTGTGTTGCTACCACGGCAGTGGGAATGGGTTAGCATCTTGCAAGTGTTACCACATTTGTAATGGAAGGTTTTTTTTTTTTGCATCAGGGACACAGCGTGTGCTGTGCAGATGTGATCCGTTTTCTCCGTCTGGCATCTCTGTCTTTGGTAGATACAGACAGTTTTGCTGCAGTTAATCTGGGCCTTGTGAATTAATGATGTCCCTGGATGCCAGCTCTATGTATATCCCTCTTTTTTATCATTCCCTTCCCCTCTGATTTCTTATCAGCATGGTCGCTCTTGAATTTCTTACAAGAATTGTTGCCGTTTAGGTCATTTCCCTGGAATAAGCAGACGGAATCCCAAATTATTCAACAGAAAATGTTTCTTGGAAGAAACAGCTAGCATGCAAGTTCTTGGCAGAAGTTCTCTTCTGTTGGTGTGTAAGGAGGAAGTAGTGTAGAGTAGAGCTGGGCATAAACACAAGTTTTAAAAAGATGTCCAGGAAGATGGACTACAGATTAATTCAAGGAATCCTAGGGAAAATTATGCCTTACAGAACTTCACGAGGCAATGTGTAACTATCAGGTCATCGTCTGCAACTCGTATCCGAGAATATGTTTTTTCCCTGAAGCAGGAAAAATACCATTGGCGTGAATTTGTTTACAATGGATCCCAGCTTGCCATGAAGTGACCCACACAGTATGATCACAGAGCCATCTCCTTCGACACATATGAAATGAGTCATGCAGGATTTGACACCTGGACTGCAATGGACTGTCACAGCCTTGAGGATATTATCAAGGTGCGCCTTCACAACCAATCCATCTGGCATGGCCTCTTCCGCCTCCACAATCATTGGGAATCAGAGTTCCTCCTCAGCTCATTTTGCAATTGGCCCCAATATGATGGTTTACAGTGGCATTTCTTCCACTGAGGGGGACCATCACCCCACCTAAAGGGCTCAGCACTGCTGCCTAACACTCGATAACTATGTAAATTTTGTTGTTCAAAATAATGATAATTGCAGTAAATAAAGACAGTAACATATACAAACACAACATGTTCTGTGTAGTATTTTATTTAAAATATCCTTAAGAATCTATGCTTTCTCATATTAATTCATGTCTCCCAGGTGGCATTTTGATTCTCCTGTTTCAATAACTCTAAAGCAAAGAAAAAATGCCAATACATGTGCATTTTGCTAATTCAGATTCTGTTTTATAGCCATAGTATAGTACAGTGATGGTGAACCTTTTAGAGACTGAGTGCCCAAACTTCAACACAAAGCCCACTCTGTGCTGGGAGGGTGGGGAGAGGGAAGAAGCACTCCTGTTGGGCTGCTAGGCAGAGGGGCGAGGTGAACTTTGTGCTGGGGAGAGGGAGGAAGCAGTCCCATTGGGTTGGTAGGTAAAGGGGTGGGGCAAACTGTGCTGGGGCGGCAGTGCACATGCCCACAAAAAGGGTTCTGAGTGCCACCTCTGGCATGCATGCCATAAGTTCGCCACCACTGGTATAGTACATTCAGTTAGTATAGTTTTTCATTCAGCATTACAATTTCTTTCTCAATCTGTAAAATAACAGGCACAGAAACCAAAGCTACATTTAACCTCTTTGACAAGGTGACACAGGTTGGGGCTGCTTGTAACGATTTGGTAACTGGGTGGAATTCCTTTGCACGTGTTCAGAGGAGCCTGCTGTTTATTTGCATTTTATGTTTAAACCTTAAATATCATACACACTTTCCTCTATATACCTGTATGTATATTACCTGTCAGTGTTCTATTTAATTTTTAGAATGAGTCATTTCTCAAAATGAATTGCACCTCGATGAATTTTTCAAAGGAAATTATTTTGTGTGTGCTTAAAGCAGGAGTTCTCAACCTTTTAAATCTGGGGGCTGGGTCATGCTCCTTATTACAGCTTTGGGGGCCGGGCTGCCATTTTGTCCTTCAACCACCACAAGGCACTTCCTGGTGTGGTGGAGGCGGGGGGGCACACAAACTTGTGCCGTGGGCTGCATCCAGCCCATGGGACACAGGTTGAGAATCCCTGAAAACCAGAGATACATGCTTATTAGTGGGAAAAGGATACTGTTAGGTTGGTCTACAGGTGGAATTATTGTAATATGCAGGTTCTCACCTTCCCCCATCATGTGTGCAGCTTGTGATATGGTATCCCATCCTGAAGAATTCCATTCTGCCCTACCAGTTGTAGCTAAAATACGAAGTGAGGATGGGAAAACCATAGCATGATGATGGCATGCCATTGTGTAGTAAGTTAAGGTAGGAAATTTGTGGTTGTCAATAATTTGTTGGGACTGTGACTCTCTTCTGGTCTAGGTGAAGGTGAGGGATCATAGGAGCTCACTTGGACAGTATCTGGAAGACTCTTGGATTAAGAGTTCCTGAAACTTTACAGAGCAGAGAAGAAGCACAATTTTAGCAACATCCTCAGGCCATAGACAGCATGCTGTTTTGGCCTTGATAATACAGATGTACCTGTTGTCTGATGACTGCAACAATGCTATAGCTTTGACTTAGCACAACTAGTGACTGTGGCAGCCATCAAACTTTGACTTAGCATATGTGGAACATCCACGTCAGACCCAACACTACCAAGAAAAGCTGTCATATGGCCCCTGTCAATGGATCAGAGGTAATGCCTCTGGACAGAATGCTTTCTTAATCAGCTATCCCAGCCTGGCATAAACAATATTGCCTGGGCTGCGTGATGAATTTAACTCCAAGGTGACTTAGCAAGTGATAATAGCTATAACATGGAACTACTGAATGATACATGCTTAATTTACTAATTAAAAACCTGAACTGGAAGGTCAAGAAATGTGACACATCTTTAGATCTAGAGACTGTAAGAGTGGTAGCTGTGTCAGTCAATTGGCCAAATCAGCATAGAGACATTTGGAGCTGGTGTCTTTAAATGAGCCAATTTACCTTACCATGACTTTTTATGGATTAAAATACACTTCCTTGTTAGGTAATCTTCAAAGGGGATTAATAGCCTGGCATCTCCAGACCTGACTACTAAAGATCTTATCATCTTTGTTGCTCTGGAGATTAAGTGAATGGCAAGGGAGACCAAATGTAATGGGAGAGGGTTAGGGTCACAATATTCACTTATGAACTTCCCAGGAAAAGTCAAATGTATATTCAGCAGGCTGGTTCCAAGTTTAGTCAATAAGGTGGTTCCAGGTGTAACCATTTTTAGAATGATTCACAATATTGACTAGCTGAAGTCCTTTTGATTTTAATGGGGCTGTGCTAAGTATGATTAAACCTGGAAGAAACCAGCTGTATCTATCTACAGTATTTGTTTTCAGCATTCTGGGTTATGGAAATGATTTAAGGATGCAGGGTGGGGCTCTTTTAAAAAGCCAAGTTATAAAATGAGAGTACTGAATTTGACAAATTGATATTTAACATTCTCTGCTTGCTTTTATGGTTTATTGCGGGTTTTACTATCGGAGGGATTGCTGTTTTATGGTTGTTCTAGTGAATTTTGGTTTTTAGATAATTTTATGTGAGTGTTTTAAGGTTGTTGTTTTATTGCATTTTATTGTTGCTCTATGTTGAGTAGGTGCCTTTGGGTCAAAAAGTATTAAACATAAATAAACACAGGTCTTAAAAATTATTTCATAGAACACTGCAAGACTAAGGTTGTCAAAATAAGTAAAAACCTTTGGACATGAAAAGATGTCCCTTTCAGGTTCTAAATTTTCATGGAATCCAGGTGTAAAGCAAGCTTCTTGCCGTGATTTTCAAGGTAGTTAGGAAGCAAAACAATCTCCGTAGAGACTGAAAAAGACACATTGCTGGAAATACGCATATTAAACTGAAAACTATCATTGCCCATTGAAAAAAGAAAGGGGCATCTCTCTATGCCTGTCCAGTGTAATGCAAATTTAGTGAAATTAGTACTGGAAGTTAAAATAATAGCATTTCCATTTTAAAATGGTAGTGCAAATAAGAACTTGACTCTTCCACTTCTGTGTGACTTGGTTTTGATATTTTCCCCAGGATAAATGGTAGAATGGCTGCTTAGGTAAATATAAAGATCACCCTTGCTCGAAAGCTGTTTCTCACCTCCGTTTATAGCCAAAGAAACAGCACTATCTGCATCTGCAGACATTTGTGTGGTCATGACTAGATATCAGAGTGCACAAAACGCTGTTTACTCTCCCACCATAGCAGTACCTATTTATCTACTTGCAATCTATATAACTAAAATCAAGGTCCGGTGCTGTATGTTCCTTATACAAATCCACACCCCTGCACTGATCGCGCTGAAACTCGGCACATACATACCTTGGGCCGAAGAGACGGTCACTGTGGGGGTGTCAAGCCCCATGGGGAGGTGTACGCCCCTAAATCAATCCGCAAAGGGGACGCTCCCACCGACAGGAGAAAAAGCAAGGGAAAAAAGCCAACCAAGGGGGATTTTGATGCCATCACCACAGCTCAGACCTTCCAGTCGTCAAGTTCAGTGTCTTAACAACTAAGCCACCACAGTCCCTTAGAATGGCTGCTTATACATTGCTAAAAGATGAAAATGTATAAGCACAAAAGAGGGCAGACGATGGTCTGGATTTGCACAAAATTGGTATACAGTCTGATGCACTTACAGTATATAATATACTGTAGTTATAAATTTGAAGAGAGTATACTTTCATTTGTTCATTCAAGTGCTAAATCACTCATCTACAAGGATGACTATCCTAGAGGGCTGGCTTCTGTATATTAAACTTTGCAGAGAAATGAAGTTCACTGAGAGTGATATTTTACTGACTGTGGAGCCAGAGACTGGGAGTTTGATTCCTCATTGTGCCTGCTAGGAGCAGAGGCAACCTAGGTAGCCATTCCAGATGCAAAATAAAATGAGCTTCCTGCTCTCTCCAAAGAACATTGATTTAAAAATGTAATATTTGTAACTTCAGCTCCAAGACATCCGTCCCCATGGCTGCTGCCCTGCTGACTGTGGGATCTGAGTCATGTTTCTTCAAAATAGTAATGTTTCTGAGGAGCTATCAAGGGTCTGGGTCTCCTAGAGCAGTGGTGGTGAACCTATGGCACATGTGCCAGAGGTGGCACTTGGAGCCCTCTCTGTGGGCACCCATGCAGTCACCCCAACATAGAGTTTGTCCCGCCCCTCTGCCCAGCAGCCCAAAGGGAGTGCTTCCTCCCTCCCCCAACTCAGAGTTTGCCCCGCCCCTCTGTCCAGCAGCCCATTGGGAGCACTTCCTACCTCCCCCAGCACAGTTTGCCCCACCCCTCTGCCTAGCAGCCCAATGGGAGCTTTTCCTTCCTCCTCTGTTGCTGTGTTGGCACTTTGCGATAAATAAGTGTTTTTTGGGTTGCAATTTGGGCACTTGCTCTCCAAATGGTTTGCCATCACTGTCCTAGACGTTGCATGTCTTGCCGTTCTAAAGAAATATCAAGATAGGAATAGCCTGGCCTTCTCCATTTGTGAACATACTGCCTCAGGGACGTAGAACATGGCAGCCCCCTGAAGTCTTTTTTTGACCATCTCTGCCCCCAAACTGGCACTTATTCCAGTGGTATTCTATAATATGGTGCCAAGGGGAACTTTTAAAAACATTTTATGAAAGAATATCAGAGTATGAGTGGGTTGGCAATGCGGAAAGAGGCAAATTCAGTGCTAAATAATAATGTACTCCTTTCACCATTAAAAGGACATCACTGGCTCTCTTTTTTCCCCTACCATGTAAATCATCATAATGAGAAAATCCTTTAAAAGTAGCATGGTATGTTAAAAAGGGAAAGATGAGCACCTAGAAGAATTACCACAGAAATCTCCCGTTTATTATCTAGGTGTGCTTAATAGCCTGCTGGCTGATGAAAAATCATTTGCTAACCCCACAGTATGGTTCATTTTCTGACTCAATCACTCAGCCATGCATTGGCTAGTCCTTTTTTAATATATATATATATATATATATATATATATATATATATACCTTATATTACCAGTACTTCTTTTGTCAATGTCTGGAGATAATTCATGACAGCAATAACATCCATTAACACATCTACTCAGCAGTTTAGTCTGGACAGGTAGGCCCTGCTGTGGGCTCCAGCTATTAGCAATAGCTAAGTCAGTTATTAATAGAAGTTTCAGACTTATTTTGAAGGTAGACTTAGAGGCTGACCATAAATGAATCCATTTGCTGGGTGATTTTAATTTTTTTGCTTTCATAAGAAAAGGGTTCCTTTTGTAGATGCCTTTTTTGTGGACTAATTCCCACCCCCACCCACCACGTCTTACAATGATATATCTTTTACTTCCTTTTGTGCTACCTTTAGATACCAAGGAAAAATTGTAGAGAATCTGTAAAAAGAAATGTGAGTTCCAGCAGCTTCCGTTCTTGACATATTCTCTTTTCTTTACATGTAATATGAGACTTGTATTATATGTCTGAAATTACCTAATGGTACGCATAGGACTTAAAGTACAGTAATACCTCGGTTAATGTTAAGTTAACAATTAAAACAATTAAGCATTGATCAAGGTTAAAAACAATTTTAAAATATTTTAAAACATTTTTAAATTAATTACATTTCATACTTTAAATTAATTACATTTCATACTTCGCTCTCTGGGCCGGCCCACCCAGCGAGCAGAAAAAGGGGAGACGCCGCCGTTGCGGAGAGGGACTCCCTGTCTTGCCCGGGAGTCCACGCCACCGGCTCCCAGGAGTGGAGACAGGTGGGAGAGCCACTGGCCCTCCACAGCTGACTTCGCTCTCTGGGCCGGCCTGCCCAGAGAGCAGAAAAAGGGGAGACGCCGCCGTCGCGGAGAGGGACTCCCTGTCTCACCCGGGAGCCCACGCCACCGGCTCCCGGGAGTGGAGACAGGTGGGAGATGCTGCGGGTTGTCCTGGTTGGCCCCCTGGGATGCTTCGCTACCATCTTCTTGTTGTTGGCTAGGATTTGGGGCCAGCCGCGGCGGGCGGCTAGACTTGCCATGGTCTGGGCCTCGGTGGAGGCGAGGAGGCTGGTCAGTTTGGAGCTTCAGGACTTGTGCACGCTTTTGTTCCACCCACCCCCCCCCCCTTCTGGAAGGACTAAAAGGACTGTGCTGGGTATATTTTTTATATTGTTATTTGACGTTTTGAATTTTTTTTAAATATTTTGTACTCTTTGATGTGATTAACTGATGTTTAGGATTTTATTGTATTGTACCTTATTTGATGTATTGTTAGAAGCTGTATTGTAGTGCACATGTAGTGCATATTGTAGTGTGTATATATATATATATATATATATATATATATATATATATATATATATATATATATATATATATATATATATATATATATATATATATATCTGTAATTTTTGCGGACAGGGATTTGTAATTGTACTTTTGGTGATTGATTTTTTGCTGTATTTATTGTATGTTATGTTACTGTATTTCGTATTATTGTCCGCTATGTAAACCGCCCTGAGTCGGGTTCGCCTGAGTGAGCGGTATATAAGCGTGAAAATTAAATTAAAAAATTAAATTAAATTGTACAATGCAAAGGTTTTCCTCAAATTTCCTGACGTTGACCGCCTGGATCGCTAAGGGAGTTAGCGGTCCAGGCGGGGGATTCTGAAGAGAGGCTGGGGAAAAGTTCCCCCAGCCTCTCTTCAGAAGCATCTCCCCCACCTGGATCGCCTGCCTGTTTGGGAATGACAGTGGGCAGCGGAGCATCCGCTGCCCACTTCCCTTCCCAAACAGGCAGGTGGATCGATCCCCGGTTCCCAGGAGCTATGCAAGTTGCTGACTTGTCACTGCAAAACACTTGGCTCTGTCACTATACCTGAAGCCTAGAAAAACAGGAGCTAATTTGGAACATAGGTAGACACTAACACTGATCAGTGACCAAAGATTAGAAAGCAACCTATAGTTTTACCACTGCCCATCACTAAGAAGCAGGTGGGGTGGGGTGTGACTTCTTGTTTTACTGGAAAGCCCCCATCTTTAAATGGCCTACTCTAAGTTTGAGTAGAAGTGGAGAAAGTGTGCCCGCTTTACTGTCTGAAGCACCAAAAATCTTCCTGTGGAACTGTTCTTCATTGCAAAATATTTTATCAGTATATACCAGCAGCCTATTTTGTTTCCTCAAGTGGTGGATGTCGTGGACCTCGCATGTAAGTAAGTCTGAGGAATTGACCATATCACAGATCTCAGAAAGTTTCAGCCCTTGCTGAAATCAAGCTCAGAAGCTTGTTATTATGTGGGAGGGTGATAGTGATCTAGCCAAATTAATGTGGCTTGGAAATATATTTCACTTTTTATGTTGATTGGATGAAAGCTGCATGATTGATAAATGGACAGATTAATGGAGAAGCAGATAGGTAAAATTGTTCAATGTCCTGTATTCTTGAGAAACAGTCAATCCTGAAGAAAATCAACCCTGACTGCTCATTGGAAGGACAAATACTGAAGCTGAAGCTCAAGTACTTTGGCTGCCACATGAGAAGAGAGGACTCACTTGAGAAGACCTTGATGCTGGGAAAGATCAAAGGTAAAAGGAGAAGGGGCGGATGGATGGAGAAGGTGGATGGATGGAATTATTGATGCGATGGGCGTAGATCTGTGTGGGCTGCGGAGGATGGCAGAGGACAGAGGAGCCTGGCACACGGTGGTCCATGGGGTCACAAAGGATTAGACTCGACTGTGCGACTGAACAACAAAATTTTTTTGAGAAAGCAGAAGATCTCAATATTCAAATCTACATTCTATGGCTTTCTCTAAGTTATAGCCCCTTCAGCCTTTCATACATTATGGCTTTCTTATTTTTCAGGAATGCTGTATAAATGTGTGTTAGTTGTTATGTGTCATCAAGTCAGAACCAACTTGTAGTGACCCTAATAGGACTATCAAGGCAAGTGAGATATTTATGGAGTGGCTCTACCAGTTCCACATCCCTAGTGAGTTTCCGTGGTTGAGCAGGGATTTGAACTCAAACCTCCTGAATCCTAGTCACACTATCCACTACACTACACTGGGTATCCCATATATTTTTGTACATGCATGCACATTTGCTTTTTTGTTTGCTGTTTCATTTTGTTTGTGGCCCTAACATCAGAAAGTCTAGATTCAATCTAGAATTGGTGCATATTTTATTTCAATTTACTTTCAAAATAAGAATTTACCAACACTTAAAAAACATCAAGTGTGGGAAAAGCTAAATCCCTAACTCTGGTCAAGCCAACATTCCTCTATGTCAGAATACCTCATAAAATGTATGTAAGATAATGATTTTGATTACACTGTACATTGAATTCCTCCAATGCTGTGTTAGCCTTATGTCAAAATAGGGTGACTCGAGTTGTGGCTGCTGAATTTAAAATCAAGAGATACTTTTTGTATTGCATTGCATTTGAACACAATGGTTTGTCTGCTGTAATGTTGCTTATTGCCTTTTTTTTAGTTGCCATTGTATAAAGCTCCTTGCCATGTTAAATGGGAAAAAGCACTATAATATTCTGTCAAAATCAAGACAGTCTAAAATATCTGTTGATCTTGAGGTTTCGGTAATTGATGTATGTTTCATTCCTGTTTTAGCCTTTGATTCTTAGCTCTTTTACCCGGTTGCAAAAAAAAAAAAGCATCAAGCATCCTAAATGGGGTTGAAAAGTTATTAGCTCCTACTCCCCTCGGAGATGTTCTTATGCTTTATCTCTTGCATCCAACTGAGAAGATACCCTTGGAAATCTATAGGACTTACACAGAATGGGAATAAATGAGCGTGTGGCGATTGATGTTGCTGTCCCATAGGTTTGCAGTGCTGTGTTTGTGTTTAATTGGTAAGCATTCTGCATTATACTCTGAGTGCTGAGGGGCTTGGGGATCATATATTTTCAGTTTCTTGAACATGATTAGGTTTCTTGTAATTTACATTTTTTGCCACTAAACAGTGATACATTATATTTAGAAAATGAGATGCACTGAGTGTTAGCAAGACGTGACAGTGACAGATCTTATAAACGTTAATACTGAAAGCCATCATAGTTCAAGTCACGGTAGTTGTGTTAGAGCTTAGTCAAAAACATATAGAGAGATGAGGATAGGAAGATGGTGGAGGGGAAATGTCAGTGATATCAAATTGTTATAGTTAAAGTGTCCTTTTGAAAACCCATCTGCTTTTAAAAAACATTACAGAAACAAAATACAAACCACCCAAGCCATGGAATGAATATGGAACTTAAAATAACCCCCAAAACAAAACCCAGTACTTGGGAAACACTTCCCTAGAGCAGTGGTGGTGAACCTTGGCACTCCAGCTGTTCTTGGACTTCAATTCCCAGAAGCCCAAGTCAATCAATACACCTGCTGATCAGGGCTTCTGGGAATTGAAGTCCAAGAACAGCTGGAGTGCCAAGGTTCACCACCATTGCTCTAGAGGTACATGCAGTGGCTTAGTGGTTAGGATGCTGAACTTGATGACTGAAAGGTCGGCAGGTCAGCAGTTTGAGACCTGAGTACTGCACGACGGAGTGAGCTCCCATCTCTGTCCTAGCTCCTGCCAACCTAGTAGTTTGAAAGCAAGAAATTGCAAGTAGATAAATAGGTACTACTTTGGTGGGAATGTAATAACTTTCCGTGCACTCTGGTGTCTAGTCATGCATGCCACATGTCCATGGAAACATCAGATGCATACCAGTGCTGGCTCTTTGGCTATAAATGGCGATGAGCACCACACCCTAGAGTCGGATACGACTGGCTTTTGAGCAAGGATAACCTTTACCTTACAAATGGCTGGTTTTATGAAGCATCCAAAAATCTCCAGCAAGTCTTTTGTTCTGCGTCGTGCAAATTTGTACCAGACACCCTGCAAACCCAGGTTCCGCTACACAGCTGGTATCAGTTGGTGCCACTTTTACACATTTTTGGCCACCAGAAAAAGGTTTTGGAAGATAGAAAAATAATAATGTATGGGCCATATGATGAATCCTAAAATGCATATTACAGTAATATCTCATTATGCCAACATCTTCCTAAGATTACACCTTAAAACATCATTGAGACTATGTGATTTTAACATCGAATCATCCCCTACCTATTTTTTTTCCTTTATTATGTGGCTGGGTAAAGACATCTGAAGTTCTATGGAAAGTGATTCCTTTGTCCTTTTTGGGCCGTGGGCCGGTCACGTGGTTCAGTGGGCCGGTCATGTGGTTACTTCCACTGGAAGCAGAAGTAAAACACACCTTGCAGTCTGTTTTGCAACAGATATGTTTTGCAACAGGATGAAATTTTAGGCTGCCATTTTCTCTGCTTAAACCAGGGGTGCCCAAACTACGGCCTGTGGGCCATAGCTTGGGCACCCCTGCACTACAGGGTGGGTTTGTGTAATAGTTAAACATGTTTATCTGCTCTGTGTCTTTATGACTGACCTGGTTAGAATGTATGCCCTTCAATAGAAGACGAAAAACACCCCCCAGATGTATCTGCTTGAGAGGTTATTGCAGAGATGGTGAAAGCTGCTTTTTGGAGCCTGTGTTTTCCCAAATCCTTCAGCAAGAAGGGCCACTGCTGTGGCATTCTTGAAGCAGTATTTGGAGAGGGGGGTGGGAAACCAAAGACAAAAATGTTTCTCCCTTTCTGGATTATTGCAGACAAAATAAATTCACTGATACTATCCCCAAATGGCCCTCCCTCTATTCCACCCGTTGGCGCTTTTGGTCCCTTTACTGAAACATGATGTTGTGATGATGGCACGATAGAGGCAGCATATTCCTCCAGTGGGTGATTGGCTGGGAATAATCTCCTTTCTTCATGTACAACACAACATAATAGGCTTTTTCCTGCATCATTGTAAATGATGCTGTCAGCAGTCCATGGATGGAGGCTCTCTCACTATGCACTGACATGCTAAATCATCATGACTTAGCCGGAGCTACTAGTTTACAGTCTATCATGTCAATATCCAGTGGGCTAAGGGTCTCTTGTAATACGCATTGACACATTACAGACCATAGCGTTCTGTCTAGTCCATAAATTATGGAAGGGCTTACAGGCATCTGTTTATTTTTTTTAAAGCAGGGGTTGGAGGAATGGAGGAAGGCGGTCGTACAAGCCAGGTATGGCTATTAAAACATCAGGATGATGCCATGGCAGCTCAGCGCCCGCAGTGTTAAAACCATGCCTAACCTTGGAATAATTATTGCAGGGGCGGGAAGCCCAGCCAGCCCCAAAGGCCGTGTCGGAAATACATCATGAGCCAAAGGGCTGCCGCTTCTGTGCATATTTTAATTGTGCGTAATGAATGTAATTAGCATATCATTTCCACATCAGAAGCCACATGACTGTTGTTTGGAATGTTATACCTATTCTGTAAATCATCTTTTTCCTGTAAGGCTTACTTCTCAACCCTAAATTCCCCCCTTCAACTTTGTTTTGTTTCATTTTAGTCCATCAATTCAAATGGAAATACGTGTAAACACACTCTTAATTCTTCAAGTTAAAAAAACAATGTAATAGAGTTGCATTCTGTCATCCCTTGCATGGTTTTCCAATCCTGAGTATTTTGGCCATCACATTATTTTTAACCTTTCTGTACATTAATGAGGACTAGACTCTTATTTCTTAGAAAGCAACATGGCACACTTAGCATCCTAACAAAACCTGTAGGAAGAAGGCATAGCAAAGCAATCACACTTATATGCTGCCTCATGGTGCTTAGTGCACTCTCTGGGCAGTTCACAAGTTACTTAGCATTTTGCCTCCTCATGGCATGGTTATTAAAAATAAATAAATAACCCATTTCATGTGGAAGGAAAAGCTTTTCACTTAAAGAGGTATGCTAGGCTTTTGAATGAAAACTGCCAACTACTCCTATCTAAAAACTTAAGTTTTTTTCCAGGTTACTGAGAAAGGACAATTTGGTTCCTTTTGTTTCTTTCTTTACAGGGGGCCTAAAACCCTCTGACAGATTTCTCAGAGGCTGAGCTTCATATCTTGAGATAAATATTACACGATAAAAATGGCAGTGCTTAAAAATAGTACTTATTTCTGCAACTTAGGAAGGTTGCCAAATCTGAAGCAAGAATTATGTTATTTATTTATTTTTAGCATTTTTAAATACCAAATGACTTTAATGTAGGCACTACTTGAAGTGGCGAACGAACATATAAACATAGATGCAATAGTAAATACCATAATAACCCAAAATAAAATTAAAACCAAATAAAGACTGTGAGGCAGCGAACAATAATATACAACAATTAAATAATATGACTATGCAAAAATTAACAGACACAGTCCGAGAACCAAAGACCCCTTCTGCTGTGGCGAGATATTGGAAAATATCTATAATAGAGAATTTTTTTGGCCATATTTCTGAAGACCTGGAGTGAGGAGGCCTGCCGGATCTCAACTGAGAGATAATTCCAAAGTGAGGGGGCCATCACCAAGAAAGCTCTCCTCTGTGTATCACTCCTTTTAGCTTCTCTTGAGATGGCCATCCTCAGCAATGTGGCCTGAGAAGACTTTATACTTCTTCTTCTTGTGCCGTATCCGATTCCGCATATTGGTGATCATAATGGCGATCAGCCATAAAGACTGTCCTGAGAATATAATGCTGTGGCCTTTCATCTGCCCTCTGCATCGCAGTTTGACACCCACACCACTGATCCAGCTCTGCAAGTCACTTTTTGGTCCTGAGCCCTTTTGGCACTCAAAGTCCTCCTTAGCTCCAGGCCATTATTGATGAAGCTGTTGCCTTCCATCAAGATGGATTCAAGTGGGATTTAATCCACTTGGGGAACATCACCCTTCCCTGTGGACTTTGCCAAGGCCATTACTCCTCAGGGTTGTCCAGTGGCTACAGAAGCATTCCCCATGGCTGTGGGGAAGTTTCCAGCAGCTGCTGATACATCCTTGGTGGCTGCTGGTTGCCTCCCCCCCTGCCAGGTAGCCATGGAGGCCTTCCCGGCTGCTGCATGGGGGAGGGGTGTTCTGGCAGCTGCAGACGCATTCCCAGCATCTGTGTGTGTGTGTGTGTGTGTGTCCTTTACTCATGCCATGCAGCTCCTCCAGGCCGGTAAGCAGGAGAGTGGTGTGTGTGGGAATGGGGGGACTTTTTTGGTGTGTGGTAGGCTCGGAGTGGTCGGTGGCAGCAGCAGAGAAACCCCCAGTCTGGCCCCTCAACTGTCTGAAGGAGCATGACCTGGCCCCCAGCTTTAAAAAGGTTGAGAACCCCTAGTCTACTCTAAATGAATTGCCAGTTTTAATTATGGTAGCTATATGGAATGTATGGGGATTTGGTATCTCAGTAAAGGTAAAGGTGACCCTTGCTTGAAAGCCAGTCATATCCGTTCAGTGCTCATCTCTGTTTATAGTTGAAGAGCCAGTGCTGTCTGCTTTTGCAGACATTTCCATGGACATGCCTAGACACCGTGGGCATGCCTAGACACCGAAGTATACGGAATGCTGTTTACCTTCCCACTGAACTGGTCCCTATTAATCTACTTGCAATTTCTGCTACACATTCACTGCTCTCTGTATTAGTAAGAAACACGAGGAGGAAACTAGATGATGTCCTGGAAGGAGAATGAGTTACATTTAAATGGTAGGGAAGTGTAGAAATGCACCCTATGTTCAGAAAATCCCCAAAACATGTGTGCATTGCAACATTATCTTGGAATTAATTCACACTTAAGATAAAGAATGTAGCTGTATATCTGCTTTGTTGAGGCTGGTCTCTCTTGCAAGGCGTGTTTGTGCCTTTTGTCTATTGCAATTTATCAAGAGTTCATTTGAGACTACAAATTCTTCTAAGGGGAAACAAAGCAGATAGCAGCCTTTAGCAGGCTAAAGTCCAACAAACGTCAAATTCTGAGCATTACTTTGTTTCTCTATTTAACATTAAAGCTGATGGCTTTTTGACAGGTTTATAGCTGACAACTTCCATAGCCAGTCATGCAACACAATTACGTTGGAGCTAATTTGATGAATCAACTTGATGTTGTATAGTCCCAGTTGACTTCAATAGCGTATGTGCTCAATTTTCTGCTGGAGGTCAAAAATAAGCTTTGAAATTTGGCTAATCCCATCACATCCACAGAACATGTCTGGTGGAATAATATTTGGACATGCGGTCCTTACTAATGTCAGAAATAAGAAGGGGGAATGTAGTCATTTCATTAGGCTTACCAATCACGAATTTGAATGGGTGTGATAGTTGGGGTCCCCATGTCCAGCACTTATTTTAGGTGTTCCAAAATGCTGCAGTGCTTGTAGAACATGCTTGGTAATACGGTTTTCAATCTTAATGCTGAGCCTGGAGGAAAAACTCTTTGAATCAGTTGCAGTTATGGAGGGGGAAGATGAAAGATATTATATTATTACTAATTGAGAAGGGTCGGCCTTAATATTTGGCAGGATGCTATCTCTGGTGGCAGATGCTGGGAGGCAGTAACAAAGTTTTATATGGCCCAGCTGTGTGCTACATACCTGTAGCTTTATCTGTGTTCTGTAGGTTGGGTTGCCGTCTTTTGATGCAGTGTTTCAGAAGCATTCAGCTGTCATTTGAGCTTACTTTAGTAACTGGCCTAGGAAGGGATACCATTTTGTCCTTTGCCTCAGGCCGCAAGAAGTCTTGGGCCCAGCCTTGCTGCTGTTTTGCAGGTGAGATTTCAGCTGGGACCATATTTAGTGTGCATCACTTGACACAGTTGTATTCTAAGTTACAAGTAGGCTGTTAACCAAAAAGCAAGATGGGATAGCCACTCTCCTTTACTGTCATGTTTCAGATTATTTGATAATTGATTGGTAGAATTTGCTATCTCCTGCTTTTCTCCCTTGCAGGACCCAAGGCAGCTCGCAACACAATTTAAAATGGAAAACAACAACAATAAATGCAGGCTGAAATCCTGCTGTGCTACTTTTTACTTAGACTCATTGATAGTAAAGGTAAAGGTTTCCCTTGCTCGAAAGCCAGTCATATCCGACTCTAGGGTGCAGTGCTCATCTCTGTTTCAAAGCCGAAGAGCCAGTGTTGTCTGCTTCTGCAGACGTTTCCGTGGTCATGTGGCAGGCATGACTAGACACAGGAGCGCACGGAACGCTGTTACCTTCCCACCTACTTGCAATTTCTTGCTTTCGAACTGCTAGGTTGGCAGGAGCTGGGACAAAGACGGTAGCTCATTCTGTCCTCCAGTACTCGGGGATCGAACTGCTGACCTTCTGCCTCCCAGTCAGTGTCTTAGCCAATTGAGCCACTGCAGTCCCTATCCTCTTCCATTATCATTTTACCTATGACCAAAGGCACAGAAGCACATAATTATTAAAAGTTAGAAAGTCCAATAACCAATTGGGGTTGGTAACTTCAGGGTCTTCCCTTAGGTTTTTTTTTTAAAAAAATATTTAATGAGAATTGGTTTGAATGGCTTTCAAACAGATCTCCTTTAGCAGAACTTTTTCAGAGGAAAACAACCAAGGTAGCAAGGAAATGAAACCCAGTAAGAAATGGTTGAGGATATGCCCTCCTGAAGGAAGGTCATATGACAGGCATCTGCAAGGATCTGGTCTGTCAACTAGAAGATTTGTTTGGCCAATTTATATAGCCTCCCAACTCAAAACGACTTTGGGTGGCTCACAACATTAAAATCAACACCAGTCTAAAACTTAAAACCCATAAAAACCCAAATGAAAATACTACAAGTATTACCCCAAACAGCTAAAAGAACAAGGGAGCAATATTCCTATATCAGCCAACAGGCGGGGGTCACCGCATCACCAGTGCCCCACACCTGCTTTGCCAGTCAGGTTTTTAGTTCTTTCCTGAAGGGCAATGAGGAGTTATGTCTGGAGTCGTACCTTGATTGGCAGGAGGTTTCATAGGGCCGGAGCAGACACAGAGAAGGCACTCCTTCTGGTGCCTCTCTAGCAGATAGCACAATAAGAGAACCTCTCTGGTCTGTTCTGGTGGGACGGACAGATGTTCTCGGGGAGACGTGGTCTCTTAAGTATCCTGGCCCACTAACATGTAGCTGGAAGGCTTGTTTTATCCTATTCAAGAAGTTAGAACCTAAACCAGGGATTCTCAACCTTTTAAAGCCATGGTCTGGACCACGCTCCCCCAGACACCTGAGCGGGTCGGACTGGTGGTTCCTCCCCACTGTAAACACTGCCATAAAATGCACCCGTGGCTGTTGTAAACATGTTTACAACAGCCATGGATGCATTAATGGTTGTCGTAAACGCATCTGCTTCCGGTGGCAGCGGCAGCAGCAGCAGTGACACGGGCCACATGAAATGGTGCTGCAGGCCGGGTCCAGCCTGTGGGGCGTAGGTTGAAAACCCTTGACCTAAACCAGTGTATTGGGAGGTTTCTGAGAAGCGTTTGACGAGCCAGCAGTGAGGGGTGCTTTAGCTATGGATTCCTGAATTGATCAGGGTTCAGATTAAATTACTCTTGCATTCACATCCATTCAGAATGCTTAATCTGTTGTACAGTTAATCCAGCTAAAAGTTTAATTTGTCCTCTTGCTTTTGAAAAGGAAGCACAGTGCATGACGATAATTAAGTTTTGAAACTCCTTAACAGAGATTGATATATTTGCTTATTTAAACAACTGATTAAATACATTATTTAATTATTTCCACCCCACTTTGGTCTTAAAACAAAAATTTAAGGCTTATGCCAGTTTACAGCAAGATAAAAAAGCAGGCAAAGATAAAAAGATAAAGAATAGTTAATAGTGAAAAATAAATAAACCAATTATGATAATAAAAACACAGCTCAACTCAATACAGTTTTAAAAGCAATTGAATAAAACATATAGGGACTCTTCCATTAAAAGCCTTTTCTCAGCAGTTAGCTGATGGTTGAAAGTTTACCTGATTTAAAAGGTCCTTGCTTATAATATATGTTTTTTTATCATGCATCCCAAGCCAACAGTGTTAATCTTTGGGAAAGAGGGAACAGATCTCCCTGAAAATAAGTGAAAGATTAGGCAGCCTTATAATAGTAAAAAAAAAACACCATCCAGTGTCTAGGATAGAGCATTAATTACAGGTTATCCCTCTGGAATATTTCAGAAGGAAGCAACTGGAAAGATACAAACAATGTGGTCCATTTAAAAAAATATATGCTTGGCAGGGATTTAACCTTCTCTTTATCCTGCATTTCTTGTACACTTATGTGATGCTGTAATGCAACGCATCACTGTGGACTCACTGGTGTCATATCGCCTCCCTCACCCTCTACTTATAAGCAGACAGATGGTCCTGCAACGTGCCGCCAAGATCGATATGTTGGTTCATAAATGGCATTCACTGAAACCCTTGATTGGATTAAAATAGTCATTCCCGTATTTTGCTGAACTTTTCCATTTATTGAGCAATAATTTCCTGTAAACAGGGCTGGGACAAGAACTAGGCAGGAGTAATGTGACTTAGTGATGTATAAGAGTAGGTGGGACAGCATCGTCTAAGAAGATGGGTAAAAGGACCATTAGAGGGGAACAAAGCTGGGAATAACTGCTTTTTTAACCCCATATTGGATTGCCATATCCAATATAGTCAGTGGCAATGCTGGCTGGGGGATTCTGGGGGTTGCAGTGCCATAGCCAGGTGTTGTGTTTTTTTTTTGGGGGGGGTTCAGCCTCCCCCCAATTTTTCCCCCCAGGAGGGGCAACAATGTCACACTCACATATATAACATTGACATCCAGGGGTGGGGGTGGGGGCAGACTGTTAGCTCAGGAGAGGTTTGCCCCCCCGGGGGGGGGGCTGGCTACGGCCCTGGTGGGTTGTAATGCAAAATAGTAAGTTTTCAAGCTCTGGAGGGATCATAGCAGTGACTCTGTGTTTTGGCAATACTGGGCCTGGCCCTGTCATTGGGCAGAATGAAACAGCAACTTCAGAAACTAGAGAAGGCTTTTGGAGAACAGAACTGTCTCTGTCACATTCCTCCCTCGCTCCAGTCAACGTACTGCCCTTAGGCAGTGCTTAGTTTTTAAGATGCTGAACTTGATGACTGGAAGGTCAGCGGGTCAGCAGTTTGAAATCTGAGCACTGCACGATGGAGTGAGCTCGTCTCTGTCCCTGCTCCTGCTAACCTAGCAGTTCGAAAGCAAGAAATTGCAAGTAGATAAATAGGGACCACTTTGATGGGAAGGTAAACAGCGTTCAGTGCACTACAGTGTTTAGTCATGCCTGCCATGGAAATGTCTGGCTCTTTGGCTATAAACAGAGATGAGCACTGAACCCTAGAGTCGGATACGACTGGCTTTCGAGCAAGGGTGACCTTTATCTCTTAGGCATAGTGCAGAGCATATAGATGGGAGGTGCTCTTCTTTTACAATTGCTTGTAATGTAGCTCGAAATTTCCAATTTCTAGGGAAACATCAACTGCCAGTCTGGTTGGCTTCCATGTATGGATCAAGAGTGGGGAAATGTCATTTCATCCTTCACCTCAAGTAAGAAAATCACATGGACTAGCCCTAGCTAGGACTATGAGGCACTAGCAACTGGAAGATAAAAGAGCAGTCTAGCAAAAGGCAATGATCCTGTAAAGATTGGTTGGATGGTGAAATAAACCATGTTTGTGGCTAATGGCTATGCAAGCTCTATGGACTATTTGTTTCAGCCCAAATGGGTTGGGAAGGGGCTGTGATTTGGGATTTGAATTAAAAAGAGTAAGAGATCTATAGAGGCAGGAACTGCTGTTCCCAAGGAAGATAATAAGGATCTTACTACTTTGGTTTGGGATTTAAAAGACTGTATATGTGGAGCCAACTCCTCTATATAGTAGATACCCTACTTTGGTTGATAAATATATCTTGGACTTTGTTCTCATTTGGTTTCAAAGAGACATTGGGGTTCTTCTCTAATTCTTCAAGTAATTCCCACTCAGGTGCTGGTGAAAAGAACTCAAGAGTGTCTAAATTGTAGCATCCAGTTTTATAAAAAAAGAATATGTTTTCAGGCTAATTCAAATTATGCAAATTATGCAAATTTGCATATGGGTTATGTAACTAACCATATTTTGCATTGCATGTGATATGTGGAATTTTTAACCCCCCATGATAATTTAAATTTATTGGAAGGTTTGCAGAACGATTAGTAGTAGGCTGTGATGGTGAACCTTGGCACTCCAGATGTTCTTGGACTTCAGTTCCCAGAAGCCCAAGCACCCTGAGAATCCACACAAATGGGTTTATTGTGATTCATCTGGCCCGTGCTGCCCTCATCACTCCCGGAAGCGGAAATAAAACATGCCGTACAGAGGAAGGGTTAACCCAGAAGAGCCTTAACCATCCGGGTGCATTTTACTTCCACTTCCAGGAGCGATGAGGGCAGTGCAGGCTGGATGAATCGCAGTAAACCCATTTGTGTGGATTCACAGGGTGCTTGGGCTTTTGGGAATTGAAGTCCAAGAACATCTAGAGTGCCAAGGTTCACCATCACAGGTAGTAGGGCTGGAGTTAGGTTTTCGGTTTAGTTCTCACATCTCCAGATTCAGTTAACAATGTCTCTGTAGTTCTCCCACTATGCAGCTGGAAGAGAAGGGGAGTGTTCCCTCTTTTCCAGTAAAGAAGAGGCAGGAGAGGCTATTGTTATTGTTGTTGCAACACCACAAGCTGGCTTGGCGGACACTGCTTTGGGATTTAGATGCCAGCCCTGCCGCAAAGCTAGACTCTTTGCCGTGCCATGAATGGACCGACCACCCTGTGAAGGGGTCTGAGTGATTTACATTTATCTCACTCTAATTCCTACCTGGTACAATTTGATCAGGAATAGTGTTGTTCTAAATAGGTTTGGCACAATCTGGTGGCTAGTAAAGAGTGAACGTTGTAGTGGTGAGTCTTGTAGGGCATCATTTGGCTATTGGGATCTGAGTTTGAGAACTGCGAAGCGTGTATTCAGGTGCCCACACAGGTGGATCTTATGAGGCCACCCTGGAATAAATCCAGCCTTGATGCAGGAGAACCAGATTGGAGATGTGTGTGAGGATGCATCCCCAATTAAACCAGCAAGGGCAATGGCTTGCAATGTTCAGCATTGCCCAGGACTAGGGACTGTGGTAGATTAGTGGTTAAGATGCTGAACTTGACAACTGGAAGGTCAGCAAGTCGGCAGTTTGAGACCTGAGTGCTGCACAACTGAGTGAGCTCCCATCTCTGTCCCATCTCCTGCCAACCTAGCAGTTCGAAAGCAAGAAATTACAAGTAGATAAATACGTACCACTTCGGTGGGAAGGTAAACAACATTTTGTGCACTCGTCTCTTTGGTTGTAAACAGATATGAGCTCTGAACCCTAGAGTTGGATACGACTGGCTTTCAAGCAAGGGCGACCTTTACCTGGGGACTCACAGGGCTGGAAGGGGGGGTAGGGATGGTCCAACTACACTACGTTGTAAGCACTACCTAAGGCATTACCACAGGTTAGGGGGTTATCAGAAAAATAAAGTGGTGGCCCATGTTTTAAACCCAGTCATTGTGCCTCATCTCTTTATTTATGGGTTGGGAGGATATTCTACCCCTTCCCTCAAACCTGGCACTCTTTGGCTCTAACGAATTATATATTTTACAATAAGGTACCCAAAAGGGAAAAGATGATAGATGTTTGAAGGACAGTTTTTTGTTCCAGCTAGAATGATCTGTGTGATAAAATTCAACAAGTGGTATCTGCTCAGCAGCAGTATTTACTTATGTTCTGGTATCAGTGTCACACCACACCTATATTGGGGGTCCAGTTCTATGTGGATTCTGTGACAAAATATTATTCCAAACAACTATAATGTCCCATCCCAAGGTCACAATATGTGACAGCCTTGCAATTAGAAGCAGAGCCTCTTTTCAGATATAAACAATCTTTAATTACAGTAGTACAATTTTTTTGCTGTTCCACAAGTTGCCAATTAACTTGTTTTTCTTTTGGTGATTGGTCACTGAGAGGTAATCAAGGGCTTCATCTGCAAATTGCTTGGACTACCACGGGAACGGAAGGAATGCCTATCCAGAGATGTGGTGTGTGTGTGTGTGTGTGTGTGTGTGTGTGTGTGTGTGTGTGTGTGTGTGGTGGTTTCTCACTATTTAATTGAGATGCTGGCATATCATGTAGTTTGGCTCCCAGCACCTGAGGGCTAACTTCCATCTGATTCTTACAGGAAATGCTCAAAGTCTTTGTAGGACATTGAAGTCTCAGTATGCAAAACCTAGAACTCTTTGGCCCCAGCCAGTCCTCTGAGATTTCATCAGGTAACATCATGTTCTACAAAGATCACATCTTTTGTTTTCACGCCTTCATAAGGATTCCTTAAAATTCATCTTTCTACGTTGGCTTCTTAATACATATAAGATTCCTTTTTCCTCACCCCCACTCCACCAAGTGTTTGAATTGTGTCTCTGTTTTGTTGGCTTTATATTTGTTTCATTAGTATTACATTAAAAATGCAGATCGTGGTCCAAATTCTACAAATAGATTTGCTCATTTGTCCTTGGAAGGTAACGAGAATGCCACAAGCGTCGCAAAAGGCAGAATTGGCTTCTGTTCCTCTAAAATCCATACAGTAACACTGGGTTTCCTGTTTGCATATGTAACAGATGTAGCAGTGTGCTTAGATTCTTTCCATACCTTCAAAAATATCCTCACTATATGTGCTTGTACAGTAGGTCTGGAGTTTATATCTGTCAAGTCTGATTGCATGTGGAAGAAACATGATGCTGAACTATGCAGCTAGCATGGGAACTGTATGAACGTGCAGCCCTGTATTTGAACTCATCAAGTGAGTCTTACTGTTGGCCAGTTGTAAAGCATCCATTTGATGCATCCATGCTGTCAATGAGGCTGTTGGCTACCATTCTGAATGTCAATAACAGATTTCTCAATAAATGACTTGCTTCACTTTGCTTGGATCACTGTTCACTCACTCGCTTACTGCATTTTCATACTGTCCAATTACCAAAAAATTCTGAGAAACTCACCGGGGGAAAAATGTTATAGCCATAATTTAAAACACACAAACAAAAAGCATAAAGTAAAATCTAAAATAAATTGGAACAATTGCAGACCATAACTAAGGGAGGAAGAAGAATAGTACTTCTTCTTTACTACTTCATTTACCACTTTGGGTGTCGAGAGAGAATAACTGAAACTGTTCCTTTGAAAAGCAAAAAAGTGAAAAATCCTGGAGAGAAAAAATGCATTTACCTGGTGGCAAAGGGACTTTGATGTAGATGCCAGCCAGTTCATGCTGGATAGGGTATTCAGTAACGGGGATGACATTTTCCATAAGTCCTTCTCTTTTATAGCCACCCAACTCAATTCATTTTGTGAACTGCCTCAGAAGTTGACCTTAAGGTCCAATGTGGGATAGGACATTCCTTGGAGTAACCTTGGAGTAACCTATACTTTGGAATAGACTGTAAGCTCATGCAAAAGGCAAAGTGTGAGAGAAGTAATGGGATAGTCTTTTCTAGTCCCTATTGCCCATTTTTACAAGAAGGCCCAGAACAGTAGTCTGTCAGATTGTGGATGATAGTGTCAGGGAGGTTTCTCTCTTGACAAGATTGTGGTTGCCATATCAGCTTACTGATAAAACTGCTCTCATTCACTGAGGCCTCTTGGGTCTTCAATGTCACAATGGGGAATTTTACTTTCAACCACTGGCTCCCCGATAGCGCACCTAATTCACTGAGCTATCCGGCTAGTGACCTGTTTCTTTTATCAATACAGTATATTGATAACTTCACAAGTCACAGCTCTAGTCAGGGTTTCTCAACCTTTGGCCCCCATATATTCTTGGACTTCAAATCCCAGAAGTCCTAATCAGGAGGTGTGGTGACTTGGGATTCTGGTGATTGAAGTCCAAGAACACCTGGAGTGCCTAAGTTCGTCATCACTGCTCTAGAGTCTAGATCCGTGATGGTAAACCTTGGCACTCCAGATGTTCTTGGAGTTCAATTCCCAGAAGCCCAAGCCCCCTGTGAATCCACACGAATGGGTTTACTGCGATTCATCCAGCCCACGCTGCCATCGTTGCTCCTGGAAGCGGAAGTAAAACACGCTTCTGTCCAGGCTTGTTTTACTTCCGCTTCCGAGAGCGACTAGGGCAGCGCGGGCCATATGAATCGCAGTAAACCCATTTGTGTGGATCCACAGGGTGCTTGGGCTTCTGGGAATTGAAGTCCAAGAACAACTGGAGTGCCAAGGTTCGCCATCACTGCTCTAGATCATCTCCTCCAGCCAAAAAATTCTGTTTTTATTTCTTTTTTACTTCAAACATTCGACAGAATCTAATTTTCCCCCAGCAGTAAAAAAGTACAAAACAGACTTGAAGTCTCCAAAGCAAGCAGACTTCTCCTTGACATCACCCGTAACAACATTTATTCCATTAGGATGGTTTTGCCGATTTCCAGAGGAAAGAAATACAGGTAAGTGAGAAAATGAGAAGAGATATGGTTTGTCATGTTGCTTTGGAGAAAATGAAGAGCAGCTTATTTATTTATCTGGACAATGAAGAGACACATGGCTTATATCTCCACAGTGATAAAAGTTTAATTCCACTTTAACTATCATGGCCTCATGCTGCTGCTGCTACTTCTTCTGTGTCAGACATGAAACTGCCAAAATGAAGCCACTTTTTAGTTAGCTCATTCTGCAGTTCCCTTCACCTGGCCTAGTGTGAGAAAGATTAGCCGGCAACAAAAGGTTGCTGTTGATATCCCTCAATGCCATTTCCAGGGAATCCTAAGCAGGTGAAGGCACCTCCTTGGGAATACCCTGAAGGAAATGGTGAGCCACTGTTTGAGACAGAATGCTGGACTGGATGGGCTGTGGCCTGTTCCAGCAAGGCTGTTCTTATGTTCTTATGTACCAGGATATGCCCAATTTTGGTTCAAAAATACCACGATCTTTGAGAAAGCTTTTTTTGTATTCCATGGCCCCATGCTATAGGATCTTGTGATTCATGGTTTTGTGAGCTGCTTAGATATCTTTTCCAGGTTTAGAATATTCCTATGGGCTGGAATTTAAGGAGCTGATGAGCATGGAGTTCTATGCATCTCAATTACAAATCCAGAATTCTGTATGACAATAGAGTAGTATCAAATTGATAAAATGTTGTAGTAGAGATACACAATAGATATCTTAATGTCCTTCAGCAACCTCAGAACAATCTGCATTTGAAAACTCCCCCAGTTTCTCTTAGCAACTTATTTGCCAGCTACTCAATCCTCAATATTAGGGTTCCTCAAACTTGGCTCTCCAGATATTATTGGACTTCAATTCCAAGAAGCCCTGATCAGCAGGTGTTTTGTCTTTTTTGTTTTGTTTTCTTATTATTATATGCTTATGCAAACCCCACTTTGGGGAGAAGGTCTTGATGGGCTGAGTTGTATTTTTGTTGAAGACAAGACAACGTGTATGTATTCTTTGCATCCTTTCTGTATGTGCACCCTGCTTCTAAAAGGTGAAGGAGATATGAGCATGCTTTCCTCAGTACCCCTCAAATTCTGGAATCAGAGCCAACCAAGTCAGTTGCTGGCAAGTATTGGCAGTGAGAGAGAAGAATAAAATCTTTTTGCATGTACACTTCTCTCTTGTTTTTGAATTGGCTGGATTGGTGCTGCTACCATAGCTTGGTTTGATTCAGGGGTTGGGAACTGTTGATCCATACTACAGTTCTGAGCAAAGTGGACAAAGAGTGGAGTCACTCCCTTAACTATTGGTGCAGATTTTCTTCTGGGACGCATTGGATTGCTTCTGTGAAAAATTCTTAGGTGGAAATACATGCCGATTTAAAGTTTTAACTCTAAATTCAACTGAATTTTCAGAAATACTGATTTGTTTCTTAGCCAGCGTAGTTTATTCTCTGCTGGTGGGAATTTTATTTAAGCAGTTGTTGATTTCACAATCCAGAGTCCTCAGCATCAATAACATTTGCATGATCTTTCTTATAGTCACTTCTTATATCTGTGATGGCGAACCTTGGCACTCCAGATGTTGTTGGACTTCAATTCCCAGAAGCCCAAGCCCCCTGTGAATCAACACAAATGGGTTTACTGTGATTCATCCGGCCTACGCTGCCCTCATCGCTCCCGGAAACGGAAGTAAAACACGCCCGTACAGGCATGTTTTACTTCCGCTTCCGGGAGCGACAAGGACAGCGCAGGCCGGATGAATCACAGTAAACCCCTTCGTGTGGATTCACAGGGGGCTTGAGCTTGGGCTTCTGGGAATTGAAGTCCAAGAACATCTGGAGTGCCAAGGTTCACCATCACGGTCTTATATCTTTGCTACTTTCAAAGAAATGAAGCTGATGGAATGTTTGATACACAACCGTTCTCCACCCCTACTACACTCGTCTCCAGGCAGGTTCTGCTACAACACGACTTTTAAAATGCAAGGCAACAATCAGGAAAGCAAAGCAAGACTTTGAGGAGCGTATAGCTAAAAATACTCAGAGAAATAACAAAGACTTCTTTAAGTACATTAGAAGTAAGAACCCAACTAGGAAGGCCATTGGACCATTAGATGACAATGGAAGGCAAGGGGTTATTAAAGAGGAAACAGAGATTGCAGAGAGACTCAATGAATTCTTTGCTTCAGTATTCACTGAAGAAGACAGAGACCACATGCCCAAAACAGAGCCTATCTTCGTAGGGAGGGAAACCGAAGAATTAAGCAAGATAGAAATAACCAGGGAGGAGGTCCTTGCATGTCTTGTTAAGCTAAACACTAACAAATCCCCAGGACCAGATGGTATCCATCCACGAGTTCTCAGGGAACTTAAAGATGAAATTGCTGATATCCTAGCCAAAATATATAATCTTTCCCTCAAATCAGGCTTTGTGCCTGATGACTGGAAGGTAGCGAATGTAACACCAATTTTCAAAAAAGGATCCAGGGGTGATCCAGGAAATTACCGGCCTGTCAGTTTGACATGTGTCCCAGGTAAAGTGATGGAAACCATCCTAAAAGATAGAATTAATAGTTACATAGAACAGAAGGCGCTGCTAAAGGAGAGCCAACATGGCTTTTGCAAGGGCAAATCATGCCTCACTAATCTGTTGGAATTTTTTGAGAGTGTCAACAAGCATGTGGATAAGGGGGATCCAGTTGACATTGTTTATCTGGACTTTCAGAAGGCTTTTGACAAGGTCCCACACCAAAGGCTCTTGAATAAACTTACCAGTCATGGAATAAAGGGACAGGTCTTGTCCTGGATCAGCAACTGGCTAAGGGACAGGAAACAGAGGGTAGCACTAAATGGACACTTCTCCAAGTGGAGGGAAGTAAAGAGTGGGGTCCCCCAAGGTTCAGTACTGGGACCCCTGCTTTTCAACCTCTTCATAAATGATCTAGAGGTAGGAGTAAAAAGCAAGGTAGCCAAATTTGCTGACGACACTAAATTATACAGGGTAGTGAAAACTGTGAGAGATTGTGAAGAGCTCCAGAGGGATCTCTTGACACTGGGGGAGTGGGCAAAACAGTGGCAAATGAGCTTCAACATCAGTAAGTGCAGAGTGATGCATGTTGGGGCAAAAAACCCCAATTACATTTATAAACTGATGGGGTCTGAACTCTCTGCGACAAACCAGGAAAGGGACCTTGGTGTCCTGGTGGACAGCTCAATGAAGGTGTCCACCCAGTGTGCCTCAGCAGTGAAAAAAGCAAACTCAATGTTAGGGATCATTAGGAAGGGTATAGAAAATAAGTCAGCAAGTGTCATTTTGCCTCTTTATAAATCTATGGTGAGGCCCCATCTGGAATATTGTGTACAGTTCTGGTCGCCATACCTCCAGAAGGATATTATGGAGTTGGAGAAAGTACAGAGGAGGGCAACCAGAATGATTAGGGGACTGGAACACCTTCCTTACCATCTGAGGCTGCAACGGTTGGGCCTTTTCACTCTTGAACGACGGCGTCTAAGAGGTGACCTGATTGAAGTTTACAAAATCATGCACGGTGTGGACAAAGTAGATAAGGAAAAACTGTTTTCCCTATCGCACAACACTAGAACTAGGGGACACTCCACGAAACTTTTGGGTACTAGTTCTCAAACAAATAAGAGAAAGTACTTTTTCACCCAGAGGATTACTGGTCTATGGAACTCCCTGCCAGAAGAAGTGGTGACAGCTGTCAGTCTTGACAGCTTTAAGAAAGGATTAGACAAATTCATGGAGGACAAGGCTATCAATGGCTATAATTATGGCTACCTAAGGACAACCTCCGGGTTGGAGAGATAGGCAGGATATCTCTCAATGCCATTTCCAGGGAATCCTAAGCAGGTGAAGGCATCTGCTTGGGAATACCCTGAAGGAAATGGTGAGCCACTGTGTGAGACAGAATGCTGGACTGGATGGGCTGTGGCCTGTTCCAGCAAGGCTGTTCTTATGTTCTTATGTAAAAGGTTCTTTAAAACACACACACACACACACACACACACACACACACACACACACACACACACACACACACACACACACACACACACACACACACACATCCTTGCACCAGCAAGTTAATATGTGACTGTGCAGTTGGTGCACACAAAACAGCAGTTTGTCCAGCTTAACCCCTAAGGCCAGAAGAATCACCTACAAATTGTTGGAGTGGCTTGATGAAGAAGAAAACAACTGCCCCCTTTGATAATGCATGAACATCTAAAACCAAGTGAGGCTAATACTATTACTATATTCAAATATATCAGAAAACAAAATAATAATAATAAAACAAAAACACTGCAACACTTTACAGACTAACTGCTATATTTTTACTGTTAGCTTTCGTGGATCCACTTCTTTAGACAAGGAGTATTCAAATACTAGAATATTATAAACAGAGGTGTGGTTACAAGAACTAGAGCTTGGAAATGTAAATTTATTTGCACTTCAATTACTGTGCAGCTTTATCTTTGGTACATATGATGTAGGAGTTTTTCCAGGCCCTTTGCTGCTGTTGTCACTAGTGGAAAGCTTACTGCAATCTCACAGGGAATGCTATTTCCCCCACAGCCAGTGTTGCCAGAGCATGGGCAATATAAGAAGTCTTGGGAGTTGTGAAGTTGGTGCCCCATTATTTGTCTTGCTCCAGATCCCATGATAAGCTTAAGTACATGAACAAAATGGTTATCCTTAGTCCATTCTCCTCATTGTTGGGTTTAGTGTGCCAATATTGTACAAATGCAATACACCTACAGAAAACTTTGTGCTGAGTCAGTAATCCTGATGCCATGTGAGAATGGATTAAGATAGATACCAAAGATTTAATGTTCCATCTTACATTCCAATGGTTTCCATAGTTTCACTCATTCTTCATCCTTGTGGCATCACTATAGAATCACATCAAAGGATGAGCATTGAGATTTCAATCATTAATAAGTGGAAGCAAAGGATGGAGCATCTCCCCTGAGGTTAAACTTAAATGAGCTGCCAGTGTCTGTAAACATTTTTGTTGTTGTTCAGTCGCACAGTTGATTCCGACCCTTTGCGACCCCATGGACCATTGCCCACCAGGCACCTCTGCCCTGCATGATCCTCCTCAGCCCACCTAGCTCTGTGCCCATTGCATCTACAATATCATCTAGCCATCTCATTTTTGGCTACCCCATTCTCCCCACCCCCTCCACCTTTACCAGCATCAAGGACTTCACATGTGAATCCTCTTCTCTCATTTGATGTCCAAAGTACTTCAACTTCATATTTACTATTTTACCTTGTAAGGAGCAGTCAGGGTTCATTTTTTCTAAGATCTACCAATTCTCCTTGCTGTCCAGGGTACTCTCAAAACTCTCCTCCAACACCACATTTCAAAGGCATCTATTCTTCTGCGCTCAGCCTTCCTAATGGTCCAGCTCTCACAACCATACATTACCACCAGGAATACCATTGCTTTGACTATGTGGACTTTTGTTTGCAAGGGGATGTCTCTGCTTTTCACTATATAAAAGGTGGGGTTTGAAGATAATATTTACAGTAATATTTGAGCACTATGAGTTTCCTTTCCTGTGTAAATGTGCAGTGCCTATATTATTGAGACAAGATGAAAAAAGATTAAAGAACAAACTAGGGAACTCTGGGTTCAAATTATTTAATACTACTTCAACTCTACTAGGCGATCAATGGATACTCCTAGACCAGCAATAGGAAAATAATAGATCAGGGGTGTCCAAACCTGTCTGCAGCACCAAATCATCCAACCCATGCCGCCCTCGCTTCTCCTGGAAGAGGAAGTAAAACACGCATGTGTGGGTGCATAACATGCCCACGCATGAGCATAACGCTGCCGTAAATGACGTGTGGCTGTTGTAGATACGTTTACTCTATGGAATTGTTTGAAGGATTACACAGTTAATGTCTGTGCAGGACTTTTAAAATGCTTTGCAAGTGATAAGCTGAATCTTGCCATGTTGTCAGAACTTTTAGCCTTGGATGAACAGCCTATTCAGGTGATACCATTTTGTTTGTTATTGATGGGTGTCTTTTTCATTGCTCATGGGCCCACACTCTTAGTGAGGGGAACTAGGCATTATGTAACCTGGGGTTGGTTGGTTGGCTGTTTGTCACATGTGCTGGAGCAGTGAAAACAAAATGTCTGCTTTGATTCCAGTCAAAGTTGTCAAAGCAAATTAGGCAAAGTCAAGGTTGTCAACATGAATTAAATGAAGATGCCAATGTGAAGTCTTTGAAGTTGAAGTTCTCAAAGGATGAAAAGGTGAATTTGAGCATTGGGCGAAGGAAAGCCTTCTGAGAATGTGATCTGGTATTTATGCCGCCTCTGTGTACTTATTCCAGGTTGGTCCGAGTTGGTGATTTTTTTCTCTGAAGCAAAGTCAAAGTTGCTGCTCCCCACTGCTGTGGGCCAATCAATGAATAGTCCAATGAGTTAGACACTGGTTGCTGTGTGAAGTTTTTCACTGATGCAGCATGGCATAGAAGTCTCAGTGATGTGTTGCTGGAAACAGAGGCGCGGTTGTATTGTGATTCCTTTGTAAGTCTGTGATTGAGGTGAAGATAATGGCAGGAGACATGCTTTGTGACTGCTTTGGATTTTGGCACCAGAGTTAGTTAGTGCAAGTAGCATTGTTTAATTTGGCAGATAATACATGTACAGCCCAATCCTGGGCATGTTCCCTTTAAAATAAACCCCTTCAACTTCAATGGCTATATTTCCAAGTAACTAAATAACTCTAATTCAAGGTCACTGTACTTTAAAGAAATGTATTTTATAAATGTAGTAAATGCCACAAAATAAGTTGCTAACACCATTTTTGAATAAGAATGTATTTATGTGATATGCTTGACTCAGGTGGGATTAAGTCTTCAGACTGGAATGAAAGTGGTTAAGGCTAAGGTTGAAGAGCATTTTTATAGTTAGGTACTTTGTGATATATTTAAAATGCCTTAGATGTAGGTCTAAAATTATTTTGGAAGTAGAGATGTACCCAGTGGTCTTTAGTTCCATATTTTGGTTTGCAACAAATTGGATATATTTAGTTATTTTATTTGTGCACTGTCCGACTGGCCAAATTATCACTCTGGGCAGTGCATGTGGGAACAAACACAACACAAAACAAGATAAAGATCACCCCACAACAACAACAATAACAATTTCCATTAGAAAATCAAACTAAGTTTTTACTTAGACTAAAGTGCAATCAATAAAATAAAATGATCATCAGGGGGTTATGTCATTAAAAGCCATTCTAGACAATTCTGCCTTTACTTATTTGTGGAAGATAGTGAGGGAAAGGGCCTGGCAGACATGTGGGAGAAGAATATTCCATAAATGTGGCACCACCACTGAGAGTACCTTATTTCTGGTTAACATTTTCCTGGCCTCTCCCTGGTTGGGAAGCTGCAATCCACAAGTATTTGAGAATCTGGTTGTCCAGTACATAAAAATCAGAGAGAGGTGCTACGTTAAGTATTCAGTATTTGTATTTTTATTTGCTGAGGCTATTTATCCATCTAAAACACTATTAACTGCTGTTACTATCAACAGTTATTGAGATCATCAGCTAACTCTTCTTAACCGGAGTTGCCAGGGACTGAATGCGGAACCATATGAATGCAAACCAAATGCTCAACTAAGGTGCCATCTGATCAACACAACTATAGGTCTGCGCAAGTGAAAGCTTTGTTAAGTCTTAGCAGCAGCAGGAGGAGATTTTTGCTATGAGCTGAAGGAAACTAGTGAATTTTAAGTACATCCAGATTCTGCTGAACAAATGGAGTTAAAACATTTTAGTTCCATTGACTCTAGTGGCCTTTAGGCATACCTCATTTTCTCCAGATTGTCCCCCATGTCTTCATTTATCATCCTTTCTTGCACTAACTGAATCTAAACTATTTTTAAAGAGATGCACTGCTTGCCAAACCACATCATATATCTTCATGATCTATAGCTATGGATATCTCCCCACCCCACACCCCACCCCGAATTTCTATGATCTGTCAAATGCTCCAAGATCATTGTTCTCTTGCTGTATACCACAGTTTGGTTTTCCTTTTAGACAGTTCCTGAACATATAAACAAATTTCCCCAGTACCAAAGCCACAATCTTTATCCTTCTAAAGCAACATGAGACGAATTAAATAATCTAGGTCTGAGAAGATAATCTTGAATAAAAATATATAGACGTTTTGCCTAGAAGGTGTTCCTAAATTTCTGCTAAACCTGGAAATGAATATCAGTTTTTTAAAATTTATGGCAATATACACAGACATATACCCAGTTCTTTACAGAGGATGGCCCTTTAAATCCAGGACTGTCCAGCCAAAATCTGGTAAATGCATAAATATTTATGAGAAAGAGCAGAGGCCTTAAAATTGCTTACTCAAATTAGGAAATCAGGCTGAGTTGATACACAGGTGATCATGTTTTCCTGCTGTAGTGAGAAGGACTGTATTTCTCATGACATTATTTTGAAATTATTTCTCATATTGTATCAATGCAATTAGCTAATGGGAATATGAATTCAGTTTTCTCTTTTTTTGGGGTGTGCATTTACTTTTTTGGGGTGAATGGCTACCTCATCTAAGTATAACTGTAGTAAGTGAAAATACAAGGAAAGTGAACTAGTTGAAGGCTATATAGAGGCGTGAGAAATCCATCTCCATGTTATTGTGGAAGGTGCTTTTCTTCTGAAGTGAAATCTCTACATAAATGTCTGTTTCAAGGACTCAGTATCTCATCTTCAGTGCAACATTATGTCTATTCCCAGTAGATACCAGGAGGAGGCTTCAAGCTGGCTTCATCTTTGCATGCTAAGGTTTGATTGAAATATATAGTACATTGTAAGGTCGTATACAAGTGACTCTTTGAAAATACAAGCTCAAGCGAAACAGGCTTTCTCTGTTGAAGTTAAATAGGTCAACAGTTTACCTAGCTTGTCTGCTAATATGCTTGCTGTACAAGCTAATGAGATCTTCAGAACAATCCATGTACCTAAGATTGTCAAGGTGAGCATGTTATCATCATTATTATTTTAATAAGCCTCAGATTTTTTTGCTCTACCTTTTCCAAATGATGTATATCTGAAATGTTTTATTGTTGTAATCACCACAATGCTGATTCTGAAACCACTAATCTCTTCTCAGATTGAGTTAAAATTGGGGGGGGGGGTATCGTAGGAGGTGGGGGGGGGTATGGAATAACAAGCTCTGGATCACTCGTCTCTCACTCATGGATATCTTACACATTTCCCCAAGGTAAGACGTGCCAACTGTCATATTTGGATTGGCCAACAAATCATAGACAGAGATCACCAATAATACTTTTCCTCCTTTTTATCTTCCATTACCCACCACAATAAAAACACAGCTTTAAATCTCTCCCCATTGGAGATATTTGTAAACAACTCAGTCAAAATCTTGTGTATATCTTTGTGTAGTTAGTATAGCAAAATGTGGTGCTTATGGGTGCCAGTGATTTAACAATTAGTTTCTTTATTGTTCGGCTACAGTGGGATGATGTGAATTGCACTCAGATGGTTAGTATGATCTGAATCTGAAGCAGGAGTAAGGCATCTTTTGAAAGAATATTATGTATTGAAGAGAAAATAAAAGACAGTATCCAGTAGAATATAAGTGCTTAATTCATCCGTTTAGATCAGAGAATCAGAGAAATTAATGGTTGGCTCATGGCTAAAATATTGTTGGCTAATACTATTAATTAATATTATTTTATTCATGGAAGAATTGCTTAGTTAGACACTGTGCATTGCATTGCTTTGCAAACCAAGTCAGGATGTGGGGGAGAGGGAGTTAATTAGTTACTGCAAAATAGTTACTAAGAGTAATTTTATGTCACAGACTGCTTCCCATTCTGTGCAAAGTCATTTAGAAAATAACTCAGAGCCCCCATAGAGGGCTAAAGATTGATGTCCTCAAGGTTAAAACTGCATGCCTCACATTGAATGCATGGATACACAAGGAAAATCACTCTTTTGGCCATTCGGAAAGAGTTTAAGGCTTTAGTGCTAATGTGTTTGAAGGAACAATAAGGTTGTATGCTTTGTGTCTGCCTTCTAGAGATGTACATAGCCACATAAATAAAGCCAGGTTCTTGGAGAATTCTTGAGACCAGTTCAGCTGTATTTCTATAAGAATGAACTAGAGAAGGACAAAGCCAAGCAAAATATTCTGGCATAAAATCCTGGTGGTCTAGTGATCGTATGTATATTACTTTTTTAAACAGCTTTATCGTGTGTGTACATTTAGCTCTAAAATGCTTGGGTCTGTCTTGAAGAATTGAGCCAAACCATTGACTTGCTTGGACACAAGTCTTTCAAGCTCCTGGCTCCTCATAATGCTTAACTAAAACAAAGTTTGAGATTTTTAAGGAGAGAAAAAACATTGCTGCACACATACCAGGTGAAGATTTCCTGAGGCCTTACAAATCAAGTAAGCTACCAGTTTATCTTTCTCTTGATTTCCATTCAGCACCTGGAAAGATTTTCAGAAATTGGCACTTTCAAAACTGTGATTATGTGCACTGTCTTTACCTTTTATATCCAGCTGGTTGGAAAGATCAGTGGTTTGGGTTTCTGGTTGTGGAGCTAGAGTTTGGCAGTTCAGTTCCCCATTGTGTCTCTAGGGAGAACAACCAACCTGTGAAGTCATGGGAAAACTGTACAATCCCAGGACACCAGAAGAAAGGAATAGTAAACCACTCCTGCAACTTGATAGCATACAGTTACTATTATTAATAATTTATCTTTCATGGAGACAGAAGTCCCTATTTCAGTCTTGTGCTTTTTTGATCACATCTTTTTGAAATAACAGTGAAGAACAGAAACAGTACTTAGAGGACACAATGCAAAGCAAAGACATTTCTATACCGCACTCTCTGGGCGTTTCACAAGTTAATTAGCATTACAATCCACCATTCAAATTCCCAAACACAAACTCTGTTATAATGAAGGGGGATATGTTGTTGAATACCTGCTAATAATATAAGTTGTGTTTTATAAGAGATGGTCATAATGGATTGTACTCACTTCATTACAAAAAAAATGTCCTTTTATCTTTTTTTAAAAAAAATATTGCCATGTATGACACTTGTCAGTTTAGAACATCTACTGGCTTCAGCATTTTCTTTTCAAGCAGCATTCTTGGCAATGATGCATAGGATTCTGCAAATATACTCTGAACCTACCACTCCATGTTGAACACACCTATCTCATCTGATTTCAGAAATAAAGCAGAATCAGATCTTGTAAGTATTTGTTTTGAAGACCGTCAACTAAGGTAGCCCCACAGATCTCCACTTGATACTTGGAAGCAATCCTGCCTGAAATCTTAGGGAGCTGTTGTCCCTTAGAGTTGATAATACTGAGCTCATTATGAAGCAGTTTTCTATGTTGTAGAATCATGTATACATTTTACAGATTTTGTAAAAAAAATTTTAGTTTCCAAAATGTTCTATGTCTTGTCAGAAATATCTTTCATTGGACGATGGTGGAAATGTTGCATGTTATTGTCTAACCCTTCTTATTGCAGAACTGATTCACCCCAAAATGTGTTTCTCTAACCATTGATTGAAGATCAAAATGGAGAGACCACTGTCTCTTGGGAGGTTGGGAGGTTTTTCCTTCCTTCCTTATCAGAGCTACTTACCTCAAAACAAGTAAACAAGTATATTTTTACCATCTTAAGTGACAAAATGAAATAGAGATCAAATAGGAGGGAGAAAATAATCATTCTTTCCCTGCTCCTCTGCAGAGGAGCAAGAGAAATGCTAAATTTCAATACTTGATATGCTAAAGGGCTTGTTAGCCCCAGAAGCAGCCCCAGAAGCAGCCATTGACAGCTTCTAGGCTCCTATGTATGCTATTCCTAACATTCACAAGTGCTGGGAATATATGGCAATTCCTGGTGTGGGTTCAAAAGGCGCACATTGAGGGTGACTAGAACTGTTCTGGCATCTGTTTTGATGCCATAAAAACAAGTGGACCAGCTTCTCACCTAAATCCCCCAAAGAATTGACCTAATGCCAATCTCAACAGGCTCTCAGAGAGTCAGTTTAGGGAATATTTAGAAGCAATGTTTTTTGAAGTAGTAAAAAGAGTCTTCCATAACATGTGCTTCCCCTCACCTCTGAATCTTTAATTTCCGTGCCATTTTTTGTTGGTCATTGAAAGGTGGCTTAGTGGTTAAAGGTAAAGGTCACCCTTGCTCAAAAGCCAGTCGTATCTGACCCTAGGGTTCAGTGCTCATCTCTGTTTCATAGGCAAAGTGCCAGCGCTGTGTTTGCAGACATTTCCGTGGTCATGTGGAGCACACGGAACACTGTTTAAGATGCTGAATTTGACGACTGGCAGGTCAGTAGTTCGAGACCCGAGTGCTATGCGCAGTAAACCTATTCCTGTGGATTCACAGACTTGTTTTTCTGGGAATTGAAGTCCAAGAACACCTGGAGTGCCAAGGTTCACCACCACGGCTCTATCCATTTACCAGGTCTCATAGCTGATGAGTTTTAGAGAGAGACTAAAACTGTACTCACTTTTAACTTAATGTCACACTATTGCTGCTTATATACTGTCATACTCTGTTACCTATTTTAATTATTATAACAGCTAATCTCATTTTATTTATAGTTTATCAGTTGTACTTCTATCTTTCCTTTCCCCTGAGAAGCTCAAAGCACGATGCATAGTCTTTCACCCGTTTACCCTCACAGAAGTTTGTTATAGAAGGTTAAGCTGAGAGGCATCAGTTAATTCACGTCACCTGGTAAGTTTCATGGTCAAGAGGGAATTTAAACCCAGGTCTTTTTACTCTGGTCCAATACACTAACCACTGTGCTACATTGATTGTGTGTAATCTTGAAAAGCTTTTGAATCAATATAATTAAAAGTTAAGAGAGAAATATTTGTAAACAAATTGCAATCTCTAAAAATGTGGACAATAGTGGAAGAAACCTCACAAGAAATGAGATATTTTTCAATGTACAGTATGTCTAAAATACATTTGGGTCCTAGTTATTAGCATGACATTATTATACTAAATACAATCTTTTTTGATTCTGATGCTAGAGAACATTCATCTTAAACATTGGAAACATCATATTCAGGATGTATAGTATTTTTTCAGTAGTCTTTCAGTCCACGTAATTTTTAACAACAGGATGGACTTGATCCACGAAAGCTAACATTAAAATACAGGAGCTTGTTTACTCTCTGATATGCTTGCACAGAGTAACATGTCTACCACTTCAATAATATCTAGTGATTTTTAAATTATCAACACCAATATATTAAACCAGGGCTCAGCAACCTTTTTAAGCCGAGTGCCAGGTCACGCTCCTTCAAACAGTCTGCAGCTGCTTCTGGTGGCAGTGACAGCAGCAGTTGGAGCGAGGGCAGGGGCCGGATTATTTGTTGCCACGGGTTGGATTCAGCCCATAGGCCGTAAGTTGCCGACCCCTGTGTTAAACCTTTGACTCCAGAGAGAAATGTCACCCTACGTCTTCCTCGCCATAGACAACACAGGTTTGCCTGTTAGCATTGAAGTACATTTGTTACACTTTTTGTGGCTATTTCTGAGGGGAAGCTCATGCAAAGCATTCTGGATTTTAATGGCACCATTCATCAATATAGTAATTTTGAGCATAACATGTATAGCTTTTCCACACAGTAATAATTAATAGAAAGCCTTTAATTCCATGGCAGATTTTTGTTTGGGGAAGGAACAAAAAAGGGAGGCAGTAGCCGTATCCAAATCATACTGTAGTAATCATAGACTTTGGGGATAAAAGAATACAGGTTTCAGTGTCCCCTTACTCTGTACATCCAGCTTTAAAAAACATTTTGGGATTGATTTATAAGTAAGTTGAAAGGAGTGCTCAATAATAAGAACAGCAAAGCTGTATCAGACTAAACACAGTGGCTAATTAATTGCCTTTTAGAAGCCCACAAACCAAGTGAAAGCAGCAGGCCCCCCCCCCTCCCTCATGCTTATGGATCCTAGCAACTGATATACGGAGGCATATTGCCACTGATCCTGGAAGGTTTATGTAGTCATCATGGCTGTTAGCCAGTGGTAGCTCTGTCCTCCATGAGTTGGCCCAGTGCCTTTTTAAATCCACATAATGGGCAGCCACCACTATTGGGTGCGAGGGCAAATTCCATCATTTAGCTATGCAATCCAAGAAAAAGTTTATTTAACTCCCTTTCCGTTATTCAATTTCAGAGGATGACCCCAACTTATACTGTTATTAGATTTTTAATTTGCTTGATAATCTCTTGGCCTTGAGTGAGAAATATGTATAAGAACATAGGAAGTTGTCTGCCCCACTGAGTGGTGGTGAGCTCCAGGATGTCAAATGGGAGTCTTCCTTAGTGCTACTAAAGGATGCTAGGAGCAGAACCATGAGCCTTTGGGATTAAATGCACATATTCTAACTGATTTGCAGCTTACTATTGGTAGAAATAGTATACTGTATTAGATAAGCCTTAGTATAACCTGCTCTAGATCTCTTTGTACTGTATATGGCAGTAATTAATATTATCTTGGCTGGACAATCTGTATTTTTAACAGATGTGTAAATGTATACATATATACATTTTTACAGATGTGCCAATGTATACATTAACACTATGGATATAATCAATAGGCCTTTTGTTAGAAGCAACCAACTTACATCGCAATGAAAACGCATCTGTCTGTCTGTCTGTCTGTCTATCTATCTGTCTATGAAGATTAGAGGCAAGAAGCTGAGTCATAAATGCTGTGAATCTAAATAGAAATTGTCACATGTCTTACATTAAAGATGTACTTATAGTCTCAGTTTCTGCAAAAAAAATAAATCACTGGTGCGCATGCACAAACAGACAAACAAACAAACAAACAGACAGACAGATGCATTTTCATTGCGATGTAAGTTGGTTGCTTCTAACAAAAGGCCTTTTGATTATATCCATAGTGTTAATGTATACATTGGCCAAAAAGGGGGACAAAAATTGAGTAGCAGACCAGTCAGTGTGCCTGCTTAGTCAGCTGTGGTGGCCACTTTTAGAGACTTTGATCATCATTTTTATGGTTCTTTAAAGGAAAAGAAAGCTGGACTTTAATGTAGCACCTTTTTAAATAGCAAACTTAAAGCAGAGGACTCTTAAAGGATTGTCTTGTAAACAAAGGGCTGTCCTCTGTAAAGGAAGACATATTATCACTTTGCATGAATCTCCTGTAAATGCTATGTCAGTGTGACCAGAGAATCAGTCTTTGGCTTGGCCGGACTCCCTCCTATCTTGTTGGATTTCATGCTATGTGAACTGAAAATACATTCAGGCATGTGATTCCTCCTTTTCAAAATTAACATTTGCATGGTCAAAGCCATGGAGAGGTCTTGGAGACCTCTTCCCTGACCTTCCTTCCTAAAGACTTGTTCTGTCCCAAGTCTGTTTAGTGTCCAGAATTCTGTCTTTGAAATGCACTGTTCTCACAAATCCCTACAGCCACATTCTGGAACTTAGTTCATATACAGTACCTTGGCAGTGCCTGTGGACAGCAGTGAGACTTTGCAAAGGAAGCACACACTGAAAAAGCTGACTAGAACTGACAAGAGCCAAGTGTTGCAGAATTTCAGGTTTTAAGGAAGGATGGAAGAGAACCTTTCTCCCCCTGGAGAGAGCTCAGGCTTATGCATTCCTAGCTGAAAAAAATTCATAGACAAAAGGGAGAAGAAATAGAGCTATTACATTAGATTATTGGCACTAGCTTGCACAGAGAGCATCTGTACATGTGCTGATGGAATGAAGATGGAAGTAGCAAAAGAGCAGAAAAGAAATTGACTTTTCCCCAGGAAGGGGTCTGAGGAGGATTTAAAGGAAGGGGGTTTGATATAATTGATAGAAACACATGTTCTGTATAAAAGGCAAAACAAAGCACAAACTGATGAATTACAATTAAAAGGTTGGAATACTATAAAATGTGCATAATTTGTCAAAGCTAATAGCAGCTAATTGCTATGGTCAAAAGTTGTGTTTTACTCAATAGCCTGGTCAAGTGCCCCTTGTGCTACTGGCACCCTGGCAATTAACTGCAATTAGCTGTGGTAGGTTACACAAACTCAGTTGTGTCACCATGGCAGCTAATCCCTCTAAGATCCCCACAGAGACTGGGAACTTTCCTGGAATGGCAACGAGAAGAAATACACAGTGTGGATATTTTGCTGTTATTGTTTTTCTTCTCAATTTTGATTTGCAAGATTGTGCCTGCAAATCCTGCAGTTCTTGTTTCTGAAATGATATTATGAGTAGGACTTTCCTGTCTCTTTGTTGCTGTTGTCAATTGCAAGCTCTTGAACTTGAAGTTTCAGATTAGTTTGATACTCAATCTATGGGTTGGTACAGAACGATTTGAAATCATTTAGTATGAGAGCATGAAATTGACATCAACAAAAGGCAAAAATCCAGTGGAGGATAGTATTTCAAGCACAAGGAGTGCAGGGCTGTCAAACCTAACTGTTATACAGTATAGGAAATTGGCAAGAAGAGCATTGTGTTTTGTTTTGAAGGCCAAAGAGAAGGACATACAGGTAACAGCCATAAATTTGAAATGTTGTGTGATGTAATTTTTGGAGAATGTCTTGGAATTCCATACCATACAAGGCATGTGTAAAAATAGGAGAAGGACAAAGAGTAAGAGGTAGACCCAGAGGAAGGAGGAGAGATAACATCAGAAATATTACAAGAACACCAAGTAGCATCTGTGGAGGTCGCTAGACATGCCACAACAAGAACCTTGTATCTCCGTCAACACCACAAGGGACAAAAGAGGAAGTAAAGAAGAAGAAAAAGTGTAATCTAATGTAATAATCTGACAACAACCTAAATCCCACAATACCGGAAATTACTCGGAGGGGGAAAAGGACCCATAAGTATTACCTGAATGGGCCTGTCATCACCAAGTGAAGGTGATCACAGCCTTCATTGATTGGATCATAATGACCAATGCTCTGGGCAATCTGATTAATATTCATTGTTTGCTTGCATAGCAGACAATAAAATGTGTTTAGTTGTATATGAATCAAGTAGAGAATGGCATCAGTTGCTACACTATAATCCAAGGAATTAGGCACAGGATTTCTCAGAAGGAAACTGAATTAATTAATGTTTAAAATTTATTTGCACTGGTATAGTGCAACAATGTTTCATATACTCATGCCTCCTGGTTTCTAAACATATATTGTGTTGTTGTTGTTCAGTGGCACAGTCGACTCCGACCCTTTGCAACCCCATGGACCATTTTCCTCCAGGCGCCTCTGTCCTCCACCATCCCCCTCAGCCCTCCCAGCTCTGTGCCCATTGTGTCCACAATACCATCTAGCCATCTCATCCTTGGCCTCCCCCTTCTTCTTTTGCCCTCCACCTTTCTCAACATCAATGCCTTCTCAAGTGAATCCTCCCTTCTCATTTGATGTCCAAAGTATTTTAGCTTCATCTTTACTATTTGACCTTCCAATGAGCAGTCAGGGTTAATTTCTTCTAAGATTGACCTATTTGTTCTCCTCATTGTCCAGGGGACTCTCAAAACCCTCCTCCAACACCACATTTCAAAGGCATCTATTCTTCTGCGTTCAGCCTTCCTAATTGTCCAGCTCTCACATCCATACATTACTACTGGGAAAACCATTGTTTTGACTATTCTAATTTTGTTTGCAATGTGATGTCTCTGCTTTTCACTATGTTCCCCAGGTTTCTCATTGCTTGTCTTACTGGTTTATTATTTATGGAACTTGAAGGTACGGAAGATATAAATAATTTTTCATGCCATTTTTGACATCACCTGATCAGAAATGAAAGAAACGCTATTCAGAAAAAATTGTAAGACTATATATAGGACATGTAATTAAATGGAATGCATTTCATTGCATTTATCAGCACTGAAGCAATCTCATGCCAAAAGTGGATGCTTGTAAAAAAATTCCCAGAATAGAACTATGTACCAAATCACCTGGACACACATACCAAATTGGTATAATTTATTCCAATAGAAATATTAGTTTAAACAGGTCCTTCTAGGCCCTTTCAGATAACCTGCATTTTGGCCCCTGTAAAGTGGGATTATTTGTGCATGGTGTAATCTTTGAATCAGTTTAATCCATTTCAACTGACACAAATGTATGGCTTTTTATGTGTGAAACTGCCCTAAACCAACCATTAACCAAGCTCTCTTCTCAGAAGAAAGCTAATACTGGGGCGGTGGGTCTTGGCCTAGTTAAGACTTAGCCCCTTCTGGTTTAGGCCTTTTTATTTAGGTGCATCACTTTGAGGTGTTTGTAAGGTGTTTGTGAGATAGGTAGCACTCTGTGAATGGAAAAGTGTAGTATTTTTATTTGAGAAAATTCTGTCTCCATTGTTCAACTCACTTTTGCCATCTTGGGGCAAATATTTGTGTAAGTGAGAATATGAACACCCTTCCCCAGTCTAGTCTCTCCATTTGCACATTGGCAGGGAGGATTGGAAAAGCACCTTTAATTTCATTCGATTGAACATAGTAATCAGAAACCTTGATACGGTGGGATTTCCAAAGCTGTAGAGATCTGTAGCCACATTCCTCAACATGGCTATGATTCCTTTTTAGAATTTGCCAATACAGAGAGGGCTGGATGAGAAGATGCAGGGCTGGGGCACACATGCTTGGCTTCTGACCATGTACTGTATGCAGATGAATATAGGGCTTTTCATGTTGATTATATGTGTAACATCCTTGGGTTTCAAACACATATATATTAAGACATCCCCAGCTTTAAAGTGAACATCTGTTTCCTTCCTTGGATTCTGTTTAGTGTCCAAGGAGAACCTGGAATGTGTGCTTGGAATGATAGAGCTTGGAAGAATATTCTCCATATTCAATTGGAAGAAATTAATATGATTTGACTAAATAACTCACTAGAAAGTACTCTGCTAATTTGTTTATTTGAATTAAATCCCAGCTGTCTCCCAAAACTGGGACACAAATAATATTTGTATTATTTCAGTACTATTTGGTTCCCCTTGGCTGCTTCTCAAATCCCTCTTCCTCCCCCTTCTTCACCCTTATCATACTCAAATATGTTTGCCCACGCTGCCACTTAATCCTTGGGATTATTGTGTATGAGCTACGTGAAGCATAATGTCATGGAGATCAACGTAAAATCATGTGTGTTGTCACAGTAAATAGAATTAATTGAAGAGGTTGGGAAATTACTTTTTATTAGTAGTTACTTGTGGGATTTCTTACAAAGCCTTTCAAAGTATTTTGTTACCATTACCTGTTATGTGTCACCAATTTGCTTCTAATTTATGGCAACCATATGAATCAATGAATTCCACTGCATGTTAATGTATCCTCAAATTTAATAGCTCACTATGTTATTCTGTGTAGTTTCATTACTTTCTTGCCCTTTTTGAAGATTTTTTAGGACTGATAAGAAAACTCAAATACCTCTAAAATGCCTTTAAAGACCCTTGAAAGGTGATTGGGAAAGTAACTAGGAAAAAAAAATACTATGCACCCCTGTATCTTATTGAGATAATTTTCACTCAGTGCCTGAAGTCCTGTTGCTTGGTGTAGTAAATCACATTAGAGTAGCCCCACTGAATCAGAGAGAATTTGGTTAGCGTTGTGTATTCAGGCAAAATTGCAACACCTTGCAAAGGTGAAATGGCGATTTCTTGCCATCAGAATTAGGAGCTAGACTTGGTACACAATCTCCCTTTCAGGGCGCGCTCATTATGATAATTAGAATTCTGTGATTGCACTTATCATTTTGGAATGAGACTTAAATGTTTGTGTGTACATTTTATTATTGGTTCTTCTAGGGAACGTATAACCTGTCTCTGATGGATATCATTAATGTTAGACTAGATAGAGTAACTATAAAAGTATTTAACTTTGTTGAATTGTATTTTTCTTTCTTTTTTCCCCCTTTTCTTTTTCTTTCTCTTTGTTTGTGTTGGTGTGTACACATATGTTGTCTTCTGTTTTTAATTAATAAAATATAATTAAAAAAAGAATTCTGTGATTGGTTACAACTTTGGATCCTGTTCCTGATTGATTAATACTCGTATATCATATTATGATTGGTTGGTTATTATTGTCTGGCGGGTTACAACATTGTAGCAAGGAGTTACCGCCAGAGAGACACTATATAAGCCCCATGAGTAAACAAGGGAGGGGCTGGGCTGGATCTATGCTTCCTATTACTGCTGCAGGTTAAGCCACTGAGGGCTAACCTGGGGTCTTCTCTATACGTGCACCCACAGGGTGTAGCTTAGTGCATTGCCTCCTACGGTAGAATTCAGAGAGACCAATTACATGGGACTTGCATAGCCATCTGTTGTCCGGATAGCCTTGTAAGAGTAACTAGAAGGACTTTACACTAAACCCTTGTTGTTGTTCTGTTCATCGTTGCCTGGGCTATTCTTTCTAAGGGCCGGACACAACAGTTAGTCATCTCTGTAACTTCCAGATTGGACTATGTCAGTTGTTATTTACTTTAGCATATTAAGGTTCAATTAAAGCAGGCCAGCTTGAATCAATGGAAATGATGGAGGTGGTTTACCATTCTTATCTTCTGGGGGTATGCTGGAACTGTGCAATTTGCCTCTGGTACTGACTGGCTCACAGTCTCACAGGAGAAACATGAAGGTATAAAGGATATCTAAACCACTGAGCTATCCAGCCAGCAACTTTCTTACACCCTTATTATTAAAAATGAAAGTGTGGGCAGAGGCTAGGATAGATGAGGAGAAACAACAAGAAAAAGAGAATTATTAGAAAGAAAACAGCCAAGAGTATCTTTAGAACACTGAATGTGTTGGGAACAAATCCCAAAAATCACTGAAAAGAAGCTTTTCAACACTCACGGAAACAAATATAAAATGAGTTTTTTGGCTCAACCTAGCTTGCCCACAACATTATTAATTGCTTAATAAAGGAAATGTCTTTAAGAAGGGAATACTTCAGTATTCACATTTCAGTAACAAGAAGCATGCATTCAGTAAAAACTAGATATTTACAAGTGCAGTCATTTTGAGCCAGGAGACAACACAAAGCCGTGAAAAACTGAAGTTAAGTTGTGTACATGGACAGTAATAGAGAACTTAATTTTTGCATGTGGGGTTATCCTCCCTCCACCCCATTCTATTTATAAGGGTTCTCTCACACAAACAACTATTGCCACTTGATCACATTTTACTTGTAACAATGCAGCGCAAATGAAACCATATTGCTATATAGAATAATACATTAATCATCATCAGTCGTCATTCAGCTCTGTGCATTCTTTCCACCCGGTGAAAAAATATGAACAGATATCCTCACGAGAAGGATAAATGTCTTATCTCATAGTTCACCTAGCTTGGAATAAATAATGGGGTTGCATTGAGAATGCATGTTATTTATCATCCCTTGTATGGGGCAAAAGGCAATGATGGATGCCTTCTGAACCATGAGAGATTTATGAAGGTTTTTACTCCTTGTATGCTGTGGAATAAGGGGGTGGGGTGTGTGTGGGAGTCCCATTTACTCAACGAATTCTCAGTGCACTTAGTGTTTTAATTATTATTATTTATTTTGTTAAGCTCAAAGAGACCAGAATGTATATTCTCACTGTTTTAGACGTCAACCAACCATCATCATGTTTTAAACAGATGTAAACTAACCAAATTAAACTAATATAACAATGAATCCCCACCACTGGTGGAATTAGAATTGCTATTTATGTGTTCCTGGTACTAAAAAAATCTTGTTATGCCTGAATTTTAGTTACCCATTGTGTAACAAGGCAGAGAATGACCATAATCACAAGATTGCTACCAGCACCTAGAATAGCTAAAGTCAATGGAGTTTAAGATGACTCACACATACAACTTGTAGATACTTTCTGCTGTTGGTATGTTTGGATATGAAGCAACTCAACAGCATTTTTTTCCCATTTGTGCAGTTTATTTATTTAACTGAATAATTATTTGTTTGTTGCCTTTCTGTTCATGGTCAGTCAATTCTGTAGACATTTGTAAAGCACTCCATACATTTGTCCATATACAGTGATACCTCATACAACGTCCAAACTTGGTTCCACAAGTTTGGACTTTATACAGATTTGGACTTTGTATGAGGCATGCAAAATCCTAGCCGTGATGCCTCATACAACGTCCAAATCCTTGCCGCGATGCCTCATACAACGTCATTTCCATAAAGATACATTGTACTGTAACAGCACAGACTTCAGGGCAAAGCCAAGGAAACAGACAGGAAACAGACAGAACTTTAAGAAATCATTGTCTAAAGGCTAAAAACATTACAAAAACATGTCAAACAACCCTGATTGTCCAAGAACCTGAAGAATGCTGCAAAAATCCCTGGTATTATTTGGATATTTCGAGTTCTTCAAGAATCTGCAATAATTGAATTACATATAAACAATATATGCGACGCCCATAGAAAAGACACAAAGTATAATATGCAAGAATATATTATTACTAGTATTTTTGTCTCTAGTGGTTTTCTAGCATGATACTCCCTTTAAGATTTTCTTCCCAGCTCATTTTTGTGGTCCCTTTAAGAATTCCTCAAAATATTTCCCTTTGAATAAATCTCGATCAGATATACACCACACATGTGCCCCGTTTTACTCTTTAAATACCTCATTTACATTACCCCTTTAACGCTCCAAACCAAGATGAATCGCATGAGAGAGGTTGTTTTTGAGTGCGTTGGTACTTCATATTTTACAGGTATTAGCTTGTAATATATATATTATTGTTAAGATTTTATATTCTTGCATATTATACTTTGTGTCTTTTCTATGGGCGTCGCATATATTGTTTATATGAATTCAATTATTGCAGATTCTTGAAGAAGAACTCGAAATATCCAAATAATACTGGATGGATATTGACTCTGATTGTGTGCACTGCACCATACGAGCTGCATTGAGCTGATTTACTTTTTCGCTCCGCACGGATTTCCAGCCACCGCGGCGTGGGTTATACTACCTACTTTGAGATTTTCCATCTTGTATAACAGGATTGTAGCAAACATTTATTGTGATTGTTGACCCATATATACTATTATCATATGTGCTTTGCACACTTGTTTGTTGTTCTCATGTATTTCTAAGAATTTTTATATATGCACTTACTGTGCGGTATTTATTGGAAACAGCCCTGTGCAATCACACTGTATTACGTTGCTGCTACTCTATTGAGCTCTGTTTACCTCGTGCAGTTCGTGGTTGGTCTTTTCTATTTTCTATGTTTTATACCACGTTATCAGTAAAAGTATTTTGCACAATGATATTCGCCCCTGTGCGTTCTTGGGTGTGTTCTTCCTCCCTCTCCATGTTTACACCCCAGCCGTCCTTTCTCGCATTAGAGGTAAAAGAGGACAGGGCTTTTTCACCTTAACCAGTTCTACCATTAGGCCCAATGAAGCAACTGCCTCAGGTAGGTGTTGGAGCAGTAATGATAGTCACCAGCAAGTGAAAATGCCACTCCTTTGTAAACTTGAACTGTCTGTGTGCCACACACCCTTTCTTCATCAACTGAAATGAGTCTGATGCCCACTTTGGGGTAATAGAGAATGCTATAGTGTTGCTGGTATAGAAGGAAGGTTCCCCTTTCACAGTAGAAATAAGGTTCATCTCCAGTTGACTAAAAGTCAATTTTAAGTCAGGATGGTCTCTTTGGTCAAAAGAGGAGATATTCATTTTGTGGCAGGACAATATTTTAGCAACCCCTGCCTATTTCAATTTTTTTGTCCTTCACACAAAACTTAAATGTATATATATATATATCCTGTCCTCCAACTTACTTGCTTCCTACTGCAGCCATATTATCCAGTGTGGCGGGGAAGTTCCAAAAGCATTAAACTATAACTAGGAAAAGACACGTTGCTGTACTTCTGCAAGGTTTTGTTATTCATCTTCCATCACAACCATATTTTTAGATGCCCTAAAGCTACTCTGTTAAGTCCACCACTTTGAGAAGTACAGAGACATAAAGAAAACAAATAGCAATAAACAACATAGGTTTAGTGCATACTTTATATTTCGGAGAAGGAGAGATGCATAAGAAATTGGATGTGATACAAATTTAATGCCAGAGTACATTTTATTAGATGTTCTTTGGGAATGTGCTTGAGCATACACAAAAACAGTTTCACGAAATGTGTTTAGGAAATATATCTGAGAATCTGGAACTGTGAAAGCAGATAAGGCTGTCCGGATACATTAATGTCTTTATTTTAATTGATTAAGATATACTGTACTTGTAATTTACTGAGGTGTAATGTCATCATTGGCCTGAAACTTGAGATCTAGAAATGGCCCACATTTGAAAGATATTTGGTTTATGTGCCACCATAGGAAGAATTAAGATGCACAGAACATAGTAAAATATAGTTTAAAAAACAACAACAACAGAGTCAGTCTGGTGTTGTAGCAAAGGTAGCCACAAGAGTGAGATTTAATCTCAGACTGAGAATGGGGATGCAGTCCTTCTTTTAAAGCCATGAACTGCCTATATCTTGTAGAAGTAGGATTACAAGTAAGTTAAGATTCCAAAAAGAGTGAAAACCATTTGAGATGTTGTTCAGTCGCACAGTCGATTTTGACCCTTTGCGACCCCATGGACCATGACTTGTCCTAGAGCAGTAGTTTCCAATCTTGGGGCCCCAGATGTTCTTGGACTTTTCAGAAATTTTGGACAGCACAGTCAATGGTGAAAACTTCTGGGAGCTTTTGTTCAAGAACATCTAGAGACCCAAGGTTGGGAACCACTATTCTAAAGAGAGAAGCTTGGTTTAAAATTACTTCGCTAAACTGTAAACTTCATGATTTTGTGAGTGAATCTATGACCACTAAAGTAATATAAACCCACTATAATTATTAAGTATTGGGAAATAATGTGTTGTGCATTCATTGTTGCCTATTCAGATGTTCAGTCTGAAAGTAAGTGCAGCTCAAAGGCTGGCTTGGCGGAACATAGATGGGTGAGATGTACCTGTTAAACCATACTGCTCATATAAGTTTACAACACTTTTATGGACCTTCATTGTGAACATTTTAAAGTCTGCTTGACTTCCAGGTGGAGTTGGATGAAGAAGTGAGACTTACCTTTGTTCCCCATTTCCTCATCACTCTTTGAGCCCCACATGCTTTCAGCCTGAACACCTAACTAAGATGTATGTACTATGAAAGTTGAATGACTCCTATATTATGTTTAGGTATATACATGACAACCTGTTCTCTTAATGTTTCCTGAAGGATTTCACCTTAGAGACTCTATCATCTGGATCCATTCCAGCCTATTTACATACCTATTGATCTTTGGAGTCAAAAGCTAAAAAACAAGACTCCAGATGCAATCTTACCAAATTCATTGTAGCTCTTTTCATGCTTGTTCAGCATCAAGATGGTTATCAGGATCCTAATTTGCTAATGTAAATGTCCTTTATTTCACTGATGACTTAGCACATGGCAATTTCAGCAGTTAAAGCTTTCTGAAATGCCTTCTTCAAAAATTCCTTCATTTATTCAACTGACAAATATTCTCTGGACTATTTACAAATGTGAAAAACTCATAATGGAAGAAGTCTTGTTGCTTAGCAAGGTGAATTGCACTAAAGGAGGCCCAATGAATCAGTGGGAATTTGGTGAGTCAACTCCTCCATAAGTTTCATACTCTAGTTGTGACTTACTTTAATGTCACCACTACAGTACACCTATTTGAGTCACTGGAATTTATGGAAGAGTTGATTCACCAAGTGCTTGCTAATTCAGTGGGCCTACTCGGGTGTGATTTACTGCGCTAAGTAATAGGATTTCAGCCATTGATTAATAAAATGGTGGATTTTGAGAGCAAAGTAAATATGTGGGCCAATAGATATCAAAAAATGTAAAGAAATGACAAAGCCAGCAATAACATTTAAAGAATCAAAAATAAAAATCAAGGAGTAAATTACTGCCAAAAAAAGGAAAGTCTTATTCTTACCCTAAAGTTTGAATGTTACTAGTGAGAAAATCATGTGGATCTGGCATTAGAGAGTGTTACACAGAGGGTAAGATGCTCTTAAGATGTTTTTCCCATTTGTAGCTACCCATTACTCCAAGACTTTCTGAATGACCTTAATAAACCATCTGAGAAATGTCAAACATTTGTTTATGCTTGTGAGGGCCAATCACATTCGGCAAAACTGATAGCATTGTATAAACTATGGAAGCGTTCACTGGATCCCTCTCAGCCCATCACCTTTATAGTAGCTGCCAACATTAGATGACAAAGAAGGAAAGCGGATTGCACATTTCAGCTAAAAATGAACTGAACTGCAGGAAGTTGTTTGATATAGCCCTTGTTTAAAGTACCAGTTGCCGTTGGGAACTAATTTTATTTATCATCTCCTGCATCAAATAGACACATTTATTGGCAGGTAGCTTGTGAAAGAACCAAAAGGACAAAAAAACCAGCACAGGGGAAAAAAAGTTATGTCCACTCATATATATTCCCTGTGTGAACTTTCCAAGGCAGCACTTCAGTCTGTATACTGTTTACCTGCTTGCTGATTTCCATACCAATGTATAATCACTTGCTGATCTGTCTCTTTAGCATCACATGGAAATGAGGGAATAACCTGTGAATAGCCAGAATATATCATTTTGATTTACTGTGTAACATTTAAATGTTCTGAGGTCAGACTCCTGTGAGGGAATAATTCACAGCTGGATATATGGCTCTTTTGGAATATACATTTATTGCCAACAAGTACCTCACAGACTGTTTTCTACACACTTTCTCTTTATTGCTTGTGTGAGACTCTAGCAAGGTAGTTTACATAAACATTTATATCGGTTTCTGAAAACATTTGTTACTGAGAAAAATAAACCTTCCTCCCCCCGCCCAACTAATTACAGAAATTCAGACCAGAAGATTTGATGTGATGCTCTCCCTGTAATTGACATGTGGGTATTTCTCCCCCTGCCTCAAGTTACGGAAAGAAGAAAATGCTTAAGATGTATTCCCATGTCTTTAAATTAGTGGTAGTGTGAAACAGTTGTGAACAATTTCTAGTCACTAAGGGTTTTAAAAAGTAATGGGGACTGCTCTCCCAATGTAATAGTGGAAGTTTCAAATCTGTTCAGACAAAACAATTCCTTCCTTATCCTCATTTCATGAGAGAAAATGAATGTGGTCAATGCTCTAGCATTTTTCAGAGTAAGACATTCTGTACTTAAATCTGTTTTTTTTAAATTGGCCTTAGAGGTGCCTAATGCTATTCTTCTATTTGACTATAGGGATCTTTGTTAAAAATGAACTGTGTAATTTCTTTCTCTATTAAAACTGGATATCTTTGTTAGTACCTTGATTCTTCTTCTTCTTTTTCTTCATCCGATTCTAAATATTGGCTATCATCATGATGATCTGCCATGAAGATTGTTCTGGGAACAATATAATGCAGTGGTCTTCCATTTGCCTTCCACATTGCAGCATGACACCCATACCGCTGATCCAGTTCTGCACATCACTTTTGGGTCCTGAGCCCTTTCGGTACACAATGTCCTCATCAGCCCAAGACCAGTATTGATGAAGCTGCTGCCCTCCATCAAGATGGATTCAAGTGGGATGATTTAATTAATTATGCTTAAAGAGCATAATGCATTCCACGGGATTGCTCTTTAAGCGAGTTTGCTCTTTAAGCGAAATACTATTGTAAGTAACCAATTGTGACTTTTGGCGGGGGCGGGGGACTGCGAACCCCGAATTAGTTGTTAAATGAGTTTTTGGTTGGTTTTAGTTATTAAGCGAGGCAACCATTCAGAGAAAATTCTGCTATTTAAGCGAGTTAGTCTCTAAGTGAGGCACTCTTTATGCAAGGTTTTACTGTAGTTGGGGAAATGTTGATTGTACATGATGTTCCTGCATATAGTATACAGGCATTTATTGTCAGTATTCATAATTACTGGATAATTATTTTATTTAGTGGAAAAACACAAAAATTAGGATGAGTATGCTGTGGACACAACATACTTCCCAATGCAGGTTATGTTCTGGGAATTGGACAGTGCCTACAACCATGTGCTGTGGATGGGAACTATCAGGACTCTGTGGAACAAGTGACCAAGTCCTCTGGCACATGGGAGCCTGGCCAACACATGCGAGTACTTGGAAGAATGTTGTCCTTAATTTCTGGTATTTCCTAAGCTACCCCTCTTGTAAACCATTCACCATTTCTTCTTTATTGTCACAGTGTTTAAAAAAAAATGAATTGAATTATGGTCAAAAATCTAGCATAGCCTTCCCCAGGCTGGTGGCTGCAGATCATCCCAACTAGTATAAATCTATAATCCACACTGGTTCGGTGTTATCATTTGGTACATCTTAATCTAATCATATAGCTGGAATCCTATTGCTTAGCATAGTAAACTGCATCTAGAACAGGCCCATTGAATCAACTGAACTTATAGAGAAGCTGACTCACCAAATCCTTACTGATTGAATAGGCCTACTTATGGTAAGGAAAAGGTCACCCTTGCTCAAAAGCCAGTCATATCTGACTTTGGGGTTCAGTGCTCATCTCTGTTTATAGCCAAAGAGCCAGCACTCTCTGAGTCTACAGATGTTTGTGTGCACATGTGGCAGGCATGCCTCAACCAATGTGTCTTAGTTCAGGACATATCAAGGGGGAAAAGGTCACAGAAGGCTGATCTATAGTAGATCCTGAGTGATTTGGGGTGGGGGGTTATTGTGTCAGGGTAGCTTGTGCAGACAATAACATGTTCCTTCAAAATCACTGTAAAAAAATGAAACTGTACAATAGCAGAAGGCCAGAGACTCATTTGATGCTTGCAAAAGCATTGCACAGAAGTATTGAAAGGCGCAAATGATCACTGTGCACTTTGTTCTTATTTATTTGAATGTGTTATTTTGGGTGGTACTCTCATATATAAAATAATAATTTCATGTTTAAAACAAAAACAAATAGGCAGAATAAAAAAACCCAGAAATAAATCTTTCCCAACATTGGTCAGAAATGTATTTTGCAATGGCATAGGGTCTATCTTTTTCTTAGATTAAGTGTGTGCTGTTTTGCTCATGTGTTAATAAATTTTTCTCATTTGTGAGAGTCACTGAGTAGAGCAAGAGAATTGTTTTACCCAGTAGGTGGTAGAGCTATAATGAAGCATTGTGATTAAGTAGCGTTGGAACCTCTTATCTTCCTCACTGAGTGGGAGGTACCATTAGTAGTAAAAGTAATTACCTGTGTAGAACATGCTGATTGCATCAAGTGTATCTGCTACATGATACTATGGGGGACATCAAAACTTTATGGGCTTTAAGGGAGCTCCATTTACCAACAGTCTCAAATCTTAATCAACTGCACTTTTTTAAACGTTGCATTGATGCCTCTATTACAAGCAACGTCTTTAAAAAGCTTCCTTTCCTCATCAAGATGTGTGTATCAAAATTGGTCCTCTTGAAATAAATGGACCATCAGATGCATTGATTAAATTGCTTGCAAGTTTCTAGGTGCAAAACTCACTTCTTAAGTTTGAATAAAGGCTCTCATTGGCATCCGGTGAAAAATGTAAGCTTTCTGATGAAGCCAACCACTTGTTCCGACTATAGAAGAGAGGGGAAATCATCATAGCTTGGGCAGAGATTGTTTCTGTGACGTGAAATTAAATTACCTAAACAGCATTTGGAAGTGAAATAGAGCCATAATATGTGAAAACATTTCACATTTTTTACTTATTTCTAAGTCTAGAAAAGAAAACAATAGATTTAAGCTATTGGCTTGTAGCTGAAGAATAGGTTTTGTATTCTTTCAAAGTAGTTACAGTGTTTGATCTGTCAGAATCTCAGGACTGGTCTTGCCAGCAAACCCAGAAAGATCTGGACTCAGGCTGTGGTTAGACAATTAAAAGCCCAATTTTGAAACCTGTATCCCCCATCCCCAATGCATTTATGGTAATGTGAAATATGAATTGATGTTTGCATCCATGATGGTCTTATAAACAGTTTTATTTTCATAGATATATACCGCAGGTCTGGCCAGGTTATTCTGCTATGGTGATAGAGTAGACCGTACTGCCAGTGACTCAATGCCAAGCATCAGGCAGCGGTTAAGTAATCTGACAACCCTGAGTGAGGACTAGTGACCTTGGCGAAGTCCACTTTGTGTGCCAAAAGGGCTCAGGACCAGAAAGTGACTTGCGGAGCTGGATCAGTGACACAGGTGTCATGCTGCAATCCCAAAGGCAGATGGAAGGCCACTCCATTATACTTGCAGGACAGTCTTCATTGCTGATCACCATAATGATCACTAATATTCGAAATCGGATACGGCACAAGAAGAAGATATATACCAATATTTATAACTGCAATGCTGTGCAATCCATTTCTTTCTAAAATGATTCCAAACGTGCTTTTGATTCTTGTCACTGAGAAGTGCACTTTGTAGTTACATGGACATATTCAAATGCACTTCTTGGTGTTTAGAAGTGAACTTATTCCTCAGTAAATGAATTTCTAAATATACTAAGGGGAAATATAGCCCATTCACCTGGTCACACAAACAAATGTGGTACTATTTAAAATAATACAAATATCAATTTATAATTAACAACCCACTCAAGACTATTTCAGATAACGGTTTTAGGGGCACATAATGCGAGGTTACATGAATGTCATGGAAACGAGTAAGTTTGAATCAATTTCACCAATGTTAATTTCACCAATGTTAACTTCAACACAAGTGTGTTACTTTTCATCCTTACCTGATTCCTAGAAACTCATCATGCTTAACAGTTGTTGATTGTGTTTCATGTGTGTGTGTGAACCCAGGGTTCAAAGCCCTATTCAGCCATGAAACTGACAGGTAGGTTTTGGTCTCTCAGTAGAGTTACAGTCTCTCCATTGACTTACTACACTTCGTTATTGTGATGATAGATTGGGTAGGTAGGAGACAAGTTACATGCATCTCCTTGAGCTCACTGGAGAGAAAAATGCTTAAACTATGTAACTCAAACATGAATAATACTGCACAATTATACATGGAGACTTGTATTATTACAGTACTAGTATTAATACACTATCAAATAGTGACAGGATGCCTCAAACCTACAAAAGTTGAGAAAATATACCTTCTTGTTAGTCTTGCTTTACATAAGATAAGGAAAGAAATAGCAGCAGTAGACGCCAAGTGAACTAAGCAAGAGAATGACCCTCAACATCCTCTAAATGGATAGCACACCAAGTCCACAGGCTCAGATCCAGGAAGAGCTTTATGGTAAGAATAAACATTCTTGATGGTACACAAGAGCAAAACCAAATTAAAAGATGGAGGAAGGAGCTCACTGGACAAGGAATAACATTAAAGGAGGCTACAACTGAGAAACTCAACCTCCCTTATTTCACTGCTGGTGGATAATAGCACACTGTGTGGAGAGATACAGAACCCAGATCATTCATTCATTCATTCATTCATTTATTTATTTATTTGTAAATTTCTATCCCACCCTTCTAATGAAAAGCATCACTCAGGGTGGCTAACAGCATATACAAAATACAGTAAAAACACAAGTAAAACAATAACATTAAAAAACCCCAACCCAACACACTAAAAAACAGCCTAAAATACATAAAAAAACTACACAAGTTGTATACTGGTCTGCCGATTACTGCCAGAAACATGTACCATTGAGGACTTAAGTTTGGCCAATGTCCAAGCCAAGAAAGTGGCTTCATTTTGGCAATCAAAAGTTTGATCTGGAGTTGGGGAAAAAAATACACTGAGATTATAAATCCCAGGACACCACAGGATAAAAGCCATGTGTTAATCTGGCCCACAAAATTCACTACAATCACTTCTACTTAGAGCACAATTGGAAACTGCATTATTGTGCACATTTCATTCATTTGTAAATGCTTTTTATTAGCTCTTCCAAGTTGAAGGAGGCAGTATGATTGGTGGCAGAGTTACAAGTCTTCATTTTATTGACCCTTGGCTTACTACTGCCTGCTCTACCTGGCTTGGCTTTCGAAGTGGAATTGTGGCACCGCCTACCTTCCTAGCAGTTAAACCAGCCGTACGAGCAAGGATTCACAGCTGTCATTTAGCTTGGCTGACCCTTTTTTCCCTCCTCCCTTCTGTGGCATAGTGATTTCCCTCCAACAAATGTTGGATTGTATGAGTATATTCCCTCAAGGACAATGGCAACTGTCCGAGGATTGATTTCAGACAACATTTTGTGCTTTTTACTCAGGTGACTTCCCTTCATTCATTTTGCTGGAAAAAAGTGACATTGTTTTAACATAACTCATGGTGACAGCATCCGGACTGTCCTTTTCTTTGTTCCACTAAATTTTATTAGGAATATTCATAACAATAATGCATAGTAGAACAAATGGTTTTGATCCATCTGAATAGCCCTTAGGCCAAACATTATGTTCCTTATGCCAATTACCAATTAGTCTTCATTCCAGGGAGAAAAACAGACATGAGGGAATCGGAAAGAGAAGGAAATTGGAAGAGTAAAAAATGTGTTTCGTTGTACTTTTTCCCCCCCTTTGTCAAAACAAAAAGACAAGTTTCTGGATCAGATTACTATAGAGTATGTCTTTAAAAAGGAGTTGAAGCACCCTGCTGGTGAAGAAGTAATGTTACTAACACAAAGGACAACATTCATCCCTCCATTTCTCTCTCTGTTAATCTGAGCTTTGCCTTCACTTGCATAATTTGAATTATTCTGCCATTTGGCAACTTTATCAACATTTCATATTTAAAGCAACCATATATGTAGGCCCCTCATCCATTTAGGTCACCTCTGGTCTGCTCCGATGGATAGTAGCTTTTGAAGATGTCTGTAGATACCTTCCCGTACTTTATGCTTGAGAACTTTTTAACTTGGGGTGCTGAGGATTGGACATGGAAGTTTAACATACAAAGCATTTGTTCTTCCAGTAAATTATGTTGTGTGTTCTGATACCCTGTTGCTTGGCATATCCTTGATAGTGCATATCCATGCATTTTATGGGAACAAACATGCACTTTTGGGAAGGGCTGTCATTTAAGGAGGGAGGTCTCCAGTTTCAATGTATGGTATCTCTGGGTAGGACTGAGAAACACTCTTGTTTGAAATCCTGGAGAGCCATCTCTCGTCAACGTAGCCAACAATGGACTAGATAGGGACTTTTCCCAGTGTTCCCAACTACCCACTGCAATTCAAGAGCCTCGTTTAGGCATTGAGCCTGAAAATATATGGAGCTCAAAATGTTGTGAGGATGAATGCATGCATGTGACATCGTGCAGATCTTTGTATATTAAGAGCAATGGTCATTAGTAAAGGTAATGGTTGCCCTTGCTTGAAAGCCAGTCATATCCGACTCTAGGGTTCAGTGCTCATGTCAAAGAGCCAATGCTGTCTGCATCTGCAGACGTTTCTGTGGACATCTGGCAGGCATGACTAGACAATGGAGTGCACTGAATGCTGTCTACCTTCCCGCCAGAGTGCATACAGGCAACCATGATAAAAAAGGGATGTTGAACACAAAAGTACCTTCAACTGAACATGCTTACAACATCTATGAGGACCTTCATTCTGAACATGTGATGTACTGCCAAGTCGGAAGGGGGGAGAGAGGAAGATTTGGCTTAAGTGTGTGACCCTGTCTCCACTATCCTTTAATCCCAATAGAGTTTTACCATCTAAAGCCCTGAGTGGTTTGGGACCTTGCTATCTAATGGAGCACCACTTTCCAGATAACGAGTTTTTTTGCAAACAGGTGGACTGTATTTACCCACTTTGAGAGAGAAAAGAAAAACTTCAACTAGAAATACAGGTAGGGCCTTCTTAGTAGTAGCACCATACCTTTGCAACATGCTTGCCAGCCTGCCCACCCATGGCTATGTTCCATTAACTGGCGAAGGCACACCTATTCAAAGTGGCCTTCGCTGATATCCTGCTCCCTAGCTGATTTTGTGTGGCTTTATTTGATTCTTTTGATCTTGATCTGTTTTAATTGGTGCAATATATGTATATTGATTTCCTGCCATTGTGTTTTATTTGTCCATAGTTTTATGTAAGATAGGATGTTTCTGATCAGGGGATTTTACTTGTTATGTATTGTGTTTATATGGGTTTTTACAATGCCCTGAGTGACCTTTGGTCATTAGAGGGCATAAAAATAAAATAAAATACAGCTGTAAAGAGCTTTGGATTCACTCTTGTCCCCATTCATGGCTGAATTTTGTGTCTGGAATTTGAGAGTTAATTTGAAATCACTCTTTACTATTTACTGTTTATTTATTTGGGCATTTTGTATCACCATTTATTATCGCCATTGTTTATCAAAGTAGTATATTTTGTTTATTTATTTATACATTACATTTTTATACCGCCCATTTGGGAAGTTTCCCACTCTGATTTAAAATGTTAAAACAAAAAAGTGAAGAAACTAACCATTAATAGCTTAATATAAACATTTTTGTTGTTGTTTAGTCACACAGTTGAATCAGACCCGTAGTGACCCCATGGACCATTGCATACCAGGTATACAGCTGTGGGTTGTTTTTTTTAACCTTAGGACTTTCTGGATAGTTGAGTCCCTCTGGGTTCTTGAAAGTGACTCTGCATCCAACAACCTATGTTTCTAGCACTTTTGGTCCCAGGCACAATTTAAAAAATACTATGGAAACAACGAGGAGAGGGTGTGTTTGTGTGTGTCAAAGAAAGAAGCACGTTTAAATAATATTCCCATTATGGTATTCCTTAACATGAGCATGAAACTGGACTGTCTCTTTACTATTAGTTTCTGAAGACTTCTAAAGCGTGACATGTTATTATTTTAAAATTCCCAGAATGCAGCAGCTCCTAAGAGGACATAAAGGTTTTTGGCTGGCAAATTCACCTGTTTTTGAAAACATGTCCATTAAAGCTCGGTTTCATTTGTCCCCAATGATTCTCTGAAGTAAAAAAAAGTATTTGTGGGGAACGGAGGAACAAAACAAATGTATGCCGTTGCAAAGCCAGTGTTTTGATTTACAATGTCCTTGGACAGCTGTAAAAATTCTTCTCTGGAGTATTTGATTAACGTTTAAGCTTAGCATGTTTTAACTGCAAAAACAGGCTTCAATAATGAACTTGGATCCCATCCAGCTTTTATCCCCGAGTCCTGATAAACAACTCGAGTCCCAGAAGAAGAAAGCTAGTGACCTACCTTTGAGAATCTCAAATCCCACAACGTTCAATTACATATGTGAGGAGAATAACAAGGCTCAGTTTAAGGACTGGTTATATCCTCACTGGTGTAAACTGGTATTCTGTTGAGTAATGTCAATGAATGTCTGATTTACTGTGCAATTGAGTACTGGAGCAGTTTGGGGTGAGAGAGAAAGAATATAAGTTAAAATTCTCCCATCTTGACTTCATTTATTCACTTTGGCTAGAAGGGTCCACTTCCTTATTTTAAGTGGGTAATTTTAAGGCATGCAGTCACCTTAGCACTCCGGAAAAGGTACACACAAACATGCCCTATATGCACAGTCAGTTTCCAGAAGATCCACTGTGAAGGAAATAAGTTAATACTGCTCACCATCAGGAATGTAAAATTTCCCTTGCATTTTCCTAGCATAGTAAACAGTAAAAAAATTCTTCTATGGGTTCTTTTTTCACGTTTAGGTAAGACTTTAAACTACCAAAATAAAGTCTCCTTTTCATGAATTCATTCCATAGTTCCTTTCACCTGACCTAGTGTGAGAAAGATTAGCTGGCACTACAAGGTTGCCATTGCCCAGGGCAGCCGGCTTATGCTTCAGAAATACCACAATATCCAAGGAGGCTCTTTCTGTATCCCCCTCTCCTCAGATTGAGCTGCTAGAAAACTGTTGGCTTTTGTTGATCTCAGACAAAATATGTATAATTTTACAAGTGCATTTTTCTCACTGCTGTAAAATGCACTATACAGCAAAATGAGATAACAGATTCTTTGTTCTATGAAGTACTTTTAATAGTATATTGAATAAGTATTATTACATTAATAATAATATAAATGTGAATGTGAATATTGTTAATTCAGGAGAGACCTTAAAACCTGGCTTGCATAGCAGGTATGGGGTGCTGGTGGTGCGGTAACCCCACCTTGCTGGCTTATATGAGGACCACCCGGGGTTTTTTAAGTTGTGGTTGTTGAGGATTGTATTTTAATGGATTTAATGTTTTTTAAATAAGGTTTTTATATTTTATAGCTATGTGATGTTTTTTATATTTGTGAGCCGCCAGGAGTCGCCTTGGCGAGGGCGGCAATATAAATTTAAATAAATAAATAATCATTATGTGTAATATTAAATTACAGGTAGTAGTAGTACATTTAATGGGTTGTTTGTGTCTGTGATCAGTTAGCCAGTACTGCTAATTATCTTTATTACAATATCACATAGGGATATTGGTTTTGTACTGAAACATCAGTTTTACACAAATTAAATTTTGTCCAAGCTATAACCAAAAAACAAAGCAAAACATATTAAGTTTCAGTGTTATTCTTGAGCCTCTCAACGGGATTTTCACATACTCAAAATGCACTCTCCTCAATGCTGAGTCAACTAGATTAATTTAAACGGTTTCTAAAATTCCTGAGTACATGTTAAATTAAAGTATTCCAGAGTATTCATATACTTGTGTTTTGGCTAATTTCACTGCCGATGTACAAAGAGAGGAATGATCCTCTCCATTCCAACAGGCAATGAAGAGGTGAATGCAGTGAAGTAGGTAGTTTACAGTGCCATCCTGTACATACTTAATCGGAATTGATCCCCACTGAATTTCATAGGAATTACACCCAGGTAAATGTGTACAGAATTATAGCCTCAATTTCTCAAGGAACATTTCCGTGCCTCTCATACCATGCCTTGTGGGAATTGCTGCTTTTCTGTGTTGCGCTTATGTGAATACATCTTGATATTATGGAATGGGAAGAGACCACATCAGAGAGATTTCTTAAAAGCTCATGGTTTTTTCCCCTTTTGCTAATATGAAATTTCACGACCGTACATATAGCTGTTGGCAGACCAACTTTATGAGCAGGAAGCTTTTAGCTGCAAAGATAAACAAAAGAGTATAGATGAGCACATTGTTTGCCTACATTTTTTCTTTATTACAGGAAGGATATTATATGGTGCTTTTCATTGCTTTTATTTTATTATACAGTATGGTGGAATTTTCCTACTACGGTTGCTGTGATGAGCTGAGCCATATGTATTTAGTGCCTTTTATCATTCACCGAGTCCTAGCTAGGCATATTACATGTATGTCTTATGTTTACATATATAGGAGGAAATTGCATACCTACCCCTCCCATATACATCCATATACATGTTTAATATAATTTGTAAAAAAAAAACATGTGTAAGTTGTATGTGCAGTTAGGGGTGGTGCATTTAGTGTGATTTTTATTGCATGGATTTAAAAAAAAATCACCAGGCTAGGAACATGATTAAATTCCTAAGTTTCTAAGTATTTTAATTTTTATTTATTTTAATTTCTAGTTGGAAGGGCCCACCTTCCTGCTACCTTTGGAATTAGTTGCTGTTCATCATTTTAGAAGAAAGAAGGGAAGACACTGAGGAGAAACAACAAAACCTAGGAGAAAAATATTTCTCAAGAGTGCCTATGTATATTATTCCACCGTGTAAAATTCATTTCAAAAGTTATTGTTCCTTTTCTTTTCAAGGACAACTATAAATAGATAAAAACATACAACATTTTAACATGGAAAACTACACAAAATTGTTTTTGTGGCTTTTATCTCTAATAGTGCTAACAATTTTCTATAGATGTTCATGTTTCTAAATTCATTTCTCTCTATTCTTGCCAAAAGAATCAATATTTTCTGTACATATTGGATATAGTTGGATAATAAATATAGGAACTTTGCAAAATAATTTTTGATCTTACTTTTGCAGTTTGTTATTTTAGGAAACAAACTAACTTAGGGGTTGATAAGAGCTTGGGCTATACTTGGAAAATTCCTGTCAATGTCCTCTGAAAATGCCTTTAAAATATCCTGTTGTACTTCAGTCGTACATAAGGTCCCATTGACATAGTAACTCAAGTTCATACCACTAGCATAAATGCTGCTGTCGAAGAAGTGGAGGGCAGATTTTATATATGGACATCACACCTGGCACATAGAGCAGCATCTAGGTTACAAGCAGAACCTCCTGCTTATCAGAAGCTTAGAGGATACATAATTGTAAGTAACTTTACACATTTATTTATTATTTATTTTCTGATTTCTATTGCTGCCCAACTCTGAAGACTCTGGGCGGCTCACAGAAAATAAAACCAATCACATTTTAAAAACCAATAAAAAACCCATTAAAACTGCCACCAAAAATTACTCTGACCTCTACGGATTAAGAGAGATTAAAAGAGGGAGAGAGGGTTCTTAACTAGAGAATGTTAAATAGTGAACAAATAAAGTGTCTTTCCCCCCACTTATTATTTGGCTTTTGAAATGTATTGTGCCCTTGTTCCCTAGACAAATTGTCATTATAGGCAACTTCCTTTTTAATTCTTACTCCTTAAGGCCTTTTGGACATACATTACCGTTTTCACATGGAGCTGGGGTCTTGCTACATCTATAGGGGTACCCATTGCGCATCTGTGCCTCAAAGCATGCACAAATGCAATCTAATGTTCTTTCATCTTCACAGTCCACATTGTAAGTCACACACCGTCACTAAGTTTTTCTGATAGCATTTTATAAACATGAAAGAAAGGACAAGTCGAGCTTCAATCTCCCCATCCCAATAATAATAATAATAATGAGAATCCAGGTTAATCACACTACTGTCGTAAGTGATTCACCAATCTCTGCTAAGTGTTGTTCTTTAAAATGCATGGTATCCTGTAAAAAGTCCCTATTGAATCTTTTTCTAAATCTGCCATTTATTGTATCCAGGGTGTCACCAGTATTCTTGTGTTCATGTACCCACGTACTTGTCACAATACACTCTTCAAGTCTAAATTGGCTTAATTTGGCCATATTTTTCTGAGAAAAAGAAAAAAATTATAATACATATGGATAAAGGTAAAGATTTCCCTTGCTCAGAAGCCAGTCGTATCCGACTCTAGGGTTCAGTGCTAATCTCTGTTTCAAAGCCAAAGAGCCAGCGCTGTCTGCTTCTGCAGACGTTTCTGTGGTCATATGGCAGGCATGACTAGACACCGGAGTGCACAGAACGCTGTTACCTACCCACAGAAGTGGTCCCTATTTATCTACTTGCAATTTCTTGCTTTCGAACTGCTAGGTTGGCAGGAGCTGGGACAAAGACGGAGCTGGCTCATTCTGTCCTGCAGTACTCGGGAACCGAACTGCTAACCTGCCGCCTTCCAGTCAGCGTCTTAACCACTTGAGCCACAGCAGTCCCACCCAAAATACGAGATTGGGAGCTAGGAGTTTTTCAAAATGCAAAATTCATTTGGAATCTCAGCTGGGTTGGTGCTGGGAAAAAGCTTTGAGTATTTGGATTATGTGTTGTACTTTAATTTTATTGGGTTCTTAATGACACATTTTGATTATGTTCTGAATTTGATTTTATATTCAACTGTATTAATTTTTTTAACTTTATTTTCATCTTTCTAACTGAGTGCTGTTTGCTAATAGATATTGCGATCTAAGTTAACTAAATATATACTTAATTGATGAAAGTACATATCAAACACATTGGGAATCACCTGCCCCTCTATCCGATGCAGTCTAAAATAATCACACATAGTTTGCTTAAAATGTGGGAAAGAGGTGACTACTAAAAATAGAGAAGCACTTTATGAAAAAAGGAAGCATTTGTGGAGAGGTTTAAAGGACGTGTGGCATGATTACGGATAAAGTTTCTGGGAGGAAGCTTCGTGTGTTAGGAAAACTTTGATTCAATTGATGGAATCGTTTCAAGGAGCAAAAATCCTTCTTGGGCAGCCCAGAATGACAATAAAACCCCAAAATGCTCAACCATATATTAAAACCAGATCTGCCAGCTTCCTGCTTTGAGCAGGAAAGGACAGCTATTTAGGGCCAATCTAAATGGTAATTTCCTGTTCCAGTATAATCAGCATGTTTTATGTTGTAGGGCTAGCAGTAGGTTTAAAAGAAAACAAAGGATGCCTCTCTGTAAAGCTGTTCAGAAGAGGTAGAAGTCTCAAAGCCGTGCTAGTTCAGTGGCACAGGTAGGGGCAAGGAAGGGTTAAAAAGCCCTCAAGACCTCCAAATACTTTCACAATGACTTGACTTTTCTAAGCAATATTCCATGTTCTCTCCCCCCCATCCCACCCCCTTTTTTGGCATCCATGTAAGACACTCTTACAGGAATGAAACAAGATTATACTTTCTGAGAGTAATGCCTTTGGACAGAACTGTTGCTGTTGCTTCAGGATTCAATTACAATTATTTTCCTTGTGTTAGTCAGTGTAAGGAAAATAAGGAATATTAAATGGAAATAAAATTAAAATGAGTTATATATGTTTTCCTGTTCCTCTAAACTTGGGGCATTTCATTTGGTATGACTCTTAGAAAGCTATTCTGCTTTTTATTATGTCTGTAGAAGTACTATGTTATAGCTTTATCTCCCTATCTGTTTATAGTTGGGCTAGCTTGTTGGGGGGGGGGGTTGTATTTGTGTCTCTGTGTGTGCTTTCTCCCCCTGTCCTAAATAGCAAGATGAACAGATCAAGTGCAGGGCAATTCTAGAAAGTCAGTTTAAGATGAAGACAGTAGCATCTTGACCTACAAAACCAAGGGTTAACCATTGAAACTTGCTATAGGTTCCTAAGCCTCGCCCTAGTGACCCGCACCCACCATTCGTGCACATGGCCAAACTGGGTCCGCAGGTCAACAAAGGATTGAGAAAACCGGCAGTGGGGCAACAACTTCATTTCCCAACATTCTTTGCACCGCGCCGTGCCACAGCCAATCAGGCTGAGAGGTGCGACCACAAAGAACATTGAGAAACACACCAAGGACAATCAAAATTAAGCCACAGGAAAAAAATGCACCACAACCACAAATCACAAATCCATAACTACAAGCCCCAGAGTCCTGCGTGACATGAGCGCACAGAACGCTGAGGAAGCCGGTGCCTAAAAAATTAAAAACAACAACTCACCACCTCACAGCCACGCAAACACCAACCGCCATTCTTTCCCTCACCCACGGCGCCTGAAGGTCCCGACTGGAGTTTCCCCTTTAATACCAGGGAGAGTGGATCGAATACACCCCCCACCCCCCAAAAACTCCATATTTAAAGAGAAGAAACCAAGTGGTTTCTTCTCTTTAAAAACTGAGTTTTTTTAAGGAGGGGGGGGGATCAATCCACTCTCCCTGGTCTCCTGGGTCCAGAAGGGTTGGGGGGACATACCCCTTTTGTCCCCCCAAACCTCCCAACCCCCGGGGAGCCAGCGGAGAGGGGGATCGCAACCCCCACCCACTGATATTAAAGGGGAAACCCCGATCTACTTTCACGACTCCACACAATCAAAGCACCATAACACAATAAATCCCCCCTCCCCTCCACCTAGCCCACCCTTCCTAACCCCCAATGACCACGCCCTCCTCCCCACCACCTAGCCCACCCTTCCTAACCTCCAATGACCACGCCTCCTCCCCACCACTAAATAATTTTTTAATTTTTTTTACTAAAAACACAGTCAAAAACATCCAAAAATACACAAAAACAACACTAAAAAACAATATGAAGTAAACAAAAACACAATCAAAAACAAAACAAACAGACAAAAAATACAAATTCCAACACACACACACACACACACCCCACACACACACACAAAAGAAAGAAAACAAGCAAACTTACCAAAAGATGTCCTACCTCCACGAGGACCGGAAAAGAAATGAATAAAGAAAGATACTACTTACCAGAAGAAGCTCCACCCAGAGGCCAGGAGAGAAAAAACAGTCAAAATACAATAACCCCTACCAGCACCACCTGCTGTCCACAATAGTAAAAACAATTCAAAAACATAAAACAGCCCCAAACAAAAGGCCACAAGAGTAAAAACAAATCAAAAACATGACACAAATTCACAATTTTACACAAAAGGTCACACCAATAAAAAGAAGTCAAAAAAATTACACTAAAACACACTTTAACACAAATCACAAACATATGTCAATAAAATACAATAGAAACTTTTAAAAATCCTGTCCTGAGTTTTAACTCAAATTAAAACCCAAAACATCTAAACACATTTTAAAAACATTGAATGTAAAAAACATTTACTTTTACATTATTAAAATTATTACCTACCGTATAACTAAATAAAAAAATTCAAAAAACTAAAACATTATTCGCTTACATAAAACAATTTGAAAAAATTATATCATACTTTGTTCTTTTATTAATCCTAAAAAAACAGATCACAGTTAATAACAGCCAAGCCAAAAAATTTTTTTACATATATAAACATTTTAAAAATTAAAATTACAGACTAAGCAATTTTTTAAAAACATTAACACAATTTAACCTTCCAACACAATTTAAAACAGCCTGGCAACGCTGGGCAACCTCTGCTAGTGTACTATAGAATCATAAAATGCAAAATTTGGGAGGTAGCTCAAAATTAATCTAGTCTGACATCTGCTGATGTAGGAATCCTGAGAATTACTATTTTGCAACTCTGTGGTAGCAGGTAACAGTCCAGACTCTGCTTAAAAACTTCCAGTGGAGGGAATTCTACCTTTTAAGGTGTCTGTTCAAGTGCTCAATAGCTTCTACATACAGAAAAAAAATCTCTAAAATGTACTTGAAATCTTTGAGCACACTGGTTTGCTTCTTGCCCTTTGGAGCAATAGGAAACAAGTTATCTCTGTCTATTATGTGACGATCCTTCAACTACTCAAAGGTGGCTGTTTATTGCCTCTTAGTTCAGTTGTTTTCAGGCTAAATGCACGGTCTTGCATCAATCTTATAGGACTTGCCCTTATAGGGGCTGCAGTGGCCCAGTGGTTAAGAAGCTCACCTTGTTAGCTGGAAGGCTGGCAAGTTGGCAGTTCGAGACCCAGGTGCTGCATGACGGATTGAGCTCCCGTCTTTGTCCCAGCTTCTGGGGACATGAAAGGAACCTCATTTGAAATCGGGCGTCCCTGAGCGGAGTTTCTTCTGCGAAAATCTTTTCAACCCAGAATAATTTCTGACATTAAATTATTATTATAGTACTTGATTTCTAAGTCCTGTACATATGTTCAGGATTCTGTATAAACATAAAATCATATTTATTTTTAGCATAGCTATGGTACAATCTACAAAAATAGGACTTGGCTAGCGAGATGCCCTGTTTGGTGTAGTGACTGGAGTGGAGAACTAGGACTCGGGAGGCCTGGGTTTGAACCCTCTCTCATCCACAGAAGCTCACTGGGGTGTGGAACTGGTAAAAGAACTCCTTTAAAAATTCTCATATTTTGAAAGCTCTGTTAGGGTCACTATAAATTGATTCTGGTTTGACAGAATATGTCAACAACAACCAGTGCCGGATTAAGCCAGCACAAGGCATTGTGTCAAGAGGCCCTTGCTTAGATTTAGGATTTAGGATACCTATGAAATAAAACACCACTAGTAAAAACAAACTTTTCTAGATTTAATGTGGGCAAATTTAGAGATAACACTAGTCAAATCAATTTCTCTAAGTAAATCACATTCAATGCTTATTAAGATGAGGTTATTTGGATGATCTTGCCCCTTCATGTTCCTTAACTCATTTTTTATTCACTCTAATTTTGAAAAAGAATGTTCTCTGCTGTAGTTAGCAATCATTAAAGACAAGTAAATAGTAAAACGATTTCTACATTTGGGAAACACAACTCTAAATCTATAAAACAAAACACAGATCACATGTCGATGGACTCTGCCACCCAACACAAATTTGTGCTACTATGGAGTAGCGTGTAAAAGATGTGTGCACAGAGAAAGACGGCTCCACCTGCATGCGTATGTTTACTTTTTGGCACACATTGAATGCTCCAATGAGGAGTCAGCGAGTCTCTCTTGAGTGAACATTTCTTGAATATCCATGTGAATGCGCGGAATATTTAAATTTGGATTTTCATTCTAACTGAGCGCAGGGGCCGGGGGGCCCAGAGATGTGGGGTCCATAACATTTGCTACTCCTGCTATATTGTTGATCCAGTACTGACAACAACAACAACAACAGTGAGATGCACTACATTGGGGTGTTGTGTCTTCCTGAGGCTCACTTCCTGCTCACATGTTGTTCCAGTTCACTTAAAACATCTCCAAATAGGGCAAAGTGGAACCTCTTTCCCCCCAATTCATTAGAAGTGCTTCAGATAAGAACCAATGTCACAGACTTGTCACCCTGAAGACCCAACTAGATGTGAGATAAATTGCCTGAATGCAGTAACATGCATGTTTCCTATGCAAATTGCAGCTACAGGGAAGCCAGAGCAGCATTGAGACCTCAGGGATGCTGGCCATAAAAGATAACACATACCGAGAGTGCAAAAATATATATACATATTAAGAAGGGATAAAACTATTAAAATTGTAATATTCAATATATACTGATAACAAAAGATGAATGCAAGTCATGTTTGGCTTCTGCAATTGCAAGAGATCCTCAAAGTGATTACCATCAGTGTCCAGACACTGATTACGACGAACTATCAATTGAACAACAGTGACCAAAGTGTCCACTTGTACTGCTGTGCATGTCATTTCAATTCCTTCCCAAAGTACTGCCAGTGTAGCTGGTTTTCTAAGGTACACTACGTTCTATAAGGTCCCCCATAGGTAGAAGTCAAAGGGTGTTAAGTCAGGAGTACTTAAGTCATTGTACTTCCAAAATGTTCTTGAATTTCAAATGCCACTATAAAATGGTCTTGTGCTCCTCAAACGACAACCATTGCTTCCACCATTTTCTTTGACTGTCCTGCCTGTCGCACGGTGACACTAGCATTAATTCTTTTGAGTGAACATCATACTACACATTGCTACCGTAATTCTATTCAACTTCGAAAAGTAAGATATAGATAACATCTCTTAAAATGTGTATACATTTTTGACACCCTCTGTATAAGCTGTTCCTCTTCAGGGACTCTGCTGTTCTGCAGGAAGAGACAAATCTAACACACACCTACTCTTCTTGTTCTTGCCGTGACAGAATTGATCTCGCCTAAGCTGCTATTTCCATTTAACAGCAAATTCTTATTAGTCTTAAAAGAGGCTTCCCTTAAGATTCAGCCAGGAGCTTCAGAGAGATACTTCTTCCTCCTCCTCCACCAAATTGGGCTGAGGAAGGAGGGGAAAATTATTTGCTTCCCTTCCTGTCAGTGCTTAGAATTAGAATCAACATCTAGCAGAGAACATTCCTTTCCAAGGAAAAGACCACGAGAGGGCCACACTGTGTTTGAAGGTGCCTTTTACCCAAAGTATTATCAGGTCAGTTAAGATAAAAAGAACCTTATCAGAGGTCTCAAAGTCATCCATCAGCAGCTGATACCTTGATTAAAAAAAAAACGCAGACATGATGGTAACCTGGTTATGGACTTCCCACTATGGTGAGATGTATTATACTTCTCTTGAAGTTATGCTGTCTTGAAATTTGAACCTACTGGTTCTAATTAGCCTAAGCAAATAATATGGAAGCTTGGGTGCGTTGATTTTTGGTAATATCTCTAGGCATGCTGCCTGAAGTATTGTGGAAATTGTAGTCCAAAATGATAACATCCCCACACACTTACTCTGTGCAAATCTGTGCAAATCAGTGTCCTCCTCCTCCACTTTAAACTGCCAAAATGAAGCCACTTTTTGGTGAATTCATTTCATAGTTTCTTTCGCCTGACCTAGTATGACAAAGATTAGCTGGCACAACAAGGTACACCAGATTGTGGTTCAAAAACACCACCATCTTGGAGGAGGCTCTTTCTGTGTCCTCCTGTTCTCTTGCTGGTGATGTGTAAGTGACCAATCAAGGTTGTTCAGTATCTTCATAAGGCTGTAAATTACATCATAAAGAATTTGCTTTTGGATACCATGCCTGCTTTGAAGTCTAGTACAGTAAAACCCTGACTTACATATACCTCGAATTACAGAAAATTCGACTTACATAATGATTTTGTGCTAAAACCATGTCCCGATTTACACGATTTCTTACGGGTTTGCTTCGAGTTACATAAAGATTCTTTTCCCTATGGGTTTGCTTCGAGTTATGTAAAAATTCATTTCCCTATGGCTTTGCTTCAATTTACATAAAAATTTCATTTTTCCTATGGGTTTGCTTCGAGTTACATAAAAATCCGATTTAAGCAAAAGCCTATGGAACTGACTCCCCCCCCCCCCCCGGGTAAGTAAGGGTTTAGTGTATTCAAAATCACACTGTCATGTTGAAGGTGGAATGGAAAAAGAAAATGCATTCATAGAAATGTGTGTCCATAAGAGAATTCCAGTAGCACTATGTTACTATTTCTCTCTTGATATTTAACTGAGATTTTAAAAGTGTACATTAGTAGTAGGACCAAGGTTGCTCTCAGCCCTCCCTGCACATGCATCCCATTGAACTGAATGGGCCTTAGTTCTGAGTAGATGTATATAGAGCTGACCTGGCAGAAGGGTGTGTGGTTTGGGGTATGCATTTTTGGTGGACGATTATGATTAATGTTAACAAAAGGCTTGAGTCTTAACAGAAAGGACACTGTGGCTTAAAATACAGTATTGTGCCCATCAAAGTCGGCTGGGTCTTTCCTTGGCTTATGATGAATACAGTTCTTTAACAGTTGCCTGGTGTTCATGAAAAATGTATTACAGAGCCTAAGAAGGAAGCCAAGAATGAAGAAATGGCTGAATGGCAGCAATCAATCACTCCTTTTAAAAGATGAACCAACCGTTTCATTCGTTCCCCATTCTTTCTTTCATTCTCCCTCCCAGAGTAACACTTCATAAAAAGCTTTCCAACATAAATATGCAAAGCATTAGGGCAATTATATTTTGCGTGATCCTTTCAGTATTTCTAGTACGCGAACCAGCTTGAATGGAGAGCTGGGAAGGTGGGCCGTAAAACAGCAAATCATGCTTCCAAAACTGAAGAAAAGGAAAAAAGAAGGGGAGGAAGAAAGAGTGGTTACGATTTAAGAGTGGAAGCCTGTTAAATAAGAGCTGTAAAAAGATATTATGCAGAATATATTCTAAATACTAGCCTCTCTATAAGATTTATGTGGGAGATGAGATTGTGGAATTGAGACAGGGAAGGTTTTACTGGGTGGGGTTTAAACATTTCCTTAAAACAGAACTTGGATAACTTTGGTGGGTTTGAAAGGCAATTTCATATCCTCACCACCCACCATGACTTTTAGCAGGCAAAGACATGACAACAAATGTACCTTCTGAAATCAGCAATCAAAACCAAAAGACCTGGAAGGGGAGGTCAGCCAGTTTAAAGCAACTCCCATTTTTGCTACTAAAGTTACTTTTGGTAAAAGAGCAAATATCCTGTTATGGTAATAGAGTAGACCATATTGACAGCGACACAGTGGCAATCGTCAGATAGCAGTTAACTAATCTGACAACCCTGAGGATTAATGGCCCTGGGTGCTAAAGTCCACAGGGAAGAGTGATGGTACCCAAGTGGATGAAATCCCACTTGAATCCATCTTGGTGGAGGGCAGCAGCTTCATCAATACTGGCCTGGGGCTGAGGAGGACTTTGCGTGCCAAAAGGGCTCAGGACCAGAAGGTGACTCGTGGAACTGGATCAGTGGTACCAGTTTCACGCAGTGATGTGGAAGGCAAATGAAAGACTACTGCAGGGCCGTAGTCAAGATTCTAGATGGGTGGGGGATTTTCAGGAGGGACAAAAAAAAATTCAGGAGCGACAACAATGTTACACTCACATATATAACATTGGCATCCTGGAGTGGGGCTGGGGGCTGGCTGTTAGTTCAGGAGGATTTTTGCCCGCTCCCCTGGCTATGGCCCTGGACTACTGTATTATATCATGTCACATGACAAAGAAGAGGAGAAGGTCTGCTGATGGTTCTATTTGCCATATTCTAAAAACAATAGTCTCCTTTCCGGGTGAAACAGCTGGTGCTCTGCATGTTTAAACAGATTCAGAATCTAGCCAGGATGATTTTTGGATTTCTTCCTTTATCCTGCGCTCACCAATCTCCATGGTAAAAAGTCCTGAAGGACTTAAAACTCAACTCATATTATTTTAGTGATCTGATAAATGTGCTCCCTGAATTTAGCTTCTAGATCAGGGGTTCTCAACCTTTTAAAGCCGGGGGCCAGATCACACTCCCTCAGACTGTTTGTGGCCCGGACTGGTGTCCCCCCCCACTGCTACCATTGCTGCCCTTGGCAGTGGTGGCAGGACCACCCACGCCCACGCCGCTCCCCTGCTTGGAAGGAAAACCCCTGCACCTCCCCGGCCACCAGAAACACATCCATGGCTGCTGGACACACCCGCTGCTGCCGGAAATGTCAGCGGCCACCAGAAATGCATCAGCAGCCGCCAGGAATGCGTCAGCAGCTGCTAGGAATGCACCCGAAGCTGCCTTCAGCAGCCATGGAAGCAGCTGCTGTAGCGAAGGCATGGGCTGGATGATTTGGTGCCATGGGCCAGATCTAGCCTGTGGGCCATAGGTTTGGAGTCCCTGTTGTAGACAGTAATTTTCATCAGAGTTGTGGGGAAAGATTAAACCCATTAGTCAAGCATCTCTGTCCAGTCCTAGCCTCATGGGCACTGCATCCATTTATGGTGGCCACATGTTCAGTATAATAACTCGCAGTTTAGCCTGATGAGCAGACGAGTGAATATGTTACTTAAGAACATGGATGGGCCACAGTGTTTTGGTGCTTGATGTGGAACAACAAATAAGAGTCTGGAAAAGCATGAGACTTGAAGACATTATTCTTGGACAAGAGGTGTTGGATTCTATCAGCCTGCATGGGTCATGCTGGCTGGCAGATACTAAGACTGCAGTAAAAAAGAGTTACTTTTTCATGAATCTGGCTAAGGATACCAAAACAGTCTACACATCACCTCCTCAGCAGAACAAGCCAACTTCCAATAATGCATCTGTCCTTTTCAGGACTAAGCTTCTGTTGATTGCTACCTCACCTGGACCAGACACATACATAAAGAGCAATAATTGTGGATCCTAATGATTCCCTGCTCTACAGCTTTAGACCAGGGCAGTCAAACCTATTGGCAGCAGATGTTTTGGACTACAACTCCAAGAATCCCCAGCCTGTATTGCCAATGAAAAGGACTATGGGAGCTATACTCCAAAACATCTGGAGTGCCAAAGGTTCACCACCCTTGCTTTAGATAACTGAACAGGTGGAAGTAGAAGCAGTGTTAATACTTTCTATCTTGGCTTTAGTTTAAAAGGGCAGGCATTTGTACTTTTCTGCAACTCATTCTCTCCCCAATACCTTAAAACAGAAACCTCTGTGTCTTGTAACCCAGTGAAATTGGAAATGGTGCTCCTGAGATAACATTGCTGGCATGAAGTCCCTTTCAAAACTTTGATCAGGAAGGAAAGAAATAAGGTTCAATCACCAAGCTCAGCCGAGGAAGGAATCCCTGACACGCGCACGCACACGCACACACCAGCACTGACACATACTCCCTTTTAGCCAAAGCAACTGGCATTGGGTGGAAATTGGAAGCTCTTTCTTCTTAGCAGAGACAGTGTGGGTTAGTCATGAAAAAGCATAATGGCTTGCATTCAAAGGTGCCATATGGCTGCTTATAAGATTTCTGCACAGCAATTGCCTTAGCAGTAACTAAACAAATGACACTGTAGCACAATATAATGCCTGTCAAGAGCAGTGATAAAAGGATGTTTTATTCCTCTGCTCTCTTCTCCCCCTCCCTATTTCTACTCCCTCCTTTTGTTAAGGAGCACCCAAGAGATGAAGCGTCTAGGAGTCCCAGCGTGTGGCTGATGAAACTCATGGTCTTGGCTTGGTGAGAGTCCTCTCCAAAGGTCAAATTACACATCAGTAGAAATACGTATTTCCTGCCAATACCTACTAGGGTAACAGCTTTCCCTATAGGTATGCAGTTCTTTCAGAGCTGTATGCTTGAGGAACCAGACTTGCAAATGAAGCTGTGGTTGCCTGTCAAAAGGGAGATATAATTTGTGACATATGGAATAAGGCAAGTTCATACTAAGATGAAGAGAAGTAGCCTGCCTGTTAGATAAAGAATACCTCACTGTCCTTCATAATCAATGACCATAATGCACCATTACCCTCTGACCTCCGACCTCACCCCTCTTCCTGACCTTTCACCCTAACCTCTCCTTCCCAAAGGGATATAAAATGAAGCTCACCTCACCACGAGGTACCCCAGTCTAATGGCGTCCTCCCATGAGAGAGAAGATGTGTAATCAATAAAGCCTCTAAACTTATTCTGGTGTCTGTGGTCATTTCAGCAAAACCATTCCTAAATCCACACATTGCCTCACATTTAATGCTAATATTAGATGAGTGTATTGCCTAGTTTCACTAGAGTGTCATCTAAAATGGGTGGCCAGTCTGATTCAGTTTGCATATGGTTCAGATTTAGTTAAGAAGAGGCTAAGGGGGGTAGTGTTCCCCAAAGGTACACCCCCACCTCCCGTTGGGAAAATTGCTATGGGTACAGTTTCTGTTTCCAGTAGGGAAGGCCAACTACAAGTTGGGGCAATCCTGCTGTTACTGCTGGTCTGGAATCAGAGATAACAGTAGGTTCCCCCACACCTTCTCATTTGCACCCTAGTGAGGAATATAAGAGGCATAGATTCCTGCTGCTATCTCTAACTTGAAATTAGAGATGAGTACACCATGTTTGTACCATGTCACTTGCATTTCCTGTGGGAGTTTCATGACCCAAAGTGGGGGAGTTGCTATGTTAACTTTGGTTCTAGTCTGCTGCATGCGTGTAGAATGCAAGATTCATAACTTCATGGCGGACAATATTTATTTATTTATTTCAATTTTTATGCCGCCCACTCAGGTAAAAACCCGACTCAGGGCAGAGTACAACCATAAAAAATACAAAAAAAAAACAAGTTAAAACCCCAATCACCCATTATCCACCCACCCTCCTTCCACTTCCACTTTAAAAAGCTAAAAATGGGGCAAGGGGGAATATATAAATACAAAAAGAGGGGCATAGACTGAACTCTGTTTAGCTAGGGATGAGCCAGCAGGCTGGGGCCACATTCCCATCAGGGCCCCAGCCAGGTCTTCACACCTTTTCTAAAAGGCAGCAGCTCCATCTGAAGCCTAAGCTCTATTGGCAGGAGGTTCCAGAGGACTGGTACGGACACGGAGAAGGCCCTTTTCCGCGTGCCAGAGAGGTGAGCCCCTCTGGCTGATGGCACAACTAGGGAACCCCTCTGGTCCACTCTGGTTGGACGGGCAGACACTCTTGGGATGATGCGATCTGTCAGGTATCCTGCCCACTGCCATATAGGGCTTTAAATGTCAAAACTAGCACCTTGAATTGCACCCGGAGACAAACGTAACCAGTGCAGCTTCCGGAGTAGCAGGGCGGCATGGACATAACGTCCAGACCCCATCACCACCTTGGCAGCCGCATTCTGAACCAGCTGTAGTCTCCGAATGGTCATCAAGGGCAGCCCCATGTAGAGCGCATTACAGTAATCTAGTCTTAGAGGTGACCAGAGCATGAGTGACCATAAGTAAGGAGTCCCGGTCCAGGAGTGGGCGCAACTGGCGGATTACTCTAAGTTGAGCAAAAACCCTCCTGGCCATGGCTGCCACCTTCTCTTCCAGCAGCAGTCGTGAATCCAGGAGGACCCCCAAGTTGCACACTGGGTCTGGCTGGGGCAAAACTGCCCCATCCAAGACCAGAAGTGGCAACTCACTGGTTATCCCCGGACCCCTGATCCCTAGCCACTCAGTCTTGCTGGGTTCAACTGAAGCCTGTTGTCCCCCATCCAGACCCCAATGGACTCCAGACATTCAGACAGGACTTTGACAGCATTACTGGGATCACCACGGGACGAGATGTACAACTGGGTGTAATCCGCGTACTGATGGTACCACGCCCCATGGGAGCATTAAGATTATATCCTCCCCTATTCCTTGGCCAAAACTATAGGGGTAGGACCTCAGAATATAGGGGGTTAGGTAAGGCGCTGAAGCCCATTGATACCCTTCTTCGTCTCAGTGCCCATTCTATGAGAGGGGCCAGATTCTATAATTCATGGAGTGGTTGAATTCTTCTTTCGTGTGAAAGAAAACTGTGCCTTTAAGGAAGACTTCTCCATTTCTCTTCTTCTTCAACCATTGGAGTCAGGCACTGTTATATGCCTTTGACATTTGAGTTTCCTGGGGTGCATCTTAGGTCACCCACAACCCCTTCCTTAGGACCATATAGCAGCTGCTGGCTGGGGAACAGGAGACAATTCAAGTTGTAAAGATGTAGAAAAAAAGGCCAAAGTCTCCTTTATAATTGTATAGGTGTGGCACCTTAGCATAGTAAGACCCTATGGAGGTTTTGGAAGCCCCCGTGACCACACTGGATGTACTCCCCTCCCTCCTGGCTCAATTGTACTTTGCTCACTTTGTGCAAAATATCTGTAAGGTCTTCCTTGTTTGAAATGCTAAGCTGAGCAAGTACAGAAAGACAGGCTGACTGATCATAAAGATGCAAACCATCCAATGCTTCTATATCGTTGATGGTGAACCTTTTAGAGACTGAGTGCCCAAACTCACCTTTGCTACAGACTCAAAAGGCTGCCGTCTACACCACAGCCTCACATCACATTTGAGCTGCCAGCACTCCCATAAGGCTGCTGGACAGGGTGGTGGGTGGTGGTGGGGTGAACTCTGTGCTGGAGGAAGCACTCCCACTGGGCTGCTGGGCAGAGGGGTGGGGTGAACTCTGTGCTGGGGCAATGGCACAGAGAGGGCTCTGAGTGTCCCCTCTGGCACGCGTACCATAGGTTCGCCACCACTGTTCTATACGTTCTAAGGTTGCCATTGTTTTACATTTTAGACAGAAATCACAAGCATTGGTCTCTAGCTCTATCAGATGTATTCATTCTCCCTGAGCCTTAAAAAAACCCCACTCATGTTCTTGCTACATTTTTATGATTTCTTCTCTAGTATGGGAGATTGAACTAGAGTCATATTTATGACCTAAGCCCGACGGTCTGCCTAAAATGTTTATAAGCAATCAGGGAGAGCCATATTTGTTTATAATCTTTGCATAAGGTTTCTAAAGTGCACAATATTACAAATGAGGGTTTTGTGGTGCAAAGAAAAGGGTTTGGCAAAGGCTATTGAGTTTGTGGTAAATATTAGATTTGAACTGAGGGCTTCCTGATCCAGAGCAGTTTGTGTACAGTTGTGTTTGATTTTCCCAAGGATCTGTGTTGACTTGGAAGCTTTCCATTGACATGCATTGGAAAATCAAAATGGCAGCAATTTTTTTTTTTTTTTTGGGAGATGATAGACTTTAAAGAGGGGACTACATTTCATACAGCTAACAGGCACCTTGAAAGATTACTTTGAAGAAAAAAACTGAAGTGATTTGTGCCTCCTCCAATTCTATTCATGTTCTGAACACAAATCCTTTTTTAAAATTCACTTTACTTCACCACAGAATCAAATCTGGCAATTGAACTTCACCATGTTGACCTCTTCTTCACATTTTTTTAAAAAATGTATTGGAAGTTTTCTTGATTTGGGTTATAGCTGCCACTAATACATTCAGTATGGTCAGGAAGAATGAGGTTCCTTTCATGCCCCCAAGATCTTTTCCCACTGAAGTACTCCCTATTTATCTACTTGACATTTCTTGCTTTCGAACTGCTAGGTTGGGAGGAGCTGGGACAGAGGTGGGCACTCAAACCGTCATGCAGTACCCGGGTCTTGAACTGCCATCTTGCCGTCCTTCCAGCTAACAAGGCGAGCTTCTTAACCACTGAGCCACCACAGCCCCTGGTCAGGCAGGAAATGTAGCTATTTTTAAACCATGGAGAAACTGTGTGATTTCAGGGCTGGAGATGTTTAAAGGCCTTTCTTTATAATATTAAAAGTGACATTGTAAGCATTAAAGTGGGGAAAAAATCTACCTGCTTTACAAACTCATGCAACTTTTAAAAATATAATACATACCACCTGGAAAACAAGCCCCACTGAATTCTATGGGATTAATTTATCAAGGCTACTATTGATAACTCCTAATGGGTTTTACAGGTATTTTGAAAGCTGGAGTCCAAATGAGGTTGAAGGAAATGTCACGCTTCATGCTTTTTTCTCCACAAGTGATGTAGTAGAGAATTTTGAACTGCATAAATTTGTCATGACTGGCCCTATGGCTGGGTCCTTAAGGAGAATCCCAAATTTCAGGCAGCTGTATTCTATATTGGCAAATCTGCATCTGGCAGAAGCAGATTGTTTGTAAAGCTAATGGGCCTTAATTGCCTGTGGAAGGTCACAGGACCTCAGAATACTTTCAGCACTGGGAAATGCCATTTTCCTGAAAAGTACTTAGTGAATAAGATGCTGAACTTGATGACTGGAAGGTCAGCAGGTCAACGGATTGAGCTCCTGTCTCCGTTCCAGCTTCTGCCAATCTAGCAGTTCAAAAGCAAAAAATTACTAGTAGATAAATAGGAACCACTTCGGTGGGAAGGTAAATAGTATTCCGTGTACTCTGGTGCTTGGTCATGCTTGCCACATGTCCACTGCATACCTGTCAAGTTTTGGATTTGAAAATAAGGAAAATTTTGGCCACACCCCTCTGTGGGTGTGGCCAAATCTGTGGGCATGGCCAAATATAGCCATGTGACTTGCTGGGCTCTAGTCATGCCCGCCACATGGCCATGAAAATGTCTGCAAACACAGACAGCACTGGCTCTTTGGCTGTAAATGGAGATGAGCACTGCACCCTAGAATTGGATACGACTGGCAGATTTTACTTTCTTAGGATCAAAGATCTCTGCAGATGGTGATTGCAGCCATGAAATAAAAAGGTGACTGATGCTTGGGAAACAAGCTATGAGAAACCTGGGGAACATAGTTAAAAGTAGAGGCATCACCTTACAAACAAAAAATTGCATAGTCAAAGCAATGGTATTCCCGGTGGTAATGTATGGGTGTGAGAACTGGACCATTAGGAAAGCTGAGCGCAGAAAAATAGATGCCTTTGAAATGTGGTGTTAGAAATAGGTCAATCCTAGAAGAAATCAACCACGACTGCTCACTAAAGGTCAAATAGTAAAGATGATGCTAAAGTACTTTGGACATCAAATGAGAAGAGAGGATTCACTTGAGAAAACCTTGATGCTGGGAAAGGTGGAGGATAAAAGAAGGGAGTGGTCAAAAATAAGATAGCTAGATGGTATTGTAGATGCAATGGGCACAAAGCTGTGTAGGCTGTGAACCCTTTCCCCATTTTCTTGGGGGACTTTTGTTTTGATTTCTTTCTTGTTTACTCAGTGGCTTAAGTGACTAAGATGCTGACTGGGAGGCAGAAGGTCAGCAGTTCGATTCCCGAGTACTGCAGGACGGAATGAGCTCCCGTCTTTGTCCCAGCTCCTGCCATCCTAGCAGTTTGAAAGCAAGATATTGCAAGTAGATAAATAGGGACCACTTTGGTGGGAAGGTAACAGCGTTCCATGCGTTCTGGTGGCTAGTCATGCCTGCCACATGACCACAGAAATGTCTGCAGATGCAGACAACGCTGGCTCTTTGGCTTTGAAACAGAGATGAGCACTGAACCCTTGAGTCGGATACAATTGTCTTTTGAGCAAGGGCGACCCTTTACCTTTACCTAACTCAGTTCCCCTTACACAACCATGCAAGCACACTGGATCTATGAGCTCTGATAATTCTCCCCGTGTATTTTGGATCTGCTCTCTCATACAAAAAGCAGCTTCTTGCTCTAAAAAGTGGCTGCTGTAGGAATCTATGACTGATGGTGAACCTTGGCACTCTAGATACGACTGGCTTTCGAGCAAGGGGAACCTTTACCTTTAGCATATAGTGATCAAGCAACATCCCCCACGCCCCCACCCCTCCCAAGTTAACTCTAGAACAGAAACGGAAACCCCCACCTCTCTCTCTCAAATAGTGATCAAGCACCATCCCCCACCCCCACCCCTCCCAAGTTAACTCTAGAACTCTAGAAACAGAAGCCTCCAGCCAGGAGGCAGGGCAGAAACAGCTCAATAAAGCATGAGAGTGAGAGAGAAGTCTCTGCCCCCAGACCAAGAGCTGATTTGCCCCTACATATATAAAATATCGCTCACCTCTAGAGTAGACTCCCGTCCCTCCCAGCATGGCGGCTCTGACCAACTCAGCAGCAAAAACGAAGCCTCCATATTGGCCATGTGGCAGGAGGAAAATGAAAGAGAAACTACAGAATGCCCCCACCACCTCTCTCTCCCCTTCCACAAGTGAAAAGCCTGCCACACAGCAACCTCTGGTGGCCAGAAAAACATACTGCAGCTTTGCCTGTGAGGGCTCCGGTCAGGATTTTTTTTTATTATGGGGAAATTAATAAAACGGGAGGGGGGCGGAAAGAGGGGTAAAAATAAGGGGTTTCCCCGGGGGAAATGGTATACTTGACAGGTATGGGCCACTGAAATGTCTGCAGATGCAGAGAGCGCTGGCTCTTTGGCTATAAACAGAGATGAGCACTGAACCCTAGAGTTGGATACGACTGGTTTTCGAGCAAGAGCAACCTTTACCTTTAGCTACTGTAAGGATTTCAGGAAATTTGAGGGCATGGTGATTGGTGATATCATACCTGCTATTCAGAAAGTTCAGGTGCTCTAGTGCAGGGATCCCCAAACTTTTTGGGCCATAGGTCAGTCATGTGGTTCAGTGGGCTGGTCTTGTGGTTCAGTGGCTCGGTCATGTGGTTCCTCCCACCGAAAGTGGAAGTAAATTGCGCCATGTCGTCTGTTTTGCAACAGGATGAGATAGATTTTAAGCTGCCATTTTCTATGCTTAAATCAGGGGTGCTCGAACTACAGCCCATGGGCCAGATCCAGCCCCCAATGCCAATTCATCCGGCCCGTGCAGTCCTTGTTGCTTCCAGAAGTGGAAGTAAAATGCACACATATGGGTGTGTTTTACTTCTGCTTCTGGTAGTGATGAGGGCTGTGCGGACCAGATGAATTGGTGTTGGATGCTGGATCTGGCCTGCAGGCTGTAGTTGGGGTACCTCTGCTCTAGCGTATCCAACTCCAGCTTGCTACCGTGCCAGTCTCCATTCATTTGCACGTAGAAGCAGCATTCTACCATTTGTACAACCCTAGAACCTGTAATTTAATTGCTGATAATCACGAACCAGAGAAAACTGCAGCAGTCAAGGAGTGACTAATCCATATCGTGTATTTGTTGATGAAATAACAGGTTTTCTGGCTGTCTCTCTCTCCCTCTCCCCTCCTCTGCAATCCCAATGGAGCCATCAACAGCCTGCACTAGGCCTGTAATATATATTCACTTTCCGAACAGCACCTTATATATTTATGCCTGCATTATACTCTCATTTGGAATGAGGCTCAAGGGAAATTTGGTTTAGACTTCTGGGTTGTTTGTGTGGGTTTTTTTAAAAAAGAAAATGAAGCGTACAATGATTCCATGTGGCATCCTCTTTCTCTCTTCTTTCCACTTCTTAGGGAAAAATATGCGGTGTATTCTAAATCCACTCTCCTTCCTTCCTGCTTTCTCTCTTTCCGTTCAGGCCAACTAAAGAGTTAACAGTTCCAAATCGTCTAATATTTCTGCACCTCTCATGCTGCTTAGGGGTTCCATTATGTGGGATTGCATATCAGATAAGATCACAGATCCACTCGGAGCCAAATGCTGTACTCCTTCCGAGGTCTGACTGTACTTCAGATGTCAAAAAAATATGAATAGGTGGTCTTAATGCTCTCCTCTGGTGTTATATCTGTCTATAGAGAATATAGCTTACAACAGATTAGAAGCAATAGAGGACTTGACATATACTGCAAAAGCAGGAAGAATGATGCTTGTTGACATTATCGGCTAAACCTGTAGGGGAATTTTCTTTCTTTCCTTCAAAAGCAAAAGAAAGGGATATTTGCTTATTTGTTCACCTCTACTTCCCTTTTATTTTTTAAGAATGCACTTGGCAGTTTATCTTTCCAGAGTAGTTTTTGTTTATCTTGCCATTTTAAATGAATGTCTAGCAGGTACTTTGTATGGTCTGAATCACCATAGTATCTGAGAATCTGACCCTGCATTGCTTATTTAATGTATATTTCCCTTTGCAGCTATAATTCATTTGCTTTAAGGATTGCATGGTCTTACTTCTTAACAGCCCTTGGCATCTGGGTGCCATGGTATCTGGATATTTCTAGAATGAGCCTAGAAGTTGGGATAGTTATATTTTTAAGGATGGATCTCAGAATATTCACATTCCCTGGGGGACTCTGAGAGTTGCAAGGCAAAACAACAGAAAAGCTCCTTTGTAAAAATCTTAGTAGGCCTAGCTGACTGGATAGCTCAATGATTTAGGTCAGGGATCCTCAACCTGCGGCCCGCAGGCTGGATGCGGCCTGCAGCACCATTTCATGTGGCCCCCAACCGCCTCCACCACACCAGGAAATCCAGAGGAAGGTGGAGAGGTTACAGCCAAGAACTATTACAAGAACAAATAACGTCAGTAGAGGCCACTAGAAGTGCCAGAACAAGAACCTTGTATCTCCCTCGACACCTGAAGGGCAATAGAGGAAGTAAAGAAGAAGAAGATGTGAACAATCAGAGGGTGCTGAGTGTTGTTGCTTATAAGTGTGAAATTCATCGGTACCCAATGTGAGATCCATGTTATCCAGTCTGAATTTGTAACAAATGCAAAATACAGTAAAGCCTCCCATAAAGAGCGCCTCGCTTAGAGGTTTACTTGCTTAAAGAGCAGAATTTTCTCTGAATGGTCGCCTCACTTAACAACTACAGTAAAACCAACCAAAAACTTGCTTAACAACTAAATCAGGGTTCGCAATCTCCCCGCACCCCCCAGCCAGAAGTCACAATTGGTCACTTACAACTGTGTTTCACTTAAAGAGCAAACTCGCTTAAAGAGCAATCCCGTGGAACGCATTATGCTTTTTAAGTGAGGTACCACTGTACAAATGCAGCTAGATATTTACTGTCCCATAGTGCTAAATCTCTCTCTGGGTTGTTTACAGTGTAGTTATAAAATTGCATTTTGCCCCCAACATTTTACTGACATTTGAAGGATGGAAGCCTGAGTCAATCTTTTCCAGGGACAAAATTAGATTGTGAACAGAGTTTTGGCGGCAGCATTTCAATTTATCCACTGAACCATAGGATAGGGGCTCTTTCAACAGAAGGATTAGACCCAGGACATATATATCAGCATTATTATGTAATGTATCCTATTTTCTTGTTTGGTAAATTGCAAATATTGTACAATCCTGTTCCCATTTTCATCTACAAAAACTAGATGAAAATGATCGGATCATCAGGTCATCTACATTCGTAAATTTGCTCTCAGTGTGTAACTTGGTGGCTCTTTTCTTAATTTCTAGAATCCTCATCATCTAAGAAATTATGTATTCTTAGGTGGGAAAAATCTCTGTTCACAGAAGTCTGGTTATCCTAGAGAAGCCCTCATCACCCTTACAGTTATTGGAACAGTGAAATATGCAATCAGATAAATGACTGTTCTTGGAACAAAGGCTATTTAGAAATGAATACATAACTAGAGGTAGATACATCTTTTGTGTGCTTTTGTTGCATTGAGCAAAACTGTGCTAAAAAAAGCTTTGTTCTAGTGTAAGAGCGCTAGAAAACAGACAAATAAATCCACTTGGCTCTTGAGTCTGGGAAATATGGCAAATCTGATTAGTCTAAAAGTTTTGAATTTGCCTCCCTTCTCTTAACCCACCATTTTAGTTCTCATTTAAGCATGAAAGGCCTGAATCTTTCCATATTCTCCATTCTTTCTCACTCTCTGCCCCGAAAATATGAATCCCCAAAATGTAGACTTACTCCATTAATTTTACAGTTCTCACAACAACTTCTGATTCAGTATTGTACAGAGATTGGTGGAAACTTAGAGTGTTTGAGACATTAACAGCAGTTGATATTATGAACAGTATCCTGGTAACCAACCAACATCATCATCACCACAAGAGTCCAGTCTACTGGGTCAAGGTGATGGAAATTTATGAGCCTCAGTTATGACATGGTTGATCTCCATGAGAGGCTATCTGGAACAGTTCCAAAGTGAGCTATTTAGAACATCTAGTACAATTCTAAGAAGATAAAACGGATTCTAAGAAGACAAAAATAGTAAGTTTGAATATTGCCTGGGGTAAATTCTTTTAATTGGAAATAGTTCTAAAATAAATGGATGGAAATTATTCTAGTGTGGTGGTTCCCAACGTGGGACTGGGAATAAATATGTTTCAATAAATATGTTTTAGGTGACCTTTTTGTTTCCATATAGGTGATAGTAGTTTAATCAGAGAATACCCACCGTGGCATAGCAGATACAGTACAGTGATGAACTAGGACTCAAGAGATCTGGGTTCAAATCTCCACTCAACCATTGAAACAAATGTGGGGAGTGGATCTGGTAAAATCACTCCTTAAATATCTCACTTACCATGAAAGCCCTATGAGGGTCACTATAAGTCAGTTTCAACTTGGTGGCACATAAGTTTAATCAGACCCTCGTTAATCAAAGTTGCTGTGAACTAATGCTCATGAAATATAACTTACCATTGCAAGTTAAGTACTGTATATGGATTTGTAAGGCATGGTCATCTGTGTTATAAAATGTAGGATAATGGTTTTTCTCTTTAAAGTCTATAGTCTCTTGATTTTTACACAATGGTTTTAATATTTAATTCCACAGGGTTTGGTACCAATGTTTACAGACATATGGTTTTTGAAGCTTCTGCTGAAAAATTATAGCCCATCTGAAGGACAATAATTTTGAGTTTTTAATTCACATTTCTAAGAGCCTGAATTTGTACTTGATGAGGTTTATTGCCTGGCTTCTTTCAACATCACCTTATAAATTCTGTTCTTAGACACGGACTCCCCAGCAACCTGCCTTATAAAAGTGCAATGAATGGAATTTCACTTTGTTTTCAATTTTAGCTTGAAAAGAAAAGGGAGGGAGAAGGAGAATGATGCTTGCTATACATTGAAATGATGTGATGACAGTGCTTCATATTTAGAAGGAAATTACTGAAACATGTCAAAGGAGCTCAGGAGTCTGTGACGATTCAGGTATTTAGAACACAGTGGCCCTTTTCTGGTTTCAGGGCTTCATCGAGAACAAAAACAAAAGTCACAATGTCAACATCTGAAGCAAAGCCTGGAGTGCTACTTTTTAAGATAAAAATTTATGGTTACAAATCCAAACACACACACACACACACACACACACCATGGGTACCTTTACAACTGTTGTTTTTAAAAGTAACTTAACTTTTTCAGTATTCAGAAATAACTAAATTAGTAACTTTTAGTTATGTCTAAAGACGCTGAACTTGATGACTTGAAGGTCGGCAGATCAACAGTTCGAGACCCGAGTGCTGCTGCATGATGGAGTGAGCTCCCAACTCTGAGCCAGCTCCTGCCAACCTAGCAGTTTGAAAGCAAGAAATTGCAAGCAGATAAATAGGTACAACTTCGGTGAGAAGGTAAACAGCATTCTGTGCACTCTGGTGTTTAGTCATGCCTGCCACATGTCCATGGAAATGTCTGCAGACAGTCCTGGCTCTTTGGCTATAAACAGAGATGAGCACTAAACCCTAGTGTTGGATATGACTGGCTTGCGAACAAGGGTGACCTTTACCTTTATTTTAAAACATTCATGTGTAAAAACAGACTGGGCTAGGAGTTAAATCTTTCTTCTGTATAGGGCAAATAAGGCCAGCTTGACTTGGCTGATAGACACCCTGGAGATACTTTTCCTTCCTGCGGATTCTTTTAAGCCAGTGTACGAGAGCATCCAGTCAAGCCTAAGAATTGCAGTTTAGTTTAGTGAGCACAATGAAAGCCACAAAACCCACAGTAAAAATGTATCAAATACTTTAAAAATGTCTCATTCATAGTGATTTAACAAGTCTTACCATGCCAAGACTCATCAACAAGAATTTGTCCTGCACCACTGAGATTGCTTAGATTCCCACTATGTGAGACCCCAATTTTATTTTATTTTTCCACTTTTCTATGAAGCAAAATATCAAATACTGCACAGTTTGATGCTTTTCCAAGTCAATTCTGTACAGAAATGACACGATGAAAAAGTTATAAGAATCCAGCACAGTTTGGTTTCTCTTCATTCTCTATTAAATGAATCCTATGCAGAAAAGATGCCATTCTGTGCTGGAATTGAATTAATCCATAATCTAAACTACTTTGGCCACCAAATGAGAAAAGAGGACTCACTTGAGAAGGCCTTGATGCTGGAAAAGATTGAAGGCAAAAGGAGAAGAGGATGGCAGAGGATGAGATGGCTAAAAGGCATTGTTGACACAATGGCCGTAGAGCTGAGCGGGCTGTGGAGGATGGCGGAGGACAGGGGTGCCTGGCATGTAGTGGTCTATGGGGTTGCAAAGGGTCAGATTCGACTATGCGACTGAACAACAACATTTTTTCCCTGCCAGAAAAATTACCTCAAAATCTCTGAAAAATTCTGCAATATTTCATAGGAAGTAATGGGACATTGTGCAGAGAAATCTCCCCACTAATATCTCTACGGTTGTGAAAGAGATTCACATCTCTTGCACAATATTTTGTGATTAATCATCTTGCTACTTTTTTTGGGGGGGGTGTGTAACTACCTCACTCTACCTTAATGCTAAGGTTGGCTGTGGACTTGAATTTACTTTAACATTGCTGGAATTTACCCAAAAGTATTTGAAACTAGCATAGTTTGCCCGGCGTTGCCGGGCTGTTTTAAATTGAGTTATAAGGGAAATTTTTTTTTTTGGTAATTTATGTAAAAAAGAGGTGTGTTGGTGGTTAGGGGTGGTTTTGGGTGTGCACAACCATCACCACCCATACAATACCACTCCAACCACCAACACACACATTAAGGAGTGTGTGTGTGTGTGTGTGTGTGTGTGTGTGTGTGTGTGTGTGTGTGTGTGTGTGTGTGTGTGTGTGTGAGTGTTGTCCCCCCAAACCCAGGGGACCCTGCAGAAAGGGGATCCACCCCCCCACACACACACAGGACACCCCGTTATTAAAGAGAAGAAACCAAGCTGTTTCTTCTCTTTTAAAACGGAGTGTTTGGGAGGGGGTGGATTCAATCCCCTCTCCCTGGTCCCCATGGTTTGGTAGGGTTTGGGGGACAAAAGGGGTCTGTCCTCCCAACCCTTCCAGAGCCAGGGGACCCAGCAGAGAGTGGATCATCCCCCCCCAAAAAAAACCCACTCCATTTTTAAAGAGAAGAAACCAAGCTGTTTCTTCTCTTTAAAAATGGAGTGTTTTGGGTGTGTGTGTGTGGATTCGTTACCCTCTCCCGGGTGTCCTGGGTCCAGAAGGGTTGGGGGGGACAAAAGGGGTCTGTTCCCCCAACCCTTCTGGACCCAGCACCTTTCATTGCCTCCTTCATCCATTCCACCCCCACCGACCGCACTTACCTTTTCCTGGCTCCCTCCAGCTGGGTCTTTCAAAGTCTTTCCTTCCGGCTCCCAGCGTTTGTTTTTTTTTTCAGTCAGCGTGCATGTTCCCAGCCTCCTCTGCGCTCGTATCCCTCAGCCTGATTGGCTGAGGGGTTGCACAGCACAAAGGATGCTGGGACACGAAGTTTAATTTGTGGTGTTACCGGCCGTGCGTTGAAATATTTTCTGAAGCTTATTTTTGATTGGCTGCAGAGCGACTGACAACGTTCTATTTGGTCACACTTCTCATCCTAATTGGCTGCGGCTCGCCACGGCGCACAGGATGTTGGGTATTGAAGTTCTTTTTCTTTGTTCGCATTCGTGGGGCTCTTGCCCCACTGGCACATTTCTCAAACATTTGTTGACCTGCGGACCTGGTTCAGGGAAGTGCCCGAAGGCTCGGTACGGGCTAGTATAGCCTGGTGCAGGATCCTTTGTCAAGTTCCAACGGTTAACGCTCGGATTTATAGGTAAAGATTTGGCTAAGTCAGTTTTCTATCCCTAACTAAAATGCAGCCTAAATAACAGCAGTGGCATTTGCTCCATTTAGTTCCTGCTTCCTTAAACCTTTCTGCTTCTTTCATTCTGCTTATTCCAACACATTCCAGATCCCACTCTCTGATCTAGACACAGACGGTAGGCTCCTTGAGGTAAGCTCTCTTTCTTATATTAATCCACCCAGAGATCAGCCAGTGTTAAACACCTACTTAACTTACTTAACTTTTTCTCCCACTGAAATCAAAGGGACTTAAAAATGCTTAACTTTGCCTGGAATGAGCCCTAAATTATTTGCAGTACTCTGATCTTTACAGCCATGAGAATGGCTCCAGATATATTTTTTTCTTCTGTCTGTTCTCTCCTCTGTCCTGAGCCAAGGAAAAGGTGGCAGGAGAGGGTTTAATAAATTGACCAGTTAATTAATATTCTCATAGCACAGTTCACAAATGAGTTAGTGGATATATCCAGAAGATTGCTTCAGGTTTTGGAAAGAGTGATTGATTTACCCCCAGCTAATAGGCAAAAATATCATTTGGACATGATGATGATTACACTTAATTTATAGGCCATAAAGTTGGTTGTGGAGTAAACCCATCCTGCCCTTTGATCCAGCAGTGGTTGCCTCTTACTAACCTTAGTGTCACCCTTTGTTATTAGTTGACAGTGGCAAACTAATGGGCCATACTATAATATTCATGGCACAATAATCCTTGACTACTTCTTCTGCATCTGAATCCGAATATTGGTGATACTCATAATGATTAGCCATGAAGACTGTCCTGAGAATATAATGCAGTGGCCTTTCATCTGCCGTCCGCATCACAGGATGACACCCGTGCCACTGATCCAGTTCCCTGAGTCACTTTCTGGCATACAAAGTCCTCATCAGCGCCAGGCCAGTATTGATAAAGATGAGAATAAAGTGGGATTTAAACCCCTTGGGGACCATCATCCTTCCCTGTGGACTTTGGCACCCAAGGCCATTAGTTCTCAGGGTTGTCAGGTTAGTTAACCGCTGCCAGACACTTGGCGTTGAGTTGCTGCCAGTATGCTCTACTCTTTTACCATAACAGGATAACCTGGCCATTGGCAATTCTTGACTATGCCATTCTTAATGTGTGGCTTATGAAAATGTCATGGGTGCCGATTCTGTAACCTTAGAAGGGAAGTAGAAAACAATGGCAATACCCTATGTGACTATGACATAGTGTGAAATTCTACAGACAGTAAATTATTGCTGTAAACTGGCTGGATATTCCACATTTACTAACAGAACAATGGATTCTTCAAGATGGACTGTTTGTTTTCCTTGAACTGTGGGGTTGCATTTTTCCTACCATCCATATGACATTCCTCTTATCCTGCTTTGTCCAAAAACTTGGTTCTGTGATTTCAATAATAATTGTATGCCAACAAGTCAATTCTGATTTATGGTGATCCTTTCTGTATCAGGTACAAGGTATTATATCTGACATTCAAGGCCCTAAATGGTTTGGGACCTTCTTACCTTTCAGAACATCTCTACCTTAGAACATCAGCCCACATCACCCATTCAGCTCAGATGGCACCGCTCCAGGTGCCAACCCTGAGGTTAGTAAAAAAGACCTTGACTAGAAGAAGATCATTCTCAGTGGCAGCACCAAATCTCTGAAATACACTTCTGGTAGAACCACACCTGTACACTTCTCTGGTGGTTTTTAAATGCTATTGAAATTGTTTATTTTTAAGGAGTTGTTTAAATATTGTTTCCCAATTGATAATCAATAAGTTTAAGTGCCTATCTTGTACCTATCATCGCCATAGTCTGTTAATTTTTATAGTTATACTGTTGTTCATACACTGCCAAGAGTGGGAGGTCATCCCACTCATCACCCCATCATCTTCTTCTTGTGCCATGCTTGATTCCAAATATTGGTGATCTTCATGGTGATCAGCCATGAAGATTGTCCTGAGAATATGATGTCGTGGCCTTCCATTTGCCTTCTGCATCATAGCATGAGATTTGCACCACTGTTCCAGTTCCATGAGTCACTTTCTGGTCCTGAGCCTTTTTCACATAGAAAGTCCTCATCAGCCCCAGGCCAGGATTGATGAAGCTGTTGCCTATCCATCAAGATGGATTCAAGTGGGATTTAATCCACTTGGGAACCATTACCCTTCCTTATTTGGACATTGCCACCCAAGGCCGTTAGTCCTCAGAGTGGTCTGGTTAATTGACTGCCACCTGACAATCTTTGTTGAGTCTGGATAACTTGGCCAGAATGGATATAACTGGGAAGGAAATAAATAAATAATGTTTCAGTCAAGCATACCTCTCTCGATTACTCTTTCCCGAAAACTAGGTCAGTTTTGATAAAGCTATGAATCTGTGTGCAGCCAATCCGAAAATTAACTATCAGTCTGTAGTAGTTTGATAGCACTTACTTATCCCCAAAACGCTGATCGTGCATCACTGTAAAGGAGGGGAAAAAGGATAATGATCTTTTTAAAATGACATACTGTAATTTTTATGCATAGATACAATATTATAAAATATTTTTAAACATTTAAATTGAGCCACACTGCATCTTCTCTACAATACATCTCTTTTCTTCACCTATCTCCTCAACCAATAGTCTTTCTGAGTGTGTTGTTTTGATGCTTAATGGAAAAGCCATGTCAAGGACCCTGGTCTTTCTCTTTATGTTTGTTTTTATTTAAATAGTACTAGCAGTGAGGAGTCCTTCTTTACATGGAGGGTTCTTTAAAAAGGAGGATGGTCCTTCCAGTGGAGGCCTGATCTCTATAAAAGTGGTTGCCTAGAGCAGTGATGGTGAACCTTGGCACTCCTGGTGTTCTTGAACTTCAATTCCCAGAACCCCTGATCAGCAAGAGTGCCTACTTGGGCTTCTGGTAATTGAAGTCCAAGAACACCTGGAGTGCCAAAGCTCACCATCACTGACTTAGAATATCGCCATATTAAATATATATTTTGTTATCTGGGACAGACATATGTGGTTCAGCACAGATCTTAACTGAGAAGTTGATGCCAAAATCAGGAACATTTTGACATGCACATGACTCAACATGATACTGAAATCTTGATGGAGTTTCTGCTTCCTTATACTTCTGACTAAGTTGCAGAGGAAGTGGGACACTAACCTTTAATTGCATCTGTTTAATAATGCTGCTCACATTTGATCTCCACCTAAGAAGAACACTGCTGAAGCCAAAGACCAAACACCTAACTGGTCAGGATTTCCTTTTTCTCACAATGAACTTCCATCAGATTCCCTACCCAGGAGTCTAACTACAACCTTTTAAAGTCAAGGGCTGTGTCACGCTCCCTCAGACAGTTGAGGGGGCCAGACTCAAGGCCGTAGTCAGGATTCTAGATGGAGGGGATTTCAGGAGGGGCAACAATGTCACTCACACATGTATAACATTGGCATCCCATGGTGGGTTGGGGGGGGGGGGGGCAGGCTGTTAGCCCAGGAGGGTTTTCACATACCCTGGCTACAGCCCTGGCCAGACTGCTATAAATGCTGCCGTAAAACTTGTCTGTGGCTGCCATAAACATGTTTACAACAGCCGTGAACGCGTTTAGGGCTGTTTACGCTGCTTCCGGTGGCTGGAGAGAAGGCAGTGGGCCAGATGATTTGGCCCATAGGTTGACGACCCCTGAACTACAATAGCACCCTGTCTTCTTGTGCAAATTTTGGGTAGCATTTCCTCTAAACTTATCTATTTGAACACAACTCTTTTCTTCTCATTAGTAGCAGAAACTACAGTGATGTTGCATAGAGGTTGCCTACACAGAAAAAAAATAGTTTTTGAAAATTAGAAAAATGGAAATTTTAAATTTCTTTTTAAAAACTCCAGAAATCCTTAACAAAGAAGTAGCTTTGTTCATATATGGCAACTTCATTATAGCCACAGCTCAGCAGAATCCAACGCAAAAGAAACAAAAAACCCAACATGCACAGAATTAAACAGACACATAGTATAACAACAATATCAGACCCTATCCTGCAGGATGTGTGAAAATCAAAGCAATGCTCCCCTGTGTTTAAAATACTTAAAAAGCAAAATATTTCAAATTCTGAAATGCCTATAAAATGTTAGCTATAATGGTGAGGGAAATGGTACATGTTGAAGTCATTTATTGCTAGTCTCGTGTGTTTTCTGATGCCAAAACAAATTGGACAACACTGAGTATTGTTTGTAGGTTGCTGTCTGGAAGAAGAATATCTGTCCATATCCAGGACTTAATTCCTGGATTACCAGGATTTAACAATAAAAGTTTGGATTTGAGTAATTGGGCTCTTTCGTGGACTATTTTAAAAAAATATTAAGGAAGACAGAACTACTGAACATGTGTGAAACATGCCTTTCCAAATTGTCCAGGATTAGTAATAATATACTTAGTAAAGCATTTCACAGGTATAATAATCTTGTTAATTCTTGCAGCTTTTCTTTAAGATGGGTTTGCCTTTCCCCACTATGGCAACTGAGAAGAGGGTTCTGTTCTCATTGTACTTGGTCTTGGTGAAGAACAATCTCATGCGAGGTCGAGGACAAAAAATTAATAATCTTGGGGGAGCACTTCTTCTCACCACTTGGGGGAGGACCTCTTCTCAAAACATGATGATGCCATCAGGTCATGCCACTGTAATTTATTTTAAATTAATTAAATGCTCCCTATCCCATTCCATTTTAGGTTCTGAGTCTTCCTACAGTCCCTTTTGGATTGAGACTACCAGCATTGATCCAATGGCAATCATAGTCGATTAAAGGCTCTTTGGTGTATGAAAACCAAGACACAGGACACAGCCTCGGGCTGGGTTAACTCAGGTTTATTGCATGGTGGTCAGAGGGAACATGAGGTAATGGCGGATCAATAGCTCTTTATATACTGTAGTAACACATTTGAACGTGGTTCCATGATAGCCCATTGGCTACTGTCTGCGTGACGTCATTGCTGGTCACGCCCTTCTTGTCCAGGTGTAGGTGGTGGCGGGAAAACTTCCCGCGCTGTTGCCTTTGATGAGTTTGGACCAAGAGAGCTTGGACGCTCGCTGCTGCCAGCTGGTGGTCATTAGCTCGCGTCCTATTACAGGGTTTATGTGATACAGCTGAAGGTTACATTGTTGCCCATAGGCAAGGTTACATTGGTTCAGATACATTGTTATCCATGTGGAGGATCAAACCATTAGGACACAACATCCCTCCCCCCTAGGATGAGACGAAGTCTCGAAACCACACTCCCCCCCCTAGGATGAGACGAAGTCTCTCAGCCAAGATGGCTTATTTCGAACACGCTGGGGTCTCGGTGCGGGCTGCCTTCCCCCTGGTTTGCTACCTTCTCTTTGTCCCCTGGTTTCCTGCCCTGTAATTGGAGAGGGAGACTCGTTAGTGACTTGCCGCGGCTCCGCGGCGTTGTTGGGAGGTGTGTGCTTTATTGGGGAAGAACCGGGGGCACTGGGGGCTAACGAAAAACCCCTCTTCTCGCTTGGACGGGTGGGGGAACACTCCCGAAAACCCCCCCGGCTCTCAAAATCAAAATCAGAATTAAATTCGGGGGCAGTGGTCGCGAACTCCTCTCCCCCTTCCCCAGCCTCTGATAGAGCTGGCGTATCAAAAGGGTATGAGTCGGGGCCGCTGCTTTCCCCCCTTGCTTGGGACCGTTGTCCGTTGCTGTCCCCCCCTTGGGCTAAACGGGTGGGGGAGAACCCTAACGCTGAGTCCTGTCACTGAGCTCCACTGACCAGCCCCCCACTCACTCGGTGCCTAAGTTGGTCCGCGTGCCTCCTCCAGAGGAGACCTGTGCTAGTCTCGACCCGGTACGACACTGGCCCCGTCCGTTCCACAACCGTCCCTGGTACCCAGGCTGGACCTGCGCTGGCGTAGTTCCTGCAGTGAACAGGATCGCCGGCGGCGAAACCTTTCGAGACTGCCAGCCCTATGTTTTTTCCTTTGTCCTCGACTCTCGTCGGGTCTAGCCTGGACAGGATCGTGGTCAGTTTTCGCCGCATCAGCAGCTCTGCCGGCGAGTAACCTGACGCTAAGGGGGTCACCCTATACGCTAACAAAAACTGACATACTTGGTGATTTAGGTCCCCCGGGCCCATGCGCCGCAGCGCATCCTTTGTCGTTCGCACCAGCCGTTCCACTTGGCCATTCGTGGCGGGGTGAAACGGCGCGGATGTGACATGCCGAATGGCGTTTGCCTCCATGAATGCCTTGAATTCAGCGGAGGTGAAACAACTAGCGTTATCGCTGACTAAAGTGTCGGGTAAACCGAACGTGGAAAAGACTCTCCTTAGCTGGCTAATTGTAGTGGCGGAGGACGTACTCTTTACTGGAATAACCTCCAACCACTTGGAGAATGCATCCACCACCAGGAGAAACATTGTTCCTCGGAATGGGCCAGCGAAGTCTACGTGCACCCTGGACCATGGCCCCCTTGCTGTGTCCCATTCCCTATGCGGAAGACGGGCCGCCTCTGGTCGGGAGCCCTGGCATGCCTCACAAGTGCCGACCATGTGCTCAATGTCCGCGTCCAGCTGTGGCCACCAGAAGTAACTCCGGGCCAGCGCCTTGGACCGGACGATGCCGGGGTGGCTGACGTGCAGCAGTTCGAGTACCCTCGGTCGCAGGGACGTAGGAACCACCACCCGTTGGCCCCACAAAAGGCAGCCCCTCTCTAGGGACAACTCTATTTTTTTTCGAAAAATGGGTCGAATTCCGTACCTGGGGATGACGCCGGCCACCCCTTCTGTACCCATGAGCTAACTTTCTCTAGCGTTCTGTCCTTACCTGTGGCCCTGGCAATGTCGGCTGGCACTATTGGGGGTGAGTCTAAAACCTCTATTAACAAAACCTGGTGATCTCTTCCTGCCCTTTCCTTTTGGACGCCCGACAAGGGCAAAGGAGACCTCGAGAGTGCGTCGGCATGGCTGATCTCCTTCCCGGGCCGGTATTCCAGCTCATGCTGGTACGCGTTGAGAAAAATAGCCCACCGCAGCATTCTTGGGGACAGGATCTGTGGTGTGGGCTTACTTGCAGTGAAAATTCCTAATAGGGGCTTGTGGTCAGTCACGATTTTGAACGGCCGACCATACAGAAAATCGTGAAATTTTTTGGTTCCCGCTACTATCGCTAGTGCCTCCCTGTCGGTCTGTGCGTAATTACGCTCTGCTTGGGACAGGGACCTTGAATAAAACGCTATCGGGGCTTCCCTTCCGTCGTCCAACACGTGGCAAAGCACCGCCCCCACCCCCACCGGGGATGCGTCACAGACTAAGACCACTGGCCGTTTGGGATCGAAATGCGTTAGGATTGCCTCGGATGTTAGGAGTTGCTTCAACTCTTTGAACGCCCTCTCTTGCTCATCACCCCACACCCATGTTTCCTCCTTTTTTAGCAACCGATGGAGTGGCTCGGCCACGGACGCCTTCCGTGGAAGGAAGGTATGGTAAAAATTGAGGAGCCCCAGAAATGACTGTAGCTCGGTTTTGGATGTGGGGCGAGGGGCATTCTTGATGGCGGCTACTTTGGATTTGGATGGCTTAATACCCTCTGGCGTGACTCGAAACCCTAGAAACTCAACCTCAGTTTCGAAGAAGACACATTTGTCTTTTCTCAGTCGTAGCCCCGCTTTCTCGAAGACAGTCAGGACTCTATCCAATCTCTTTGCCAGTTCGGCCTCACTCCCCCCTGTTATCAACACGTCATCAAAATAAGGCAACACCCCCTCCAGCCCCTTCAGGAGGCGTTCCACAAGCGACTGAAAAAGGCCGGGTGCCGAGTTCACGCCGAACTGTAAACGCGACACCTGGAACGCTCCTTTATGTGTGACTATCGTTTGTGCCGCGGCCGTGGCGGGAGTTACAGGGAGTTGCTGATAAGCCTGAGCCAAATCGAGTTTAGCGAAACACTTTCCCCCATTCAGCCTGGCCAGCAGGTGGCTGACCACCGGCACCGGGTATGCATTAGGGCGGATCGCCTTGTTAATTGTACACTTATAATCAGCGCAAATGCGCACCTCCCCGTTAGCCTTCAGAGCGGTTACAATTGGAGTTTCCCACTCCCCGGAATCAACAGGAATAAGAATCCCCTGGCCCACCAGTTTGTCCAGTTCCGCCTCTATTTTGTCCTTTAGTGCGAACGGCACCCTGCGCGGTTTGAGTCTTATCGGGCGGACCTCCGGGTCTAGGTCGAAGGCTACAGGGGGTCCCTTGAACTTTCCAAGTCCTTTTTTAAAAACGGCGGGATGCGCGTCGCACACCGCTTGTATTGGATCCACCCCCACGGTATGCACTCCCCCTATGAACAAACCTAAGGGCTGAAACCACTGCGTCCCTAGGAGGCTACAACTACCCCCCTTAAGGACAACTAGGGGCAGTTCCGCAGAATGTCTCTTAAAACTGACCCGAAATTTCCCGACCCCCAACACTGGAATGCTGTTCCCCTGTACATCTCGTAGCGTGGACCTCAACGTTTTAAGTTTGGGTCGCACGTGGGGGTCGATTTTCAAGAACTCTTTCTGGGGAATTATAGAATAGGAGGACCCCGAGTCAATTTCCATCCTGATAGGGGCCCCTTGTACTAGTACCTCAACGAAGTAATGGGACTGTACCGCGGACACGCTGAACACCGGAACGTCGTCCTCGCTGTCGTCCGAGATGCGGCCCACGCCGTCCTGCTTCCTCGTGGTCTGGGCGCCATCTTTGGACCTTGCTGGACGGTCCGGTCTGGTTGAGCGGTCTTGTGACTGCCTCCGGCCCTCCTTCCGTTTTCTGCATGCCTTGGCGATGTGCCCCCGACGGCCGCAGGTGTAACACTCGGCTTTCCTGATTGGGCACCTTGCGCGCTCATGGGCCGCTCCGCAACCATCGCAGCGGCGCCCCCCTTTTCGGACCCTTTGGACCTCCTCGCCGTCGCTGCCTTCCGTAGACGACTTTGAGGCCCTTCGGGTTGCGTGCACCGACTGTCCAGACTTCCCGTGCACCGAATTCTCCACTTTGCCGGCTCTAGGACGCCACTCACGCCACTGGTGCATTTCGTCCACTCCAGCATTCGTGGACTCCGCGGCTTCCGCGGCCTCTACAACCTCTGCCAGCGTGGGTGGTGGCTCCTTGTTCATCAAGCTGCGCTGCACCTCCTTGTCCTTCAGGCCACACAGCACTCCGTCCCTGAGGGCCGTCTCTAGGTCGTCCCATCTGCAGGGGCCGGCGGCTATCCTCATGGCTGTTACGAATGCCTCAACCGACTCGTCCGGCGCTTGGACTCGCCTCCAAAACGCGCTCCGAGCGGGAAACATTGCCCTCGAGGGACGGAAACGCTCACGCAGCAGCTTCATGATGTCGTCTGCTTTGAATTCGCTCACCTTCTTCGGTGCAATGATGCCCACCAGCGTTCGCTTGGTTTCTATCCCAAGCATTCTGGTGAGGATGGCCCTCTTTCTCTCCTCATCGTCTTCTTTGACTTTGAGTTCCACCAGCGCCGCCTGGAAGTCCATCTCAAAAAGCTCCCAGTCTTGCGGTTTGGTGATGTTGAACCCGCTCTGTGCCCTGGCTGCTCCTTGGGGATCCATCATCCCACCTTCGTCGCCAATTTGGTGTATGAAAACCAAGACACAGGACACAGCCTCGGGCTGGGTTAACTCAGGTTTATTGCATGGTGGTCAGAGGGAACATGAGGTAATGGCGGATCAATAGCTCTTTATATACTGTAGTAACACATTTGAACGTGGTTCCATGATAGCCCATTGGCTACTGTCTGCGTGACGTCATTGCTGGTCACGCCCTTCTTGTCCAGGTGTAGGTGGTGGCGGGAAAACTTCCCGCGCTGTTGCCTTTGATGAGTTTGGACCAAGAGAGCTTGGACGCTCGCTGCTGCCAGCTGGTGGTCATTAGCTCGCGTCCTATTACAGGGTTTATGTGATACAGCTGAAGGTTACATTGTTGCCCATAGGCAAGGTTACATTGGTTCAGATACATTGTTATCCATGTGGAGGATCAAACCATTAGGACACAACAGGCTCCCTCTCCCAAAGGCTTTCCAGGGCAGAAGGAAACCCTAGGGAGCTCTAGGCAGCCAATAGACATCTGGATGTGCCAGCAGACACAACAGCTTGCATGTATTACAGATTATTGAAGTCACAGAAATCCTGGAGAGCTGCTGCTCTTCTGAGCATGATCTCAATATGTTTAAGCCTTTAACAACATAAAACAGATTAGTGAGATGTTCTGGAACCCGCAGCCCATAAACTCTGCAAAACAGACTAGAGTCGCCACAAGCATTAGAGCCCAGACACAAATTGCTACAGATGATAAAAGCAGATGCTACTAAAACAGGCATATATAATATTCACAGTCTGCAAAGGAACGTTGGGGCATCAAGGCTGAAAATGTAAGCGAAGAAGGGAGAGCATTTTTTAAATAGTGGAAATTGTTAAAATATTTTGGCTTTCTTGCTCTCCTAATGGATTGTGGAGGGGAAAAATAGATAGATGCCTAGTGGTCCACCAAACCATGCACACACAGTAATGATATTGATCTGTAATTAATTCTTTGAATATGCCAAGGTTGTCTTTGTAGACTTAAATGATACAAATAATATAACACACAAACCCATTTGTTTGATCAACAGGCAAGCTGCATAATAAGTTTGCATGTTATGTCCCATCATGTTGATGCCAGCATGGCAGTGTGAATAGAGTTTCCAAGGTATGTGAGATAGAAACAGGAAGGTTTAATCAGTGAATTTCCATAGGAATATGGAGTTCTGAACCCAGGTTTCCTAAACTGCAGACTGCAGTCTGCAGTCTGCTCACTATACTACACTGGCCCTGTGTGAACAGTTACTCCAGTCCAACAATAGAAAGCCTAGGCCAGTGGTTGCGAGCCGTGGCATTCCAGATGTTGTTTGGCTTTAATTACCAAAAGACCAAGTCAGCACTCCTACTGATCAGGGCTTCTGGGAATTGGAAGTTCAAAAACACCCGGAGTGCCAAGGTTCACCACCATTTACCTATGCCTTATGTTCCCAAGAAGGCTGAGAAGTATTTTGAGGTCAGTATTTCTTTTGTTGTTGTTTAATGTATAGCAACCTATACCGTTCTACATGAGTTGAATAAGCAGCTACCTCATTCAAAATAATAAAATCATACAATGATTGAGCTGGAAGGGGCTTATGAGGCCACCAAGTTCAATGCAGGAATCCAAATCAAAGTATATCTGACAGATAGTTGTCCACTTTTCTCATGAATGTCTTATGTGTTGGAGCACTCACCATCTCCAAGAGTATTGGTTCCATTGTTGTACTGCTCTAACAGTTAAGAGGTTTTCCTGATATTCAGCTTATATCTGGCTTGTTGTAATTTGAGCTTGTTATTACATGTTCTGCACTCTGGGATGATTGAAAACAGATCCTGTGCCTCATCTTTTTGGCCATGTTTCAAGTACAGTGGAACCTCATACCATACCTGTCAAGCCGCAGTTTTCAAAATCCGGGTGCCTGGCACGCATGCACAGTAGGTTTCCAGGCGCCAGGCAGGAAAGGGGTTACTGTGCATGCGCGCAGGGGTTACTGGGTTACTTCACATGCGCAGTAACCCATTAACCCCTGCACACATGCGCAATAACCCCTTTCCTGGCCAGTCAAATTAAAGGATGACGGCGGGAAGGAGTGCTAGATTATGGGATTTCCTGGCCAATCCAGGATATTCGATAGGTATGCCTCATACAACGATCGCCCCGCATAGCAACAAAATCGCATAATAATTAGGTTTTTGGGAGAAATGGCGTCTCGCATAACAATTTTCCCTATGGAAAAAACCGCACAACAATTTTTCAATGAAAAAAAAACCTTAGCAAAAAACAAAAAATCATTGTATCCCATAGGGAAAATTGCTATACAATGCATGTATCGTATAGCAATTGTTTCATACACCAACGAGCCCCATGGAACGGATGAAAATCGTCGTATGAGGTACCACTGTATTTAAAAAGTGCTATCATAGTCTCCCTCAGTCTGCTTTTTTCAAGGCTAAACAAATTCTTTCAATCTTAGCTCATAGGGCTTGGTTTCCTCCAGTTAAATAAAAAAAGTACTATTTATAAAACATCACATGTTACCCTACTATAATGGCAGTGATAAATTCATAAACATTAGCAGAGGAAAAAATAAATTTAGGGGCAGGATATTAGCACACTCCTGCTTACCCTGAAACAGGGTAACGGAGGGTGTCGGCCAGACATGTGGCAGAAGGGAGTTCCACAATGATGGTGCCACCACTGAGAATGACCTGGTTCTAGTAGATGTCTTCCTGGCCTCCTCCAGTGTGGGCAGCCACAGTCTGGTGGCTTGGGAAGTCAGGGATTGAGTATAGGTAGCCCATCCCTGGTTTTCTGATGGAGTTTGGAAAAGCAGGTACAGTTGGCCTATAGCCTTAGACATAGAAGAAACAATGGACTATTAAGCCTGCATCATCTCAGTTTGATATGAATCCAGACATCTCAGGACACCAACTGAAGTCTTAGGGAATTGTTATGGTTCTCCATATCTTTAGGAAGGAAACTAAATCTTAAGGTGTACAGTAGTGAAGAAGGAGAAAATGTGGTTTCCTGTTTCTTCCTTCTTCAGATTGTTCCTGGGCAGAGCAGGAAATGGAAATGTTGGCACCTTGGCCAAATGGGACTGCCGCCCATCTACTCTGCCTTGAGACATGGGCATTAGACCCCCACCCCACCCCCTGCCAAGAAAGCAGGAAAAGAATGTGTTGCTTTCTAAAAGAAAAAGAAGGTTTCTGCTTTTTAAAAAAAGAAGAAAGTGAATAGGGCTAGAAAAAATTGCTATTAAATTCACTTCTAAATTTTACTGCCCTCTAAATTTTGGTGCACTGAGGCAAAGTCCTCATTGCCTTGCCCCAGTTACAGCCCTCATCCCTGGGTTCACGAACACAAGGTAAAGGTGTTTGTACATGTTTTGCACATAAAATATTTGTTCAGAAAATAGGAATCTCACAGTGTTTGTCTCACTTACTTCGGCACTCAAAGTCAACCACACCTCCACAGTTGGTACACAAGGGTCTATCTCTTGTGATGTCACAAGGGCTCAGGTTTTCTTCCTAAAGAGACTTGCCAAACCCAATCCAAATTCTTGCTTCTAAGAATACTGACCCTCTAAATATAACAATTATACAGTTCTTTCGTGTCTAGGCCAGACATGAAACTGTCAAAATAAAGACATCTTCTGGTGAATTCGTTCCATAGTTCATTTTGCCTGACCTAGTGTGAGAAAGATTAGCTGGCACAACAAGGTGGCCATTGCCCGCAGTATGCCCGATTGTGGTTCAAAAATACCACAATCTTCTAGGAGGCTCTTTCTGTGTATCACAATTATACGCTGATGCTCAATAAAGGATTTTTGCATTCACTCTTTAGAAGTTTCTGAAAGACAAGGACAAGCTCTCCTTTTGGCTGACAGGAAAAACTGCTTCCAAGGTTGTTAGGTTTTTGTTTTGTATTTTTAAAACTCCAAGCATGGTGGTTTGCCACATCACTTCAAAATGAGTGATGATATTCTCAGTGTTTAGTTGAATCATATGCCAGGTTCGTGATCACCACGTCTCCTCCACATATCCCTAATCTCCATGTAGACAGACGACTGTGGCAGGGAAGTCTGTATAGGTATGTTGATAGACAGATGGAGACATCTGCAGCTCTTTGTAAATCAAACAAGTTATTTTACAGTCTGTGCTAACTTTGCAGCTTATGCCTTAGCTAACTAATAAAAGGAAAAGCAGCAAATATTTTACCATAAATGGCAGGGTGAAAAAGGCTGCATAACTAGTGTGTTGTACACAAAAATTTAAACTATCTTTCCTTTGCCAGGCAGGCAGCAGAGATTGAGTGCATTCCTCTTGATTCCAGCGCAAATCATAAGTACTCGTCTCTGTGAAACAGAAATAGATCCATATTGCAGCAAAGTTGTCATGTTTGATTATGTGTTTGATTGGTTGGTAGATAGGGTTATATATATATATATATATATATATATATATATATATATATATATATATATATATATATATATATATATATATATATATATATATATATATATATATATATATATATATATATATCCCCCTCTTAGTTCTTTGGGGGCAGATGGGACTTTAGGATTGTGGGTTAGCAGGATCCCATTCCCTAAAAAACCAGCCCAAAATCTAAGACTAAGAGGTATGTCCTTCTTCTTCCATGTATAGGCCAGACGTGAAACTGCCAAAATGGCGAGTTAATTCTGCAGTTCCTTTTGCCTGACCTAGTGTGAGAAAGATTAACCAGCAACACAAGGTTGTAGTTACCAGGGTATGCCTGATTGTGGTTCAAAAATAACACAATCTTTGAGGAAGCTCTTTCTGCATACCCCAGGTGGGTCCTTATTATCATAGAGATGGATTTTTGTGTGCCAGACAAAGAGGGGCAAACCAGTGTTGGGAGGGAGGCTAGAATTGTTTCTGGGCTGGCTGATTCTGAGAATCCAGGTAAAAGAGGGTGCTGTCTGCGTAAAACCTTGCTAACGAAGGACTGTGGGAACTCAGAGTTAACGAAGCCAGCAGTTGCAGCAGGTTATCATCATTCCTGATAAGTATGGGGTTCCATGTATTTACTTCACATGTGACACAAGATGGAGGGATTTTAGGACCCACACAATGGCTGGATTGTGGAAAATTCACCACAAACATCTAAGGATTTTCTTACCCCGGCCCTGTGTTGTTGCTGTGTGGTTGGACACATGGAGGTTCATGAGTGGTGAGATTTGTGCCCCACTGGCTGCCTAGCCCTAAACTCGAATCGGAAACATGTAGCCCTCAGAGGCTGAAAAGCAACACATGTACAGTACATGTATGCATCTACCCACCCAAAATTTAAGAAATAGCTCAAAAAGCTCCCCTTGCCCCTTTAAGGAACAAATTTTTCATTTTTAAAGGCCCCAGACACTACTCTTCCAGAATTATTTTAGATTTTTAATTATTTTTTTGCCAAGAGAGACTACTAAATATGTCCCCTGCCCCTCCAAGGAAAACCCCACCTCATTCTTTGAATGATTTTTTTTTAGGGGACTGGGTGTTACCTTCCAAATCTGGAAATCCCTCCAAAGATGGCTGTGTGCAGCCCTTGTATCACAAAAGGCCACCCAGTCCTGCTTTATTATAGGGCATGATGGGCCTGCATGCATACACCCACCACTTCCCTAGTTCCCTCTTTACACTCCTAGCTTTTTGGTGTATTGACAGTGTAAACAACACTTGGGTAGGAACCCCAGTCTCTCACACAATCCGAAATCTGAGATGTTGGTCAATTTGTAGCCCCAGTACCAGTTGCTATGCAGGCCACAATTTTTGCCTCTCCCTGGCTGGGACAGCTGGTGCATCATGTTTGGTACCCAGTATGTTGGGAGCAAAATGCTAATTAACTTGTGAACTGCCCAGAGTGTGCACTAAGTGTTATGGGGCAGTATATAAGTGCTATTGCTATTCTTCAAACTCAACTGTCCCGCCATCTGAGAGAGGAGGTGAGTGCCAGTCTCAAAGTCACCACATGCACATACAAAATAAGCTTCACCTTCCACCGGCTCAAGACAGCCAATATCTTATTTCCCAAATTATAACAGATCCCCAAAATCAATGGCTGAAGTTACATAGTGAAGGTAAAGGTCAACCTTGCTCGAAAGCCAGTCATATCTGACTGTAGGGTTCAGTGGTCATCCCTGTTTATAACCAAAGAGCCAGTGCTGTCTGCATCTGCAGACATTTCCATTGACATGTGGCAGGACGGAACAATGTTTACCTTCCCACCAAAGTGGTACCTATTTTATCTACTTGCAATTTCTTGCTTTCAAACTGCTAGGTTGGCAGGAGCTGGGACAGATACAGCACTCACTCCATCATGCAGTACTCTGGTATCGAACCCCGACCTTCCAGTCTTAAAGCTCAGCATCTTAACCACTAAGCCACCGCAGTCCCATAAATTACACACTTATGTAAATCCCATTCTCCCAGTGGGTCTTCTTTATTTAGGACTAACAAAAGGATACTGCTCTAGGAGAATAGTCTCTCTATTGGGAGACATGGTGAAATATAGCAGTTTCCTGAAACATCATCCCATCCCCTGAGAGCTGGCAGTCTTATTTTGGAACTGTACAGTGACAAAGTAGACAGTCCCTTACCAACATCTTGGCCAAATGTCTTCCAAATGTGTGAGTTGTGCCTTGGGCTTTGTGAGGTTAAGGGCAAATGTTGCAGGCATGAGGATTCATATGTGCTGATAGTCAAATATGCATATTTTCTATCCACAAATCAAGAGAACAGATTCCTCTCCTCTCTGTTTTTTTTTAATGCATGGGATTTCCTTGCTCATGCTGTTGTCACTACCTCATTACTAGCAGATTTTGCAGCCCCCTGGCTCATGTGAAACATTAGCCCTGCCTAACCTTGAAACACCAAGGATTATTGTTATTTTTGGTAGCTGGGCCAAACAGCCGATACCCTAGGGCCAAAACTGACCTAAAGGGCAAGAGTTGCCAATCATTCAATAGCAACAATTTCTTCCAAAACCTTTTGAACAGGCACAGCGGGTGTTTTGAGAACCTTCATTCCTGCCTACCCCTACCACCCCCATTTAAAATAGCTTTTGAGATCATGTTATCCAATATGCCAGATCCCAGAATTAAACTGAAAATGAGTTTGCCAGTTGTGTTTCTTGTCTTGCCATTCTTATGGTCTCTTTTATTAAGCTGATAGTGAGCTGGAATGAAGGTAGTGTTTGACTTTAAAAATGGTCAATGAGTCTGTCTATCTTTGCTTTTTTTGCTCTATACAACTGATACTGCAAGCTGAACCTTTCCGGGCAAAGTCCAAAGAATCGCAATTCAGTGGGCATATCTTATCCTGACATCTGCTTTTGTTCACAGAGCAGAGGACCCAGGTGACTCTCTAGCAATCTGAACACATTAAGTCAGATCTTGCATCATTTTTTGTTGTTGTTCTGAATACTTGTGCTGACGCCTTACAGAGTTGGGGGGGGGGGATTTCATAACATCTGAATCTGGTTTAATATGAAGATCAGGTTTACTCTTTCCCTTCATCATCATATTTCCAACTAAAAGTCTTCAGGATTCTTGTGCATCTGAAGACAGCCAAAAATGCCCTTAGGGGCACAGACATACTCTCTTACCTCTGTCTTATGTGGATAGACAGTTCTATTGAGTTGTTTCACTCTCGCACGGCCTAATTTATCTCATCAATCTCCTTAAGTTATCTTATGTGCACTATCTGAAGTGGTGTTAAGTGCATTGTCTGAAGGAACAAGGCAATCATCTCGATGAAACCTAGATGAAAAGCCATCTTGTTATCATACATCCTCACCTACATTTGCAGGCATGTGACTATGGTGGCTTAGTGGTTAAGATGCTGAACTTGATGATTGCTGAACTTGATGACAGTTCAAGACTCGAGTGCTGCATGATGGAGTGAGTTCCCATCTCTGTCCCAGCTCCTGCCGACTAGTAGATAAATAGGTACCACTTCAGTGGGAAGGTAAACAGTGTTCCGCGCAGTCCAGTATTTAGTCATGCCTGCCACATGTTCATGTCTGCAGACACAAACAGTGCTGGCTCTTTGGCTATAAACAGAGATGAGCACTGAACTCTAGAGTTGGATACAAGCAAGGGCAACCTTTACCTAAATATCAATAGCACCCATGATTGGAGCCATGGGTGGTCCACTGTGAAAATTAATCCTTGCCCCTGGTGGATCACCAGTTGGCTCAAAACACATGCATGTTCAAATAACAGCTGTCAGAATCTTATCTTAAATTTGATGCTCTAGACTAGAGCAAAAACCTGCTGTTTTGGAAGGAGAGTGGGGCAATGAGAATCAGCATGATAGGATGTAGGGTGATCAGATATGCAGATTATCATTAAAATGCAATCAATAACTTTGGAAAGCAAGACCTTTTCAGTGGTTGTGTTTACTTTCTGGTGTTTTCCTGTGTTCTGAAGTTAGCCAGATGATGGCAGACAGCTGGGCTGTCTTGATATCGTGTTTTGTCTGGATCATAAGATGCCCTCATTTTTTTTTCTCTCCACTTTTTTATTAAAAAATTGAGGTAATTCCTTTTTATTATTTATTATTTTAAATCAAGAAATGTTTTAGGAATGGCATAGTCCAGCATTTCGTTTGTGGGGTGGAGCCATAAATAAGAACAAAAATGGGAGAATAAATCAGATTGTTCTCCCACCTGGTGACTTTCCTTACATTGTTGACTCCAATTCTGTGGGGACACCAAATCTCCTTCAGATTTTAGTCTGTACAAGCTCTCTAATAAGCCAAATCATATCCCCAAAACTGGTTCAGAACTTTGAACCACTCTTTTAAAGTTCACATTGAAACCTACAATGGAGTCATTGCCCTCATGAATTTGAGGACTGCAGCCCAGAGACCGAAAATGTTTTCATCAGAAAGAAGGAAACTTTTCAATTATCTAAATCTCAGACTAAATGCTAAAACAAATCCAAAGCTAGGAAAAAAGCATAGGTGTCACCTGGACTTCAGAGAACTTGATAGTTTGTATATTTTCATCCCTATGTTTCATCCTAATACAGTAAAGGCATTGCTTACCTATGGATTTCAGATCTTGTTTTGCTGCTATGGATCCAGAGAGCGTTATGTTTTAGTATTTGTTTGGTGTCATTGAAAATTTCTTGGAATACATGTCTAATATATACATTTATTTATTTAGCGTATGGCACTTGTACACATTGAGTAAACATATAACAAAAAATATAACCTATAAAAAACTAAACATTAATTTGTAAACAAACATCTAAACAATTTATATATTCAATTGCACCAGGAGTCACCCTTAAAAAAACTTCTCTATTGCCCTCATATGCTCTGAGGCTACATTATTCTATAATAGGTTGCACAGTCTGTCGCAGTGCCCTGCACTAACATGCTGGTGATGGTAGTTTCCCCCCTTTATGCAAGAAGTCTGCACATCTACCATGCCCTGTACGTAGTCTATTAAGACTAGCTCATGTCTTGCGAAGTTGCTCAAAACTGGGTGGTGTTTCAGTTGCAGATTGATAATTCTGGTACTGGCATGTCACTTTTTCCAGCCACTCTCTTCTCCGTGCATCCTGCAGATTAAACTCTTCATTACCTCCAATAGTGGCACTGGATAAAGGTGGATGTCATGAGCGGAGTCTGTTAATAGTAAAGGTAAAGGTTTCTCTTGCTCGAAAGCCAGTCGTATCTGACTCTAGGGTTCAATGCTTATCTCTGTTTCAAAGCCGAAGAGCCAGTGCTATCTGCTTCTGCATACATTTCCGTGGTCATGTGGCAGGCATTACTAGACACCTGAGCACTCAGAATGCTGTTACCTTCCCACCAAAGTGGTTCCTATTTATCTACTTGCAGATCTAATATGTCAGATTTTACTGGTAGTTCTGGATTCTGAACTATTTTGCGGTATTCCCTTAAAAGAGCATTTTTCCTGCGAAGTTCTGGTGGAGGAATGTTAATTAAAGCTGGAAGCCAGTAAGTAGATGTGGACCTAATTGTTCCGGATATAATGTGCATGATGTTGTTAAGTTGTGCAAACACCTTGCTTACATAGTCATTGTTTAACCAAACAGGGGCACAGTATTCTGCTGCAGAGTAAACTAGACAAAGCAAAGGTGTGAGTGGCGTGTCCGGAATGGGCTGCCACACCCTTTGACCAAACCCCATGAAATTCAGCACACACGTACCTTGCACATGTGAGCAGGTCACTGTCGAGGTCCTGAAGCCCATGGGGGGGGGGGGTGATGCCCCCAAAATTGAGCCTTTAGTTCTCATCCAATTACAAGGGCTGACCAGGTCAGGGCCTTTGTGATGTCATGCCCTTTGTGCTGTCTTGCCCAGACCTGGTCAGCCCTTTTGAGTGGTCAGCCAATTTGACATCACAGGACCCCACCCCTTGGCCAGGCAGGCCAGCTGACAGGGCGGGGCAGGGCAGGAATCCAGTGGACAGAGGTCAGCTCAGGAGAAGGAGCACCTGAGCAACTCAACCCTGGGAGGTAGGACAGTGCCCCCCACCCCAACACCACCCGGGCGAAGCTGGGCACCCCTACTAGTATACAATATATACAGTATCCATAGGAAAGATTTCAGAAGTTCAACTGGCAGGCGTACCAACCCCACCCCACCCTTTCTTCTTCTCAAAGCTAACTTTGAGATGTGTTGTATATATTTTTTTAAAAAAAGTTCATGAAGCTTCAATGACAAGGAGTGAAATTATGGAGCTCTAAGAAGATGGCATTAAAAGGAATTTGAAAATTGACAAACAACAAGAAAGAGAGAGCATATAATTTTACAACACAGGCAAAAAAATAGGTAAGGAAATTTGAAAAATTGCATTAGTGTATCATCTTTCAGTACATAAGCCATTAGTTGGAAAAGTCTAAATTACACCTTGTAATAAAGTAAGAATGTTTTCAATGTTTAAAGGTAATTTTGTAATACTGCTACTATTACTTAAACTCTTATCTCTTATAAATATCTAAAGACAGGACCCCTGGCGATATTACCTGTGTCTTAGGCAGAGAGCAACAATTTCCAGCCCATTCAGCTGCATTTGTGTTTTGCCAAGTGCTATCAAGCACAGAGTTGCATAATTTGCTATCTAAGTGAAATAGATACTTTTTTTCTTCACACCGCACATTTATCACTCTCCTGTGGGTCTCGTTACTGACAATCAAATCATAAAAGATGCTCGAAATTGTCATGAGGTACTTATTTTCTCATGATCTTTGATACAAATAGTTTCTTCCACCAAAAAAAAAGAAAGAAAGAAAGCAAAAGAAGCCCTTTTTGGCTGTCATCCTGAATGTGCCTATTAAAGCTGTGGGATGCTTTTATTGTTGCTTAGTTTATATTATTATGATTACTCTCAGTTTAAAGCATATTTTACAGTTCTTATCTACTCATTCTTCAGACAACCCTGCAAGGTAGGTCCTTAATGCTTCCAATTACATAAGGGCAGGGCAGGGGCACCCAGAGCCATTTCTAAGGGTTATTCTCACCTAGGGGACTGATATCCCAAATAATAAAATCCCCACTGCCTACAAAGACATGTTGTGCAGCTTAGTTATCAAGTGATCTAAAAACCTCCCCATGACTTCCCTATAGTCTCCTATCCAGTGGTGGGCATTACCAGCAGGTTCGCACCAGTACGCAAAAAAACCTTTCACCCCAGAATAATTTTCACACACAATTATTATTATTATTATCAATGAAATTTATTTCTCTCTTAAGAGTTCTGTACTGCAGCCCAGTGCCTGCTTATTAAAAAACCACTGTTATGATCATCAAAAAGGTTGTACTTTTTGCATTCTTATTCTCTTTGATCCTGATCCACAGATAGCTGTGTACTCAGGTAACTATTCCATACATCTGATGAAGCCCACAAAAACTAGAAATTATTGGACCAGAATCCTATCCCCCATCCCCTCTTAGAAGAGAAATGGCTAATTGACAAGGTGCCAATTACTTGTAGATTATGTGTCTGTGTGTATGCCTGGCCCACAACCAGTATGTTGTCAATTAGATGTAATTAGTCACTGTGATTTCTACCTGTAGCAAAAAAAAAAAAAAAAGCAATAGGATTCTGGTCTAATTTTTTAAGGCACCACAAGATGGGTTGCAGAGGCTGGGAAAAGTTTTCCTCTTGTAAATCTCAGACTTGTGGTCAGGGTAGCTGAAAGATACTAGGAACAGGATTCTCAAAAAGTAGCCTATCTAAACTATAAATTAAGCCATGCAACACAAGAAAGATTGGTTGGTTGGTTGGTTGTATAGCTTCATAAGCACATGGTTATAGTGTTATCTAAGGGATTGCGATGGGTTAATGGTTAAGATGCTGAACTTGATGACTGGAAGTTTTGAAGTTCAGCGGTTCGAAACCTGAGTGCTGCACAATGGAGTGAGCTCCTGTCTCTGTCCCAGTTCCTGCCAACAAGAAAAGAAAGAAACTGCTAGTAGATATATAGGTACAATTTTGATGGGAAGGTAAACAGTGTTCTATGTACTCTGGTGTTTAGTCATGCCTGCCACATGTCCATGGAAATGTCTACAGACACAGACAGTGCTGGCTCTTCGGCTAAAAAGAGAGATGAGCACTGATCCCAAGAGTCAGATACAATTGGCTTTCGAGCCAGAGTGACCTTTACCTATAGTGTTATCTACCATCTGTTTGTAAAATCATACAGTAAATCAGGAGTTCTCAACCTTTTTAAGCCGAGGGCCATGTCACACTCCTTAACACAGCTTCGGGGGCTAGACGGCCATTTTGCCCTTCCTCCACAACATGTCACTTCCTGGTGTGGTTGAGGCAGTGGGGGGGCACATGAAATGGTGCCGTGGGCCGCAGGTTGAGAATCCCTGCAATAAATAAATATCTCTTGTGTTACACAAGATAGCTAGGGGAGTTAAAACAACAAATGTTAATTCTGGCACCTGTCTTTCTCCAAATGCTTGTTTGTGAAAGCAGTACCATAAACATTTATTTCAGGCCACTTGCACATACAGAATATCTAAACCATTTAGGAAAGAGCTGAAGACATAGTTGGCAAAATGGGTCTGGTGGCCGGGATTGTCAACAGGCTCCCCTTTCTGGCTCGTCTGAGGCTCCTCCCCCCTCCTGTAACCAATTTTAATGTTAATGTTATGCTGATTTTATATTTGTTTTTAGATAGCAAAATGGCACAGCGGTGGGCAATATTGCCAAATGTTCTTAAGGGTTTTTAATTGTTTTTATATTGGTTTTAACTTGTTTCGTTGTATGGGCAGTGACATGATCGCTGGCCTATGTACACCACCCAGAGTCCACCGGATTAGGGTGGTATATATACCTATTAAATAAATAAATAAAATATTAAACCTATTAAATATTAAATAAATAAACCAGGGGTTCTCAAACTCTGACCTGCAGCAGGATTTCATGTGGCCCACGTCACTGTCACCGGAAGCAGACGTGTTTATGACAGCCGTAAATGTGCCTGCGGCTGTCATAAACACATTTACAACAGCCACGGATGTGTTTTACAACAGCGTTTACAGGGGGGGAACCACCATTCCAGCCATACCTGTCAACCATCCCGATTAGGCCGGGATTACCCGGTAATTTGACGTCGATTGACATCATAACCCGCCCTGTGCTGCCAAAACCCCATAATTTGGCAGCGGGGGAAAACGCTTTCCATGCATGTGTGGAAGGGGTAAAACCCTTCCACGCATGCATGGAAGCGCTACGCTGCTTGTGTAGGGGCTGCGCAAGCGGCATAGCACTTTCATGCACGCGTGGAAAGCGACCTGCGCACAAGCAATCTGCGCAGGTCCCGTTTTTCTGGAGCCGTGGATTGACAGGTATGGTTCCAGCCCGTTCAGCTGTCTGAGGGGGTGTGGTCTGACCCACAGATTTAAAAGGTTGAGAACCCCTGATCTAAACTTTTTGCAGTTGTTACTGCTGCCTGTGAAATATATCAAATCACCCACTTCCCCTTCCTTTCTCCTCGCCATTATGATTTGATGTCTTGGTTCAAAACTGGTTGTCTTTAAGGTTACTATGGAGAAAGGTGATATGTGGTAGGTATGCAGCCTCCCTGACCCCATCCAGAGAGGCAGCCAGTGTAAAAGTAAGATGCTAGATATTTATTTCCAGGGATAAGGGAGAAATATATTTGTTAGTGAAATGGAGCTTGCTGCAGAGTGCATAAAGGTGAATTTATTTGTCAGATGTGAGAAGGAGGTTTATGCAATGAAGTATTATTGAGTTGGACTATTAGTAGAGTGAATTGCTACTATGACAAACCATTAAATTGTTTTTAGTGTCCACAAAGGTATCATTCTGCAGCAGGCATAGTTAGTATCCAAGTTGTATATTTACTGGACAGCAGCAGATCTTGGGGAGAAAATAGTGCATTTGGTTAAAATAAATTCTTAAAGCATACCAGTTCCTATAGGCAGTGCAGAAATGCTAATAAAAAAAACTTTATGCAAACTATGGCACACTTTAAAGATGACATAAAACCTGTGGAATGTACTGGGAATTGAATTAATGTTGCCTGTATCTCAGCTTTTATTTGAAAAGAGGCATGTTTTCTACCCATTTTCTTGTGAAGGAAAGAATTCGCATGTGTGTGGTTGTAACCTGCTCAAATCTTAAGAGGATGGCTGAATCAGATTTTCAGACAGAGGAACAGGGTGGTGCTTTCTACTGCTCTGTTTTGCTTTCCATGAAAAGCAGAAACAAATAATAAACACAAAATATTTTTAAAAGAACCAGATTGTCTGTCTGTCTGTCCGTCCGCCCGTCCGCCCGTCCGTCTTTCCACCCGCCCGCCCACCTGCCTGCCTGTCTGGGAACAAGACAGCTCACAAGAATTAAAACTTTCCAATGATCAACAGATTTAAAATATTATTGAAACAAAATTTAAACAACACTTAAACATTTATAGGTATTAAAAACCAAGTTCAAAAACAATTTTAAAAACATTTAAAATATTTAAAATATCATAACAAATACAGAATCCCTGAGACACAGCCTTCCATTCCTTGCTCAAAAGAAAGGTCCCTGCCTGATAAGGGAAAAATAAGAGGTATGAGGCCAACCTGGCTTCTCAGGGCAACACATTCCAACCATCTAACTAAACAAATTTGGGGAAAGTGGTGGTACCAAGATGAAGACCTCGCCAGAAAATCTTAGAAGCTGAGAAGACTCTTAACGGGGTGAGATGATCCTTCAGCCTAGTCTCAAGTCATATGAGGCAAATATGATACATTGCCCCAAATCCCAAAATCTATGCAAGTGACATCAATTTTGGGGGGAAAAGGTTGAGAAATCACTATAGGCATTATCATTTGCAAGCTGAGTCACACAAATTACTATACAGTTGATAATATCTATGATGATTTTTTAACACCAAGGCAAGCAATGCATCTCTAAAAGTTGCTTTGTCAGCGTAACCAGGTAAAGAGGATTCAGGATGTTGCGGAAATGTGTTTAACATAATTAGTTGCAGATTTATCTTTTTAATTGATGAATGGCATTGCCAAAGTAAGCTTGAACAATAGCATGGCTTCTCCTTCCATGTCTAGTTCCTTCTACCCGACCTAGTGTGAGAAAGATTAGCCGGCACAAGGTGGCCGTTATTAGAGTACGCCCAATTGTGGCTCAAAAATATTAAATCTTTGAGGAGGCTCTTTCTGTGCACCCCAACAGCATGGCTAAAGTGGTATTACAAACGATCCCAGTTTTTGTAACATGAAATTGTACATTTGGAATAAATTATGTAAACATTTTTGTATGACATTTACAGTATCTTTGCAATAAATTGGCATTGTAGTCAATTATACAGAACCTGTTTTTGCTTAATACATAGGTATCATTTCAATTAGAAAATATGGAAGAGTTTGTGTGGAGATTTTCTATGTCCCCCTTTCCCTTTTTCTTTCTTTCCCTAAATCAAAGTACAACACAGAACCCATCTAGAAATCAAAACGGTTTCATATAACTCTGCATAGCATTCAGCCTGTTCTCCTGATGAAGAATGGCCTAAGACCATGATGACGAACCTTGACACTCCAGGTGTTATTGGACTTCAATTACCAGAAGCCCCAGTCAGCACTTCTGCTGTTCAGAGCTTCTGGGAATTGAAGTTCAAGAACAGCTTGTGCCAAGGGTCACCATCACTGGCCTAAGATATTTCGCTCAGGCCACACAGAGCCCCAGATCTCTGGCTGGAAATGTTCTGTTTCCGGATTGCAACTCCCAGAATCCACACACACTCCAGCAAGCTTGATCCTGGGAGTTGTAGTCTGAAATTCAAGTTTGTGGGAGGGGAGGGGTTTATACTTTGGAGAGTACTTTGAAAAATCTCCTGCATCAGTCAGACTCCAACACTTGCTATCATCACTACAGTACCAGTACTACAGTACCAGCAAGAGCAGTTCACTTCATCCTGTTGCTATGCTATGCCCTGGCTTTGATTGAGCGAATCTCTTTTAAGTTTTAAGGGTTTGTTGGGCTAATGAAAGGTATGTCTCTAATTGTCAAATACAGCTGTTGATGGTCTTGTCTTCCTTCTTGTCCACTGCATTGCATGCATTGATGAATGATATGGCAAACATACCAAGGTGGTAGGCAGTTTGACATCTCCTCTCCATCAAGTGGGCACCATTTTGGCTTCCAGCTCTAGTTTTCTTGGAATAAAGATTCTTAGCAGAACTATCCATTTCATATCTCCCAAGACCTGAGGTGGCATAGAGAAAATTCGTATAACTGGAAATGAATACCATTTTGAGGTTTGCAGTGCATTTTAGGGGGAAATGGACAGAAAACAAGAAGTACATTTAAATAAAGAGAATAGAGGAAAGCACACGTGGTTGAAAAATATGCACCAACATCACTTTAGTCAGGGGGGGGGGACACATACAAGCATGCAACTCTTTTATGCTGTCATTTATAGTTGTGGTCAGTTCATCACTTGGTAGCCAACCATCTAGAGATGATCTTCTCTAGGCACTGCTAGGTTTGCAGCAAAATATGGCAGCAGGCATCCATATTTTTATTTATTTATTTTAAAAAATTTCTACCCCACCTTCCTCAACCATGGATGACCCGAGGCGGCTTACATGATAATTAAAATACATATATGATAAAAACAAATAAAGTCAAAGCAATGGTATTCCCAGTAGTAATGTATGGATGCGAGAGCTGGACAATTAGGAAGGCTGAATGCAGAAGAATAGATGCCTTTGAAATGTGGTGTTGGAGGAGGGTTTTGAGAGTCCCCTGGACAGCGAGGAGAACAAATAGATCAATCTTAGAAGAAATTAACCCTGACTCCTCACTGGAAGGTCAAATAGTAAAGACGAAGCTAAAATACTTTGGACATCAAATGAGAAGGGAGGATTCACTTGAGAAGGCATTGATGTTGGGAAAGGTGGAGGGCAAAAGAAGAAGGGGGAGGCCAAAGATGAGATGGCTAGATGGTATTGTAGACACAATGGGCACAGAGCAGGGAGAGCTGAGGGGGATGGTGGAGGACAGAGGCGCCTGGAGGAAAATGGTCCATGGGGTCGTAAAGGGTCGGAGTCGACTGTGCAACTGAACAACAACAACAAAAACAACAACACACACCCTCCCCATCTAACTCCTTTAAAAAAGGTACAAGCAAAATTAAAAGCTATTTAAAAAGAATTAAACAAAATCAGAAGTAATGTTAAAAAGTTAAATAAGCTAAAAAGGGAGGAGAAAGGACAAGAAGACAAGGGAAGGGTAAAAGCAGACAGGTGTGTTTCAACAGACCATCATAACAGCCAGTGGGACTGTACCCACTGGCACAGCCAAGTCAAAACCAGCACCTTGAATTGCACCCGGAGGCACACCGGCAGCCAGTGCAGCTCTCGGAGCAGTGGTGAGGCATGGGCATAATGCCCACAACCCATCACCACCCAGGCAGCCATGTTCTGGACCAGTTGCAGCCTCCAAATGGTCGTCAAGGGCAACCCCATGTAGAGCGCATTACAATAATCCAATATGGAGGTGACCAGAGCGTGAAAGCTATATTGAAAGCTATACCAGCCTGGTAGAACCTGCCATATCTTAAACTATGTTGGTGTAGCCAGTGGAAAAGAAGCATCATTTTCACACTACACTGAAACAGCAGAATAGAACTTTATGGACAAAAATACAAACACTAGGGCAGTGATGGCAAACCTTTTAGAGATCGGTTGCCCAAAGCGAGGGGCAGGGTGAATTTTGTGCTGGGGGAAGGGAGAAAGTGCTCCCATTGGGGGTGAGGTGAACTCTGTGCTGGGGAGGGAGGAAGCGCTCCCATTGGGCTGCTGGGCAGAGGGGCAAGGAGAGCTCTGTGCTGGGGTGAAAGTGTGCATGCCCACAGAGAGGGCTCTGAGTGCCCCCTCTGGCAGGCATGCCATAGGTTCGCCACCACTGCACAAGGGAAAATGTGCCCAATGAAAATTATGCATTTCTATGAGGGAAAAGATGTAAAATAAAGGTAGGAAAGAGAAACACAATGAAACTGATGAAGAGGGGTCTTCCCCCTTTTTTCCAGCTACTGCTGATTCAGATACTGTCAAACTAATAATGGAATCAGATTCTTGATGACACAAATAACTATCTAATTACAGATCATGGTACAGTACAGATGAGATACACACAGAGACAGAGCAGATCTCCTGCTTTGCTTAAGACTGCTGGCTCTTTGTGGGGTTTTGTGGTTTTGATAAAGCTTGGCCATACTCCAGGAAAGCACTTATTAAGCATTTGTAGATGTAGTGCCATTGTCGCTGCTGAATTATGTGGAGGGATTTGCCTTCTAATATTTATAGGAGATATATACACATCTCCATGCCTTGGATGGTAGAGAAGAGACTACTTTTAAATATAAATTTATGAGTTATTCTGTAAGTGTTGTGAGATGAATTACAACATCTCTTTGATAATCTTTGGCCCATTGTTTTTACCCCCATTATACTCTTTTGGATTATGCTCAGGTTGTATACAGAATCAAAGACTTCCAAAACCCATGTTTCCTTCATGGATAGGTCCCGAACTTTAGTTCCTAAAGTTAAAATCTGAGTTAAAACTGAAAGTTGCAGATACATCTAGAAACTGAAATCATAGTGTGTTCCAGAGATGTGATTCAGGTGGACCTTCATGCCTGAGCCGTCACACTTGCAAACAAAGCTTGTGTTACCTCTCACACTGACGAATCACAACACCAAATAAGCTAACTAATGCATAGTTGATTAATTTGTAGCTGCCAGCTTTATGCAGTAGAGGTAAATTTTAATTAGTGGGGCCAAAAGTTCAGAGCACAGCAGTTTTTTTCCATGTTGCTTTGCTTCCTAGTGTATTACTGAAATAGGAAATAAAGAAAGGAATATGAAAGGTGACCTTTCTAACAGGGAATAGCAACTTTTGTTTACTAAACTGCAAATTATCTAACTCTTTCAATATTTCAACATTTGTTTTACTTTTTATAAACTATTACTCATTTAAAATGAATTGGTAATAACTTATGAACAACTAAATGCAACAGGGTAGATTTAATGCACTTGTTGACTTCAATGTGACTGCTGAAAGGCTGTTCCCATGTTTGCTTCCAAAAATAAAAACCTTGATTAAGAATGTATAATCCCCTCCTCAGTTTCTCAAAGTCCCATCAGTATTTTTATCTTTACTCACTGGAGACATTTTAAGTTTTTAACCCCTTCCCACTGGGAAATTGGTGTACACTTTAGTATATGTTTTCCTAAAGTGTATGTTTCTGTCGGCACTTTTATTAATGTATACAATGTTATGAATTTTCCCTATTGAAAAGCATCCCTACCCTCACCTCAGAAATGAATGCGTTTTAGATCACACTATGTTCTGTTGCTAGTCTCAGAAATGAAAATATGAATCTAACAAACTCATGTTTTCCTGCACAGGCAATTTGGAAGGGAGTGATTGAGAACAAACTGTAAATAAATGTGCATCTCCGTCATTCACAACGTTCCCTTGAAACCTACTTCCACACGAATGTAAGATGGCAACCTTACATCCAATCCAAACAAATGTGTTGAATCTAAATCCGGTGCTCTGTTTTAATTTGAAAGCCTTATAACACAACAAGATTCAATCACAAGCCTTTAATGTAATCATATTTCTGTGACTTACTGGAAATGGGGAGTGGGGGAGTAAGAAAATTGCCGAAATTAACATTTTAATATGGCTGCACTAATGCGCAGAAGGAGCTTTAAGGCGAGATTTGTTAAAGGGGGCGGGAGTCTGAATGAAATATATGTATATAGATATACATATTAGATTAAATGCTTTAGAACATAAATCAGTGAAAGAAAAGTAATAAATAATACACGCTGGAAATGTGATAATGTTTATTAAGAAGCAACAGCCTTGTCATCTTCATTTTCTTCTTCACTGATTCTCTTCTCAAAGGGTTCACTCATTTGGGACTCCCTGCAATTTAGCTCGAGGCCACTTTCTCTAATTCTTGGTTTCAAAGAATACCTGCTTTGCAGAAATAAGTTAAAAGCAGAAACAACTGTGCACACCGAAGGTCTTTGCATTAAGCTTCTTAAAAGCTACATAGTGAATTTTTTATCATTGTTATGGTGGAAGTTCTGAGGCAGGCATTAACTAGAGAGAGGAAACAGCCGTGGAAAGTGGGGGTGGGTACCACAGTTACTAGGCTGAGCAAGCTGGACTTCAGTCAACGCTTTCTTAATAGGGCCAGCCCTACCGTTAGGTAGATTGAGTGGCTGCTTACAAGTGGCCCCAGCCATTCCTCCTGAACAGTGGCAATTTCATTACTTTGAAGGAAAGAAGGAAAGTGGCAGGCATGACTAGACACCAGAGCGCTCTGAATGTTGTTACCTTCCCACCAAAATGGTACCTATTTATCTACTTGTAATTTCTTCCTTTCGAACTGCTAGGTTGGCAGGAGCTGGGACAAAGACGGGAGCTCATTCTGTCCTGCAGTACTCGGGAATCGAACTGCTGACCTTCTGCCTCCCAGTCAGCGTATTAGCCACTTGAGCTACTGCAGTCCTCTCCCATTATCTACTTTGGCCCTTAATAGTAATAGGTCTTTCAACCTTTTTGCACTTAAGCCATTCCTCAGCAACAGTGATATGTAGGAATGGATGGAGAGAGTTGACAAGGATGGTATGACTAGTCCACTGGTCAGCACAGGAGTAAATCAGGACTCTTCTGAAATCCAGGGACAAATAGTTGCTGAATAGTATTAAAGGAGTATATGTGTGAGAGAGAGGTCAGGGGAAAGGGAGAGAACTTATATGTGTTATGTTGCTGATGTGTTAACAATGATTTTTTTCTTTAAAAACCTTCTTTTTGAACTCTCACTGATATTTTAAAATTAAATGGTGGTGATCTTACTATGCTTGTTTTAAGAAAATAAAAAGAGATTCCACAATAGTATAACATTAAGGTTAATGACAAAAATTCTGAAATTACTAACTTTTATTTGTGGAGCCAAAGTTTAATTCTGGTGAGACAGTTTTCTATGAAGTGAAGTATAAATTGAGTACAGATTAAAGTCCAGTAACATTTATAGATAACCTCATCTAAAATGTTGTGTTTTTAAATGTTTAGAAGCAGTTTAGGAAGTGGGTAGTAACTTGTTGATCATTTATAAAATAGCATGGCATTATTATTATTTAAATGTGCCCATTATTGGCACTTTAATTGCCATGATTTACTTTTCCTTTTAGACAGAAATCTTAAAAAGGTATATTTATTAATGTCACCAGTAGGGATTTAAAATTCATCTGAAAGGTGGGGAGAGATGTTACAACATCTTTGGCTTGAGTGCCAATGTACTGAAGCGATTTAGGAATAATAATTATTATTATTGACATAAATAGGTTAGTGGCGGTGGTGTTCTTCCAGAAACAAAGTCGTTAAGGATGATGCTTTGATGTAGGGTTCCTGCCATATTTCATTCATAGCAGAGGTATGGGTATAGTATGTGGTTCTAACAAATCAGAATATCATTTTGAAATTGCCATCAACAGTGTTTTCAGTAAATCAGCTGTACAAATTTGCATTTGTGAACAACTCATGTACTGTCACCGTATTGTTTTTGCCATGATACTGTCATCATTTCTCATCAACCTTTATACTGTAATGCTGCCCATTTGTCTGAAGAACACAGGTAAAGGTTGCCGTCACTCGGAAGCCAGTCGTATCTGACTCTAGGGTTCAGTGCTCATCTCTGTTTATACCCAAAGAGCCAGCACTGTCATTTCTGTGGACATGTGGCAGGCATGCCTCAATACCAGAGTCCACAGAATGCTGAAGAACATATTTCACACCTAATCTTGAATGTATACTAAAACCATGAGTGCATACTAGAGATGGAGTGCTTCCTAAATCCCCTGTACTCCTTGGTTTAGGGCAAGGTTGGAGAACTTGCAGCTTTAAGGCTGCATGCAACCTTCTAGGTCCATGGTGGCAAACCTTGGCACTCCAGATGTTCTTGGACTTCAATTCACAGAAGCCCAAGCACCCTGTGAATCCACATGAATAGGTTTACTGCGATTCCTCCGGCCCGCACTGCCCTTGTTGTTCCCAGAAGCAGAAGTAAAATGTGCCCGTACAGGCTGGATGAATTGCAGTAAACACATTCATGTGGATTCACAGGGTGCTTGGGCTTCAGGGAATTGAAGTCCAAGAACATCTGGAGTGCCAAGGTTCGCCATCATGGTTCTAGGTCCTTAAGTGCAGCAGTAGTTATGATATTTTTTAAAATTATTAAGTATATAGTAGTTAGATGTTTACAAAATATTGTACATTTTTAGTACTGTATATCTAATTAAAGTTTCTTGAATGCTGCTTTATTTGATTAGTAAGTAAAGGCAGGTTGGGGTTCAGCAGGTTCGTCCCAGTTCACCAGAACCGGTAGCAGAAATTCTGACTGGCCCTGCCCATCCAAGTTTTGAAATAAAGTAGTCTTAATTCAGGTGCAGTACAGGGCTTTCCCCCTGGCGACACCCACCATACCAAGCCCACAGAGTAGGTAGTAAAAAAAATTGAATCCCACCACTGGGTAAAGAAAATGTTGCGCATTTGTCTGAAGAACATAGGTAAAGGTAAAGAACCCATCCAAAGTTTGACTTTTAAAACCTTTACCTTGTAGCCATCTCAAATGCCAGAAGGAATATGCTTCTGAGAAGTCTCTGTAGCTGTCTCATGGAGATATTAATTATTCTTATATCTCAATTTTGTTGTGTTTCTCTTAACCAAACCTTAGTTCCCCTCACATTGTTTGCTTATTTCAGCTTGCAAGGTTTTGTTCTCTCCTCTGAGACCCTGGGACTCATTTTCTCTGTAAGATAAAGAATTTATTTACCCATTCTCTTAAGGAATGCATTTTTGTATCCCCATTGACTAAAGGGTGTTTTTGTACATTTTCAGTTGCACACATTTTAGCTATTCATATTTTCAAAATGTATGAGTGGCCAACCTTTTTGCGTCACAGGCCAGACCACATCCTCAGAACAGTTGAGCAGCCCAGAACACGCCCCCCGGAGCAGGAGCAGGCGCATTTACGGCTGTCATAAATGTGGCCACTTCTGCATTTACGTCAGCCATGGGCATGTTTGCACATGTGCGGGTGCATTTTACAGCTGACATAAACATCGCCGCTTCCACTTCTGGGTGCATGGAAGACACCAACAAGCTGTATTGAATGGCGTTGGGGGCCAGGGCTGGCCCATGGGTCGTAGGTTGGGAACCCCTGATTTAGGACATGGAAAGTGTACTGCAAAGGCTTGAAAATATGAACATCTCAGAAGCTTGGTGTGCTTTGTCTCAAATGTGGGAGTAGAAGATTTCAGTGAGCATCTTGAAACCACACAGATTCTCTACCCACCTCAACACTGGCTGCTACAGATGTCACATCAAGTTTGGCTGGCAATGAAAATCTGCTGCTCTAGCAGACTAGACTATCAGTATGCCACCCAACTGGGCTCTTCCACCTCCCATGATGGCTGAGGTTAACATCATCTCGGCAGAAGGAAACACATGTTGCCTCCACGGTTGAATCTCATTGATAATTTGCTTAGTACTGCTTTGTTGTCATTTTCTCGGTCCATGATTCCTTGCATTGTAGAGCCAAGAATATATAGCACCATATGATATACCTTCTTAATGCTAACTTGACAAGAGTTTTGCACATTACATTCTTGAGCAAAAAAAAATCCTGTTTTGTGAAATTTGCCAGTGTAAGGAAGTTTGCTGGTAATTAAAGAGATCCAATTTTGATCCAGAGGATCCCACAGCTCATCTTCAATCAGTCTCATTGCATGGGAGACATGCAAGCCATGGGATGAAAGTAGAAACTCTTAAATTGTTGGCAAGACTCCCCCCTGTAACTAACAGCAGCAGATTGATGTTAATTACCAAGTTCCTGTTTCCATCTCAGGGCTTGCATAACATGGAAGCTTTTGGCTTTTCCCCTCAGAGAAGCTGTTCTGGGCCACTTCTGTTCAGATTTCTATTGTGTGACTGTGATCCAAACCGAATTGAACAGTAATTGGAAGATACCAGATTCTGAGGTATTTCTAGAATGCCTAGGTGTGGCCAGGGAAGTCTGGGAGCTGTAGTCCAAAGCCCTGAATCTGCACACCTCCATTAGCAACTATCATTCTGAGATGGCAGGATAATCCATTGTTTGGGCAGGCAAAGGTGCACAATTTACTGGTGAATGGCCAGCTTTATCTGTCCTGACTAATCAAATTGTAGCTGAAGAAAAGCCATTTTAAACTTTTAAGTGAACGAAGGGTAAAAAGTCCCCCTCCCCATGTCTGTGTTGTTATGCAAAAGAACTTAGTACAAGATAACAAAGCTTGGTCCGGCCAGCTCTGGCCAATGTGTGAATTTTGTATATTGGCATGTCTGATGTCAGTCTCAGCCTTCTTTATACTGTACTGTATATAAAAAAAAAAACTTTTGTCTCTTCACTCCTTGCTCTTTGCTGCAAGGCGGAGAGCCTGTATGCATACCTACAATGAAGCCTTTCTCACTCTCTTCCATTTGGTGCTTGTATTCCATTTGGTACCCAAAGACACACAAGCTGCAATTTGCCCATTTTTGGAAAGAACATCATTGTTAATATATAGGACAGTGGTGGCAAACCTATGGCACATGTCAGATGTGGCACTCGGAACCCTCTTTATGGGCACCCATGCGGTTGCCCAGAACAGAGTTCACTCTTCCCAGCAACCCAATGGGAGAGCTTCATCCCTCCCCCCCAGCACAGAGTTTACCCTGCCCCTCTGCTCAGCAGCCCAGTGAGAGCACTTCCTCCCTTGCAGCAGCACAGAGTTTACCCCATCTCTCTGTTCAGCAGCCCAATGGGAGCATTTCCTCCCTTCCTCCAGCACAGAGATTACCTTGTCGCTCTGTTCAGCAGCCCAATGGGAGCACTTCCTCCCTTCCCGCAGCACAGAGTTTGCCCTGCCCCTCTGTTCAGCAGCCCAATGGGAGCACTTCCTCCCTTTCCACAGCACAGAGTTTACCCCGTCAGTCTGTTCAGCAGCCCGATGGGAGCATTTCCTTCCTCCCCTATTGCCGGGTTGGCACTTTGCGATAAATAAGTGGGTTTTGGGTTGCATTTTGGGCACTCTCTCTAAAAGGTTCGCCATCACTGATATAGGACATAGTTGGCAAGCAATGGGCTTTCCTGAGGTGCCCACCTGATGCTGCCTCCACTGCCCCCTAGTGGTAACTGGCAGTAAAGTCCTCCTGCTCACCTCTGAGCTAGCTGTTTGTTGTGATGCTCCTTCAGCTGACACTGATCATTTCTGTTGCAGCTGGAATGCTATCAGCAGGCAGAGCAATCTTCCTTGCCTTGTGCTCACTCCAACCTTTCTGCGGAAGACTTCAACGATGGCAGGCTGAAGACTTGGATTGCCTGCTCTTCTTTTTCACTGCCGAATGAAAGGAGCCTGAGGGATCATTAGTACCCTTCCATCACTTCCTCATTAGTTCTTAGATAGTGTTTTAATGACAGCTTGAGAGGCTCAGCATCCTGGCCTCTTACTATTTATGATCCCCACAGTGCTAATGTGCACTTAATGAGAAATTCTTGTCTTGCTTGTAAATCCTGTAGCCGGCATTCAATTTATTGACAGATGTTTGCTTGGGCCTCTTTAAAATTACTTCATAAATCTTCCAGGATAAAAGGCCTCAAGTTTGGTTATTAAGACAGGCCCATGTTGACAGTTTCATATTTAACTGTTTAGAACTCAACTGTCAGAGCTTTCTTTTTTTAAAAAAAAGAAAGAAAGAAACTGGATTTACAAGTCAGAGAGTTAGCATTTTTAGGGGGCTGTTTTACCCCCACAGATCTTGCCTTCCCCTTTGGAGTTGAAATGCATTGACTATCCCTTGTAAATCCCTTTTGTTAACTTCTCTGTGACCTCTTTGTGCAATACTCATTTAACATATCAGCGTGTCAGCCGTGATGAAGTGTTTATGCTGCCATGAGCTGAGGGCTGAGCAAGCACTCCATGGCAAGATCCACCGGACACAACACTGATGCAGTTTGAAAGCTGAGTTAGCACTTCATGCCAGAAACTACTGGACATTTCATGATGAAGAAGAAAAACCTGGTGGCACCTTAAAGGCTAAGATGTGGGCTGTGACTTCAACTTGATGGCTCTGGCATGAATCCATCAGACAGCAAACAAAGAAGGTCAGGGTCAGCATTTGGAAGTAAGCATCAGTGGGCAATGCCCGAGACTCATCCCATTAGAAAGAAACCCCCTGCAGATCCATGGCTGCTCTAGTCTGGTTTTTCTTCTACCTTCTTTTCCCGAAGAACTCCTTGTAGTTTCTAAGCCATGGGTTTGCAATGTTTTTGCGCCACGAGCCATTTTTTACGTGGCATTTTCTACACTTCCAGCACATTTTCTGGGCGGTGGTGTTGGCGGCAGCTCCGGGATCCTCACCATGGGCCAGTTTGATATAACCACGGAGTCCCCAGAGCATTGATCACACCTGTGAAACACCACCTGGGCTGGAAATGGTTCCGCAAGGCCCCAAGGATGTCCGCAAGGGGGATGTCATCAACGTCCCTCCGCAGTACTAGGTGGATGGTGAGTTCAAGGGTGGCCAGACAGCATTGAGAAAGGAAGCAGGATCTTTTCTGATTTTCCTCAACAATGTTTTCAGCTGCCATAGCGTGCCGAAATTGTCGCTCGTACAGGTTCCATTTCTCCAGGGTGGCCACATCGAACGGACTCAGACTAGCCTTGAGGGATGCCATCCCATCCTCGTCGTCAATTTGATATTCAGAGATTGATATGCAGCAGCCAGCATAACAGGGCCAAACACAACTTTATTTCGGGAATTGAACATGGAGAGCAATGGTGCAGCAGTGCCTATATATACAATACAGAAAAGATACATTTGGGCGGGAAGCAACTGGATTGGTTGAGAGAACAGTGGGGTGATTGTGGGGTGACAGAGACTGTGAAGCCTTTCGCGCTTCTTGTTAGAAAGGGCGGGAAACCAAGTCCCGCAAGAGCTTAGTTCGAGAAAGAACACAAAATGGAGGATCACCTGATCCCAACAATTAAATACAAACTGTTAAAACACTACATTCCGTTACATACACAACATCCGGATTATGCCCGCAGGCCGTAGGTTGTGGATACCTGTTCTAAGCTAATGCATGTTACCTGAAATTACATGCAGAAAAAGTCTCCTCAAATATTGTGGTATTTTTGAACCACAATCGGGCGTACTCTAGTAATGGCAATCTTGTGTTGCTGGTTAATCTTTCTCAAACTAGATCAGGTGAAAGGAACTGCAGAATCAACTCACCAAAAGATACCTTCATTTTGGCAGTTTCATGTCTGGCCTAGACATGGAAGAAGAAGATGCTAATGCTGACCCATCACAAAAAATGAGGATGTGCAATTAAAAAAGGGAATCCAAAGAGAAGAATGTATATAAAAGTGCATGCCCTATTTTAAATGAGCAAATGCAAAATTTGAAATAAATTTTACAATTTAAACGCAGTACATCTCACACCAGTTTAGAGTTACTATTGGGGAGTGGAGGGGCAGGGATGCCATTTGACCACGCTCAGCCTTACATTCATGGATGGCCTCAAATGTAAAATACACAACCATTTTGTGTAACCCTGTTTCTTCATTTTGTAATGTACCAAGATCTCCCAAAATAAAATTTAAGTCGCAAAATATTTGCTTTGAAAAGCAAAACACAACATAAGAACATAAGAACAGCCTTGCTGGAATAGGCCACAGCCCATCCAGTCCAGCATTCTGTCTCACACAGTGGCTCATCATTTCCTTCAGGGTATTCCCAAGGAGATGCCTTCACCTGCTTAGGATTCCCTGGAAATGGCATTGAGAGATATCCTGCCTATCTCTCCAACCCGGAGGTTGTCCTTAAGTATCCATAATTATAGCCATTGATAGCCTTGTCCTCCATGAACTTGTCTAATCCTTTCTTAAAGCTGTGAAGACTGACAGCTGTCACCACTTCTTCTGGCAGGGAGTTCCATAGACCATTTTGGTATATACACTAGAACAGTGGCTCCCAACCTTGGAAGTCCCCAGTTTTGGAGTACAGAAATCTTGGCCAGCGCAGACAAGGATGAAGGTTTCTGGGAGTTTTAATCCAGGAACATCTGAGGACCCAAGGTTGGGAACCACTGCACTAGAAGATTTAATGGCATAGTGGATCTGGTTGTACTTATGCCAAAATAGCTACTGCAGGAGAAATACGCTCTGCAGCAAGCTTTCATGATAGGCAATCAATGAATGGTGGAACAGAAGCCATTATAAAAATAGTAATGGTCAACATGTGGCACATTGTCATTTGGGCTTATATATGTGCCAGCAACTCAATGTCAATTGTCAGGCATTGGTTAACTAACCTGACAGCCCTGAGGACTAACAGCCTTGTGTGGTGAAGTCCACAGGAAGGGTGATGGTCCCCAAGTGGTTTGAATCCATCTTGATGGAGGGCAGCAGCTTCATCAGTATTGGCCTTGGACTAATGAAGACTTTTTGTGCCCAAAGGGCTCAGGACCAGAAAGTGACTCATGTAACTGGAATAGTAGTGTGGTTGTCACACTGCGATACAGAAGGCAAATGAAAGACTACTGCATTACATTGTTCCCAAGGCAATCTTCATGGCTGATCACCATGGTGATAGCCAATATTTGGGATGGGATATGGCACTTGAAGAAGAAGCATGTGCACGTGATACTTCAGAATAATTCATCCTATGCTCAGAAATGCATGGAGAGAAACTGAACGAAAAGAGTGTCAAGGAAGAGCAAGTGCTGTTTGGTTGGAAACAGCTAAGGATGCAAGCAAAGAGTTGGTGAGTGAGAGCCAAAAAAAAGAGAACAAAAAGCAAAAGAAATCATTTTAGGCAATATAAGAGTATAACACACATAACCGCACTTAACAGCTGGAGAAAGGACCCAACCTAGGGGTGACAGCTGTTGAATCTTTTCACCTTCGCTGCCAGTGGTCTTATTTTGCCAACGATCTGTCAGAAAGAGGTCTGTCCAATATCCAGGGTGCAGTGCATATCTGCCTCTCTAAGGACCAGCTAATTGCAAAGGTCAGCTCCTCTCTGCTAAGCCCTTAAAAAACAGCCTCAGATCCTCCACCTCAGTATAATCAATTCATTTGTAGTGCCAGATTCCTAAATTCCACATTTCCACTCATTTGGCCACTCACCTGTGCAACACCAAATAAAGAAGAAATGAATCTGACCCACACACCCCAAAAGAGAAAACATGGATCCATAGAAATTTTATTATGTTAGTTATCAATGCATACTTAATTCACACATGTTTATAGATCTTGTCCAGCGAACTTTTGCTGAAGGGTGACTTGCCCATTGAATAGCTAAATAAATCTGTTTTTGAAGGAGCAGTGTAATTTGAAATTGAAATATTTCTTGCCCTGTCAGAAAAAAAAACCGGCCAGATAAATCAGTCCGCTTTCTTTGAGTGTTAAGGGTTTACACACAGTTGATGGGCAATATCAGGACTCTTCTTCATCCTTTTGTTTCTTCACCATCAGCTCTTCAAATAAAGAGTGCATTTAAATCGGTCACCCTTAAATGAAGAACTGTTTCCTGCAAAGTAGGATACATAGCCACAAAGCCAAAAGTCTACCTGGTCTCGCATTTGCCTTCCATGATGGTAAACTAGCTGGCCATGAGAAGGTCACAAATATGACATGACTGCATAAAGGAGTGAGTCCTCCAGCGCAAGGCATTCAAGAGAAAGATAAGCATGTATCAAATATACTTGATGGAGTGGACTTGGTCCACAAAAGCTCACAGTTAAATACAGGCATTAGTTTTTAAGGTGCCACAGTGTTTTTTTGTCTTTTTTGCTGTTCTGTTTTATTTACTTTCAAATATACTTTGATTTGGATTCCAGCATTAGGCAGGATGTTGGATTTAAGGCTTTTCCCGGCTTTTCCCAACTGCATTGTTCTATGATTTTATACCGCCTGTCTTCATATAATTGCCATTATTCATGAGGATTGTGATACCTAGTGGTGTTGTTGTTGTTCAGTCACACAGTCGATTCCGACCCTTTGCGACCCTATGGACCATCGTTCTCCAGGCACCTCTGTCCTCCACCATCCCCCTCAGTCCTCCCAGTTCTGTGCCCATTGTGTCTACAATACCATCTATCCATCTCATCCTTGGCCTCCCCCTTCTTCTTTTGCCCTCCACTTTTCCCAACATCACGGCCTTCTCAAGTGAATCCTCCCTTCTCATTTGATGCCCAAAGTACTTTAGCCTCATCTTTACTATTTGACCTTCCAATGAGCAGTCAGTGTTGATTTCTTCTAAGATTGACCTATTTGTTCTCCTCGCTGTCCAGGGTACCCTCAAAACTCTCCTCCAGCACCACATTTCAAAGGCATCTTTGCCTAGTGTGCTGTAGGAAAATACTGTGGCAGACTAGGACTCAGGAAACCTGGGTTTGAATTTTCACTTGGCTATGAAAACGCACTGCAAGTGCCATTGGTATGACAATTCATAAGTATCTCACTTACTTCGAAAGTCCTGCAAGAGTCACTGAAATTCAATTCCAGCATGACATAACATATTTATGATGGTTATCCTACTGCTGCTGGTTGCCAGTTTGCCTCCAGGTGCAATTCAAGGTGCTGGTGTGGGTCAGGATACCTAAGAGACTGCATCTCCCCAAGTGTTTCAGCCCGTCCAATGAGAGCGGACTGGAGGGGCTCTCTTATTGTACCATCCGCTAGAGGGGCTCGCCTCTCTAGCACAAGAAGGAGGACCTTCTCTGTGTCCGCACCGGCCCTCTGGAACCTCCTGCCAATAGAATTACGATTGCAGACGGAATTGCTGCCCTTCAGAAAAGGGCTCAAAACCTGGCTGGCAGGGCAAGTGTGTGGGGCTGACGGTGGGTAGCTCCCGCCCATTGATTTTTCTAAGACATATTGTCCCCATTACTGATGGTTGGGTGATGGGGTTTTGGAGGGATTTTTTAAAATGGGTTTTAAATGTTTTAAAGTTGTTTTATGTTTTTAAGCTGTTATGAGCCACCCGGAGTCACCCTAGGGCAAGGGGGTGGCATACAAGTTTGAATAAATGAATAAATAAATAATAAAAACAAATTTCCCATTTACCAGAGAAGAAGAAAAATACTTCTCTTAATTCTTAAGGCTTGTTGGCTTAGGTCTTCATTTTGATGGTTATTAATGACATCGTCCTCACAGCACACTGCATTGCGATCCAGAAACCTTGCTGTTGTTGTAACTGCAGCTGTTGAGAACCATGCTGTTGGGTTCTGTCATCTTTTCAAAAGGCTGATTTGAAAAGACATGGGGTTTTGAGAAGGCTGCCAGAAAATTGGCTGAATCCAGATCATCATTAAACTCATGACATCAGCCAAATTGTAACAGCATTCACTCCACTTAAGTCTATCACAAAACATTCAGATCAGACATTGAGAGATAATGAACATCTCAGCTAAAAAAAAATGAATATGGGGAGGGGAAATGTGCTTACATGTGGTGTCATGTCATATTACATTGCTTGAGTTATGTCACATCACATTGTGTTACTTCTATTGCATCAAATGCTGACATAGGGCATTCCTTTGTTGTTACTGTTGCTCTTAAGGAGATTTGATTGTGTTACTTGAGATACAGTTCATTTTGAGAAGCTGCTGATTGGGGTAGATTTTACAGATGGAGCAATGAAAAAGGGACTGGCTTAAGCAAAGATAAGCCACGACTGACAGAGCTATAACTGAAGATAACAGGTTCCTGTATGCATTTCTTATTGATGCAAATAAAGTCCATTAAAAGCCCTGTAAATCAAGAAGGAGCCTAGCTACCTATGCACCCGTCAATTCAAATTACAACTACTTAAAAACATAATTTTTCTTCCTAAAGACATCAGAATGTCAAGGTTAAGAATAAGTTACTTTTTGGCAAGGAGGGGAGAGGACAGGGCAAAGAAGTCCCATCATCCTTCTATGAGTTCTTTATTTTCAAAGCAGATTACACTGAAAACTGCAGGGACATCATCATCGTCATCATCGTCGTCATCATCCTTTTATTATTATTATTATTATTATTATTATTATTATTATTATTATTATTATTATTATTATTATTATTATTATTGAAATTTGTACCCCACCTTACTCGCACAAGTGTGACTCAAAAGGCGGCTTCCAAACAAAAATAAATACAATATACAAACATGATATACAATAAACAATAATCCATGAAATATATATGAGAATACAACAAAGCAAAATTATGACAAGATACAATAATAATAATACAATTCACAATATGCTTTATAACAAAAAATATCAAAATCACAGAAAGCTATAGCAATAATACAATTACAATCACAAATAATACAAAAAAGCACAATATAAAATACAAAACAATATAATAATAATAATAATAATAATAATAATAATAATAATAATAATAATAATAATAATAATAATAATAATCGCCCCACTGACAAAAAAAAACATGAGACACCCAGCACTCAACCCAATCATTCCAAAAAACCGAAGATTGAGAGTAACGGGAACAATGGACCCCTGCTACGAAGGTCCAAGACCAAGTCCTTACCAACAGCATGGGGGAAGGGGGAGTCTCAAGCACCCGTAAAAGTGGTCTGCGGCGGTTCCCAACTGCCTCCACTCCCCAGGACCGATTGTGTGGGTCCTGGGGCAAGGCAGGGAGCATTGGCAGCTGCAGCTGCTCAGGCTCCATTTTCAGCCCTCTAAGAGGGCGAGGCTCGTAGGGTGGGGATGGTGGCGGCGACTCCCACTTGCCTCCACTCCCCAGGACTGATGGCATGGGTCTTGGGGCAAGGCAGGGAGCATTGGTGTCGGCGTCTTCGGGGCTCACCTGGCCTCGGGAGCCCCTTTTATCCTCCCTGCCCGGTGGAAGGCAGTGCCGTCGGCAGCAACAGTAATCCAACTTAGGGCTGTAAGAGAGGAACCATATAGAATTCAGATGTTATTCTCCAGACATTTGGTAAGGGGTAATTGCTGAACAGAGGAACTGACTTTTTGCTCTGCTTTGGAGAACTTTCAGAAGTTTGGACTAAAACACCAAGAATTCTCTGCCACGGATATCTTGTGGATTATGGCAGTTGTAGTTCAAATAAGTAACTTGTTCACACTGTGCTGATGCAGTGCAGAACTCTGCTGAAATCTTCTTCCTCCATCTGTGAACACCATTCACATGAAGGATAACTGTTTAATTGTGGCTTGAGTTCATGGGGGTCTTCTTGTGTTCCCAGAAAAAGAGTCTCCCCCATACAACTTCCTGGAGGGTGTTAGGGTGCTTTTGTCTAATGTGAAGGACAACTGGCAGTAAATTCCAGCTAAAAGTTCAACTTAATAAGTAGGTGCCTGTGTATTTTTCTGTATGCATCTGTGTGTCCATGGTACGAGGATCAGCATCTGTTTCAAACTGGAGATTGGCTATGCATGCCAGAAAATCTGGCCTCAGCTGTATCCTCAGGAAACAGAATAAGAAAGGAAACTTTGCCCCAGGTGCTTTGGTTCATGTTGTGTTCCAAGTTTCCTCGGGGAAAAAAAAACTCTAGAAGCACACATACACACTCATCCTGGTCTTGCAATTTATTAATGCATAGAGATTTTAAGGTTGGGGAGATGTATAAATGTGGTCAATCGGGAGGTGGGCCTGTATGCAGATACATTTGGCTCCCATAACGAGCTCTGAACTTTCTCAAAGCTGAGTTGCATTCGGAGCAGGCTTGGCTGTTACTATCAGAGGCGTGCGTTTTTCTGCGATGCTTCTGCCAATGTAGCCAGAGTACTGCTCTGAATCTCTCTGTAAGGCTTTCCAGCAAGCTTTCTCCTCACCTGAAGCTCTCCAGATGTCTTGAGCTACAACTCTTACCATCCATGGTTTGTGCGATTAAAGTTGTAATCCAACACAGCTACAAGGCCCCCGCTACACAAGCTGGGAAATGCTGCTCTTTCACAATGGAAAGGTAGTTTTGGTGTGTGTTTTTAAAAGAATAGGCATAATTGATTAGAATCACGTGGTACATATTCAGTGAGGTGTGGAACTCATAGATAAGTCATGGCGAACCTTGGCACTCCAGATGTTCTTGGACTTCAATTCCCAGAAGCCCCTGTGAATCCACACGAATGGGTTTACTGCGATTCATCTGCCCCACGGCACGGCACCCTCATCGCTCCTGGAAGCAGAAGTAAAATGCGCCCGTATGGGCACGTTTTACTTCCACTTCCAGGAGCGACGAGGGCGGCATGGACCAGATGAATCACAGTAAACCCATTTGTGTGGATTCACAGGGGCTTCTGGGAATTTAAGTCCAAGAACATCTGGAGTGCCAAGGTTCACCATCAGGGTCATAGATTATCCCCCTTCTTTGCCATCCAGAACTTTCCTGGAGAAGTGGGCACTGGCATAACTTGATGTTTGCAGATTGATATGCCGTAGGCAGCAGTCAGGGGGCCAAACACATCTTTATTGCATGGTAGTCAATCTGAACATGAGGTAATGGCAGAGACGCAGCTCCTTATATATGGTACAGTACATTTGAATTTCGCCCCAAGACGCCCATTGGTTACTGTATCAGTGACGTCATTCTGACGTACTGCATACCTGGCGTGGCTCACCTGTGGCGGGAAGGTTTCCTGCGCTAATCACTGATTGGGTGATTGGAGCCATGTGAGTTGAGCTCTTTCAGCTGTGCTGTCGCTGGCAGCTGAATCTTATGTGAGTGGCAGATGACTACATGCATACACAGTATCTATACAATAGGAGTATTCACAAGGGGGGAGGAAGGGGGGGAACATGATCGCTAGATCCAATTCCATCACAATACACTTGGTTACAAGGAGGATCGCTAGATCCGATTCATTCACATTACATTTGGTTACACACACAACACATAACGTGCTCTAGACTACATGAGCCGCAAAGGCTTTAGGAGAAAAGGAAATAGCTAGTTAAGGAAGCAGAGAGTTGGGAGTTCCCTCAGCTGTAACAAGCGAGTAGGAGGATGTAATGAAACAATGTCTTTCTATTCTCATGTATTTGGACTTTCAGAGTTGTCCAGGGTTATCTTACATCTATTTGCTCAAAAGTTACTGTCCCTAGAAACCAGCCCTTCTTTCAGAACAACGGATTTTAGCATTTTTGGAGGTATCTCCTTTCTTGAATCTTGAGTCATTTCCTGGTCTTGTATTTTCTCCTAAGGAAGTGTAAATTCCACATCCCTGAGATAATAATCTGAAAGTGCTTACATCAGCTATGGTCAGCTGGAAGAAACAGACTCCAGACCGAGCTTCTCACTCTGCTAGACTATAGTAAAAATACAATTTGAAATGTTGTCCATAGTCACTTTTTATTAGTATTTTTATTACGTTTTGACAATAAAGGTAAAAGTTTACCTTCTTCGAAAGCCAGTTGTATACAACTCTAGGGTTCAGTGCTCATCTCTGTTTCAAAGCCGAAGAGCCAGCACTATCTGCTTCTGCAGACGTTTCCATGGTCATGTGGCAGGCATGACTAGACACCGGAGCACACGGAACGCTGTTACCTTCCCACCGAAGAGGTCCCTATTTATCTACTTGCAATTTCTTGCTTTCAAACTGCTAGGTTGGCAGGAGCTGTGACAAAGACGGGAGCTCATTCCATCCTGCAGTACTCGGAAATCGAACTGCTGACCTTCCACCTCCTGGCCAGTGTCTTAGCCACTTGAGCCACTGCAGCCTCCTTTGACAATAAAAAGTACAATAAACAAAACAATCAAAAAGAAAGTATAACAAAAAAAGACCTACTATAATAGAAAGCAGTTATGTGGCCCCTACACCAGTGTGGGAGAGCCTGTTATATTTTTAAAGTATGGTATTATTATCAGTTTTGATATTAATGAGAGTTTTGAGGGTCCCCTGGACAGTGAGGGGAACAAATAGGTCAATCTTAGAAGAAATCAACCCTGACTGCTCCTTAGAAGGTCAAATGGTAAAGATGAAGTTGAAGTACTTTGGACATCAAATGAGAAGAGAGGATTCACTTGAGAAAGCCTTGATGCTGGGAAAGGTGGAGGGCAAAAGAAGAAGGGGTGGCCAAGGATGAGATGGCTAGATGGTATTACAGACGCAATGGGCACAGAGCTGGGTGGGTTGAGGAGGATGGTGGAGGACAGAGGTGCCTGAAGGACAATGGTCCATGAGGTCGCAAAGGGTCGGAATCTACTGTGAAACTGAATAACAACAAAATTATTGTCATCCTTCATTATCACCTTTCAAAAAATTTAAATTTTTGGATCGGTCTGTGTCCGAAATTCTTTTCCATTGCATAGTCAATAAAATATTTCCATATTTTCCAAAATTGGTTAGACTTGATCAAGCCTTTTTTTGATATTAATCTCCTATGTTAATTTATCATTTAGCACAATGTCTCACACCTCATTGTACCATTCTTCAGTTTTAAGATTAGGAATAATTTTCCATTGTTTAGCTATCATTAACTTTGCAAGAGTTAAAAAGGTCATCAATAAGTAATTTTCTCTCTCTGATACTTGCAACATATCCGTATCCATTAACAAAGTTACCTCTGGATTTAACTTCATTTTTATCCCCAATATCTTATTAATTTCTTCCTCCACATTTACCTGTCCATAGTCACTTAAGTGGAAGTACCATGATCCTTCTGCTGAATCCATCTTTGTTTTTGATACACCATGTGTTAGAAAATGTTGCCTCATCGCCTATTTAGTCCACAGTTCAGTGTTGTTGTTTGCTGTTGTTCAGTTGCACATTCGATTCCAACCCTTCGCGACCCCATTGACCACTGCATGCCAGGCACCCCTAGCCTCCACCATCCTCTTCAGCTTGTCCAGCTTTGTGTCCATTGCATCAACAATTCCATCTAGCCATCTCATTTTCTGCCTCCCCCTTCGTCTTTTGCCCTCCACCTTTCCCAGCATCAAGGCTTTAACTTCATCTTAAATATTTGACCTTCCAAGGAGCAGCAGGGGTTGATTTCTTTTAAAATCGACCCATTTGTTCTCTTTGCTGTCCAGGGTACTCTCAAAACTCTCCTCCAGCACCACATCTCAAAAGCGTCTATTTTTCTGTGCTTAGCTTTCCTTATGGTCCAGCTCTCAGAACCATACATCACTACCGGAAATACCATTGCTTTGACTATGCAGATTTTTTTTTTTTGCAAGGTGATGTCTCTACTTTTAACTATGTTGCCCAAATTTCTTATAGCTTGCTTCCCAACAATTAGTCGCCTTTTTATTTCATGGCTTCAGTCGCCATCTGCAGTGTACGCTATGTTATTGATGTCTCTTTCATGCATGCAAGTGGTTATTTGAACTGACATCCATCGGAGTCTGAACATATATCTGTGAATCAGGCAACGAGATGGCATACATGGGACCTATTTTGGTTTCACTCTGGGAAATAAGCCTTACAAAAAGTGAGTAACAGAAAGGTTATCGCTAAATGATGAGCTTCGTTTATGAATAGTCAGTGTGAATTGCAGTTTGAAACCCTGCGTTCTTGTATTACACCCACACAGCGTCCTCTGAATGCACTGCAGTTCACATAACAACCTGGGCTAGTTTAGATGATGGCCAGAAACGTTGAGAACTGTAATTCAAAACAGTGGTACCTATTTATCTACTTGCAATTTCTTGCAAGTAGATAAATAGGTTGGTAGGAGCTGGGACAGACAACGGGAACTCACTCTGTCATGCAGCATTCAGATCTCTAACTGCTGAAACTGCCAACCTTTTGGTTGCCTTCACCCTAAGCCATCACAGTCCTTCAGAAACAGCAATACCACCATTCAAATAAATGATATATTTTAAAATATATACTAAGTGAATCCTCTAATTAATGCATAAAGAACATATATCAAATTCTTTGTATGCAAGGGGATATGATTACAGAAAGCAATTTGTCAACACATTTTTTTGGCCCCATCACTTGTTATTGTGTCTGAAATGCAATATGTTGTTGTGACTTGTTGTGATATTAAAAATAAATTCTTTTTCTTGATTTTTGATTTTTCATTACTTCTGTTTTGGAAAAATCTTGATGAAAAAAGGAGCATGAAACTGGAAGAATCCCTATCAAAATATAAAAAAACCCCCATAAATAGTAACTCTCAAAAGTAACTAGGAAATCTTACTCGTTACACCAATGGTGTTAATTTTGTTTCCTGCCTGTTATACTTTGAAATGTAATTTCATTACTTCCTCAATTACAAAAAAAAGCTTGCTATAAGTAATTGGAATTTGTTACTTCTGAACTGTACCCTCAAATCGGAAACAGCATATAAACATGGCTAACTTTTTTTAATAGGGACTGTGGTGGCTCAAGTAGTTAAGATGCTGAACTTGATGGCTGGAAGGTCAGCAGTTCAGCAGACCCAAGGACTGTACGATGGAATGAGTTCCCGTCTCTGTCGCATCTCCTGCCAACCTAGCAGTTCAAAAACAAAAAATTGCAAGTAGATACATAGGTGATACTTAGGTGCCACTTTGGTGGGAAGTTAAACAGCGTTCTGTGCACTCCAGTGTTGAGGCATGTCCTTGGAAATGTCTGCAAACGCATACAGTGCTGGCTCTTTGGGTGTAAACAGAGATAAGCACTGAACTCTAGAGTTGGATACGATTGGCTTTCGAGCAAAAGCGACCTTTGCCTTTACCTACCTTAATAATAATGATAATGATGTTATTATTGTTATTAGTATTATTAGTATTATTATGTTGTTTATTTGTTTTAAGCCTCCCAAAGTGGGTGAATATCCCAGATAGGTTGGATATAAATGCAAATAAATATATAAATAACTCTCAGTGTCTTTTTTTAAAAGAAGTATACAGGATGCATTTCTACGCTTTCCAACTCAAATCAGAGCTTTACATAGTGCTTTCTTTCACCTTTTCTCTCTCTAGTTTTTAATTCCTTTCCCTGTCTAAAGCCAGGCCTTTGGAACAAGCTCAGAACACTGGATTGGCCAACCTTTTCCAGTTAGGAAGCAGGGGAGGGAACCACCACAGACCCAAACTTGATTTCCTGTCCGGGTGAACCATACATCACTGAGGTTCCCATCTGTGCCGTTTGTCTGTGACAGCATGACAGGTGTCATTTATCACTGGTGCTTGTGGAAGCTGTGGGAAGAAGGATTGAAAAAAAAAATTCTGGAAGCAGCCAGTGTCTACAGGCTTGCCAGATCATTAAAAGGGGGCTTTCCAGAGAAAGCTGTGTGTAATGTGATTGCACTTACCGTCAATGACAGGCCGAGAGAAAAGAAGAAACATTTTTAAAAGAGAGAGAATGAGAGAGCCAAGATTTTTGCCAGGGGCGTTTAAAGAGACACTGTGACAAATGCTGAAGTCCTTTGGAGGAGAGGGGGCCAAAGGGTGAGGGGAATTGGGATTTCTCTTTCAATATCTACATAGCATGTACACCTTTACAGGATTTCATCTGGAGCGCCAGCAAGCAAAACTAAACAGGAAACGCTTTTTAACAGCACTTTCTCACATCGCATATTATTTAGGGCACGGTAACAAACTCTGCCCTTCCAGGCCCGTGCGTGTCTCCGAGCTTGAAAACTGCAGCGGGGAAGTTTGAAGGAACAGGAAAATCTGTTTGGTCTGCCGCTAAAACGCCTAATAAATCAAAGGGCAGAACGTAGGCCTGATACAAGGCCCCTTTTCAAAGGGACATTTACAACATCCTGTTTGCACAAGGACGTTTTTTACCCAAAGCTCCATAACATCTTAATTTCAGCACCTTCCGTTTCTGCTTTGGGGTATAAAGCTTCCAGCCTTGAGCCCTTCAAGAGGTTTTTGTATGTAGACTGAATAGGTTTTTAAAACCCAGGACAAAGGATTTGGGTTTTAAAACCCTGATGCGGCTTGTTGCCGCAGCAGAAAAGAAAATCTGGGTTTTTAAAACCTACTGAGCCCACATACAAAACCCCTCTCATTTGTTGGAGCATGTTATTAAAAAGACCAGCCCAGAAGCAACAGAGGTTGGAACAAGCTGGGGGTTTCTGGAAGTTGTCTTTGTCAGCTGCTACTTGTATTTTTTCCCCTGGAAATTATTTTCACCAGGAAAAATGCCATTGGCATGAATTTGTTTAAGGTGGATCCCAGCTTGCCATGAAGTGACCCACACACTGTGATCGTGGAGCCATCTCCTGTGGCACGTATGAAATGAGACATGCAAGATTTAACACCGGGACTGCAATGGACTGCCACAGCCTTGAGGATATTCACAAGGTGCGCCTTCACAGCCAGTCCATCTGGCATGGACTCTTCTGCCTCCATGGCTGTTGGGAATCAGAATAGTGAGGAGTTTCCTCCTCCGGTCATTTTGCCGTTGAGCCCAATATGATGGTTTCCCATGGCATTTCCTCCACTGAGGGCACCATCACCCCACCACAAGGGGCTCATTAGTTATTTTCTGCTGCCCAACACTTGGCGTTGAGTCACTGGCTGTACGATTTACTCCAGTGATGGCGAACCATGGCACTCCAGGTGTTCCTGGACCTCAATTCCCAGAAGTTCTGATCAGGAGTGCTAACTTGGGCTTCTGTTAATTGAACTCCAAGAACAGCTGGAGTGCTAAGGTTAGCCATCCGGTCTACTCTATTACCTTATCAAACTGATGACCTACCAGTTGTTAATGGACGTTGTAACCCAAGGAAAAAACATTTTTTGAACTCTGAGAAGCAGTGGGTACAAATGAGTGAGTGATTTCTAAGGGATCAGTTTTCCACTGTTTTGTGCCTGGTGTTTATACTTTTAAAAGCAAAGTTTCTACACCGCTTCCAATCCCCATCAGCTCTGATCAGTTGGTGGTCAGTGATGATGGTAGTCATGGTGTAGCAAAGTTCCAGGGAAAGAAGGAAGGCTGTTGACTCCTAGGATAAAATAAAATTGTGCTAATAATGAGTAAAGTTAAGGTTCTCTCTTGCTCAAAAGACAATCATGTCTTACTCAAGAGGGTGGTGCTCATTTCCATTTACAGCCAAAGAGCTGCAGACATTTCAGTGGTCATGTGGCAGGCATGACTACATCCTCTGGATGTACTGTAGTTCACATAACAACCTAGGCTAGCATGGACAGTGACCAGATATGCTGATAACTGTAATTCAAAATATCTGGGATGGTTTATCTTGGGGAAAACTATACTGAATTATTTGCCATTAGCTCTAGAGTCAGTATCCACTACTGAGCTGCAGCTTGACTTAAAGTAGGTTGCAAATACAGTGATAACTCATACAATGTCCAAACTTGGTTCCACAAGTTTGGACTTTATACGAATTTGGACTTTGTATGAGGAATGCAAAATCCTAGCCGTGATGCCTCATACAACATCCAAATCCTTGCCGCGATGCCTCATACAAAGTCATTTCCATAGAGATACATTGTACTGTAACAGCACAGACTTCAGGGCAAAATCAAGGAAATAGACAGGAAACTGACAGAACTTTAAGAAATCATTGTATAAAGGCTAAAAACATTACAAAAACATGTCAAACAACCCTAATTGTCCAAGAACCTGAAGAATGCTGCAAAAATCCCAGGAATGTTTCTAAAAATTCTGACAAAAAAAATCCAAAATCACGCTCAAAACCACTCCTAAACACTCTTTGTCTCATGCAAAACACAAGAGCAATGCACGCATGTGTCCTGCCTTTTATACTGCCCAGGCACAATGCAACCTGGGAAAACCCCAATGCCTCATACAAAGTCGCACGACTTTGTATGAGGCAACTTTTTTCAAGGAATTAGGCGATGTTGTATGAATCTGATGTTGTATGAAGCGGACTTTGTATGAGGCATTACTGTACAGCAATAGGTAAAGGTCTTCCTTGCTTGAAGGCCAGCTGTGTCTGACTCTAGGGCAAGGTTTCCCAACCTTGGGCTACCAGATGTTCTTGGACTTCAATTCCCAGTAGCCCTGATCAGCAGGTGTGCAGACTTGGGTTTCTGGTAATTGAAGTCAAAGTACACTTGGCGGGTCCAAGGTTGGGAAACCCTTCTCCAGTAGGGAATAGTGCTCATCTGTATTTCCATGGTTATGTGGCAGGCATGACTAGACTCTGGAGCGCATGGAACACTGCTACCTTTCTGTTGAAATGGTACCTATTTATCTACTTACAATTTCTTGCTCTCAAACTGCAAGGTTGTCTGGAGCTTGGACATATGACAGAAGCTCACTCCATCACACAGTGCTCAGGTCTTGAACTGCTGACCTGCTGACCTTCTGGTTATCAAGCTCAGACCATTAAGCCACCACACCTCAATAATGAATATATCTTTTAAAAATGCCACAGAGAAAGCAAAAGTGGCAAGTGTTCTGCAGAAAAAAAGGACAAAAGGGGACAAGGAAAAATAACAAGTACTGTATATTGAACAGCATATAGAAGATGGAGATAGAAGAAAATACATGCATATAGGCATTCTAAGATTCATTCTACCAATTTTATTTTTTCTATTAGTAAAGGTTTCCCTTGCTCGAAAGCCAGTCGTATCCGACTCAAGGGTTCAGTGCTCGTCTCTGTTTCAAAGCTGAAGAGCCAGCACTGTCTGCGTTTGCAGAAATTTCTGTGGACATGTGGCAGGCATGACTAGACACTGGAGTGCACGGAACGCTGTTTACCTTCCCACCAAAGTAGTACCTATTTATCTACTTGCAATTTCTTGCTTTCGAACTGCTAGGTTGGCAGGAGCTGGGACAAAGATGGGAGCTCATTCTATCCTGCAGTACTCTGGAATTGAACTGCTGACCTTCCGCCTTCCAGTCAGCGTCTTAGCCACTTGAACCTCTGCAGTCTCTATTATTAGTATTATCTAGTATTAGAGAAGGTTTTTTGTTGTTCTTTTTATTAGAAGAAACAAAGCTAAATGTTTGGGCAGACTAAAAGGGGAACTGGAAAATGGCCACCTTTTTTATCAGTCCCCCCCCTCCCCATCACAACTTGCTAATATTTTAAAGCAAAGGAAAAACAAAGCATTTACTCATGCTTGTTTATATTGCAGCATATAAGATATTTCAGCCAGCCAGCCTTGCCACAAACTGTTTATATGGACTCAAAAGAATCCACACTAAAAAAAACCAGGAGAAAGCACATTTGAAAAAATTGGAAGGGGTACGTGTGTGTGTGTGTGTGCTTAGCAGCAGTTTTTGGAAAAAGTTGACTTCTGTTGACCTCAACACATGAAAAATTATTTTGCCACTGGTCCCTAAGCACATGCAACACAATCGCCATCTGGATGGTCTTTGAACTATCCTGACCTGTACGTTAGGTTTTGAGTACAGACTCATTTATTTTAAGCCATTTCTATTTTCTGGAAAAGGGGAGATTAATTTTCATTGTTTGTGTGTGGTGGTAGGACTCCCTTTGTGAACCTAGAATAATGAATTTACATTGGTCTGTGTCCAATCTGTTTGCTTTGTTGTTTATGTGCTTTGATGGCACATGACTTTTGTCAATTGTTTGAATGGGTGATACACACACACACACCCAGCCATCTTCAGCCCTGACAAACTTAAGGCCATGGTTTCCTATATTGAATGAATCCCTCATATTTAGTCTCCCTCTTCCCTTGCTGCCTTAAACTTTTCCCCAATATTGATTGTCATTTAGGACCCCTAGGAAAGCTGAACGCAGAAGAATAGATGCCTTTGAAATGTGGTGTTGGAGGAGAGTTTTGAGAGTCCCCTGGACAGTGAGGAGAACAAATAGGTCAATTTTAGAAGAAATCAACCCTGACTGCTCATTGGAAGGGCAAATAGTAAAGATGAAGCTTAAGTACTTTGGGCATCAAATGAGAAGGGAGGATTCACTTGAGAAGGCCTTGATGCTGAGAAAGAGGGAGGGCAAAAGAAGAAGGGGGAGGCCAAAGATGAGATGGCTAGATGGTATTGTAGACACAATGGGCACAGAGCTGGACGGGCTGAGAAGGATGGTGGAGGACAGAGGTCCCTGGAGAATAATGGTCCATGGGGTCGCAAAGGGTCGGAATCGACTGTGCAACTGAACAACAACAATTGTCATTTCTACTGAAGCGTCTGAGCTACAGATCAAGATTACCTTGTTTAATTATCACTATCTTGGAATCACTCCAAGATCCAAAGTTAATTTGGCTACTCCTGACTACAGTCTCCACATCTGCAAAATTTGGATGATACTTCACAGCAGGGATTCTCAACCTGCGGTCCGCGGTGCCATTTCATGTGCCCCCCCACCACCACCTACACAACACCAAGAAGTGCCATGCGATGGAGGGAGGGCAAAATGGCCGCCTGGCCCCCAAAGCTGTCTGAGAAAGCATGACCCAGCCCCTGTCTTAAAAAGGTTGGGAACTCCTGCTTTACAAAATTGTTTTAAAGGTTAGAGTGGGATTTAATTAATTTTAATTTATATAAATTTAAATTTAATTTAATAGATAGATTTATATACCGTCCTAATCCGACGGACTCTGGGTGGTGTACACAAGTTAAAACTAATATAAAACAATTAAAAACCCTTAAGAACATTGCAGTATTGCCCATGGCATTACTATCTAAAAACAAATATAAAAATGACATAACCTTAACGTTAAAAATTAATTACAAGGGTAATATATGCTGGGGTGGGGTAATATATACATTTTGCTGACTAATAGTGATTCCCCATCATTTCAGACAGGGCTCAGAATCCTGTTGAGTTATTCTTTGTGTGCGAGTGGTCCAATTATTACATAAGGAGATACCCAACACTTCTTTGTGCAAACACTCCCATTTAGTCTATTAGGAATTCCCTGCTTCCTGAATAGCAAGATATGTGAGTTAATGGCCCAACCTACCACTCATGCCCTGTGGGCATTGAAGAGGATTCCGTCCATGGGATTTTCACAGCAGTGCCTGGAAATGAATGTCCTAAACTAAACCTGGGCATTTTGTCATGCAAACCAGGTTTTTCCTCCTATTCCACCTTTAAGCAGTGTTTCAATTAAACAAATTAGCAAAATTTACTCAAGATATTTTATGGCAACTCTGCTCTCACCATCACTCCAACCCCTGAGTCACAACCTGAGTTTTACTAATTTCACTAAATCTTCCATTCACACATACACACACTCACACTCAGATTCTCAGGAAGAGTTAAATTTGTCAAGAGAATGGGTGACGGCCAATTTAATTGATGTGCATTTTTCCTACATTGATAGGAAAAATAATGGTTTTTTTAGAAGTAGAAAGGCATACAAATTTTTATGTTAACTGAAAGTGTGTGGGAAAAGCTGTGCTTTTATGAAAATAGTGTAGAAAAACAGATAAAATTGGACAAATTTGCCTGCAGAAATTGTATATATTAGGAAATAAACCTATAAAAGCGCTTATATTAAATGGAATAAGGCTATAAATGTTCAGGCAGAGAGTTTTTTTTATCACAAACTGATAAAGAAACTGGGCAAAATGATGGAACTGAATCTAAGTAATCCAGTCCTCCCTGTTCTTGATGGGGAGAAGAGAATATACTATCTGCTTCTATAAACAATGAACTGAGAAGTTTCCAAACAAAACTGCAGCAATACATGTGGGGATTTCAGTTTGCAAAGATATTTTAATCTTGCAAAAGATGTGGGAAAATATCCTTAGTGTTCAGCTAGATTTAGAAGGGATTTATAACTTTACCATCCATGTACAAAAGGAGGAAACTCCCTCACATTTTTCAAATGTTATGCTAGTTGGCTGCATTCGTGAAATCATAGAGCCGGCACAAGTTGTAAATTTAGTGATGTTAACTGATGTAATTGTTGCATGTTTACCTGTGGGTGTTCACTTATGTATAGTCTTGAGTGCAGAAACCACCAGGGTGTTTTTATCCGTACCACGCATGATTTAAGTGTCATGTTTATTCTCATCATTTAAACATTCACCCAGTTTTTAAATCTTTTGTTTCTGGTATTGTTCTTAAAGCAGACACTGGCACTCAATTTTACACGAACATGAGATAAATGGGGCTGTTTTCTTTTAGAAATTCTGGATAATGTTTCGTTTTCTGAAGCCGATTGGGGTCAAAATAATGGTATAAATGTCATATCCCTGGTGCAAAATAGATATTGCTGTTTCTAGTCTCTCATGCTGGAAACAGCAAAACAGAAAATGGGGCCTGTTTGCTTGGATATGGTTTTGATGACATTACTTTTTGAGGGGTGACAGAAGCCGCCCCTGTCACTCTTACCAGAGTACACCTGTACTGCTGTTTGTCTTTGTTTGAAGGCTTACCTGTGATGCATTTCCCATCAGGCCTCTGGGGAGGGTGGAATATGGAAAACTGATGACTTGTCATGGACATGTAAACCTCAAGGGAGACAACAGATGGCAGAAAGGCTGGCCTGTCAAGTCTTTGGTCCACTCTTGGATGGTTCAGTGTTTTATTTCCTTTTTAGTCAAATGACAGTTGGTAGTGGAGAAGTACATAACTGGTTGCTTTATATTTACAGATATCTTTTGGTTCCCACATGTGGCATTTATGGCTTTTGCAAAATGAAAAATAGTGTTAGAGATTTTGTGAATATCATTAGTATATCATACTTCTCTCTCAGCCTTACTAGTACATTTTTTCTTTCTTTCGTGTCCCGATAAAACCCTGGACTGCCAAAATGAAGCCACTTTCTTGGCTTTCTCATTTGCCAAACTTAAGTCCTCATCGGTGCATATTTCTGGCAGTAATTGGCAGACCAGTAAATGAGCTGGAGTCTGAATCTCTCCACATTCACACTGCGTGCTGTTGTCCACCAGCAACCCTCACTTGAGCATGTTGGTTTTACACTTAGGGACTCCGACCCTGGGGCATACCTGTCAATCCGCGGCTCCGGAAAAACGGGACCTGGGCACATCGCTTGTGCACAGGTCACTTCCCACGCATGCGTGGAAGGGTTTTACCCCTTCCACACATGCGCGGAAGCGCTACGCCGCTTGCGCAGCCCCTACACAAGCGGCATAGTGCTTCCACACATGCGCAGAAAACGTTTCCGCTGCTGCCAAATTACGGGGTTTTGGCAGCACGGGGCGGGTTATGACGTCAATTGACGTCAAATTACAGGGTTTTCCCAGCCAAATCGGGATGGTTGACAGGTATGCCCTGGGGGCCAACCAAATGATCTAGCCTAAAAATTGGGAGCTGGGTCCTAAAAGTTTGCAGGGGAGACGGCGTGTTTGCAAAATCATTTTTTGAGTTTCAGGCAACAAATTAACATCTCTTGGCAAGTGTTCTAAATTGGTCACAAAGATTTTGTAAAAACTCCATTTGCTGAAATTATTGCAGGGAGGAGGATGACCTTATCATGCTTTCATAGTCTTTTAATTTCTTGCCTTAATGTTTGGTACTTTGCAATGTTTGAACTTCCTGTACTTTTGAGATTGCTTGTTGATGGAACTCCAGCTTCCATAAGATATGTTTTTCTTTGTTGTTTATTCAGAACTATAATATCCAGCTTGTTAAAATCAAGTGTTTTGTCCACGATAACCTGCTTGTCCACCTAATATTGCTGATTTTTCCCTTGAAACTAGAGGTGTCTGGAATTAAACAGAAAGATATGAGTAATCTATAAGATTTAGCCAGCTGCTGACAATATTGTTGTTTGCTGCAGTATTCACAGAACACAAGGAACCATGTTTTGAAACAGAGAAATTTTTAAGTACAGTGGTACCTCACTTTATGAAATTAATGCATTCTCTGGAATTATGAAAAATTCATAAATGCATTGAATGTAATTTCTCATAGGAATGCATTGAAAACAAAAATTCTTAAAGCAAGATGTAGTTTTCTATAGGAATGGATTGAAAACAAAAATTCGTAAAGCGAAATGTGATTTCCCATAGGAATGCATTGAAAATCCATTAATCCATTCTGGGGGGAAATTGTAAAACATGTCATTATTTTCAATGGATTTTCATTCATAAAGCAAAATTACGCTAACTGAAGCGTTCATAAAGTGAGGTACCACTAGACAGGGCCATAGCTAGGAATCTGGGGGGGGGGGCAGGAGGGGCAACAATGTCATACACACACATATAACATTGGCATCCTGAAGTGGGGTGAGAGGACAGGATGTTATCTCAGGAGGGTTTTTGCCCCACCTGGCTACAGCCCTGACCCTAGAGTAGGATATGAGTAAGTAAGTAAGTAAGTAAGTAAGTAAGTAAGTAAGTAAGTAAGTAAGTAAGTATTAAAAAAATAAAAGTCACATATTCACTACAAGTCCAACTGATGTAGGATTAAATTTGATCAAGATGCTTGGTCTGGGAATTGGTTTTATTGTAATTATTTAACTATGGATCTTAATACTTGTTTACAACATCCCTGTTTTTGCTTTGTTCCTTGCAGAGTACCCCTTTTTTAACATCTCATGGTCATCAGGTCAGAAGGTGCTTGTTGAAAGAGTTTTGTAATTAAAATTCCTTGGCTGCTTTCAGGGTGGGGAAAAGATGAAGGCAACTTGAGTTATCACATTCAACACTGCTAAACACTGGAAAAGTTAAATTTTCACTTAAAAGATTCAGTTAAAGATTAGTGAGATGTTGTCCCTGGAAGTAGATTTGATCCACAAAAGTTCACATAAAAATGTAGCACTTAATCTTTAAGGTGCCACAATGGCTTTTGTCTCTCTTTTTTGTTTGTTTATTTTGCTTTTGTTTTGTTTCTTGTCTGTTATGTCTGCACAAATTAATACACCACTCCAAATTTAGCATCATTCCACCATTACATCACATTGTCCTTAGGAAGATGCTGTAGGTCTTAGTGAGTCTATGGCATTTGCTTGATTAGGTAAATATTGGCCTTGTATTTCTGGAATCAAGGGCTTTTTGGATGTCCTTGTTGAAGACCAAAGCGGTACAGTCAGTTTTATAAAGAGGAGTAAATTTGACAAGAATGAAGCATAATGTCATTTCTCACTACAATGAAATCCCAGCGTTTTGTATTGGTTATGTTATGGGACTTGGGAGACCTGAGTTCAAGACCTCAGTGGACCATGAAATGGCCATAGACTGAACACTCCCACATAGGGTTGTTTGTGAGAATAAAATTGGGGAGGTGGAGATTCACGTATACTGTCATGAGAAAGGATAATGCAAGTCACAATCCAATGAGAGATAACACCTCTATTTTCAATGAGAGCAGGTTAAGACTGATTTAAGTTTTCTAAACATGCTAGAGCCTAGGGGGTCTGGGTTTGATTCCCCATTGTGCCCCATGGGAGAAAAGTCAGCCTACGTTGACTTGGGGGGCTGCACAGTCCTAGGGCACCCCGAAAAGAAGGGAATGGCTAGTTAATTCTGTACCGTACTTGAAAGCCCAGGGATGAGTTCCCATAAATTAGAATCTACTAGATGGCATGCAACTATTATTGTTTCAACATTCCAGAGATTCCCAGTGTGGTGTAGTGGATAAAATGACAGACTAGGACTCAAATGACTTTGCCTCCATTCCCACTTGACCAAGAAAATTCACAGGGAGCAAGATGGAAATGCTAAAGGAACTTTTGAATAGTTCATTTCCCTTGAAAGTCCTATTAGAGTTGCTGAAAGTCAGCTATGCCTTGGCAGCATACAGCAGCGCAAATATGATATTTAAAATATAGCGATTCTTACTAAATTTGTGCTGCAAGTTTACTGCTAAATTTTGTAGTCATTTTTTTCGTAAATTACACATATAAATTGAGATGTAAAAAATTTATGACACTCTGTCTCTTTTATCTTCTTCCTTGAGGATGCATTTGCTCAATAATTGACTACCTTAGGTAACTGACTACTGAAAGATGGAATATTATGGTTTACTTGACATCTTCACAGGCAAAAGAACTTGCGCCAGCTTGCTGAAATTTAAGTCTGGTTTCTCTCTTGACAGTTCACGTGTTGTGTTCTGCCTACTCTACATTGGTCTGTCCAAAGCAATAGATTGGATCTTTTTTGGACCATGTGGGGAAAGCTATTTTGGCAGTTTTATCTCCAAAAAATACTTTTCCCCATCTTTGAGGGAAATGTAATATCACTATGTAGACCCAGTATCAGTATGATGCATCCTTGGGCAGTTGCTAGATTTCCATTCACTGATGCCTTCCTGATCCTCTTTTGAAAAATATGGCTGGGAAGCAACAGCCATGTAAGTTTCCCTTGATACTTCCAACATACCTTTGTTCCCAAACTAAGGTCCATGGGCCTCCTCCAAGGGCATTTTATAAACAAAATGGCTGCCCCATTGAAGCTGTTGGGACAAAATGGCCACCTCCATCATGAAGGCAGGCAAAATAGCCATCTGGTTCTCAAAGTTGACAGAGAGAGTGTGATCCGGCCTCCTGCTTGAAAAGGTTGGGAACCCCTGAGCTAAATAAACAGACAAAATGACTCAGACCTTGGAAGTAAGTAGCCAGTTGACATTAACTCCTTCGGCCACAAGAAAGATTAAATTGTGTTACAATATTATTGTAATTTACTGTATTCCTTGTGTGTGGTAATTGTAGCTTTAAATTGCTTTTTTTTTTAAGTTCTGAGTTTAATCTCACTAAACTGTGCTTTTGGAATCTCATATATAGTAGTTGTTGCTGTACTTCATTATCTATTGTTTATCTTTAGATAATAAGGAAATAGACAAGAAAAAGTATATTTCTTACTCCAAACCATCAGCTTTGTGGGATTCAACCGAGGTGTGTGTGTGGTGGTTTTTAAAAACTGATATGTAACTTGTTACTATTGAAGACAACTTCAGTAGTGCCTTGGAATTATAAATGTAACTAGTAATTTTAAAAAAACTTCCAAAATACCTGCATCACTGTATATAGAACTATGACCAGCATTCTTTATGACACTTGTGGTGGTCAGAAGGATGAGCTAGATTCCCAGAAGGGACAAAAAGAAAAAGAAAGGCAAATGCATCATTGGGAGTTTATACTAGAAGAGAAAGTGGAAGGAATCTTAGAGGTGAGGTGCCTTCAATGTGCTCCAAAGAAACTACTTTTCACAGTGAGCCTTACGTGGCCTACTGAAGTCTTCCAAGGATGCAATGTCCTGCTTAGTCTCAAGGCAGTTGAAACAATTTTGCTCCTCCATTGTATATTTTATAGCCTCAGGTGGCCTGTCACAAAAAAGGGTTCCCTCTCTTCTTTTCCAAACCATGGCTTATCCCAGGGGTTCAAACCTTTTCAAGCTGAGGGCCGGGTCATGCTCCCTCAAACAGCTTCGGGGGCCAGATGACCATTTTGCCCTGCCTGCCACCCATGGCATTTCTGGGTGTAGTGGAGGTGTGGACCTCATCTGGACCCTGGGCCGTAAGTTGAGAACCCTTGGCTTTTCCTGATGCACCTCTTGTATATATAAGTGTCATCTCTTCAGCTCCGTAGTCACCAGGCATTCACCCATGAAGGGCACTTGCTGCCTTCCCCAATCCCAGAACAAACAACACAGACACTTTATTTGGAGTAAACTATGGACCACAACTTTATTAATGTTAACTTTAATTGAGAGAACTCCCTCTTTCCCACAATGGGGCCTATGTAGTGTGGGTTCCTTGGATGGAGCCAGAGGATTCTGCCTTATCCTTGCTCCAATCTTTGTATTGGGAGAGTCCAAAGCCCCAGAGTGTGCTGTCCGGTGCCAGCCCACTCCTGGCCAGCTCCTTGGGTCAACTTGACTGATCGCCACCCCCCAAGCCTTGGGACTCTAGGTAGGCATCGGCATCGGTGGGGCCTCCCCCCATCCTAGAACTGAATCTCGGGATCTTGTTGGGCGTCCTGGGTCCTGCTCCCAAATTCTGCTGGGGCCTCACCTACTCTACTATCCTCCTGCACTATCCATCAGTTGTGACCTATTTAATTACGGCCCCCTTCAACAACACTCTAGCGCCCTGACAACAACAGAGTAAAAAAATCACCTGCCCCTGTGACCAATCTAGGGCAGGTGCAAAATTCCTATCTGGCGCTCAAGGGACCTGCTCTTTCACATTGCAATTTAAGGGGTGCGTGACATTTGCACCTACAAATTCAGATGTAGGGGGGAGCTTCCTATAAAGTGTGTGTGGTTTTCCTCCTCAGGGCAGAAGGCGCTAAATCTCTTAACTTACTTTCCTTCTTAGAGTAAATAAAACAGAGCAGCAAAAAAAAAGACAAAAAATGTTGTGGCACCTTAAAGACTAACTCCTGTATTTAACTTTGAGCTTTTGTGGACCAAGTCCACTTCATCAAACTTGGTCTACAAAAGCTCACAGTTAAATACAGGAATTAGTCTTTAAGGTGCCACATTTTTTGTCTCTTTTTTGCTGTTCTCTTTTATTTACTCTCAGATAAGCTTGCACAGACTAACACAGCTACCACTTCAAACCTTTCCTTCTTGACTGTCCAAGTTTAAGCAACATTCCTGGCCTTGTACAGGCCTATTGCATTTAAATGAATTCCTCCCTTTTAAAAAAAGAGCAGTGGTATATTTTAAAAGAGAAAGAGCTATTTAAATGTAGATTGTTATTTGCAGTATTGTGTGTGTGCGCTGTGTGTGTGTGTGTGTGTGTGTGAGAGAGAGAGAGAGAGAACATTAATACACACATAGCATCTCTCTCTCTCTCTCTCTGTGGAAGTTCCCTCTGTACATTTTGTTTGAAGTTGCAAATCTTTTCATGGCTCTAATTTATATGCAAAGATTTTCCTGCTCCTATCACAGGTTTTTCCAATATGTTTTGATGAAACCTAGATAGTTCAAATTCATCTGAAGCACTGTGGATTTTATTTATTTCATATCTGACTTGCATTAAGCTTTTGTTACAGGTTCACATTTGCTTTTATATTCCAGTAAGAGAGGAAATAGAGTGTGTAATTATGCCAAGACTTTGTTATTTATATATATTGCATCCGGTGTGTGTGCATGCTATTCTGGCTCTTGAGAGGAGGCGGGTTTCCATTTTAGTATTCACTACTCATCTAGATGATCCTTAGCGGTAGTTGCTTAATTATTTCTGTGTACAGTATGTGTGTTTGTGTGCATGCATGCATATACCGTAAACATGTAGTTCCAAGAAACCTGTGAATAAATAAATAAAACTCCCTCTTTCAACTTGTGAATAAATAAATAAATATCAGAGAATAAATGTAATAATATCTTCTTCTCAATTTTTTAAAAAAATCATCTCTATTTTAATCACCACTCTTAGATTTCTGGCCTTGATCCATACAATACTTTTTATAGTTCCTTTTGAAAGCTTTTGAAAGCTTGTGATTTTTGCTTTAAAATTTTTTATTTCTGTTACATTATTAAGCAGTCTTTATTGTTATGCTGTTCAAACATACAGGGGTGTTATTGAGTCTCTAATGAATGGAGTCGCTAATGAATGGTCTTGACACTGGTAAAAATGACCTCAAATCTTTACTTGAGTACTCTAGAACTACAGTGTGTCACTTACCTTGTTGTGTTGTGTTTTGTTATTTATATATATCCTATCTTTCTCTTTCTCAGGTTGCAAGGCAACTTACACTGGCCAAAATCCTTTTGTTTATTGTAGTAAATCATATTACAGCAGACCAATTCAGTCAATGGGGCAACTCTAACTGCAGCTTACTTTGGCATAGTAAATCACAGTTGGGGTGAAATAGTGTCAGAGGGAGAGAGTGGTTTTTGTGTGATGTGCTGGTTGAAGTTAGCTTCCAGAACTGTTTAGCTGAGCATTCTAAACTCTTTACCAAACTATATGTAGTTGTAATGTGCCATCAGGTCGGAAATGACATATATGAAACTTAATAGGGCTTTCAAGGTGAGTGAAATATTCAGGGAGTGGCTTTGCCAGTTACACACCTCCAGTGAACTTATACAGCTGAAGTGTGTGGGGGGGATCCAAACCGAGTTCTAGTATATACTCTACTATTATGCCACAGTATGTATCTCAATGAAACCTTGAGACATGTTAATGTGCCAAGTTGCCACTGATTCAATTTTAGTTGGGAATAGCAACAGAAATTAAATCTATGTCCTGTAACATAGGGGCTGCAGTGGCTTAGTGGTTAAGATGCTGAGCTTTACGACCTGAAGGTAGGCAGATCAGCAGTTCGAGAACCAAGTGCTGTGTGATGGAGTGAGCTCCTGTCTCCTGCCCCACCACCTGCAACCTAGCAGTTCGAAAGCATAGATAAAAAGGTACTGCCTTAGCAGGAAAGGTAACAGCGTTCTGTGCTGTTGGTGTCTAGTCATGACCGTCATGACCATGCCACATGACCATGGAAATGTCTGCAGATGCAGACTATTCTACTCTTTGTCTGTAAATGGAGATGAGCACTGTGCCCTGTCGGATATGACTGGCTTTTGAGCAAGGGGGTGTCACTTGCTCTTCACTGCATCAATCGTGTTGCCCTTTTTGTAACTTCATTTTCCTCCTCCTTCCTGCTGAAATCCAAATGCACCTTTGGATGTTGAAAAAGTGCAGGGTGACTTAGGAGTAGCTGTTTACCAATCCTGAAGTTTATTCTCTAGCATTACGTGGGAAACTGAAACCAGAGAAGGAGGAAGTAGGGAGAAGAGGGAATTCTCAGAATTAAAAAAAATGCATCTTCACTAATAAAGTCTCCTGGGATAATCTTTCTTTTCTTTGAAGAAAAAGGAAGGAAAGGAAAATCAGATATCTAGAAGTTGAGAAAAGAGAGGGGAGTAATTCTTTTCCCTTCTGCCAGTCTTCCTGCAGTTTTTGTTCTGCCAAAAATCTGATGTATTTCAACCTCTGTACACAGCTAGACATTTCTGACAACCTGGAGCCCATTCTCTCCCCGTGTATAGTGCAGTATTTATAATGTTTCGGAAATTGTCTTCTTGATTACATTATTCCTTTATCTGACCTACACATTCAGATAAAAGAGGTTTTGCTTACAAAATACCTAATAAATCACCACGGGGTGGAAGGAAAAAGAAAACGCACATTCTTCTTTCCATGCTTCCCATCCGCCCCCACCTTCCCCTGTTGTAGATTAAATGTGAAGAAATCATTTTTAAAAGAGCTAAGTGCAGACGCCAGGGTTCTCTTAACGGTTTTGGTTCTGCAGGAAGAAAGCATGAAGAATGGAGTCAGCATAATTCAGGGTCACTGGAAACATATGTCAAATATGGGCATGGTACAGGATTTGGCTGGAGAGGGAGTTGCAACCATGCAAAACGATTCTACTATTATGCCGTTTTCTAGTATTGAAACAGTACAGCATGTTTTCCCAGTTCCTCAATCTCCACTGTGCTTTGTTTTACATATATGGGTGAGGGAAAGGTTTCAGTTCTTCCAGCTCTTTTGCTGTCAGCTTCATTCCCCTTAGTTGCTAGCTCTCTAGAAACATATGGACAGTAATGGTGGTGAATAGGATGCTGCTTTTGGGATGATTGAAAATCAAAATTTGGGGGGGGGGGGGAGATTGCTTTTGAACTACAATTCCCAGAACATCTGGCTGTGCTCACTAGATGATTCTGGATAAAGGTAAAGGTCGCCCTTGCTTGGAAGCCAGTCGTATCAGACTCTAAAGTTCAGTGCTCCATCTCTGTTTATAACCAAAGAGCCAGTGCTATCTGTATCTGCAGATGTTTCTGTGGGCATGTGGCAGGCATGACTAGACACCAGAGTGCACAGAATACTGTTTACCTTCCCTGTTTATCTACTTGCAATTTCTTGCTTTTGAACTGTTAGGTTGGCAGGAGCTGGGACAGAGACGGAAACTCACTCTGTCATGCAGCACACGGGTCTTGAATTGCTGAGTCTTAACCATTAAGCCACTGCAGTCCCTCCTAGGACCAAGATTCTGCAGTCCCTTTTGGGACCAAGATTCTGGATGCTTGGTCTCAAAACAGCAGCTTGTTCAAGCTCTGGTGAAATTTTGTTTCATTTTGGTAAGACTTTGTGAACGTTTTACCGTTTGTTTGACGAAAACAAACACAAAATTGATAATTTCTTGCAATTTGGAATGGAAAACAAGAGCAAGCAAAATCAGCCAGATTTGACCTTTCAAGTTCAGGACCTTGAATGCTTAACTTTTAAATTCTGTGTGTATTCCACCATTTTAGTTGCTAGATTTGAACTGCCACCTCTTTTAGATTTTCTTTTAAGAGGAGAAAAACAGCTGTGATGACAGTTTTGCAATTAGAAGTATAATTCTCTTAAGAAGTAAAGGTCACCTGATTATCTCCCAACATTGTTCTGCTCTTTCACAAGTTGCAAATCAACTGGGTTTCGTGCGGTCATTAGGCATTGGGATGTAAACAACAGGTTGTATTTGTCCTTAATGCAAAGAAAAAAAAAGGGAAAAATGCATCTCTGGAACAATGACTTTTCATAACCTTCTAAACTGAAAATCTGTCTTGTGTTTCTCTTCTCTGAGTTAGTTCTTGTCTTAAATACCTCTATAGCAGGCAAACACAACGGTGATCCCTTCCATGCTGGGAATAGCAATACCTATTAAATGTACATTGGATACCTTGGAGTCGTTATTCAGCGAGGAGTCTTCGTATGAGTAGACGTCTCTGTGACAATATTCCGCACAACTTCTGTCCATAGCAATCTGTCCCTGGCAGTTCTTCTCCATGTTGGTCCAACATTTTTCTTGAGAAAATCTTCCCATCTGTGAGGAGGTCTTCCCCTAGGTCTTTTGCGATCTCTTGGATACCAATTCATCATTCTGGCGCTCCATTTATTATTGATCTCTCAATTGCTTGTTGTATTACATCTGTTTTTCTTCTGCAGCTGTTAAAGCCCACGTTTTGCTGCCATATGCCTATTGAATTTGATTACTGTAAATCTTTTCGGGCCGGTCATGGGGTTCCTTCCACTGGAATCGGGAATAAAAGGCGCCTTGCAATCATTTTTGCAACAGGATGAGATAGATTTTTAAACTGCTGTTTTCTCTGCTTAAACCAGGGGTGCTCAAACTACAGCATGTGGGCCAGATCTGGCCCCCGATACCAATTCATCTGGCCCACACCACCCTTGCTGTATGGGCGTGTTTTACTTCCGTTGCCAGGAGCAGCAAGGGTGGCGTGGGTCAGATGAATTGGTGTCAGGGGCCGGGTCCAGCCCACAGGCTGTAGTTTGGGCACCCATGCTGAAAATAAAGGAACATTTTGTTTCCATCATAAAGTTACTGGCATTCACAAATTCATATTCAGGAGAGAACTTGAATGTAGAAGAATGTGAAATGGACAGAACCCCTCATCTGTAACTAGACTTGGGGAACATAAATTGAGACCTTTGGAAATAACACATTAACATTAAAATCACCACCATTTTTGTTGGTCTTTTGGAAGGAAGAGAAATCAATGCAGCTGATGTTCTTTAAAAGTATCTGCTTTCTTAATGCAAATGTAATGGTTTTAAAGTCAACCAGAAGTTTCCAGCCTCTGCGTCAATGGTGGGCTCTAGCAAGCTTCATTTCATGTTTTTTGAGTATAAGAAATTCTGGGGGGGGGGGGGGGAGAAGCTGTGAGACAGTCCATCAAAGCCTGGGGAAATAGGAAGCTGAGAACTCTGAAACATCTCGCAACTTTATTGGGCGTTGTAGCCTCAAGGATCAAGTCTTCAGTTGGCCAGTTTTTCCCGACTCTCTCCTCCTGTGGATAAGGGCTGCATCCAGGTGAGATTCATGCAATTGTTTTTAGCCCACTTGTGGCGCTGCTTGCTTACGGTTTTCTTTGATTGTCAGAAAAGGAGTTTCCCAGGAGACCGGGCTGCCAATGTCTTGATACATTTTAATAGTTTCTACCTTGAATCCTTTATTATTTTTTTAAACCCAGCAGATGAAATTAATGAGGTATGACAAAAGCAAAGGAAATTGTCTAACGCTGCAACCTGGGTCAAGCTTGTGGAACGAACCTTGGGGGTTAAAGTAGCAATTTAAGCAATGCAGGTGTGAGCGAATGAGCCATCTAATAAATAATTAAGAATTCATTTTCCTCTGCCTTTTATCTTTCCTTTTATTTTCTTCGCATCGCCCCCTTCCCTTTTGCACTATGTTTTCTGTTTGCCATTTTCTCAGTGTTCCTGAAATTAATTAAGAAACAAAATCAAAGCACAAGGTTGCTAAGTTCTTTTCCGTTACTTGAAATTCTGGCTGGAATGAAAAGTTGTCCTGTTCCACATTGCATTAGTTGGCACTTGCGTTCACAGGCTGAATCTGCATATTTTATGGGCTGCGTCTGTGACACCGCTTACTGGCGTCTAAAACCTACCTGACTCATTTGGTGATACAGGCCCTTCCAACTCTGAGCACAGAAAGCTTTGTTTTATAAATCTCCAATGTAATGTACATATAGCATTGTGTCATGTTATGTTGTCATATGACAAGACATGAACCAATGTAAGCCAGTGTTACACAGTAAAATGCAATGCCTGAGCTCCATCTTGTCTCTCTCTCTAAAAAAATTTGCCAACTGAAAGATAAGAGAGTCTTTCCTTCCCACAGGTAAAAAGTGATACTTGAAAGAACATCCCTCTGTTACCTGGAAACTGACAGGTGCCCCTATTTTCTGACAATCAAAATTAAATTGAATTGAACAGAGCATTGTGGCAGGCAAGCTGCTCGGTGCTTACTGAACCTTTCCAGGACTTACCCATTTTTAATGCAAGAAAGGTACTAATGTGGTTAACTATTTGCCTGGAGCAAGAAAAATTCAGCTCCTGGCATGCAATTAAAATTGTGTTTTGCCCAATTGGGCAACTAATGGGATCAGCAGAAGTTAAGTCTACCACACTTAAGGAGTACCTTGTGTCTCAAATCTCTTCCACTAGAAGAATAACACAGGGAGGGGGAATTCATTCGCCTAGTACAGGGGTCCCAAACATTTTGGGCCAGGGGCCTGTCACTTTGACCTGTGGGTCGGTTAATTAATTTATTTACTTATTTGATTTGATTTGATTTGATTTGTATAGCTGCCCCAATCAACATGCGACTCTGGGCGGCGTACATAAAATCCCCAACTTTTAAACTATAGAAACCCTTAAAATTCCTAAAAACACTGAAAAACTACCTCCCACCCGCACCAATTAAAAATCTAGTTAAAAACTTTTAAAAGCATGAGTGAACCTGCTATTAAAAGTTTTTAGAAGCCAGTAAGGTTTTGGCCCTGATGGCAATTCATCCGGCCTGCGAAGCCCTTGTTGCTCCCAGAAACGGAAGCAAAATGCGCCTGTACCTGGCCTGAGAAGAAACCTGTGCCTGGTTCCCCCATACTTGTGTCCGGCCACCTGGTGAGAGAGCAGCACACAGTTTGGGCACCCTTGGCCTAGTAGTTGACTTGGAGATGTTGTTTCTAGCTGGATGTGTTTTCTGATTGTAGCACTGCAGTCTTCAACACATTCATTCTCTCAGATGTCCAGTGAAGTCAGAAGGAGTTCATCCTACGTAAAGCCTGCTTTAAATTAAGGCACACACCCACTTAAAAAGGTTCACCTGCTGTCAGACCTGGCTTTTTGTGCAGGCAAAGAGGTAAGTTTGCAGATTATCCAGGTAGGGTTCTTGATTGCTTAAGATGGCAATGGATTGAGATCTCGAAGTGTCTATGAGCATTGGCTCAGTTCTTCTTTTAGCATCTTTCAACAGGGGAAAGATTTGAAGATGGCACTTCAGTTACTCCTTTTGGCCAAAGAGCGGCAGTGTTGTGCACTGCCAAAAAGTCCTCTATCATCTTTTAGGTCACTAGTTCACAGGGCTAGTGTCATTAGGTTGAGTGAATAATGGCCATATGGTCCTCCTTTAGGGAGGAGGGCCTTTGATTTGATCAGCTGTCAGAGTACTTTCCTTTTGAAAGGTGTCTTACATTTTGAAGGTCAGTCCAGTCCATGTCTGATTTAAACGGAAGGACTGTGGTGGCTCAAGTGGTTAAGACACTGAACTTGGAAGACTGGAAGGTCGGAGTTCGATACCTGAATACTGCATGGTGGAGTGAGCTCCCATCTCTGCCCCAGCTCCTGCCAACCTAGCAGTTTGAAAGCAAGAAATTGCAAGTAGATAAATAGGTACCACTTCAGTGGAAAGGGAAACAGCATTCTGTGCACTCCGGTGTCTAGGGATACCTGCCACATGTCCACAGAAACATCTGGAGATGCAGACAGCACTGGCTCTTTGGTTGTAAGCAGGTGAGCACTGAACCCTAGAGTCAGATATGACTGGCTTTTGAGCAAGGAAGGAGGCTGGAGACCCTTAAGTTCCCCACCCCCAATGAGCATGTAGACAACAACTCGACAGGTATATCACTCACTAGTTTACTTCTTTGGAGTGAGAGGTATGGTTAATTCTGCCTAAGGTTTTTTTATTCATGCACCTGTTGTTCAATTAGATCAAGGTCAGAAGTGTCAGTGTTACAAATTCCATGCAATATAGATTAATTAGGTAAATCGTACTGGATTCAAGGAGGATTAGTTCTATCAGATTGCTCAACATGCAGCTTTAATTGGTTGATTGGTGGCCAGCAATTTGAATTGCAGAGATAAATGTTAATAACTAAATGCTACAGATTAAGCTCTCTTTTTTGCATTTATTTGGAGTTTCGTGTCTTATTGTAATAGGGCATGGGCGATAGTAGAGATGGACTTTCCCTTTAAAAATGAGTGCTGTGTTTACTAAATCACCACACTTCTTCTTCAGTATATTTGAAAAATGTTGGGTAAGACAGTTTGGGTTTTTATTTTACCCATTTGATCGGTTGTGTAGAAACGCAACGATTAAGTGACTTAAAATTCTTCAGTTAGTGGGCTGTCATTATTATTCTTACTCCTATTATTAATTTGCTGCATTGAGTGACTCCTAAATCACCCAGTAATTTCAAACTGCAGAATATGATGAGATTGCCCAAGCTTTCAAAATGGCCAAAGCGACACATCCATCCCCTTTTGATGAATTGCCTGAGAGCTATTAATACTACTCTCGATTCTCCTTTGGAAGAAAATGGTTTAAAGTAAATGGTAAGTTTTTCCTTGAGCTCCACAAAATATTAGCCTTGGGTTAAAAAGTTGCCTCCAATCGTGATATTCAGTTTTCAGCATCATTTCACACCCTCGGTAACTTTTCTAACCCTTAAGAAATATGGTGTCCCTCATTGCTCTCTTATTGTGCTGTCCAATTACTGTAGCAAGAGCTAGCGAAAAAGACTGCATGCTGGAACTTCAAGGTCTTCCAATCATTTTCTGAAAAGGAGGGCTCACGGAGTAGAAGAAATCAGATGCCTTTCTTTTCCCCAGACTTGACTCTGGTTTGAGAGTGCACAGCCACAAGAAAGCCCAGAGATATGAGTTCTAGACGAGAGGTTTTCCATTCTTTATTGCAGCAAGTCTCCAGACATTAAGGAGGGAAGGGAGTGAAGGTTTTGATCATGCACTTATTGACTTGGAAGTAAACCTCATTGAACTCACTGGCACTGAACCTGGGAGGAAACACGGGCGATTGCATCTGCTTGAATATTCAGACTGTATCTTCTGTTTCAGATTCATAGGAAATTGCAATCGTTTTACACATGTCTCAAAAAAAAGCTGAACTACAGTATAGAAGAGAAAGAAAAGAGTTCACAAACTCTTTTCAAAGATCCCTTCAGTGCCTGGTAAACTATGCTCTTTTTCAAATTAAATCATCACAATATTTCGATATTTGAACTGATGTTTTGGTGCTTATGGATATTATTATTATTTGTTTTGTTTTGTGGCTTAGAAAAAGACAGTACAAGTCCTTCCAACAAACAAATGATCAAATTACAAAAACTTTCAGGTGTTTTTTTTTTAAATTTGGAATGGAAGGAGGACCATAATAGCTAAGGTCTGGATCACAGGCTGGGAATATAAGAAGCGCCGAGTCTCTGTATCAAAGGCAATATGCAGTTTTATAGACTCAGGTGGGGAACAAAAGTGATAGGGGACTGTTGTGCTACAGACTTGTTTGTGGCCTTCCCATAAACACCTGTCTGGCCAAAAGGTACATCTAGATACAGTGGTACCTCGCATAACGAACGCATTGCATAGCGAAAAATTTGCATAAGGAAGCGTTCATTATGCAAGGGCGATACCCTGCATAATGGAAAAAACCATTCGTTATGCGGGGTTTTTTGTAACTGGGGTATACCCACTTAATGGGAACCCTGGTTAACAAACATTTTTTTCATTATGTGGGGTATCTTCCATAGGGAACCGCATAATGAAATAACCGCGTAGCGAAGAACTCTGTGGAATAGAGTTTTTTCATTACGTGGGGTTCTACTGTATTTTGTTTGTTCAATCCAGCATGGCTGCTATATCCTTAAGGTTCAAAGTAGCCTTCCAGGACATAGAACGGAACTACAATTTAACAATTATTATGAAGTTGCAGGCATGTGTGAAGGAGTATTCATATATAGGGGTATGGGTTCTCAGGCCTTTACCTGGAGACACAAGGTTTTGTTGTTTATTTGAGGACACCAAGGGAAATGTCAGGGCTATCAACTAGTCGGTCACAACAGTGATGGCTCATCAAAAGACCTGTTCAGGTGTTACTTAATCAGTTCTCTCTGCCAAATGTACAGGTGTGCACTTAGCCTTTTTTCTTTAGGTCACTGTTTTCTGCATCTGGAGAAGGTTGTGTCTACACAGGAGAGGTTCTGCTTATGTGTAGCCTGTCCATGTAAGCAAAAACCGTGGAAAACTGGGGATCGCCATTGGTTCATCACAGGTCTTGGAAAAGTTGGTCTGCTCTGCTCAACAGAGTTCTGGATCTTCCATGCTAGAGATTCTGAAGTTGCATCTGGGAAAATATCACCTTCATCAAGCTCTGAACTTACTAACCTCATATAGTCAACTAACCTCATATAGTCAACCCTATCAAAAACATCTGGAAGTTAAACAGACTGATTTATCGGTCTTTATATGCCAGCAGAGATGTGCCTGCAGTCCAGAGTGACTGAGTGCAGTTTGTAATCGTCTTTTGCCCTTTGAAGACAACATTTCCCTCTCCTTTTCTTCCCCCACCTCTGTCCATGTTTTGTGATGAGTATCCTCCTGATAAATGAGAATGACCTTTTTCAGCTCTGTCCCTTCTGTTTCATACCTGCTTGCTTTAAAAGATGCTTGTAAGTGTGATAAGATGGCTTGCACCATACTTGAACATATGGTCTCTATAGAGGGCTTTTCAGTTGCGCCCAGTCTTCTGAGGTTTTTGTGGTTCTTTTCCACTGCTGATGTTCTTATAAAAGAGGAAGTGTGTGAATGATGGGTGATTAATAGCACTAAGGCTGAGACCTTTTGGTATTTATCAAAAAAGAATGACATCACGCTGAGGAAAAGCAGATTGTCAGTTTGATAATTGGGGAAAGGGGGGGAGAGTCTAGAATCTGGAGGGGTGATTAAGACCAAAAAGGAACATATCTGCAGCTGAATAAACATCTAGATTAAAAAGACTAGTTTTCCCATGCCCCCTATCCCAGCCACTGATGCTGCCATCCTGCCAGGCTTTGCAGAAGGGAAAGCCAGAACTCATATAAAGTATGTTGCCAGGGACGGAAAAAGCAGCTCACAAACAATCCACAATACAGACACATATACCCTACTCTGATTATGCAACTTAAATTTTAGACACTCACTCCCATTTCTTGCTTAAATGTATCTGTGTACTTTAATAGGGAACATTCAATGATGCTTTTATTAATGCAAAACCATTAAAGCACCAGGCTGGGATCTGAAAGCCTTAAAGGCTTGTTTCAAACAGAACCTGTCATAAAATGTGCTCTGAAGCGTGTCCCCTTTAAGAGATTCAAGAATTAAATGTTCCCGTATGTGAATTTTATTTTGTACAGCACATTTGCTTTATGGCTACAATTAAGTTAGATGTGCCGATAACAATGTCTGCTTTCCATTTTAAATCGCACATTTCAGACAGTGTGCATTGTTTTATTATCTAATCCACATGCTTTTAATTGCAATTATGGTCCCTTATGAGTCCCCTGGGAGGGCATGATTGCAATTAAAAATGTAATTTAAATGTTAATTAATTACATTCATTTTCTAAACTGGGAAAATTTCATTTATTATTTTCATGTGTTGTGCACTTATCCTAAATGCATTACCTCCTAAATACACCCCCCACCAAATTAAGTGTTATGTTTATAAAACAGGGTGTTTAATACCCTTTAAAAATTTGCTAGACTGTTTATACAAATGATTAATTTAAATTAATTGAATCTGAGCTCTCTGTGAAATGTATATGTTCCACAAAAACAACAGAGGGAAAACACCTTGATAATATCCCATTGTTCCATAACCATAAGGCATCACAAAGTTTGCCAAAAGCTAAGTCATTACTATAGTCACTGTGAGGACGTCTGTGTGGGGAAAAGGAAAAGAGAAATTCTAATATTCAGAAACATATTTTTAACAGGACCTTGATGGATTTTTGAAAGGAAAGCTGCAAATGCTCATTTACAGATCTGTTCACAAAAATCTGGCCTTCCTCAATTATAATAGTAGTACTGTATTAACAACAATATTGGTTGGGTGTTTTTCTGTCATTACAAGGTACAGTGGAACCCCGCATAAAGAATGATTTGTATAACAAAAAATTCGTATAACAAAGCATTTTTGTGGTTCTTTGCCACATTATACGGGGTTTTCGTTAAGCAAGGTATACCCCGTATAACGAAAATAAAATGTTTGTTATACCTCGCTTTACGGAAACCCCATATTACAAACAGTTTATTTTTGTTATGTGGGGTATCGCCAATAGCGCTTCGTATAATGAAATAACTCGCATAACGAAGAGCCCCACGCAATGGAGTTTTTTGTTATAAGGGGTTCTTGTTGTTGTTCAGTCGCACAGTCGATTCCGACCCTTTGCGACCCCATGGACCATTTTCCTCCAGGCACCGCTATCCTCCACCATTCTCCTCAGCCCACCAAGCTCTGTGCCCATTGTGTCCACAATACCATCTATCCATCTCATCTTTGGACGCCCCCTTCTTCTCTTGCCCTCCATCTTTCCCAGCATCAAGGCCTTCTCAAGTGAGTCCTCCCTTCTCATTTGTTGTCCAAAGTACTTTAGCTTCATCTTCACTATTTGTCCCTCCAATGAACAGTCAGGATTGATTTCTTCCAGTATTGACCTATTTGTTCTCTTTACTGTCCAAGGGACTCTCAGGACTCTCCTCCAACACCACATCTCAAATGCATCTATTCTTCTGCGCTCAGCTTTCCTAATGGTCCAGCTCTCACACCCATACATTATCATTGGGAATACCATTGCTTTGACTATGCGAATTTTTGTTTTCAAGGTGATGTCTCTGCTTTTCACTATATTCCCCAGGTTTCTCATTGCTTGTCTCCGCATAATCAGTCGTCTTTTTATTTCATGACTACAGTCGCCATCTGCAGTGATCTTAGATCCCAGGAAAGTAAAATCTGTCACTGCTTCTACTTCTTCCCCATCTATTTTCCAGGGACTGATCGGACCTGTTGCCATTATCTTGGTTTTCTTGATATTGAGTCTCAAGCCAGCTTTTGCACTCTCCTCCTTCAATCCAATCAAGAGGTTCTTTAGGTCTTCCTCACTTTATGCCATTAGGGTGGTATTGTCTGCATATCTCAAATTGTTGATGTTTCTCCCAGCAATTTTGATCCCATATTGTGATTCCTCCATCCCTGCATTGCACATAATGTGCTCTGTGTATAGATTGAATAAGCAGAGTGATAAAATGCAGCCTTGTCTTACTCCTTTTCCTATTCCAAACCACTCTGTCATTCCGTGTTCTGTCCTAACTGTTGCTTCTTGGTTCGTGTACAGATTTCTCATGAGGCATATGAGGTGTTCTGGTATTCCCATCTCTTTAATTACTTGCCACATTTTGTTGTGGTCCACTCAGTGAAAAGCCTTGGTGTAGTCAATAAAACAAAAGTAGACTTGTTTCTGGTATTCTTTTGTTTTCTCCATGATCCAACGTATGTTGGCAATGTGGTCTCTAGTCCCCCTGCCTCTTCTGAAACCGGCCTGCACCTCTGATAGTTCTCTCTCCACATGTTGTTGAAGTCTATCCTGTATTATCTTGAGTATCACCTTGCTGGCTTGTGGGATGAGAGTAATTGTTCGGTAATTTGAGCATTCTTTGGCATTGCCTTTTTTGGGGATTGGAACGTACACTGATCTTTTCCAATCCTGTGGCCACTGTTTTGTTTTCCAAATTTGCTGGCATATTGAATGCAGTAGTTTGATTCCATCATCTTTTAGGGCTTTGAAAAATTCAACTGGGATGCCATTGTTTCCACTAGCTTTATTGTTTGCAGTGCTTTTTTTGTTTTAATTTTTATTGTATTTTATTAATTAAAAACAGAAGACAACATGTGTACACACCAATACAAGCAAAGAGAAAGAAAAAGAAAAAGAAAAAATACAATTCAATGCTACAAAGTTAAATACTTTTATAGTTACTCTATCTAGTCTAACATTAATGATATCCATCAGAGACAGGTTATATGTTCCCTAGAAGAACCAATAATAAAATGTACACACAAACATTTAAGTCTCATTCCAAAATGATAAGTTATCCGTAGGAGGATTGCTCCCTTCACCTTTAGTTATAGTATGATCTAGGAAAGGCTTCCAAATCTCATAAAATTTATTTTTACTCGTGATACCTTTTTAAATATTTATTTCGCATGTAAGTTTGTCATTTAATGCTGTTGTCCAATTTTGAACATACCAATCTTCAATTTTTATTTGCTCTCCTCCCTTCCACTTAGCAGCTATACAAATTCTTGCATTCACAATTAAAATAGATAGCAAATCTGCATTATAATGATTTGAAATGACATTACCAAACTCAAGTATCAACACACTTGGTGCATCCAATTTAATACGGGTACCAAACATTTTTGTTATCTCGTTTTCCACTAACATCCAAAAACCTTTCACTCTTTCACACTCCCACCACATATGAAGATAAGTCCCGGTCTCTTTTTTACAATTCCAGCATAAACTAGATTCCTTTGGATTCATCAATTTTATTTTTACTGGGGTTAGATACCATTTCCACAATACTTTATAATTGTGTTCTTTTATTCTAATTGATAAATTTCTCATTACTCTATTTTTCCATTTTAACTTCCAACTTTCTTCACTAATGTTTATATTTAGGTCGCTTTCCCATGTCTCTCTCATACTATCATTGGTGTAATCCATATCAATTAGCAATTTATATATTTTACCAATTAACCCTTTTAATTCTATTTCCCCAGACCTAACATTACATGCTAATTTTTCAAACTCAGTTAAACCTCTGTTTAGGTCTGATTCAGTGGCTATATGAGAGTTCCAATTATTAATTGCTGCTACTTGAATCCAGTTTAAGTTCATTTGCATAAACAATTTTATCTTTTTTTTCTTTATTTTTACAAAAATCTATCCAATCCTGAAGTAGCAATTTGTTCTTACTAGTTAAAAGTATTGGAAAGGATTTTATATCCCCTAATTCTATTATGGGCGAAGTTCCCGGAGCAAGTTTATTTTTAACAGAATACCAAACATTCAACAAACTTTTTAAAATTTTATTATCATTGTTAAAAGTATTACTTTTCCAACTTATTCTTTCATACCAGTGCCTTTCATACCAATACCAATGCCCACTGTTTGCAGTGCTTTCTAGGGCCTTTCTGAATTCACTCTCCAGAATGTCTGGTTCAAGTTCAAATTTCTCATTATTGTTATCAGGAGTGTTGAGGTCCTTTTTGTAGAGTTCCTCTGTGTACTCTTGCCATCTTTTTTTGATCTCTTCTGCTTCAGTTAACTCTTTTCCATCTTTGTCCCTTATCATGTTCATTTTTGCTTTAAATGTTCCCTTGATTTCCCCAATTTTTTTGAAAAGATCTCTAGTCCTGCCTCTTTTGTTGTTTTCCTCCATTTCTTTGCACTGTTTCCTTATCTCTCCTTGCTTTTCTTTTAAATTCTGTATTCAGATGGTTGTATTTTTTCCTTTCTCCTTGGACTTTTGCATTCCTTCTTTCCTCTGCTATTTTAAGAGCCTCATCAGACAACCACTTTGCTTTCTTACACTTCTTTTCTTTTGTTATGGTTTCTCTTGCTGCCTCCTGCATGATGTCCCGCGTCTCTGTCCATAATTCTTCTGGTACTCTGTCTATCAGGTACAGGACATTAAATCTGTTCATGACCTCCACCGTGTATTCTTTAGGGATGTTGTGTAGGTCATATCTGCCTGGTCTAATTGTTTTCCCCATTTTCTTTAGTCTAAGCCTGAATTTTGCGATCAGTAGGTTGTGATCTGAGCCACAATCTGCTCCAGGTCTTGTTTTTGCTGACTGAATGGAGGTTCTCCATCTTTGACTGCAGAGTATGTAATCAATCTGATTTCGATGCTGGCCATCTGGTGATGTCCATGTGTAAAGTCGCCTCTTGTGTTGCTGGAAGAGGGTGTTTGCTATGACTAGTGCATTCTCTTGGCAGAACTCTATCAATCTTTGCCCTGCTTCATTCTGTGTTCCAAGACCAAACTTGCCTGTTATTCCATTTACTTTTTGATTTCCTACTTTGGCATTCCAATCTCCTAAGATAATGTGGACATCATTTCTTGGTGTCTGTTCTATGAGGTGTTGTAGGTCCTCATAGAACTGGTCAACTGTGGCTTCATTTGCACTAGTGGTTGGTGCATAGACTTGGATTACAGTGATATTGAAAGGTTTGCCTTGGATTCTGACTGACATCATTCTATCATTTTTGATGTTGTATCCCATTACTGCTTTCCTCATTCTTTTGTTGACAATTATGGCTACTCCATTTTTTCTGAGGTTTTCTTGCCCACAGTAGTAGATATGATGGTTTCCAGAGCTGAATTCACCCATCCCTGTTCATTTTAATTCACTGATGCCCAGGATGTCAATGCTTATTCTTTCCATCTTGTTTTTAACCACTTCCAGTTTTCCTTGATTCATAGACCTCACATTCCATGTCCCTATGCAGTATTGTTCCCTGCAACACTGTATTTCTCCTCCCCCTTTCGTATCCCTCCCCCTTTTCAGATCTGCTGTGCTGAGCATCCCCTTGTTTTGCCTTTTGTTTTGGTCCATAGGGTTCTCTTGGCAAACTTTGTGGCGTGCCTTGCCGGTCTCTACGCCAGTCTTTTCCCATCACACATGTTATCACAGTTTAAACAGTTTTAAAACAAAGTATTATCATGCACAATATCACAGTTTATCACATAGTATCAAAGTAAAAGTTGAACTAATTAATGAAAGGGAAAGAAAGAAAGAAAGAAAAAGTCCACTATATCAAGTCTCTATGTAAGTCAGTTTCTTGTACAGTCACTATGTCAGTTGCCATAAGCCATCTATGTTTAGTCAACTATATAATTTCAGTTCGATTACTTATCCTTTGCATGCACGCAGCAGCTCTTGCCTCCCTTCGGCCGCATGGAGTTGGTCAAAGGTGCTGGCTCAGGCCTCGCTGTGATGGTGGTTGTGGATGGTATCTCCTGGGGGTGGTCGGGGGTCTCCTGAGGTGTCCTTCTCTCTGGCCCCAGGTTATTGGATGGGGGGGGAGGGGCAAGATCCTTTACTCACCTCCCCCTTGGGCCTCTCTGGATGGCAAATGGGCAGTAGAGCTGGGCCTTCCTGAAGCCTTTTCTTCCTCTCCAGGCCCAGGTCTTTGGATGGGGAGGAAGGGGCAAGATCCTTTGCTCACCTCCCCCATGGGCCTCTCTGGATGGAATTCTTGGGGTTCTACTGTACAATAAATATTCTGCATCTCTTCGGTAGGAAAGGTAATTCTTTTTGGCTGCTACTTTGTAATGCGTGCATTACCTTTAAAGTCCTGCAGAACTATTTCATGCCAGTACTATTGGACTCTGTAACAACTTCTTGGAGGGCCCTAGTGGTTAAGACACTGTAGATGATGACAGGAAAGTCAGCAAATCGAGACCAGAGTACTGCACAATGGACTGAGCTCCTGTTGTTTGTTCCAGCTCCTGCTAACCTAGCAGCTGGAAAGCAATAAATTGCAAGTAGATAAATAGGCACTGTTTCAACAGGAAAGGCAACAGCTTTCCATGCAATCTGGCATCTAGTCATGCCTGCCACATGACCACAGAAACCTCTGCAGACACAGACAATGATTATAAACAGATAAGCACTGCCCCCTAGAGTTTGACACAACTGGCTTTCGAGCAAGGAAGAACTTTACTAACAGCTTCTTCAACACTGTAAATGTCAGCTCCCTCTTAATCTGGTGCTAGATCAGAAGATCATTTCTTGCCTGTTTTCATCTTGGCTTGTTTGCCATGTAATGATTGTACATAAGCTTCTTCATCTCCCATATGATACCATGCACAGGATGCACCTTATGCTGGCAAGAGGAAATGCTGTTGATGTGGCCCAATATTGGGCAGATGTCACCTAGCCCTTTTTAATTCTATTTGGTTTTTAGATGTGAATAATTTTAGCTTTGTATGTACATTATAATATGCTGGTGCTGCACCTGACACGAATAAAGAAAGCAATTAAAGGGCTAGCCAATGATTCAGAAGACCAAGGTTCACACCCTTACTCAGCCATTCAGCTCTCTGGGTGACCTTGGACCATTCACGCTCTCTCAGTTTCATCTACCTCACATGGCTTTCCCATGGATGAAGCAGCAGGCAGAAGAGCCATATAGACCACCACCACCCTTCAACTCTCTGAAGGAAAAACAACATATAAGTAGAGCAAATCAATAAATAAATTTACTCTTCTATGCTTGATACCAAGTACAAATCTGCTCTTCACAGCATCACACTATGATAGTAATGGCTGCCATACCAGGGATGCCAGGAAATGAAGTTTTCACAACCCTGTAACTCAACTGTTAAGGAACAAAGTTCATATGGGAAGAAGTGGCGGCCTTTGGGTGGTAATTGTGCCCTTGAAACCTTGTGTTTACCTTGCTGCAGTTATTTGTAAGCGGGACTCCCTTTGAAGTGATAGGTGGGCAAACTCCAGGGATGTAGGGCCAATTTACAGTCTCTCAACTTCAGCTATACTGGTCCCCCATAAGAATATCAGATATAATTTGAAAGTTTATTTCTGTTTTTGTAAGACTCCTAATGGGAAGGGGGACTGAGGCTTTAAAAAAGGCCTGGAGGAGTGCCTAATTTTAAAGGAGAATTGTAACTCCTGCCCCCAAGAGTGGCAATCTATCTATCTGTCTATCTCTCTGTCTTTCTTTCTCTCCCCCTCCCTGATTCTTTTTATGATAAGAGTTTGATAGGGTTTGAGGTTGCATGGACAAGTAGAATGCATGTACATCCCCCTTTCCCCCCATTTTTCACAGTCTTATAAACTCTTACCTCCATTTTCTGTTGTGAGTGTTATCCTTCAATGTGTAGTCACAAAGGAAGTTTGTGTTTGCGTTTGCAACAGGCATGGGAGGGCGAGGGTGACGCAGCTGTCCCGGATCTCCGGGGCCGGTGGAATGGGTCCCGGAGCAGGCAATGCAGTGGCGGAGGCAGCAGCTTCGGCGTCTGCTCCTCTTATCTCCCCCCCCGGCAACAGGCACGGGAGGGCAAGGGCAACGCAGCTGTCCCACATCTCCGGGGCCGGTGGAGTGGGTCCCGGAGCAGGCAACGCATGAAAAAAAGAGAGAATCCCTTATTAGACCCTCACATAATGACGTTGCTTGGTTCCCCAAGTAGCGTCGCTATAGGGGAAACGTGTGGTTTTCAATGGCAGTTGCACCATCTAGCGGCAAAAAAACTGTCATTATCCACACAATGGCGTTAAAAATCTGTCATTAATCCGCACAACAACGTTTTTTCGTCGTTGTGCAGATAGTCACATGGCAAGTGACGACACGCCGGTAAGTGGAAATGACGCTATTCACATGCGTCGTTAATCGAGGGTTCGCTATCATGCTTTATGTGGTTAGTTTCCAGGTTTTAATTCAAATCCCTCTGTCCCCAATCTGATGCAAATTGTAGGATAATAGCCAATGTGGTCAACCACCAAATTAGGTCATTGCTAAACTCAGGGTTCAACCACTCATCATGATACAGCTTGATTCTGCCATTTTGGAGAGCCGATTCCATTCAAAGGGGCAAGCTAGATCAGCAATGTTACTCCATGCAAGGCAGTTTTGTTAGATTGCTCCTCAAACATTTTTGTATACCCCTTTATCAAAATTGATTCCAGGCTGATTTACAACAATTTTAGAATGTTACCAATTAAAATGCAATAAGTGAAACCGAGCGTCATCTGACATGGTACAATGAGAACTTCCATTATGACTAATTTCATCAGATAAGGACATAACAAATTAACAAGATAAGGAATTAAAGCCATCTGGCTGTTTGGGTATTGGCAGGATATGCAGCATTGAATCAGTCTCCATGATAGCCTTCGTTTGCACTCCAATGTTATTGACTTCACTGAATGAAGATTAGATTGAGCTGCCATCAAAACATTGTTTTTTTAATCCAAAAGGTCCATTTAACTATTTGTGCATCTCAATTTGGTCTGGTATTGTTTGAATACAACTCTCTCACCACCACTACAGAGCTCAGCCCTGCTAAAACATGAGGAAACATGATTCTGACTTCACACTCTTCCTCTAAATTTTGAAATTGTGTTTCATGTTATACTCTGCTTTAGAAAAATAAGATAAATTCTACAAAATGCTTATTTCATGATGAATTCTGGAAGGCTGAATATCTATGTTTTCAAAGACTTGGCAGTACATTTAAGTACACCCAACTTGGCTGGATAGCTCAGAGAGTTAAGTATCCGGCTTGGTAAACTACTTCTGAGGGCTGCAGTGGCTTAGTGGTTAAGGCGCTGAGCTTAATTTAATTTAATTTTAAAATTTGTATTGCCGCCCCCTCGCCAAAGTGACTCTGGGCGGCTCACAACAAAACCATAAAAGACAATAAAAACACCCATAAAATCCCATCCCCATTAAAAACCCATCCACCCCAACAGTAAAAAGAGGGAGGATCTTGTACAAGCCAGCAGGCGGGGGTCACACCTCCACCAGTGCCCCACACCTGCCCCACCAGCTAGGTTTTAAGACCTTTCCTGAAGGGCAGCAATTCCGTCTCCAGCCGTAGCTCTGTTGGTAGGAGGTTCCATAGGGCTAAAGAGATGAGCCCCTCTTGATGACCAGAAGGTCAGCAGGTCAGTAGTTTGAGACCCAAATGCTGCCTGACGGAATGAGATCCTGTTTCTGTCCCAGTTCCTGCCAACCTAATAGTTTCAAAGCAGGAAATTACAAGTAGGTACATAGGTACCACCTTGGCAGGAAAGGTAATAGCGTCCCATGCACTCCAACATCTAATTATGCCTACCACATGACCATGGAAACATCTGCAGACACAAACAGTGCAGGCTCTTTGTCTGTACACAGAGATGAGCACTGCCCCCTGAAGTCGGACATGGCTGGCTTTCAAGCAAGGAACACCTTTCCTAAAACATCGGTGTTTTTATCTGTCATCATACACCAATGGTGTGACTTGGTGCATAGCAAGAAATTTAAATTCTTATTTAGTTATGTGTCATTATGTTGGACCAAATTTATAACAACCCTAATAGGTCTCTCAAGGTAAGTGAGATATTTAAGGAGCGGCGTTACCTGTTTCATACCCCCAGTGAGTTTCCATGGCCAAACAAAGATTTGAATTCTAGGATCCTAACCTGTCTTCTACACTATGCTGGGTACTCTTTAATTTCTTAATAGGTGGCACTTCCTCACTAAGATTTACAGTACTGAACTTAATGCTGGTGGACATTAATAAGATTTTGGCAATGTATGTGATCAGCAAAATCAAGGTATTAAATTTTTTCTTGGGCTATAATATCTTAGGCTGTGCAGGGAAGATATCGCTTGTTTATTCACATTTTATGGCGAGAACACACTATCTGTATATAAAGAGTAGCAATTTAGGAAAACGGTGGTGTTGCTGAACCTTTCCTGCTGAGCACACACACACACACCCCAATGGAAAACACGTTCAGCCACGCGATGCTCCCCCAGACTACTCTGAACTGGCACAGTCTAGCTTTTACTGATACAGGAAGAAAATACTGCACTTAAATGAAGGTCTTTAATTAGTCCAAATGCCCACACACATACTCAAACACAATTTTGCAGCCCCTGAAAACCAACCCCAATTATTTAAGTAAATTGGCACACACACACTTATTTATTTATTCCAGAACATATATCCATCAACCCCAGTGGACACATCAAAAGGACAAAAGGACAAAGATTTAGCCAGAAGATCATCAAATTGTAATACAGATATGTCAAGGGCATCTTTACTAGAGCACAAAATATAGCTTACAAATGCAGATGCTTTTCACTTACAAGAACAGGTCTCTTCTAAAGCCCGAAGTGTCTCTGATCACAATGTGAATTACCCTGGTTGTATCACATACAGCCTCCATAGGAATACATAGGAATCTCCATCCAATATTAGTTAGAATGGGCTGGATGAGCTGACCCAAGGAGATTATCATGTGCATTGGTGTTTACAACCCTATTTATTTGCCTGTTCATTTTAAAAATGCACTGCTGCATTGTTACCGTAGCAACTGCCACAACTCTCATCCCAGAAACTAGATACTTATTTTGTGTTTCAGAGCATTTTCTGACTAAAGCTCATGGATCTGCATCACAGATATATGTGCTATGTCCTCTCTAACGTATGGGTCATTCATCATATAGTTCAGCCAGGAGCTATGTGAAAACACCTACTATGAGTCAACCAATAACCACTTAGATCTCAATGTGAGTGTACTGTAGACTATTGTCATTGCCTTTGCAAATACAGTAAAACCCCTACTTATGAAAAATAAAGTCTGTTCCATAGGCTTTTGCTTAAATCAGTTTATTATGTAACTAGAAGCAAACCCATAGGAAAAATTATTTTTTACATAACTCAAAGCAAACCCATAGAGAAAATGAATTTTTTATGTAAATTTAAACAAACCCATAGGGAAATGAATTTTTACGTAACTCGAAGCAAACCCATAGGAAAAAGAATATTTATGTAACTCAAAGCAAACCCATAGGAAATCATGTAAATTGGGACATGGTTTTAGCACAAAATCATTATGCAAGTCGAATTTTATGTAACTCGAGGCATATGTAAGTCAGGGTTTACTGTATACAAACAAACAAAGTCTTTAGGTTAACAACAGCTGTAAAGAAACATGAAATTTCAAGGAAGCTAAATTATCAAATCTTATACATTATGAGAATATAGTAACGGTCTCAGTTGCTCGAAAGCCAGTTGTGTCCAACTCTTGGGGAAGGTGTTTATCTCCATTTACAGAGGGGTTTTCATCCTTTTCAAGCCGTAGGCTGGACCATGCCCCCTCAGACTTCTGAGTAGGCTGGACTGGTGGTTCCCCTGCCGTAAACGCTGCCGTAAAATGTGTCCGCAGCTGTCGCAAACAAATTTATGACAGCTGAGGGTGCATTTATGGCTGTAGTAAATGTGTTGGCTTCCGGTGGCAGTGGCGACGATAACATGGGCCACGTGAAATGGTACCATGGGCCAGGGCTGGTTAACAACCCCTGGTTTACAGCCAAAGAGCCAGCACTGTCTCTCTCTGCAGATGTTTCCATGGTCATTTTAGCAGGCATGACTAGATGCTAGCACACATGGAACTCTGTTACCTTTCCCACTGAAGCCACACCTAATTATCTACTTGCAATTTCATACTACTAGATTGTCAGGAGATGGGACAGAAAACAGGCACTTACTCCATCGCGCAGCACTCAGGTATCAAACAGCTGACCTGCTGACCTTTAAATAATAATAATAATTTGTGATACTATTATCACAAATAATGATTCACTGTTTTATTCCAGATTCAGTTTTCCTCCTCTTGTCTTCACGCTTTGTTTTATTCCTATGGAGCATTTAGAACTGGGTCAGAAACATTTTTTTAAATTCTCTGTCAGACAGCATGAGACTACAGGAGAAATATGTGTGTTCGCCTGTTGCAGCAAAACATCAAAGCACCTTAAAACCTAACAAATTTATTATGACATGAACGTCCATGGACTACAGCCTGTGAAGTAGGCTCTGACCCATAAAAGGTTGAAGCCACACAATACATTTGTTTATCCTGTTTGCTCTTTTGCATGATTTGCAGGAACCTTTAGTAAAACTATCAGGTCAGTACACAATAGGAATAAGAAACCACCAGTATAAAAGATAATATCACATATAAGCTATGAAGAATAAAAGCCCAAAATAAAAATTATATGAAACTTCAGCAATGCATAAGAAAAACACCATGTAGGGACTGAAATCCCTAACTAAGCTGAATCCAGAGTAGGCTCATTAAATCATTGGGGGTTTGGTGCATGAACACTTATGTACGTTCCATTGATTCAATGGGCTTATTCTAGTTACAACTTATTACAAGCTTTCAACCAGTATAATGATACTACTCTTCTGTGGAACAGACTTTGTTTGATGCCAAGACACCAGCCAAATGATTGCAGCCTCATTGTGTGTGGGGTAACACACAGTCCCTTGCTTGAAAACTGGTCATATCCAATTCTAGCGTTCAGTGCTCTCCTCTGTTTATACCCAAAAAGAGAGCACTGTCTGTGTCTATCAATGTTTCCATGGATATGTGGCAGGCATGACTGGAAACTACTATCCCATCTAAGTGGTACCTATTTGTCTACTTGAAATTTCTTGCTTTCAAAATGCTAGGTTGGCAGGAGCTGTGGCAGAGACTGGAGCTCAGTCCATTGTGCAGCACTTGGATCTCGAACTGCTGACCTTCCAGTCATTAAGTTCAGTGCCTTAACCACTAAGCCACCCTGTTTAACCAGTAATGTAACAGGTTTGTTTAATCTAACAGTGTTTGTTATTTATAGTAGGTTATCCTGCTATGACAATAGAGTAGACCATATTGCCAGTGACTAAATGCCAATCGTCAAGTGGCAGCTAACTAACCTGACCACCATGAGGACTAAAGGCCTTGGGTGGCGAAGTCCACAGGGAAGCGTGATGGTCCCCAAGTGGATTAAATCCCATTTGAATCCACTTGATGGCGGGCAGCAGCTTCATCAATACTGGGTGTCACCCTGCGATGCAGAAGGCAAATGGAAGGCCACTGCATTATGTTGTTCCCAGGACAATCTTCATGGCTAATTGCCATGATGATTGCCAATATTCGGAGTTGGATACGGCACAAGAAAAAGAACAATATTTCCCTGTAATCCTACAGCAGTCATTGACAATTTGGTTAAGTAAATACTTCAGATCAAGTATATGTTTCTGGTATTAGGCTGGGAGCAAAACAGAACAACATGAAATTAAATGAAGTACAGACTGCAGGTTTGAACATTGTTAGGCAGGAACATTGAGAAATTCAGTTTGGTTCATTGCCCCCACCCCCAGAATTTATCAAAATTTCCATGTTTTTGTTGAGCTTATAGAAGGCAATCATGTTTCTCTCTCTCTGTAAAAGTCTCAGAAAGTTAGTAACTTAGTACCCTCTTGCAACCATCATTTGCTTGAGATTTTCTTCTTCCTGCTTTTTGCAACTATGATGAAGTGAACTGCTGTACAGTATTATATTTTTTGCCAACTACCTGACAACTTTATTTGAACACAAGCCTTGTAAGTAAACATTGTTTCCTTTTTCTAAAGCTGTGCCTAAGTATTTGGACTAAGAGAAAAGAAAAGGGGAATTTAGAAGGGTTGGCATTTCAAAGTATTAATCCTTGGGGACACACCAGCTGCACCACTCTGCAAATATTATTCAACAATTCTGACACCATTCCTGTGGTGAGAAATTGAATTTAAAACAGTCTGATTGTGGGAGGAGCCAAAAATGAAAGATTCATCCACCCAACCCCAAGGCTTTTTAGATGTATAACTCCTTAATCTCTGGATGTGAATCCCTACAAGCTGAATCATGTTTGGGTTGCTACTTCTTTTCTTCTGAGACACTCCTGACCATTATCAGCCATGGGAGAGAAATTTATTTCATTTCATTTTTGAAGCATTTACTAACATTTTCAGACTTCATATTTGGGACAGAATGAACTTGATGTGTGAAAAATGCAAAGACAGTATAACATGAAAGTGCCAGATTTTTCTGTTCCCATTTAGGTCAGGATAAATCTAAACAGGATTTCCCCACATTAATGCTTACACCAGATTGTCCTGAGAGAGACTTGTACCTTAGCAACTGGCTTTAGGCATTCTCAGGGTTTGCAGAAGATACATGAGGTTTGAGTTCCAGAGTAATTTTTCAGCTGAATCCCTTACTGAAAACTGTATGTTTGACTTCCTTTCTCTACAAACTGTGACCTACCTCCACTTGTCTTGATCAAGATTGACAAACTGGCCGCGCTCGACAAACTCATCAATTTCAATTGTTATTGACGGCACCAAAGAGTAAATGTGGCTGTCTCCCAAAGAGGATCTTACTTAAACTTTGCAAGCAACGTGCAGCCACAGTGATATATTGGGGGTGGGGAGGTTTTGAGATAAATATGGTTTAGAAATCAGTGGTTCCCAACCTTTTTTTGGCCATGCCCCACCTAGGTAAAGGTAAAGGTTACCCTTGCTCGAAAGCCAGTTGTATACAACTCTAGGGTCAGTGCTCATCTCTGTTTATAGCCAAAGAGCCAGCTCTGTCTTACATTTTCAGATGTTTCCATAAACATGTGGCCGGCATGACTAGACACTGGAGTGCATGGAATGCTGTTTACCTTCCCACCAAAGTGGTACCTGTTTATTTACTTGCAGTTTCTTGCTTTCAAATTGCTAGGTTGGCAAGAGCTGGGACAGAGACAGACGCTCACTCTGTCATGCAGTACTTGGGTCTTGAAATGCTGATCTGCCGATCTTCCAGTTGTCAAGTTGAGCATCTTAACCACTAAGCCACTGCAGTCCGTATGTCCCACCTAAGCATCTATAAAATCCTGACCCCTCCCATTCCATGACATATAATTCTTGTTATGCAAAAAAGTGAACTCCTGTTCACGTGGAGGAATCCTAAAAGGCCATTCAATGTCAATAACACATTCTTGAATTGCCCCCCCCCCCCATTTTTTTAAAATAATAATCAGATTGCCCTATCGTGGGGTGGGTGCCCCACATTGGGAACCATGGGTTTAGATAGAGGAAAGGCAATGTTGGTCTTCCACTGGGATTCCTCCCAATCTGCTGAGCAATGAAGGTGTTTTATACTGGGCGATCTAGTCCCATTATTTTCTTTGTTCACAAGGCATTCAGATTCTCTGGGTTAAAAGTGTGTGTGACCAATGATGTAGTCACAAATAGCTGAAACTCTAGCATACAGAACATGGCTGTACTAGGAAGCTATAGATCCTTCCCTCTTTGGTCAGGGTGAAAACCACAACACCATTGTTGTGCCAATTATACCTTTGCATCTAAAATAAAGCTGTCACTTAGAGTTGTTCACTTCTGGCAACAATCAGGATCAAGGACCATATTTAGTAATTAATTTAAATATACAGTGGTACCTCACTTAAAGAGCATAATATGTTCCACGGGATTGCTCTTTAAGCGAGTTTGCATTTTAAGTGAAACACCATTGTAAGTGACCAATTGTGACTTCTGGTGGGGGGTGGCGGGGGACTGCGAATCTCAGGTTAGTTGTTAAGTGAGTTTTTAGTTGGTTTTAGTTGTTAAGCGAGGCGACCATTCAGAGAAAATTCTGCTCTTTAAGTGAGTTAGTCTCTAAGCGATGCACTCTTTATGTGAGGTTTTACTGTACTAGATTTTCCCAGTAATTGGGACCAAAAGGGACATAGTAGTAGGAAAGGTAACAACCAGCCAAGAGGTCCTTCTCTTTCATCTTCACCAAATCAGTTTCTAAAGATGGCAGGAGTGAAGAATTGCCTCTCTTTAATAATACCATGGCCCAACGTTACTTCTTCTTCTTCTGTATCTGTATCTGTATATTGGCAATTCTCATGGTGATAGGCCATGAAGACTGTCCTGAGAATATAATGCAGTGGCCTTTCATCTGTCTTCTGCAATGTATCACCGATCCAGTTCCACAAGTCACTTTCTGGTCCTGAGCCCTTTTGGCACACAAGGTCCTCATAAGCTCCAGGCCAGTATTGATGAAGCTGCTGCCCTCCCTCAAGATGGATCCAAGTGGGATTTCATCCACTTGGGGACCATCACCCTTCCCTATGGACTTCGGCACCCAAGTTCATTATTTATTTTATTTATTTATTATTTATTTTGTCCAATTTATATAGCCACCCAACTCGAAACGACTCTGGGCGGCTCACAAAGTTAACACTGTCTAAAACTTAAAACCCATAAGAACCCAATTAAAAGTACTACAAAAATGTGTTGTTGTTCAGTTGCACAGTCGATTCCGACCCTTTGCGACCTCATGGACCATTGTCCTCCAGGCACCCCTGTCTTCCACCATCCTCCTCAACCCGCCCAGCTCTGTGCCCATTGTGTCTACAATACCATCTAGCCAGCTCATTTTTGGACACCCCCTTCTTATTTGTCCTCAACCTTTCCCAGCATCAAGGCTTTCTCAAGTGAACCCTCTCTTCTCATTTGATGTCCAAAGTACTTTAGCTTCATCTTTGCTATTTGACCTTCTAAGGAGCAGTCAGGATTGATTTCTACAAAAACTACCCAACAGCTAAAAGAGTGAGGGAGTGATATTGCTATATCAGCCAGCAGGTGGGAGTAACCACATCACCAGTTCCCCACACCTGCTTTGCCAGCCAGGTTTTTGGCTCTCATTCATCCTCCGGGTTGTCAGGTTAGTTAACGTCCGCCTGACACTCGGCGTTGAGTCGCTGGCAGTATGGTCTACTGTATTACCATAATAGGATAACCTGGCCAGACTGGCCAAATTTGCATAGGGCTTTGAAATCACCAGCAGTTTGAATTGAGTATAGATGAGGACCCATAGGCATTAAAGCAGTTGTATGAGAGGGGTTGTACTTTCATGTAACAGGTCACAGCCAACAGTTTTGTTGACAATAGTGATGTGGAGGATACTCAAAAGATTTCTCAATGATTTTCCAAATCTTTCCATGGCAAGATTCCTTGGCAAGATATTCTCCTGGATCGTTGTGTGAAGAGTTCAAGAACATCTCTTTTGTTTCTCATACTCAAAAGATTTCTCAATGATTTTCCAAGTCTTTCCATGGCAAGGCTCCTTGGCAAGATGTTCTGCATCTTTGTGTGAAAAGTTCAAGGCCGCCACCTCCTTCTTTCATGCATTGATAGAGAAACAGTTGAATTGAAACCATGGTTGAAGCAAAATTCAAATAACTATTTTGATGACATATGAAGAAGAACATGCTGATGGTTTGAGTTGTTCCGCAGTGGGACAGAGTGTTCCAGAGATAGTGAGTTCTCCTCCTCTGAAGGATTTTCCACAGAGGTTGCATGGCAGTCTGTCAGAGATTCACTCAAGGGGTTGGACTAAAAAAAAAAAATCCTTTCAACTCTACAGGTTTATGATTCTATGAAAATAAAGTTAGTCTGCCATAAAAAAGGGTTTGGAACATTTATTTGTTTTAATGAGAGTAAGTAGAAAGACACGCTGAACCGATTCACTACTATGCAACAATGGGAGAATGTTCTGGTTCATTCTCTCATTTTCATTACATCATTAGACTTTCAACACTTTACCATATTATCGAGCATCCCCCCCGCCCCCGCCCTTCCTCAGTTTGCCATGATGAAGCAACTATTGAAAGGCAAATGAGAGAAATTTATTTATTTAAACAAGAAAACAAAAAAAGCATCTACTTCTTGATTAGCCCATTGGCATCCAGTGTTTGGATGCAGGCCTCCATTTTTAATTCCACAAATTTTAATTTTGTGCTGTTCTAACCCATGCCAGTCCCACCAATCTTTTTAATGTCATCTAATTTGCAATCTTCCTCTACTCTTTCTCTCATTCTAAGGTCAGCTTTGATGTATCTCTTTATTGCATCACACCTTTGCATCTCTCACAGTATGTCCATTTTAATGATTTATGTCTATTATTATTTTTCTTTTGGCGAATATATTTGTTTCATACTTCTCTGTTTGTCTGATATTTAACATCTGAATTTCCATTGATCTTTGAGGTTTTTGTGAGTGTTTCCATTATGGATTTTGTTAGAGGTCTTTGCAGCATAGATAACACTTGGCTACACATATTGATTGTAACTGATCTTAATTTTAAAGGAATGTATTGGTGTTTAAGGATTTTGCTTTGTTTATAAAAAGCTGATTATGCACGTCTTATCCGAATCTTTAATTCTTCTTTCTGATTATATTTCCTGTACTGTATTATCTGCCCCACATAAATATTCTTATACATCTACTGTCTACTGTATATATCTCTAAAACAGAGGTGTGGTCTTGTATGTGCTCAATAGGCTTCCATACCCCTGGACAGATCTCGCTGAAACTTGCCACACACCTACCTTGGCCTTGTTAGATCAGCACAGGGGTGGGGCAAACCCCATTTTGGGGTTTATGCCCCCAAAAAAGGGTCACAAAGGGGACTCCTCGATGGGACAAAATGCCAGGAAAAGCGATAGTGTGCACACGCCCCACAGCTTCCATTTTGGCCCGGGCCAGAGGGGGTGGCCATGAGCTCCATGGCTAGGGGTTGTTTGTTGTTGTTCAGTTGCACAGTCGATTCCAACCTTTGGCGACCCTATGGACCATTGTTCTCCAGGCGCCTCTGTCCTCCACCATCCCCCTCAGCCCTCCCAGTTCTGTGCCCATTGTGTCTACAATACCATCTAGCCATCTCATCTTTGGCCTCCCCTTTCTTCTTTTTCCCTCCACCTTTCCCAACATCAAGGCCTTCTCAAGTGGCTAGGGGTGGGAAGTGGGAACAAAACACTTTCTTTACAGAAAAAACAGCCCGATAAAAGCCATGAGCTCCACGGCTGAGGTGAGAATGCGGGCTCCTACTCTTGCTGCGCCCAGGCTGGAGGGGTGGGAGGGGCCATGAGGACACACACACACACCACTCCTGCCAGATCCACCGGGGAGGGTGGCTGCGGCCGGAGTCCTGGGCCAAAGCCCTCTTACGGGGCCGGATAAGAACAACCCAGGAAGGAGAAGAGGGTGCCAGCCCTTCCCGCCCCGTCTTTGCTCCCCTTATAACACCCCACTGCCTTTGCCATCCCCCTACCTCCCCCTGCATCAGAACTGGAGCCTTGTTATTTGGGGCCGATCCCATTGGAGTGGAGGAGAAAGGGGGTTCGGACAGTCTCCTCAGAGCAGGGCTTTCTCTCCCTTGCCTGTTGGAGCCACCTGGCAAGGAGGGAAGCCTGCTGGCTGGGGAGGGGGGAGGGGGACCCTGGGGATTGTGACTGTTGAATTGAAAATGGGGGACTGCGGTGGTGGTGGTGGTGGTATGTGGCTGCATTTTCTCACTCTTTCCTCCAGAGCAAGGTATAAAACAGCGGAGAGGGTGGCATATAATTCCCTCCTCTCCCAGCAGCTAGCCATCGGCGAGACAGGGAGGGGAAAATAAAAACCTGAGCAACGCCAAGTAATCAGCTGGTATTCTATAAGATTTTAAAAAACCACACACACACAAACACACAGAGAGAGAGTTAGCTAGTCTTTATGGAGTTCTTATTCTGTCTTTTGATCCATAAAAAGTGGGGGAAAGTAATCTTCAGATACATGTAAGTAATTTGGATAAAGGAAATTGCATATCTCCCTCATTGTATCAATACAGTGCCTGTTTTAGTTTCTAAGCATTTCTTCAGATGACCACATGCTTACCTATCCTAGATACTCTGGTGCCCTGTAAGATCTACATAGAACATGACCCAGAATAGCACACAACATTGGGAAAGCTCAAACACTTTTTGTCACGCAAAAGGCCTTTAAAAGCATAGGGAAAATATGTTTCCAGTAGAGTGACAGAGATGGGAGCTCCATCTGGTTTCTGTTCTTATTACTTGTGTTGGCTTCCTCTGTTGTTGTTGGCAAGTTGTTAATTTGGCTGTGTCTCAGTTGGGATAATTAATTGCATTAAGGCTTTTTTAAAGCAGCTTGAATAAATGATGTATACTGCGCCTGCTGCCTGCTCAACACCCCAGAATAAGTCTCCTTGCGGTACAAAGGACTATTATTAAATTTAAGGGAGGAAATTAGTAACAGTCAAGGTCCTCTCTCCTGAGCACTCTGCGGGAAGATCCGGTTGTACACACAGGCTGTTTTGCAGTCCTGAAAAGTGCTTCCTTGATATGGGAAGTTATTTCTGAACATTCATGCTCAATACACATTCACATACTTTTCTTCAGGTTCTGATGTGGCACAGAAGGTTTGCCAGGGTACCAGTTACAGCCTGAGAGGATTCTTATGGTGCCCTAGGTCTCCAGCCAAGGGACACAGATCTCAGGTCAATCAGACTCAGGAGAAAGATTGGTTTTTTTTTTCCGGGGGGAAGGGTTGTGGTTTGAACTGATTTTAAAAATTTGACATCCATTTCCTCTCATTTCCAGCTTCTGCCAAGGGACATTGCCTCAATGCAAAGGTGTTTGCATGTATGTTGCACTACCTCACTGACAGTGCAGCAGTGGAAAAGAACCAGTGGAGATGTGTTTGCAGCTCTGTTTTGCCTCTCCTCTGCACGGACCATGAGTCCGCGCAAAGGCATCTCTGTCATAACCTCTACTTAACAGGGGAAAACTCTGCAATTTGATTTTTGGGACTATTCCCTTAACCACTTTATTCTGTGTGATAATTTGTAATTTTCACTTAATAATCTGCCCATCACCTCTCTCTTTTTTTCATTTTACCTTATCACTCCTTTTTGGAGCCATGAGCAGAACATGCTTCTTCCTTGTCTAGGCTAGGCGTGAACCTGCCAAAATGAAGCCACCTTTTGATGAGTTCATTCTGCAGTTCCTTTCGCCTGACCTAGTATGAGAAAGATTAGTTGGAAACGTAATGTTGCCGTTACCAGGATCTGCCCAATTGTGGTTCAAAAATACCACAATCTTCGAGGAGGCTTTTTTACACATATCCCAGCAGAACATGCTTATAAATGAAGAATGCATGAATATGACCTTAACAAAGAAGACATAGACTTAGATCCTCCCATGCTATGTAGCATACTGGGCAGCAAAAAGAAACCTGACAGAAGAAATTCAGACTCTTGTAGGGTCAAGGGCTTTTCTAGTCTAGCACTTTTCCATACAGTGTTCAAGAGATCCCTCTGGGAAGCCCTGCGGCAGAATATGAAGCCAGTGACATCCTGTCATTCATGTTCCTCCAAAACTCAGAGGCATAGTTATTGATTAACTCATTCAATTCATTCATTTGTTCATTTGTTTACTTGTTCGTTCAGTTTCTATAGAATCCATCTAACTGGAGGGGCGCAACCTTTTTGCGCCATGGGCCTGACCACACTCCTGGAACAGCTGAGCGGGCCAGACCACACATCCCAGAAGCAGATGTGGGCGTATGGCTGTCGTAAATGTGCCCACTTCCACATCAACCATGGGCTCGTTTGCGCATGAACAGGTGTGTTTTATGCCTGACATAAACATTCCCCTCATCCACTTCCAGTTGCAAGAGAGATAGCAACAGGGCAGATGGAATGGCATTGGGGGCCAGGTCTGGCCCACAGGCCATAGATTGGGAATACCTGATCTAACCAATCCGTCACTCTGGGTGGCTCACAGCAAGAAAACAGCATAAACAGCAAAGACAACACCATAAAAGAATATGCAGAAATGAAAATACTCATAAAACTAATAAATAATAACACATAAAACAACCTCATTGATGGCAGCCGAAGCCAAAAATAATTTCAACGGAGGACAAAATCAGTCTAGTGGCAGAATATTATGAAATGGCTCCTTTAAAAGTTCCTTTTCCCACAAGCTTGTGGAAAGCTTGATGTGTTGGAACCTGACAAATGTGATTGGATAAGCTGCTCCACAACATTGGGGTCATAATAGGAAAGGACTGGGATATTCTGGTAGTATTCTGAGCTTTCTTTGTGTGGGCACTCTCAGCCCACCAGTCTAGGGAAAATATGTTGTCTGGGCATGATTCATCAAAGACAAGTGTTCCAGCAGAGGTCAAGGTCTCAAACTGTTTAGGGTTCTGTATGTTAACATGAGGGACTCCAGTGGCTTACTGGTTAAGTTGCTGAACTTGATGGCTGGCAAGTCAGTAGTTCAAGACCTGAGTACTGCACAACAGAATGAGTTCCTGTGTCTGTCCCAGCTTCTGCCATCCTACCAGTTCAAAAGCAAGAAATTGAAGTAGATAAATAGGTACCACTTCGGTGGGAAGGTAAACAGTGTTCCGTGCACTCCGGTGCCTGCCATATGTCCATGGAAATGTTTGCAGATGCAGACAGCGCTGGCTCTTTGGCTATAACCAGAGATGAGCACCTCACCCTAGCGTTGGATATGACTGGCTTTTTAGCAAGGGCGACCTATGTTAATATGAGGACCTTGAGTCAGACACCAAAACCTACAGGTAGCTAATGCAGGTGAGCCAGGGTCAGGAAAATGTGATCAAACCTCTGCAACTCTGACATCAATGTATACCCTTTGAACATGAAATTTGTATATAACCATAAGAACTCAGAGCTTTGAAATTTTCCTCTATGAATCTCCTAAATTTCCTTCGAAAGACATCTAAACTAGTAACCTTAAGCAAACCTTGTGGCAGAGAATTCCATAATTTGTGGAGATAGGTTACTTAGGGTGTCCAACAAGTCTCTTTTATGGAGGATGAACCTCCATTTTAAGGGGTTTGAGAGTATAATATTTCTTTTGAAGCAGTCTTCCATTTGAATTGCTGTCCAACCCAAGCCTGATTAATATATAAGAGGCCTTGAATTTACCCATTCATACTTAGCAACATCTGACCAGCAAACAAAGATACCTGTTCATTGTCTTCCCTACATGAATGAAATGCATTGCAATCCTGTTGAAATTATAAAAATCAATTCTAATTTTGAATCTGTAGGTATGAATAGCATTTGCAGTTTTAGCAAATCAGTATCCCACATGCATTCTGATTGTAGCTAAGTTAATCATCACAGCAACTGAGGCCATTTTGCCTCTATGTACTGTATGTCTTCTTCTTTTTGAAATATTTCATTAGATTACTTTTTAGCTTTAAATCCATATGTGAAGTTCAAATGAGGAAATTTAAAAAATCACAGGTACCGTATTTATTCGAGTATAACGCGCAAAATTTTATACCCAAAAAAGAAATAAAAGTTTGGGTGCGCGTTATACACGAGGACTGGGTGCGCCTCTTTTAAACGAGCCTCAAGGGTAGGCACGGAGCACGCCACGGCCCTCCTCCCAGGCGGCGGCAGGCGGCCAGGTCCCGCTGCCGCCGCCGCTCACCTGCACGCACCCGCCGGGACGAGAAGGGAACCCTCCGGGGGAGGCGCTAACGCCAGCCACCCGCGCTACCCGGGCCGCGCGACTCAAGAAGCCGGCGCCGGGTAGGCACGGAGCACGCCGCGGCCCTACCCTCCCAGGCGGCGGCAGGCGCCCAGGTCCCGCTGCCGCCGCCGCTCACCTGCACGCATAAAAAAATTTTATACCGAGGTTTCATGGAAAATTAGGGGTGCGCGTTATACACGAGTGCGCGTTATACTCGAATAAATACGGTAATTCGTTGAATCACTTTTAAAATGCACGAAGTGATAGAAGTTTCTTAGTTATTTCAAACCCTTAACATGAAGATGTTGTTACAATCAGCCTATAGTTTTGGGGGTTTTCCCCCCTTGAAGTTTCTCAGCTATTTCTTGGGCAAAAGTGTGTCTGTTTTTATATTGCTGTCACTTTCACTTATCTTCTAAGATGTCATCCCCTAGCCAGCTCTGATTTGTGATGTTGTTTTATTTACTGTGTGATCCCTGAAGGATGGGATCATCTATTTGACTAGTCCAGGTGCCAGGTAAAAATACAGCTAGTAGTTGCCCATGGAAACAATGGTACTGAACCAGATTGAGGGGGGGGGAGGAGGTGAGCATATCCATAAAATGAAAATGTGTTCAGTAAAAAAATTCTACCATGCCAAATAATCGTTATAGCTATTATTGAATGTCCTCCCACTCCCATTTACATTGAAGAAAATCAAAAGGAATGTTTATCAGTTAAAACTAGAGCTGAGACAAAGTGAAGTGCTTTTCATAATTATTTTTAATTTCACTGTGTAGTGGTCATCCATTTCCAAGGGGGGCAGGGAGCCAATCTTTTGGGAGGCTATGACAGTGGCAAAAACATATGAACTTCTTCTTCAGTAAGACTATTCAGAATTAGGCCAATGTATCCTCTAAATTGGGATCTAAGATCACTGCAGATGCTGACTGCAGCCATGAAATAAAATAATAATAATGTATGGCTATGAGAGCTGGACCATAAGGAAGGCTGAGCTCAGAAGAATAGACACCTTTGAATTGTGCTGGAGAAGACTCTTGAGAATCCCCTGGACTGCAAGGAGATCAAATCAGTCCATCCTGAAGGAAATCAACCCTGACTGCTCCTTGGAAGGACAAATACTGAAGCTGAAGCTCAAGTACTTTGGCCACCATATGAGAAGAGAGGACTCACTGGAGAAGACCCTGATGCTGGGAAAGATTGAAGGCAAAAGGAGAAGGGGGTGGCAGAGGATGAGATGGCTAGATGGCATCCTTGATGCAGTGGGTGTAGATCTGGGTGGACTACAGAAGATGGCAGATGATAGAGGAGCCTGGCATGCAGTGGTCCATGGGGTCGCAAAGGGTCGGACTCAACTGTGCGACTAAGCAATAACAACAATCCTCTGAATTGGCTTGGTCATCATAGCCAAATCTGATCGGCTGTTCTGTATGATGACACCATTGTACCAGTTCTGCAATCTTTGATTGGCTAGGAGCCTGGAAGCAGAATAATGACAAGCAGTTTTATGTTTCGTTTTTTAAACTGCCAGAGAAGGACATGAATACAAAGGTACGAACAAGGTGAGTACTGTGTGATGGAGACCGTTTCCTTCTTGCTTGCCACTAAGCTTTCATATGGAAGATGTGGAATCAGAGAACATCAAGAACAACATTAATTATATGAGAAGATCCACACAATAATTCAATGAAGAAGGAACTGTTGAAGCCAAGAAGCACTAATTCTTTTTGCTTGCCTTCCAAACAGTAGTAGATGCCAAATAATAATAGTTTCACAAAACTTAAAACATTTCAAGGTTTCTCAAATTCCATTTTAAAAAAAACTGTCGTGGACAAATGAATGTTAACACTGAGCATACCAAGCAAACTACACAAGGAGTCCTGTTTTATATGTATTGCTGAGCTCTCCCTCTCTCTTTCTTCCAGTCAATACTTTAAAGATGGTTCTTATTTCAGAGCAGCTATTGATCGTGTATAGGTTAGGCCCCCCTGGTTCCATTTGTCATTTGTGATATTATAGCATGTTATCGTTTTAAAGCAGTAATAGGAGAGGTGGATGGGCTTAGAGCAAACCAGGTGTCTGGAGCTTTGATAAATAGCTTGACGGTCTTTGTTTCTGCAGCAGTGAGCAGTTGGCTGCTATTTGCTTTACCTTTTATCCAAGAATAACTGTGTGATGGGTTCTGGAAGTGAACAGTATCATTTTGTCAGATGTGGTTCAGAAACTAGCTGGGTGGTCCTTACAAAGCAGCAGAGGGACTCGACAGGATGCTAGCAAAGGCTCTGTATAAATCTGGAAACTGCTCTGGCTCCACATGGCTACCTTTGCTTGAAGTGTTCTTGAGGCTGTTTTTGAGATGAGAGGACAGGAAATGATGAAAGGGAATTATTGTGTGTGAGTGAGAAAGAAAGAAAGAAAGAAAGAAAAAGTGTGTGTGTCTGTACGTGCCTGTAGGTGAATAGAACAAATGTACCTCAAAAGCCATTTTATTTCTACTAAAGGTGGAAAGGAGCAAAGGTTAAATATGAAGACAGATACATATGAGGAAGACATGAATGTAGAGTCACAACATCTGTCATGTGAAGCCTTTATGGTTTCTCCTGAAATATGAAAAGCAATCTCAGACATTGTGATTGAAAGCAGAAAGGGCTCGGGCTTTCCTTTCTTGCCCATTATTTTAATTGTTGTCAGTCATGAGAATCTAAGCAGAGCCATGCTGGATCAAATTAAAACCCTATCTGGTGGTGGTGGTGGTGATGGTGGTGAATTCAAACATACACAAAGGGAAACATATGCCAGTATAACAAAGCACCATGTTATATTATTACTTATGGGAAAGCATTATGATAAATAGCTGTGTCTAACCATGCAAGGTGCCATTACACAGCCCATTTCTAAATAAGGCAACCAACATTATCAGCCTTCTACAAAAAATGACTATCTCATGAACATTAGCTGCCTGTCCACAACCCCCGCCTTCCCCCCCTTCACCTGTGTTTGTGATATGAAACCCAAAGCTATCCATCACTTTCTTCTTCTGCCTATTATTAACCACCAGAGGCTAGGAAAGACTTCCATTCACTCTCCCATGTAGCCGACATAAAAATAATTGTGTCTCATCAAGTCATTTCTGACTTATGACAACTATTCTTCAGGGTTTTCTAGGTAGACAATACTGAGAAATGGTCTATCATTCCTTTCTTGGAGCTCTGCATTTTGCCCATCACTACACAGGGTGGCTTTTCTCACAGGAGACAATAAGGATTCAAAATCCCAACCTCTGACTCCACATGGTAGCCTCCAGCTGGTAGCCTAAATACCTTATACGATATTCTTATCAACCCAGAATAATTTCTAACACAAAATTATTATTATACAATATTATCTTCTGTTTTAATTGTATATCACTTTGAGACTTAATATGGGTTGGAAACATAGGATATTATATGATTTAACATGAGAATGTACAGGATTAAACAGTTACCAAGTTGAAAGTCAATCCCATTGATTCAATGGGTCTTCTGAACTCAACCATCCACACCATGTACATCAGCTTTGGCTCTGAACGTCTCCGCAGCAGAGTATGCTGCTCCAATATGGCATGCATCCACACATGCAAAACAAGTTGATATCACTGTTAATGAAGCCATGCACATAGTGACAGGATGCCTCAAACCTACACCAGTTGAGAAAATATACCCTCTTGTTGGTCTTGCTCCACCTATGATTAGTAGAGAAGTAGCAGCAGATGCTGAGAGAACTAAGCAAGAGAATGACCCTCAACATCCTCTGAATGGATATGAGCCTCAAGTCCGTTGGCTCAGATCCAGAAAGAGCTGTATGGCAAGAATAAACATTGTTGTTGTTGTTGTTGTTGCTGTTGTTGTTGAGTCACACAGTCAATTCCAACCCTTCGCAATCCCATAGACCATCCCATGCCAGGCACCCCTATCCTCCACCATCCTCCACCAGCCCAGCTTTGTGCCCATTGCATCATCAACAATACCATCTAGCCATCTCATTCTCTGCCGTTCCCTTCTTCTTTTGCCCTTGACCTTTCCCAGCATCAAAGCTTTCTCAAGTGAATCCTCTCTTCTCATTTAATGTACAAACATTCTTAAGGATACACAATTACAAAACCAAATTAAAAGATGGAGGAAGGAGCTCACTGGGTAAGGAAGTTCATTAAAGGAGGTTATAGTTGAGGAACCCAACCTAGCCTATGCCATTTGGAGGACCCTGAATAGGCTGAGGGTTGGAGTCCCTAAACGTAAGACCCACCTACTCAAGTGGGAACTGCTGGCAGACAATAACAAGTGCTGTGAATGTGGGGAGAGTCAGAATCCAGCTCATTTACTGGTCTGCCAATTACTGCCAGAAACATGCACCAATGAGGACTTAACTTTGGGCAATGGCACAGTGAAGAAAGTGGCTTCATTTTGGCAGTTCAGGGTCTTCTCTAATTTGGGGACTTTTTATTTTTTAAAAATTGTTTAATTGGAAAATGTATAAGAACAAAGAAACAAGTTCAGAAAATACTAAAGGAAAATGGTTAAACACTGAGTAAAAACAACTAGGACAAGGTCTTGAAAATGAGGAGACAGCAGTTAAGCCTGGGTTAGATAATTCCTTACAGGGGGAAAAGAGAGTTACTGCTGGACTATTATGGATATACAGTAGAACCTCGGATAAAGTCCAAACTCTGTTCCACAAGTTTGGACTTTATCCCATTTTGGACTTTATCTGAATCAAATGGGCGATGCATCACATAACCTCCAAAAACTGGACTTTATCCAAGGTTCCTATACCAAATACCTCAGATAACGTCCATTTTTAGCAATTTTGGACTTTATGCAATGCATCACATGTGCATGAAAACCGCGACTTTATCCGAATCGGACTTTATCCGAGGTACCACTGTACATTTTAGAAGTATATCTACCAAACATTTAGACTCAAAGGTCTCTCCATAAGTTCCCATGTGTTGATGGTGCTATACAGGATATGCAAGTGATACATTCTATGTATTTTTTCCACTTGAGATGTCTTGTTTAGAGCTCTGTTTCTGTCAGATATGCAACATGGAGCTGCCCATTAGTAGCAATCCTATTTTACTTGTTCTTATTATGTCTCAGTTTTGTAACCAGATGAACCAAAATAGTGCATCATTAGAAGTGGAGCTCCCTTAAAAGGTAACAGACATTAGTTGTTTTAGCACAAGCTTGCCTCACTCCACATGATGCAAATTAACTTGCTTATGTTTGAGTTTTCTGCACTTCTTCATGTCACAAATTAGTTACTAATTTATTTTGTAATTGGTCTTTGGTTAGATGAATACTGGACTAATTTGCAAGACTGCTAAACCAAGCACAGAGTTTTGAAGAAACTGTACTTCAAGGAAAAGCATTGTAATAGCTAGAAACATGTATTTTCTGTAATGTGTGGTGTTACCTTGAGTTCCTGAAAACTTTGGCTTTGTGGCTGCTGGAGCCCTTTAGTTTTGTGCATTAGCGGACCTCCTTTAGAGTGTTATGACAGCTGTCCTTAAGGGGCAATGGATTTGATTCTTCAATAATGTTATTTCCTACAATGCTTCTACCTCACACATTCACTTAAGGCATAAGGGCACCGTGAGACTATGCCACTTCACTGCCAATGTGACTCTTGCCTATATATTTATTAACCATGTGATTGTCATCTGAGTATGAAGCACAAGTTTTACCAAGTCCCGGGTTAATGCATGTGATAGATGTCTAGATTATTTTGATGATGGGCTTTAAAATGCTTTCCTGATGTCAGGAGAGTTCAGTCCAGAAGAATCTGGATCAATCAAGTAGGTTTCCTGTTCTTCAGATTTGCTATAGGTTTATGGTCTTCAGGTGTTCTTTCAAGTCCTTGCAGGAGTTGTTGTAACTATAGATGCTCTCAAAGTTCACCTCAGCTAGGATCTGTGCTGAAAATCAGGGTGACAGCTAAAATGGCTATTTAATGCATCAGCTCCCCCAATGAAATGCTTGACCAAAAGAAAGAGATAGTGTGCATGTGGGTACATATTTGCAAAAATTTAGAGGGTGTTGATGTTTATTTGTGATTGTTAGGAAAATAAATGGTTACACCTCCCAGCCCTATTTACTTTTTAAAAACATCACTTTCCTGTCTAAAATAGACAGGGTATCATATTCTTTTCCTCCTTTTTTAGGGTGGAATGCAAGAAAGACAATCCCACTTGCCTCACCTGCCAAATTTATTTGTTAGTGGCAGCCAAGGCCAGACTTATAATTCATTTCATTTGTTACATTTATATCCTAACATTTCTCCAATGAGCTCAAGGAAGTGGGCATGAGTCTTCTCTCTCTCTTTCTCACTCACTCACACACGCATGTGCGTGCACACACACACACACACACACACACACACACACACACACCTGGCTTCTTCTTTCATGTCTAGGTCAGACGTGAAACTTCCAAAATGAAGGCATCTTTTGGTGAGTTCATTCTGTAGTTCCCTTCTGCCTGGTCTAGTGTGAGAAAGGTTAGCTGGCAACACAAGGTTGCGGTTACCAGGTATGCCCGATTGTGGTTAAAAAAAACAACACACAATCTTCGAGGAGGCTCTTTCTGTGTAAACCCTGTGAGATGGATTAGATTGAGAATATGACACCCTGCAATTGTCATGGCTGAAGTGGGATTTGATCCTTGGTCTCCCACGTAGTAACCCAGTACTCTGACCATTACAGAATCCTGGGGTTGAGATTTCAGAGCCAAAAATGAAGACCAGGGGACAGGCTCCTGTGATGTTACAGAACTAAATCCTCCTTGTGATGTCAAAGGCAAGGATTGGGATGGAAGAGTTTGACACTCATGCAAACAACTTTGTGCTATGTCCTTGTACCAAAACAATGGCAATGGGTCAAGAGAGAAGGCCAAACACATAATAATAATTTTAAAAATTCCTCCTCTGGTTCCACTCCCCCACCCCCCACCCCAGAGACCCATAGCATTTACCTGCAGCTCCAGCCTCTGCCCCGAGACTTGACAACCCCATATCCCATTAGCTTTGCAGCATGGCACTAATATTCCAACCGAGAGGCTCAGACCTGGTAGGGGTTAAAGCCGTAGCAGAGCCCATGCCTAGAGAGAACAGCACATAATCCCTTCTGGTTTCCGTCATAATCTCCACTATTCTGGCACTGCTGAATGGAACCATTCTGCTCTCCCGCCAAAACGTTCTGGAATAGAACCAAGTGGTTCTACCCATCCTTATTAATGATTTCAATTAATATGGTACAGACTCTGTTCCTTATTTCCGATCGGCAAAAGTACAGTACGTGGAAATTCTGGCACTGAGTTTTGTCTCAGCAGTTAAACTGTCAGGACAAATAGCAGCAGATTGAGCCTACAGATTCCTTCTCAGAAATCACAAAAGGGCCTTCAACAGCTAAAATGCTCACATTTTCATGCCACTCACAGCATGGTGGGGGTGGGTGTTTTCTGTTTGTGTTTGTAAGGGTTTTTTTTTTTTTTTAAAAAGGACCATCTTGCCTTCCATTTCAAGCAAACAACAGCTTTCTTGAGGACTGAATCTCCCCCGCCCCATTTCTTTTCATATCTTCCAGTGATTTCAATCCATACTTACTTTCCAGATTGGGTTTTTAAAAATACTTGCTAAATGTTAAAAATGTTTTGTCATCATTTATTTGAATACAGTGAGCTTGGATTTCTGTGCATTCGTGTGTAAGTGTGCTGGCTTAAATTTAAAATTATTGACATCCTTCAAGTAAAAAGTCCTTCCTATTATGGCTATAAAAAGCAGACACAATTCTTTAATAGCTAGCTATTGAGTTCAAATGTTGTTGTTTTTTTAAAGAAGGGAAGTTAGTGGGATAAGATGTCATTTACCTCACTTTACCAGAGTTTTGCAAAATATATCTTACAACATCCAGCAGATATAGAGTTCTGAAGAACTCAAAATATTGCTCCTGCTTCTCCCGCTTAAAAAAAATTTGAGCGCCCAACAAACTCACCTCTTTAGTTGCATGTGTTCGTGTTCAAGAGTCCATAACTAGTTTTGCCCTGTCTGCTTAAATATACTATTACTGCCAATTATCCCTTCTTTTTCCTTAGATTAGGATACACCATCCTGCATAGGGCACTTACAACTCTGCTTAATAAACCTATTATGGTAGCATCATCGCCGTGATACCTGTATCAGTACTGAAGGCTTGGCAGACAACACACCGAGAAAGGAAAAGGTCACCTAGACACTGGAGTGCATGAAATGCTGCTACCTTCCCATAAAAGTGGTGCCTGTTTATCTACTTGCAATTTCTTGCTTTCAAAATGCTAGTTTGGTAGGAGATGGACAGAGCTCAATCCATTGTGCAGTACTCAGGTCTCGAACTGCTGACCTGCCAACCTTCCAGTCAACAAGTTCAATGTCTTAACCACTAAGCCACCGCAGTCCCTTCACACACTGAGTACAGAGCCGTTAATTGCTGTGACTTGGCTCTTAACAAATCCATGCTGGGAATCAGGAGGAGGTTTAAAGGAGCTCTTATCCAAGTGGAGAGAGGCAAAGCTCAGTGGCTTTTAAGGGCATAGGTTCTGCTAGGTGAGTGCAGAACAAGTCACAGCTTGAGAGACAAATTAGTCCTAGAGTGTGAGAAGAGCCCTGGATCTGTAGCAGACAAATTTTTAACACAGTGTCATAGAAGTAAGATCCCTATTCAGTCCCGTTCTCTCCAACACACTTAGAGGATGTATGTAGATTCTCCACATGAACTGAAACCCTAATTTTTCTAGGGTTCTTGGTGAAAATTTATATGCAAGCAGGAATGTTTCCTCTGCAGGTGTGCTGCCCTGGAAAAGGGGATGGTGGAGAGGGAGGGCATGCAAGAGTGAAGCAAGTAAGAAACAGTTCAAAGGGTTATTGGTAGCATGCAAGAGTCTTCCTGCATATTCCAGGTATGGTTGGCAAGTATACCAGGCAAGTTGTTTTTTAATCCTGTAGAAGCATCCTAATCCTGGCAGCAGTTTCCAAAGAAAGTCAGACTGATTCTATTCCTACTGAATTCTCAGAAGCAGTCAAAATGGTGTCATTTTGTCAGACCTTTAGCTTTTAAAACTGCCCCTTCCCTCATTTTTTAAAAAATGTTTCTTCCCCCTCTGTCCCCCTTTAATTTTGTTGTACAGTACATTGCTTTGGGTGACCTAAAACAGCCATTAAAATGAATGTGGACACAAACAAATCTCTTCCCATCTCGCTCACAAACTCACTCACTCACTCACTCATCTACTCTCACACACAAAAACACATTTACACAAAGATAAAAATGGGGGACATTATATTGGTAGACTGCTGGAATATACTGTACTGGAAACTACAGTTGAAAGGGGACCATGGTAGCTTAGTGGTTAAGATGTTGAGCTTGACAATCGGCAGGTCAGCAGTTTGAGACCCAACTGCTGAATGACAGAATGAGCTCCCATCATCTGTCCCAATGCCCACTAACCTAGCAGTGCAAAAGCAAGAAATTCCAAGTAGATAAATAGGTACTGCTTTGTTTGGGAAAGGTAACAGCATTCCGTGCACTCCGATATCTAGTCATGCTTGCCACGTGACCATGGAAATGTCTGCAGATACAGACAGCGCTGGCTCTTTGGCTGTAAACAGATGAGCACCACACCTCAGAGTTGGACATGACTGGCTTTTGAGCAAAGGGAGACCTTTTATCTATTTGGATCAGATTCTTATTGAGATCACTAAATCCCACTTTAGCCTTAATCTAGTAGATTTGGAATAATAGACAAAACATATTTTGCATGCTAAAAAGAATAACCATCTCCATTTTCCTCATCTTTTGGCATATCGTAATTTTTCAGGCCCAAACTCAGCTTTTGGCAGAACTTCATTCATTTATCCGTCCTCTTTCTGATCCTGTTTGGCATTTGCATGGGGGGGGGGGGGGAAATGCAACAGAAGCTAGCTTTTTAGTATCTGAATTCTCTTAGACCTTTCTACTCCTAAAACAAAATATTAGATGCAGCGGAAAAACAGCACATTGCCAGGAGATTTAGGAACTTGATTTTCATACCAGAGGGTTTAACATAATTTGGCAGACATTTTTATCTCTTGGATGGTGCTGCCCATATTATGGCTCTGAGCACACTGGGGTTGCCATCTTTAATTGCTACCTCACAATGAGTTGTGGTGTTTTTTGAGTTTATGATTCTGGATTGTCTCCAGAGCCAATGTGAAAGTAGTTTATTTTAATAAAAAAATATCATCCTAATTCTATTTTACATGCTGTTTGACTTCATAGTCATCCTTATGATGGAAAAGTCATATAAAGCTGATACAGATGAATAATGTAGTTAAGACCTAATGTAGGTTCCCAACTATTCAAGCCCATTTCCCTCCTAGAAGGATACTTCATGTGGTTTGCCAAGAGTATGTAAGTTCTCGCATTCTTCTTTATGCAATCAGAATTTTAGGTTAATACAACAAACCTAAGCAAAGAAAAAATATTTGATAGGTGTTGGTCAGTTGTGCTGCTCCATTCCATTGGAAGCATTCCGAAGACAGAGCATCCTTAAAATGTGATATACTTCATCCATTTGCATTGCTTTGTAATACTCATGGTTAAACCAATAAGGAAGTGATAAAGATGATAAGATTGCCTGTTTCTTGATGTCTCTTGTGCTTTAATGTCTTGTTGTCTTTCCAAGAAAAATGAATTTCTTGAAAACAACCTTTTTCATCAGATAGCATTAGTAAAACAGAGAAGCTATGACTTGACTGAAAGAAGAGAAGACAAATCATGTGTCCCCAGAACAACCTTACCATCTCTGATCAAAGCATTTAGAGTCAAGCCAAACAGCTCAATATTTAGAAACAGTAATCTCTGAAGTGCTAGCACAAGCTTTTCCCATCTTCATGTATTCAGTTACTTCATTTTGTGATTGGTCAACAGAAGGTAAACATGGGCTTCACCGGCAAGTCTGATTGCTCCTGCATAAATTGTGGCTATTGGCTTCTAATTACAAACTTAGATCTTGTCTAATTTGACCTTTGGTCACCGGATTGGGGAACTACTCCCAACTGGTCAGTTCTTTCTGACAAAGCTGAGTAGACAGCCAGCAATCTGAATCAGAATATAGCAAGGTATTGTGGAAAAAAATTACAGCAACAAAACAATACATTTCTATTTTATATGTGATGCTCAATGAAGAAACATTATTAAATTAAAGATACAGTAAACACAAAACATTGATAAATACAAAAGATCAGAAAAATATGAATAGGGCAAGAAGGAAAATGTTGGATGTAATGTGTTTGCTGCATTTATGTCTCATTATTCCTCTGTAATGGTGTACGTGGTTTTCCCACCCACTTTCTCATAATTACAAATTCTACTTGGTAGGCTATTATTATTATTATTATTATTATTATTATTATTATTATTATTATTATTATTATTATTATTATTATTATTATTATTATTATTATTATTATTATTAGTTGCACTTATACCCCACCTCTCTAAGGAGAATGAATCCCTACCCAAGGCGCCTAACAACATAAAATCCCCCATACAACAAACAGACATTTTAAACTGAGAGACAGTCTAACATTATAATCACTAAACTTTGTTGGCGCTTTCAAATGATACTTCTTAAATTGATGTCTTTCCTTCGAGGTGAGGAATCCAAACCATGCCATACAAGTGCCATTAAAATGTGTTTCTGGTCATTTGCATCCAGTAAAGAAAAGTAAGGGAAGAGGTAAAGAATCTCCCCATTGAAATGCATTTTACAGCTGGAAAATTGTACCATTCCAAACTCCCTGTGTCTATAGGAACCTAAATAAAGTGCCATGTTTAGTGAACCCTCCAGTATTCATGAGAGTTGGCTACTTGCTGTATGCCATACAATGTATGGCAAGATGAAAATCCTCGGTAGGCTTTCATAGACAACATACAATGGTGAGATTGATAGATGATGCAGTTTGAATGCTTGTACAGCTTGGCACAAACATCATGTGCATGTGATTTACTAAACACTAGATCTGCTAAAGCCTTTCAATGCTTCCTCCCAAGGGAAAGAATTAGGAGGAGTATAGAATGAGAGAGAGAGAATATGAAAAGGTAAAGGGGGGGGGGGAGAGCCTACCCTTATTTCTACACACACACACCCTTCAAGGAATTTCCCACTTTGGTGACAAATTACAAGATTAGAATGGAAAGATTAATAAAACAGTCCAGAGCAAGTACATTGAACTGAAATGGATGTGATTTTGTTATACATGTGCAAAGTCTGTCTGAGTTAAAGATTGTTGAATGGGACAGAAACAGAGCTTGGAAGTAACTAGTTAAAAAGAAAGCAGCTACCTGTAGCTAGTTCCTTTTTGGCATTAGTAATAAAACTAGTGGGTGCAGTTACTTTTTCAAGTGTGACAAGTAACACCTAGGTGCTCTCAATATCTATTTCCAAGGGCCTTTCATAGGCATTTTATAGGATATTTTCAGTTTTATGAGTCCTAAGCAGCAAAGGCAGAAGTATTTGATTTGATTTTTTGTCTTTTTATTAATATTTCCAAGGCACAATATCAGAATAGGCCATTAGAGGGAACCAAAGACTTTGTGCTTTACTGGCCTGCTGGTAAAGGCAACACAATGGGTTAGTAATGCAAAAATGTGGCAAATTATTTGTGTGGCTGGAACAACAATAGTGATCATGACAACTGGTTCACTGAGAAGCAATAGATAATACAGTTAGTTCCTTTTAAAGTGTTATATTCTGAGTTCTAAACTGGAAGGACTGCTGAAAAATTCATAGATCTCTCTTCTTCCATGTGGAAACTGAGCTTGATTTGACATCTTAGGGTCATGTCACAGGTAATATACTAGCTACATAGGAAACTCACCTTACAATATAATATGTGGAGGTATCCAATAACTTTGTTATTTTTGCAAAGGAAGAAGGGTTGGTCGCTCCATGATGGCGAACCTTGGCACTCCAGATGTTCTTGGACTTCACTTCCTAGAAGCCCAAGCACCCTGTGAATCCACATTAATGGGTTTACTGCGATTCATCCAGCCCATGCTGCCCTTGTCACTCCCAGAAGGGAGCATTTTACTTCCGCTTCTGGGAGCGATGAGGGCAGCGTGTGCTGGATGAATTGCAGTAAACCCATTCGTGTGGATTTACAGGGTACTTGGGCTTCTGGGAATTGAAGTCCAAGAACATCTGGAGTGCCAAAGTTCACCATCATGGGTCTAGCAGATACTTCAGTAGGAGACCAGCTTGGGAGCACTTGGAGTCTCTGAAATCTAGGAATCACTGCCAGTCAGAATTGATAGTACTGGGCTCGATGAATCAAGGGTCTAATTCAGCATAAGGCAGCTTCCTGTGGCTCAGTCCAACATGTGGACTCCTTTGCAGCAGCAATACAGTTTTCCTTGGCCCAAGTTGTAAATCTGACTTACATTATAAGCTTAAACTAATTTAATAACCATTGTCACCACACAGTATGATTTAGCGAGGAGGGCTAGAAATGCCTAACAAGGGATTTTCAGCACTGTCACCAAATGACAATCCCTAGTTTTCTTGGAGAGAAGCTGAGTGATTAGAGATGGACATTTTTTTAAAAAATCTTAGGCTATACATCCAATAACTGTCAATTTGGGGAGTGATACCTGATTTACACACATCTAATTTTAACTCATGGACTGTGGTGGCTTAGTGGTTAAGACACTGAACTTGATAACTGGAAGGACGGCAGGTCAGCAATTCAAGACCCAAGTGCTGTACAACGGAGTGAGCTCCCATCTCTGTTCTGCTCTTGCCAACCTAGCAGTTTGAAAGCAAGCAGTTGCAAGTAGATAAATAAGTACTGCTTCAGTGTGAAGGTAACAGCATTCTGTGTGTTCTGGTGTCTAGTCATGACTGCCATAGGACCATAAAAACATCTGCAGACACAGACAGCACTGGCTGTTTGGCAGTAAACAGATGAGCACTTCACCCTAGAGTTGGATACAACTGGCTTTCAAGCAAGGGAGACCTTTACCTTTACATAGTATTAAATCATTTGGGAGAGAAAGCTTAAACTGGAAGACTCTGAAGTTTAGCTAAGCCTGGATATATCCAAGCTTCTTGTTCCTCTCCTGTTGTTTTGTTTTACTTTTTAAGTTAGGGAAAGCTGCGCCTAGCTCTACCTCAAGTCCTTCAGCTGAGGTCTTTTCTCCTAGATGACCTATATTTAGGTGTTAACAAATCAGGTTCTTCCCATCCTTACCATTGGTGTTTGGTGCTCATTGTAGTTGGAAGGGCAGAAAACAGCAAACAGAGATAGACCAAAAGTGGACATTCATGCATGGACCTGCAAAATGTCAGACAGAGAAATCATACAGTCATTCATGCACAGCTGCTCATTGTAATAATTCCCGGAGTCATAAGAAGAGGACAAACTGGGTAGAAATGTGTCAACGGTTGCACAGGAGGTTTTTAGTAAAGGTAATGGCTCTAAATTGCCAGCTCAAGACCAAACCTCCCTCCCATACTTTCTGTTATTACAGGGATAGCTTGCAGCAATCTCCTACCACTGAAAGGATTGCAGATTAACTCCAAGGGAAGCCTGAGGTGAGTAGTTGATGTGGTGGCTCCTCTGCTCAGGAAGTACTAAGTCTTCAATACTGTAACATGCTCAAGTGGGGGCTGATGGTGAACAACAACATGATGTGTGAATATGGAGAAATACAGAATCCGGCTCATTTGTTGGTCTGCCGATGACTACCAGAAACATGTACCGATGAGGATTTAAGTGTGGCCAATGACAAAAGACAAGAAGAAGCAACTTAAGGTGCTTTCAGGGTGGATGGGTGGGGGGAGGAAAACCACCTAGAGAATCACAGAGGGCTGAATTGGGACAATGAATAGCTCCAATTTGCCACAAAGCCTTATATTCACTACCCTATAATATGTCATTAATTTACATGGCCATCTCCAGCAGCTCAGGAAAGGGATGGACCTTCAATTCAAATTATTAATATTTTCCTTGCTTGAGATGATCTTGTGTCTTCATTCTTAAAGTACAATGAGTAAGGTGCTCCAGAAATATCATCCCAGAAGCTTCTGGGGCAATCCTCTCACACATAGGTCAGAAGCAGCACCTTCAATAGTGACATTGTGCAAGCTAAAAGCCATATAGGAAGCAAATGTTCTAAACCAGGGGTAGGCAACCTATGGCCCATGGCACCAAATAATCCGGCCCTCACTCCAGCCGCTGCCAGAATTGGCCACAGACTTGTTTATGGCTGTCACAAATGCGTTTACAACAGCCGCAGATGCATTTACGGCAGCTGTAAGCGGCAGGGGGGACCACTAGTCCAGCCTCCTCAACTGTCTGAGGGAGTGTGACCCGTCCCCCAACTTAAAAACATTGGCAAACCCTGTTCTAAACTGTCGGAACAGAATATACACAACAGAGGAAGACCTTCTCATTGAATTCTGAAGTAATGAAGGAGGATATTTCTTCTGATTAATGTGGGAAGCCTGATTAATGTTGGTCAAGCCAGAAGTATGGCAAGCCAGCACCTCTTGATGGTTAAATCATCCATGACAACTTTGGTGTGAGGCACAACCCTTACAAAACTGATGTACAGGCAGATGTATGCAGAGCACTTATTAGTTATTCTTAATATAAAGTTCATTTTCTATTTTTATTTGACAAATCTTGTGGGCTATTGAGATGAAGCTTGGTCTTTTTTCCCCCGCAGCTGCAACAAATGAGTCCATGGCAGTGTTCCCTGCACATGGAGGTGATGACTCCAGAGTCGTCTTTTTTTAATTAAGGTTCTGTATTGTAACTAGTCAATGTACATTATTGGGAGAATGAATGTCAATGCCAGTGCTTTTTCTTCCTCTCCTTTATCTTTGTCAATGATTCAAAGACATGATTTATGGTTAGTCTCCGTCTTTCAGGATCATCCATCAAATGCTGGTTTCACTACAGGGCTCCAAGTTGTAAATCATGCAGAAAGGCTGTCACTCATCTCGATTAACCCCCTCAGAACGGGGCACGGCTGGGTTGGGGAGATGGTTTAGGAGGGGACGAAAGGGATGCAAAGCCTTTCATCACAGCTAGGAACATTGATGAAGCTTTAGCTGTCTCAGCAATTAATTCAGTTATGGAATACAATAATTAGTATGAGGGGCAATCAAAAGTTAATTAGGCTTAGCTCCACCCTTCTTGTTTTCCAGGACTAGGTGAGAAAAAGCCCAAAGAGAATGTGAATGTTTAACATTTCAGAAAGGAAAATATGGACAATCTTGTGTACCAGAGAAAATCACACTATTGGCAAGGTTCTAGGTAAGACTGGTTGCCTCGGCATGGTGAGGCAGCACCTAGAGATGATTCTTCAACCACCTCAAATGTTTCACTTGTAGTGCAAGGCTAAGATGCTAACTTGTGGAGGAAGGGTTGGGTTAGAACATCTGCAATTTGCATGAAATATTCTGCTTCCATTCAAAAGCAGTTCATTCTTTCCTTTCACAAAACTGAGTATGCTCTAGCTTTCAATTTCCCTGAGATTGACCAAAAAAATTGCCATCTTTTGGTGTGGAGAAATGTTCTGCATTTTCTCATTTACCAAGTGAAAATTAACCAGGTCAAGATTTATAACCCTTGTTCGTTTCTTGTTCTACTATTGGAGATTGGACATCAGCATGTGAGTTCGGATTCAGCAACTATAAAGAACAATCTATGTAATGTCCTGACCAATCTCCAAGTCTTTTTCATAGATAGAGCAACAAGTTCTCCCCCTTCCTCTTTATTTTAACCTGAATTATCACTAGTAAGAATCTGTACTTTTTGTTTTTTGTTATAGCATATAGGCCATAATTCCTATGTGTCACCAAGTTGCTTTTGACTTATGGCAAGCCCTATGAATTGATGACTCCAAAGGGTTTATCATTAACAGCCTTGCTCTGCTCTTGCAAACTCAAGACTGTAACTTCCTTTATCGAGTCAAGCCATCTCTTACTGTATGTGGTCTTACTTTTTTCTGTTACTTTCCATTTTCCTTAGTATTATTATCTTTTCCAGGGAGGCTTGGCTTCTCCTGATGTGTCTGAAGTACAGTAGGTTCTATTTAGTTAATTTGGCTCCTAGTGAGAATTCAGGCTTCATTTGAATTAGAAGCCATTTATATGTTTTCCTGTTGTTCCAGTGTATCTATAGACATTATAGCTTTCTGCATTTTATGATTTTGTTTGTCTTTATTCATTCACTTCTGTACTCTTCATTAGTCACCATCTCAATCCCAGGAATTATTAGCATTGTGTGATAAATCTACATTTCAATGTTTGCATCTTTTTTATAATCATCTGTGTTAAAATCCATATTTATGTGCCATATAGTAAAAACAAGAATGCACTGTACATAGAACAGTACAATGTGTGTTCTTTTTGTTGTGTATTTATTTATTCATCCTAAGGATAAAGCATTCATCCCTACTGTACAAGTAATGGCCTTACTGTTCTGTAGTATCTGTTCACAACAGTTCAAAATTAATCTTGCGAAGTGTCGAATGTGAACTGGTCAGCTGCAGATTGCACAGTCTGTCTCAGTATGCAGATACACATGTTTGCATCAAGGATGGGCAACATGTGCTCCTCTATGGCAGCATCTGAAAGGCCTAGGAAGAATAGCTAAAGGTGAGGAGTTCGGCGGTGGCGGCAGCTACTTGTATCCGAGTCTACACGTTTTCCTGGAAATCATTTTCACCGTTGATGGGTGTGAGAAGAATGACAAACAGGAAGAATGCCACTGGCATGATTTTCTTTAAGGTGTTGTTGTATATTATTATATGTTGTTTTTGTAGATTGAATTTTGTATATTGTATTTCTGTATATTTACTGTGTATATTGTTTAATTATGTGAGCCGCCCTGAGTCGGGTTCCCTGATTGGGCGGCATACAAGTGCGAAAATTAAATTAAATTAAATTAAATTCCCAGCTTGCCATGAAGTGACATACACACTGTAATCACAGAGCCATCTCCTGCAGCACATATGACATGAGACATGCAGGATTTGACACTGGGACTGCAATGGACTGCCGCAGTTTTGAGGATATTAACAAGGTGCACCTTCACAGCCAGCCCATCTGATATGGCCTCTTCCGCCTCCATGACCATTGGGAATCAGAATAGTGAATTGGTTCCTCCTCTGCTCATCTTGCCATTGGGCCCAATATGATGGTTTTCAGTGGCATGTCCTCCACTGAGGGGGCCATCACCCCACCTAAAGGGTTCCTATGTCCATAGCCATTGGCCTCTTTAGAAGTCAGGTTATTTACCGCCGCCCAACACTCAGTGTTGAATAGCTGGCTGTATGGTCTACTTTTACCGTAGTGGGATGTCCAGCCAGACCACAACATTATGTACAACATTATGAACTGCAGCGCAACAGCACAGGTTACAGATTCTGTTGCTGAAATGATTGACAAGCCAGTGTAATTCATTGCACCAATGAGGAATTAAGGAAGCTTCAATATCTGGAGAGCCACCCTTGATATTCTGATTTACTTTCATGTAAACTAAGATCAAGATGCTTTTATTAAGGTACGTCTACATTAAGTCCTATATTTGTGTCAGTTTTGTCAACTTCTAAATCAATTTAAATATTGACGACTACATGATGCACACAGTATTCTGAGCACCAAGCAGGTTAGTTCAGACCACCCACTAGGGGTTATTTATTTTGCACCGGTTCCTGAATCTCTTTTCTTTTCATTGATTTTGGATGTGTGAATGCATTGTGACTGTATATTGTGTCTATGGTGTTTCCACTGTCAAGATTACAGATTTCAGGCTGCGGAATACTCTGCAGCCTGAATGTATTAATTTTTTTCTTTTTCGATCTGTTTCAAATTTAGCGCTACATTACTTTGGTGCTGGAAACAGCAAGCAGACATATATTCCTGACTCATAAATGTCCTTTATATATTTGTACCATTGATTTAACACTATGCTACTTCAAGTGTTTTAAAAAACAGAACTCATCCCAGCTAGTTTAAACTGGGATGAGTTATGTTCAACATTATCAACTGCAGCACAACAACACTTGTTACTGATTCCGTTTCTGAAACAATTGAAAAGCCAATGTAATTCATTGTATCCATATACTGCATAGGATTTTAAAAATGTAATAGATTTCACAATGAACAAACACACTGAAACAAACACCATATGACCTAAAATCGAGTAGACGAAACCCAGATATGGATCCCAATTTTTTTTCAACAGTCGAGCCACACCCTCAGTCAACATCAATCAAATGTTGTGGCATCTAAGCAGTGATCCTGTATTTTCATACAAGAGAGCAAGCACCATCAAATTCATGCTCAAGTGTTTAAGATGCTGAACTTGCTTACTGGAAGGTCAGAGTTCGATTCCCAGGTACTGCATGATGGAGTGAGTTCCCATCTCTGTCCCAACTCCTGCCAATTTAGCAATCTGAAAGCAAGAAATTGCAAGTAGATAAATAGGGACCACTTCGGTGGGAAGATAAAAGGTGTTCCATGCACTCCGGTGTCTTGCCATGCCTACCACATGTCCATGAAACATCTGCAAACACAGACAGTGCTGGCTGTTTGTCTATAAATGGAGATGAGCACTGAACCCTAGAGTTGGATATGACTGGCTTTTGAGCAAGGGCAACATTTACTAGACATAATAGCATTACATTGTCTTTTCAGCTAAGTGCACCTACAATTCCAACCTTTGCTTTTTTTAACATAAGAAACAGAACCAAAAAAATGTTGGGTAGAATAGCAATGCCAGCATATGCATATACAATATTTTAACACCCTTTTAAAAAGACATTCCCCAAATTTCTTATAAAATACCAGACTAAAACAGTGAACAGGACAGAATTGTGTAATACTGTCACTCTTTTGTTTTTCCCTGACAAGCTCTGTTTTTTTTTGTGTGTGTTGAATAAATCTCAGTGACGAATGTGGAAAAACCAGGTTTTCCTTTAGAATCAAAGGCAGGCTAGTTCTCTGACATTGACCTTGCCCTATCTACAGAATGAATGCAGAAGCCATTAGCAGCTACTATTCCAGACCTTATAAATTAACAGTTCTTTCTTCCTCTCCCTCTCTCCCGATTCCTTTTATTTTTGTGGACAGGAAGGTAGCAAAAAAAATGAAACCTGTAAGCATAATGGGAGATGTTTCTGAGCACTGTTCAAGCCCCAGCCTGAAAAGCCGTGAACATCTCAAGCCAGTTGGCTAATCACTCAGCCGCCTGCTTCGCCCACCTTGTGGGCCAGCCTTTCCAGTTTGGTTTCTGCCTTTCCTTCCTCCTTTTTCAGAATATTTCTCCTTTTACTTGGATGACATAAGCCCAGAAGATCGGCACTTTAGAATGAAGAGGGGAGGAAAAGGACAAGAGATTAGAAAATTTCTTTTCTGCTTCATTTTACCTCTATTTTGGAATATAGAAAATTGCTCATTGTTCCATTTCCCTCTACATATATACCTATATGCTGGTTTTGGCTTTTTTTGGTTCAGGGCTTAACATGGAATTTATTTTCCATAGTCTGGCAATAATCCTAGTTTTTGTGGGTTGATGTGAAGATTTGAGATGGAAAGGGCTGGATAAATGCACATCTTAATCCATAAAGAGTGAAAAGATGGCATAGAAAGTCCCATTTTTTAAAGATAACCAAGTTTGCAGTCTGTATTCAAAGTTTAGAACATTGTACTAGAAAAACAAGTGGAGAAGAAAATATCGCTTTGTTTTATGGTTTTGTCCAGTTGCTTGAGGCTTCCATAATGTTGGGTTCTGGGCCTTGGAATACTGTGTTGCCTCATACTGAATCTGAGAGTAAGTCCATTTAGTATTGCCAAGTCAGAGTTGAAGTGATAGAACTGGAGCAGTAAGACTTAGGAATTGGTTAGAAAAGACATCTAATAGAGAATGCATGGCAAATATATTTGCAGAAATCAGTGTATCTTGGTTCAATTGAGTAGAATTGAGAAATTGACATACAGGTGAAACTCGGAAAATTAGAATATCATGCAAATGTTCATTCATTTCACTTAAAAGGTGAAACTAATATATGAGGTAGACTCACTACATGCAAAGCAAGAGATGTCATGCCTTTATTTGTTATAATTGTGATGATCATGGCGTACAGCGCCATGTATGATGGCGTACAGCGCCATGTATGATGATTATAGGGTACATGAGATTTGGGGGTTGGGGTTTACATAAGCTGTAAGCCTAGCAGTTTAAAAGCAAGACTTTGCAAGTAGATAAATAGGGACCACTTCAGTGGGAAGGTAACAACGTTCCATGTGCTCCGGTGTCTAGTCATGCCTGACCACAGAAACGTCTGCAGCAGCAGACAACACTGGCTCTTCGGCTTTGAAACAGAGATGAGCACTGCACCCTAGAGTCAGATACGACTGGCTTTTGAGCAAGGGAAACCTTTACCTCTACCTTTAAACCATAAGCATCAATATTATAATAAAGTAAGGCTTGAACTATCTCGTTTTGCATGTAATGAGCCTATCTCATATATAATATTTGTTTCACCTTTTAAGTTGCATTACTGAACTGAATAAACATTTGCACAATATTCTAATTTTCTGAGTTTCACCTGTACGGTATTGATTAAAACAATACGAAAATTGTAGGAAATTAACTTAATTTGAAGAATTGATCATACAGTTGGAATAGAAGGAAATAACAAAAGGGTTAGTTAGCAAAATATATATAATGTTAATGGAGCAAGAGGATACTGAGAAAGCAATACAGTAAAACCTCGCATAAAGAGCACCTCGCTTAGAGACTAACTTGCTTAAAGAACAGAATTTTCTCTGAATGGTAGCCTTGCTTAACAACTAAAACCAACCAAAACTCACTTAACAATTAAATCAGGGTTCACAGTCCCCCCACCAGAAGTCTCAACGGTCACTTACAATGGTGTTTTGCTTAAAGAGCAAACTTGCTTAAAGAGCAATTCCGTGGAATGCATTATACTCTTTAAGCGAGGTACCACTGTACTTTCTCTCTCTGTCTCTCTGTGTGTGTGTGTAGTTGTTTTGTTTTTATTAAGATTTTGTGTATTTTTTCTTATATTTTGTATTTGTATTTTAATTTTATTTCTTTATTGTTTGTACTGTATTTATATTTAGAAAAAATAATTTAAAAAGATAAGAAAAAAAGTCTGAGTTCTAATAGCAGTCCAGAGTTTAAGGTGGGATTCTTTCCTATCTCAGCCTTCTGTGTAGATCTTTGGCATTTTGTAATATTGAACAGGCCCAACCCTGCTTAGCTTCTGACATCACCTAGGGTTGGTGCATTCAGCTTAGAATGGTGGAGAACATCTCCATCTTGACGTCCTCTGATACTTGTTGTAAAGCACTAGTAGCTGTCCCCTGAATATTTAATTCCTTTTTACTCTTAGAGATGACAGGCCCTTCTCCATTCCTGTGCATGTGTAGCTTTAAGTAGCAGAGCTTCCAGGTCAGGGGAGGTAAAGCCTCGAAAGGTCTCATCTGTCTGTATTTGTACATATGAACCACTGGTTCTTTTGTAATTCTGATTGCAATTTCTGGCAATTTTCTGTTTGGTTGTGCCTTGCCTTCTCTTTTCTGTGTAATTTTTCCATTAGATAGCTCTCTGGCAACCATCTGTGGTTTGCCAGGAAAACAAATGGAACCTCATGGAAGCTAGCCTGATTTTGTATTCTTTTACATGTACCTTATGCTTTTTGTTAAAAGAGAGGGTGAAATCTTTGTAAGCTATACTTATTACTCAGTGAGATCACATTGAATCCTATTTGCTCTGCCAATATAACCACCCATGGTGTTCGGCTTCTCCTGTATTTTAGCATTTAGTCACCTAACTCCAGGTGACTGGGAAATGCATGGTCAACAGATTAACACACTCATTCAAAATGATTTATTCTATTCTCTCTCTCCTTTTCTGCTGAGTGCAGATAGGTAGCCCTGCTGACTCGGGCAGAATAAATGGGCAATGTCACTGATTCTGAGCATATAACCTTTTGTGTAAAAGGACTAGTTTCTAAAACAGAGGGCTGTACATACCAGCCCTCTGTGAACCTAGTGAATAAAAATAGCTTATAAAGGATGGAGGCAGGAAGGGAGGGAAAGGAAATCTCTTCTCTATTGTGAACAGAATTGGAATAAAGAGTTATGCACCTAAAGGGATTAATAGGAGACATCAAGAACTACTTTAATTGTCCTTGTGCGAGATTATTCTATTTCTTATCTTAAGTATTGTCCATCCCAGGTATTATAAATTAATGATCATTTTATTCCACCCTAAATTCCTCTAGCCAGTTGGGAATGGGAGGGGGGAATGAAGGGAATTACTGTGCTACTAAAATAAGGTTGGGGATAAATTACAGTCCATCATCTCTGCAAGATCTTAATTAAGGTATATTCCTCCGATATAAAGAGGTGTAGCTTAGCGGTCACACTGAGCCAATCATCTTTAATTTGGACTTTAAGAAAAGCATATGTGTGAGAGTTCAACAGCTTAGAACTGTATTTTTAAAGGCAGTGCTAAAACACTGGTACTTTTTTTTAACTCAACGGCACATAATTATTACTATATATTTTGGAGAATCAAATTTGGGCATGAATAGTACAGGCACCAGCACAAAAGCTGGTTGCCACATTTCTCTATCCCTCTTTGAAGTCCAAATTAGCAAGAAACAATGGAGCGACAGTGGTGTCTCTTCCAATGTTTCCCCCACTCCTGGTGAATCATCCAATGGAAGAATGAAGCAGACAGCTGGACAACCTTTGGGCTTTCTCCCAACTGCAATGGGAACCACAGCATATACGCCATGGGTTTGGATCAGGGATCTGATATAGTATCAGACAATTTACATTAGGGATTCTCAACCTGTGACCGGTGGGCCAGATGTGGCCCATGGCACCATTTCATGTGCCTCCCCACTGCCTCCACCACACCAGGAAGTGCCATGTGGTGGAGGAAGGGCAAAATGGCCGTCTGGCCCCCAAAGCTGTCTGAGGGAGTGTGATCCGGTCCCTGGCTTACAAAGGTTGAGAACTCCTGATTTACACGTTAATACCACCCTAATGGCAGAAAGTGAGGAATACCTAAAGAACCTCTTGATTGGATTGAAGGAGGAGAGTGCAAAAGCTGGCTTGAGACTTAATATCAAGAAAACCAAGATAATGGCAACAGGTCCGATCAGTCCCTGGAAAATAGATGGGGAAGAAGTAGAAGCAGTGACAGATTTTACTTTTCTAGGATCTAAGATCACTGCAGATGGCGACTGTAGCCATGAAATAAAAAGACGACTGATTATGGGGAGACAAGCTATGAGAAACCTTGGGGATATAGTGAAAAGCAGAGACATCACCTTGAAAACAAAAATTCGCATAGTCAAAGCAATGGTATTCCCGGTGACAATGTATGGGTGTGAGAGCTGGACCATTAGGAAAGCTGAGCGCAGAAGAATAGATGCCTTTGAAATGTGGTGTTGGAGGAGAGTCCTGAGAGTCCCCTGGACAGCAAAGAGAACAAATAGGTCAATATTAGAAGAATGCAAGCGCGGCGCCAAAATGGCCGCCGCGCCCTTTGCGGCCCCCCCCACAGGACAGAGAATCCGGGTAGTTAGGGGCGTGGCCAGCTCCCTTATAAAAGGGGTGGCCACGAGGCAGCCGAGCTGCCATTTTACCTCAGCGACGGAGCGGAGAAGTCTTTTCCCCTGTGTCTCCGTCGCTCTTGAGCCTACCGGGAAGCCTTTTGGGTAGCGATTCTGCCTTGCCGGCTTCCCTTTGCTTCGGTGGAAATGCCTTCGAAGAAGAAGGCAGCTCCGAGTGCAGCTCGCGCGGTTAGGAGGCGCAACCCAGGTCGGAGGACCGCGGTGCTGCCTCCTCAGCTGCCGCCTTTGCTCGCCCCTGCCGGGGCCGGCGGAATGGGGTCTATTGCCCCTTCGCCCGGAGTGGGCAACCAGAGTGCGGGCGCGGAAGGGGTTCCGGCCCGCGGCCCGCGAGCGGTGGACACCGCTCCTCCACCTGCTTTCGCCAGGTGCAGGTTCTCCGGGGATGAGCTCTACGTCGGTCGTGAGCTCCGACGCCCCCAGTGGGCCGGAACCCCCGGTGGGGGCGGCCCGCGGGGGTGCAGCATGTGAGTATACGGTGTAAGCGAGTACATCAACACACATTCCCAATATGGGGGGGGGGGTTTCCAATCGCTTTGGCCTCGCGCGGGTGGTGCGGCGGTGCACCCGCTGACGCCTCACCCGGCGATGACAACTAACACTCAGGGCCCCGTGGTGGGGGGTGTTCCCTACCCTTAGGGGAATGTTTTGGGTGGCCGGGTTGGTCCAAGCCCCTATTCCATACCGATGAGTGACCACTTGGCACAGGCCGCCAGAGAGTAAATTTGGCGGGGGGAGTACGTGGATATCTTCTCATTCCTAAACAGTGTGCCCACCAAGGAGAGAGGGAGGGGCAGAATGAGAAGGATAGTGGCAGGCACGTTGTCGCAAGCCACCAAGTATGTGGGCCAAATGGTTGCCGGCCTGCATCGTATGCATGGCGGTGTACCTTAGGGCATGGCCGGATTTGGCAATTCCGATGGTCCAGTATTTGGACAACGCCTACCGGGCGATGATTTACTTTCCGGGCCCAGCGTGGTTGGCTTGTGACGAGGGATGCCGTAGGCGAATTTCCCCGCACCCCGAGATTAGGCAGGATGAGCCAGGCCAGAGGCTGTGGCTTTTGTACGTGACGCCCACGCGCCCTGCACCCGGGGAGATATACCATTGTGGGCATGCGGTTCAGCGGGCGGCCCCAGCACAGGTCACCTGCCAGGGGGCGGGGCGGGGGGTTCCAGCCCGCCGGCTGTGCTGGACTTTTTGTCCAATGGCTCCTCTAAGGGGAAGACTTGCAAATACAGACAGGAGTGTCCCACCTGTGTTGGGCCCCATGCGGCCTCTGCCTGTCCCAGGCCTAGAAGGATGCGGGGCAGAGGGTGGGGCAGACAGGGGGCTGGCAAGACTGCCGCAGATGGATCTAGTTCACCGAAGGGCTCCCTCCCCATTTAAGGTGGACATGTTGGAGCGTTGGCTCACATGGTGCCTGAAGGGTGAGGATGCGGGTATCCTTCAGGGTTCTAGACAGGGGTTCCGGATCCCTTTCATGGGTAATAGGTCCCCTCAGGATGCCCCCAATCTTTTATCCCTTAAGGGGAGGGAGGAGGTGGCTGCTGCCAGCTTTGACGAAAGGGTCTATGCGGGCAGGGTCGTTGGCATTGTCCCGCACCCCCGTCCTGGGGAGCATATTGTTCAATGATGCCATGCCTTTTGGCTATTCCTTTGGGGCTCGGTATTCGAGCGTTTCACCATTTTCCTAGATTGCGCTTTTGTCCGCAGGTCAGGGTCCCGGTCTGTAGCCCATTCCCTGGATGGTTTTATTCGGGGCTGAACGGGGCTGGGACACGTACCCACGTCTCCTCATCACATTTCAGACGCTAATGGAGGAACTTGGTGTCCCTTTAGCGCCCGAAAAGACCGAGGGCCCATCTCCACAGCTAGTATTCCTGGGGTGGAGAGTAACACGATAGCGCAGGATTCTAGGTTGCAGCAGGATAAGGTGTCAAGGCTAGTGGCCCTTGTCTCGGTCTTGCTGGCCGGGCGCATGGCATCACTGAGGTAACTTATGGTGCTACATGGTCACCCCAGTTTCGCTGGCAGGGTCGTCGCACCGGGCAGGGCATTTGCTCTGCGCTTGTGCGACGCCATGGCGGGATTATCCAGGTCCCATCACAGGCTCAGATTTACCCAGGGTATCGGGGCATACGTGCTTGTCTGGCCATAGATTCAGAGGTAGTTCAACGGGGTGTCATTTTGGGGTCTGATTTCCTGGCTCCCCCTTGCTTTCAGATGCGGTCCGATGCCTCATGATTCCTGGGTTTCTGGGATGTACTTCAATTGGAAGTGGGCCTATGGTGGGTGGCCACCATCCTGGGCAGGCAAAGGGTTGCCTGCATGGTCTCACGTATCTGGAATGTTTCCCTATCCTGGGTGCTTTGATGCTATGGGGCAAGAGGTGGGCCAACTCGGTTGTGCAACTTGGGCATGGCGACGCGGCTGTTCCGCATCGTCACTGCACAGGATTCCAAATCGCCCGGGGTTATGGAGCTAGTTAGTTGGTTTGTGTATGCAACCTGTGCCTCAACGTTCCCTTCAGGGCCAGGCATGTCCCAAGGGTTGATAATGATATTGCTGCTGCTTTGTCCCGCCTGCAGATCTCCCGGTTCCGTGCCTCGGCCCCCGGATGCGGAGGAATTTCCCTCGCCACTCCCGGATGTGAGATGGACCGTTGGCAAGGAGAGGTGAACCGGGCGATTGGCCTGTCACTAGCGCCATGCATGAGTAAGGCGTATCACCACGCATTTAGTTCCTTTAGAGTATTATGTACCCGATTCTGACTGCCAGGAACCTGGCCTTTTCCAGTAGCCCATGTTCTGCGGTTCACGATTTACCTGTATCCCCAGGGCCTTGCACCACGCACCATAGCATCTCAGCTGTCGGGTTGGCTTTTATGGCCAAGGTGGGAGGTCGTGTGGACAGCACCAATGACTTCCGGGTGAGACATGTTGGGAGGGGTGGGTGCGCGTGCCCGGGCGTTTCCCGGGCGACCGCCACCCCATTTACCCAGGGGGTTTTTGACCCAGTTGGCCCGGGGCTGGCCTGGCCTCTGTTTTGATAGATGAGGCAGCCCACTTCATGCGGCTACAACGGTGGCCTTTTTGGAGTCCTCCGCGTCGGCGAGCTTGAGATGCTGAGTAAGGCGGATGCAAGAGTTTCCCAGGGTTTTTACCCAAGTGGCCCGGGGCTGGCCTGGCCTCAGTTTTAAGAAATGAGGCAGCCCACTTTATGCGGCTACAACGGTGGCCTTTTTGGAGCCCTCCGCGTCGGCGAGCTTGAGATGCTGAGTAAGGCGGATGCAAGATTTTCCCAGGGTTTTTACCCAATTGGCCCGGGGCTGGCCTGGCCTCTGTTTTGGAAATGAGGCAGCCCACTTCATGCGGCTACAACGGTGGCCTTTTTGGAGCGCTCCGCGACAGCGAGCTTGAGATGCTGTATAAGGCGGATGCAAGTGTAGGGCACTGGAACTCGAGGATGTCTATATTGCCAAAGACTGGGCCCAGTTGAGGATACGCTCCTCTAAGACAGATCAGCATGGCGTAGGCAGTGGTGTAAGACTGCTACGGTGTTCTTTGGCAGACATCTGTCCGGTTGGTGCCCTACAGGACTTCCTGGCACTGCGTGGCAGGCACCACGGCCCGTTTTTCTGTCACCAAGATGGGTCTCCCCTTACTAAATTTCAGTTTTGGAAGGTGACAGCCAGAGCCCTCATCAGGGTGGGCCTACCAGGTGCCCGTTATGGCACACATTCATTCCGTATTGGTGCAGCCGCTACAGCAGCTGCTTTTGGGTACTCTGGGGCTGACATACGCAGCATGGGGAGGTGGGGCTCGCAATGTTTTCAGTTTTATGTGCGCCCACTCCTGCCATGAGTACCAATCCAGTCACCTTACCGCCTTTTTTCTCAATTTTCTTGCAGACCCTGGGTGTCGTATTACACCGGTGACAGTATGGCTGGTGGGCCACAGCTATGTGCACAGGGCAGCGCGTTACGCTGCGGCGACAGAGTGGACCCCGACTGGGACTGGGTGAACACGCCAGTTTCGCATGGCATGGTAAGCCTGGGATGTTATGGCGGGGGCTGCGGCCTTTCCCTTTTCTGGCCTGAGTGCTGACCCGCCTGACATTCTCATCATCTACCTTGGGGGCAATGATTTGTGCCAGGTCACCGGCTTATCGCTCAAGCATGCGATTTGCGAGGACCTCGCCTACTTGCATTATGTCTGGCCTGCCACAACCCTAGTTTGGTGGACATTATCCCGCGCCTTTCTATAGAGGGGGTGTTCACCTCCTGGCCCTTGACCGCGCTAGGCGCACGGTCAACGGGGCGGTGGCGCGGTTTCTTGCTGACAGGGCTTGGGGACGGGTCAGTCATCACCCCGATATCAGTCTACAAAATTATGACTTGTACGCAGGGGATGGGGTCCATCTGTCGCGAGGAGGTATGGACCTCCTGTTAGGTGATTGGCGAGCAGGCCTGTTGACCGAGCTGACGGTCTGGGTGGGGGCGTCAGGTCTTCTTTGAAGCCCCTCCGTGTGGCGGGTAGCACTGGTAAGGTAAACAGTATGACCCACAAGTATCCGGCAGGTTCGCAATTGACTGGACAACACTAGACAGGAATAAATTAGTTAAACGTTGTCCGGTCAACGACGAATCAGGCGATGGGGTGATGACGATTGCTAACCAGCATGCATCACCCCTGTGATTTCACGGATACGCGTCAGAGGGTGGGGTCATGAGTTAGTTATTGACTACGGTCAACAATTTGTTTGTTGTCAACAAACAAATTGATACAAATTGATACATTGTAACCAATTGCCGTTGGCAATTTTGGGGTGGTACCTTACCAGTGTTACTTCGGCCTGCTTGCCTTAGGAATTATGATTGGTCGTTTTACCAATACAAATTTATAATTCGGACTAGGGCATTGAATCAATAAATGTGGCCCTATGCTGTTATCCACTTTCAATGTTGTCTGTGTCCGTTATTGGGGGGGTGCGCCTGCAATGCAAGCGCGGCGCCAAAATGGCCGCCGCGCCCTTTGCGGCCCCCCCCCACAGGACAGAGAATCCGGGTAGTTAGGGGCGTGGCCAGCTCCCTTATAAAAGGGGTGGCCACGAGGCAGCCGAGCTGCCATTTTACCTCAGCGACGGAGCGGAGAAGTCTTTTCCCCTCCACCCCCTCCCTAGTTAACAGTGTGATATTTTGGTCGCTTCGGGGCCGGGTGGGAATTTTTGGCTGGGACCCATATTGGCTTCCGGGTCCTGGCTTTTTTGCCCATCCCACACTGTTGCTATGGTTTGATATAGGGGTCTTTCTGTGTTCCTAATGTTGACTTTGGTCACATTGGCGGGTAGCACTGGTAAGGTAAACAGTATGACCCACAAGTATCCGGCAGGTTCGCAATTGACTGGACAACACTAGAAAGGAATAAATTAGTTAAACGTTGTCCGGTCAACGACGAATCAGGCGATGGGGTGATGACGATTGCTAACCAGCATGCATCACCCCTGTGATTTCACGGATACGCGTCAGAGGGTGGGGTCATGAGTTAGTTATTGACTACGGTCAACAATTTGTTTGTTGTCAACAAACAAATTGATACAAATTGATACATTGTAACCAATTGCCGTTGGCAATTTTGGGGTGGTACCTTACCAGTGTTACTTCGGCCTGCTTGCCTTAGGAATTATGATTGGTCGTTTTACCAATACAAATTTATAATTCGGACTAGGGCATTGAATCAATAAATGTGGCCCTATGCTGTTATCCACTTTCAATGTTGTCTGTGTCCGTTATTGGGGGGGTGCGCCTGCAAATCAACCCTGGCTGTTCATTGGAGGGACAAATAGTGAAGATGAAGCTAAAGTACTTTGGACATGAAATGAGAAGGGAGGACTCACTTGAGAAGGCCTTGATGCTGGGAAAGGTGGAGGGCAAGAGAAGAAGGGGGCGTCCAAAGATGAGATATATAGACGGTATTGTGGATGCAATGGGCACAGAGCTGGGTGGGCTCAGGTGGATGGTGGAGGACAGAGGTGCCTGGAGGAAAATGGTCCATGGGGTCGCAAAGGGTCGGACTCGACTGTGTGACTGAACAACAAAAAAACTACCTAGTGACATAGGCCAAGTCACCTAACAAAACGAGGTAGCTAAAATACCACTGCATCCATTGTGTGAAAATAAAATGCTACTAGCTGTAAAGCTAAGCCGCCAAGCTATTTTTTCACTATCCGTTTTTCATATTGGACAAAATGAGTTTGAATTGATGCACCCTGTATAACTGGAGCGTGCTATATGACTTTTAAAGCTTTCCTTTTCTTATTGAATAAATGGCATTTAGCCCTTGCAATTTCTTCTCACTAAAGAGAGTCACCGATCCATGCATGTTGGAGGGGCGGGGCGGGAGGGTTTGACCTTGAAGTATTTTATGCCTGTATATTCCATTCCTCTTCCTAGTATTAGTGGTATTCTCAAGGACCTCTCCCCAAGCTAGCTTCACTTTGGGGAGATGGGTCTGAAGGAAGTCTGTCTGACAAAGCGAATCCTGCTCAAACCAGCGTCACCTGCTTCAGCATCAAAGCCATGTGGAAATTGTACTGCAAAATCATCAATCAAGCTATACTGCAGTCAGCAGCCTGTCCCATCATTACTCATTCCAGCTTGGAATTTTAGACCCAAGGGCATGTACTTCAAAGCAGTAGGAAGTGAGGGGAGAGGAGGCTATCGGGCAAATGAAACCTACCTTGGGATGGTGTTGTTCAGTGGAGAGGTTACAGTATCTTGCCAACACAGATCAAGGAATGCTTGTTTTAGCACTCTACAACAGGAGTTCTCAACCTTTTTTAAGCCGGGGGCCGAGTCATGCTCCTTCAGACAGCTTTGGTGGCTGGAAGGCCATTTTGCCCATCCTCCACCACACAACACTTCCTGGTGTGGTTGGGGTGGTGGGGTACCACGGGCCACAGGTTGAGAATCCCTGCTCTAAGAAGACCCAGGGAATAATCAGAGCCACAACACTTGTTCTGATCGTCCACCACTCTTATGATCATAATCAAGTCTTGGAAATGTAATATTTTAGGCTACAGTTCCCAAAATTCCCCCAGCCAGCCTGATCACTGGGGATTCTGGGTGTCAACCCAAAAGTAATTTTCTATGTTCTGGGACTGGCTCTGCCATTAATCTGGAAAACAAGTACTAAAACAAATAGCTGGAGGAGTTGGGTATGTCTGGCCTGGAGATGATGAAGAGTCGCCTATGAGATGCATCTTTGGATATGTGAAGGGCTGTCCCATGGCAGATGGAGCAAGAAGCACTTCTCTTCCAGAGGTAGGACTATACCGTGGGTTCAAATTACCAAAAAAGAAGATTCCAAATGAATGTGAGAAAGAGCTTTGTGATGGCAAGAGCTGTTAGATAGAGATATGGATTACCTCAGAGAGTGGTAAATTTTTCTTCTTTGGAAACTTTTCAGAGATAATAGATTTCTATCAGGGATGCTTTAACTGTGGACTTCTTGTTTGGACTTAGAGTTGGACTAGGTCCAGGGTTCTCAACCTATGGCCCGAGAACCGGATGCGGCCCCATGACACTATTTCATGTGGGCCCCCCACTGCCTCTGCCACACTGGGAAGTGCCATGTGTGGCAGGCAGGGGGAAATGGCCGTCCAACCCCAGAAGCTGTCTGAGGGTGTGTGATCCGGCCCTCAACTTGAAAAGGTTGAGGACCCCTGGACTAGATGATATTTAGAATACATTCCAGTTTTACAACTCAGTGGAGGAGGGTTCAGTCAGAGAGTGAGGCAAGTGCTTTGGACAACAGATCCATTGGTGAACTCCTACCTCTTTATCCTGAATTCCCCCAATATTTTCTTGTCATTGGAAGACACAAATATCTATGCCACAGAATCTTTGACTTATGCTTCCTAAAAGAAAAGAAAAAAGCCTTTTTCTCAAGGGTGACAAGGGAACTGTCTATCCATAGTATTCAAAGTAATTCATTCAGCTTGTGTAAAGAGGCAAAGGACAGCCTTTTATTGCTCACTACAGGCAGGAAAAGGTCTACTGGCCTAATGACTGAAATAGATGACACCTGTAGCCCTACTCAATGACATGATTCCTTGATACCACTTGACATAATGTGACTTAATGTGAGATGTTCATAAGGTTCTGCCTTCAGTGGTCAACCTGTGGTGGCTCATTCACACATGCAGATGAACCAACATTTAGTAAAGGATGAACAATATCTAAAGGGTCTGGGGTCCATTTTCCCCCTCCTCAGAAGGCCATAACACTTCCTATAATCCTCTGCTCCAAAACTGGAAGTTGGATGCTTAGAGATCTTTAAATATAATATTTTATACCTTTTAAAGCCCCTTTGGTAAGTGTCCAGTTGAAAATTACATTTTAAAGGTGTATCATGCTTCTCGCACAAAAGAAGTGGTGCTAGAGCCTCCTCGAGGATTATGGTATTTTTGAGCCACAACCGGGCATATCTTGGTAATGGCAACCTTGTGTTGCCGGCTAATCTTTCTCACACTAGGTCAGGAGAAAGGAAACTGCAGAATGAACTCACCAGAAGATGCCTTCATTTTGGCAGTTTCAAGTCTGGCCTAGACACGGAAGAAGAAGAAGAGATTGGTATATTCTTCTAGTCTTTCACCAAATGTTACATGCACCCATCCTTTTCTAGGATGACATTTTGTAGAAATTAAATAGCACACCCATGTTTGCCTACCACACCTGTGAGTGATCTGTATGAAGACCTCACTTATATTTTTCTACCATCCACTAGATGCTTTTGTTATCAAGATCTTCACCCCTCTTTCAATAATAATAATTGTGTGTTGTCACGTCAATTCTGGCTAATGACGATCCTTTCCAAGGTTCTCTAGGTAGAGTGAGTGGTTTACCATCCCCTTCTTCTGTGGGTGACTCTGGGACTGTGGAGCATGTCCATTACAAAGGCTGGCTCTTCTCCCAGGAGGTTCAGAGGCAGATTCTAGTGGACTCCAACCACTAGCTCCACATCCAGACAACTAAACCACTGTGCTATCCTGATAGTTTACCCCTCTTTTACCATGCCAGAAAGAAAGAGTTGTGAGTATGTTTAACTTTTATGTTAAACAGTTGTAGAATCCTTTCCATGGTGCAGAACACCCTTCACTGCATTTGTTTACTCGATCTGTATTTCCAATCAGTGCAGAAGGTTTAACTAAAGCAGTTCATTACTGATTTATTTATGATGTATTTAGATAGCAAATATGGTTCTGTCAGCAGTTGCTGGCTAAACAGTGTTGACAGACATTAATAGCATATGGTATAGCAATGGAATTATGATCTTTCAAGACTTGCCTCAGTCTTCCCTCAATACATTTTCAGCCTTTCTTGCTGCTTCAGTTTATTATATTGTGTTTTTCATTTTTCCCAAGGCAGAAAGGGAACATCCTCAGGGGGGAAAAAACCCTCTGTACATTTTAGTAGCTGTTGTTTTCTTTGTGTAACCTTTGGGGTTTCTTGGTGGTGACATTAAAATCTTCTGTGTCTATTTAGCTGTTCAATTTAATGGAAGACAAATTCTCCCAAAGGTTTAATTTACTCTCACAAACTGAAATCAGTGCATTCACACCATGGGAAATGGTCTTAATTTTTCCATCCTTCAGTCTACATCAAGCATATAATTCATTTCTCCCCTCTTCAGTAGTTCTCTCATTAGAAAACAAAGTTGTTGTTGGGTTTTTATATATATATATATATATATATATATATATAATCGCCCCTGTACTGTGCATTTTTAGGCTCGGTTGCTTTTTTTTTTTTTTTGACAGAAGCAAATTTATACTGGGTGGAACAGATGGGGGGGTGGAATGTGAATTTTTGACCTTTAATTGGCTCTTTCTTAAAATACTGGCAGTTTTATCCAGTGTCAAAGGCAAGGAAAAATAAAGTGTGATTATTCACAGAAGGAAGGAGAGCAGGTGGTACCTCTGAGGTGAGAGTATCTGTAGCTGTTTGGCATCTCTGAAGGAACTGGAGATATTTTTGGCTGCCTTGTATGTGTGTTTTTCCATGGGGGTTGGGGGCCGGGGATTTTGCAGAGGTGAGTGAGGTGTAAAAGAGCATATGGGTTGACATACATCTACCATATGGGAGCATGAAGACCAGTGGCTGTGGTGATGGCCAAAGTTGTCTGCTCTTTTTGTTTTGGCTAGTGACCATGGAAGAGTTAGAAAGGGGCTATCGCGTTCCCATTTGCTGTCATGGTATAAATGTCACTGAAGGAGCTCTGGTGTGGATTTTGCTCTAGTTTTACTCACGCTCAGTGCTGGTGACAGAATGACTGTGGCATATGGCCCACTGCCTCCAACTAATGCGAGTCACATTAAGTGTCAATGACAAAGTAAAGAGAGAGAGAGGCAAAAGAGAGTGAAGCCAAGTGCCAAAAATGTCTGCCAGCTGACTCAACGTGAAAGTATATGGAGTGGAATAAGTCCGTAATGACTTGAAGAACATAAAGGTTTGTGTGAGGAGGGTAATTTTAATAGAGTTGGTAGGACAGAGAGCTTTTCAACAGATGGGAAGTCATATGTGGACTGGAAAAATTCTCAAGTCAGATTCTGCAATATGAAGCCTATTGGGTGAACTTATAACAGTAAATATCTCTTATCTTATTTTACCTCATGGGACTGTTATGAGGCTAAAATGAAATTATTCGGAAGTATGACTTCCCAGAGCAGGTTAAGACATGCTGAGCAGTGATGCACTGCAATTTTTTTTACTACCTACTCTGTGGTCTGGCCAAATCTGTGGGTGGGGCCAAATCTATGGGTGTGGCCAAACATCCTGCATTATGGGCTATGGAGGTGGGCATGGCCAACCAAGTGGGCGTGGCCTGGGGGAATTTCCGCTACTGGTTCTGCAGAACCTGACAGAACCTGCTGCAGTGCATCACTGGTGCTGAGGCCATAAGCTGTGTGAAAGTTTTAAGTAGCCTCACAGCATTACCAAAAAGATGCATCATGCAAACACTTAGAAAGAAGCTTGAAATTGAATAAATGTTCTTGTCTCTAGAGGCCGCTAATAACCCAGGGTGCTAACTTATTTTCCTTACTTAGCTTCTGCATAAAGACGGCCTCAAATACCACATGCGGAAAATTGATAGAGCTGCAGATGACACATGCAGCTGTTAGTGTTCACAGCTGGGGTTTTTTTACCACCCGACATACAATCAGTCAATAGCAAAAGTGCACCGTTTGGAAGTCTTTTCTCAGTCTCAATTATCCACAGCTTCAGAAGAATCATTCACACTTCTGAGTAACACATGAAGAAGGATATCAGAGAGTAAACAAAACAAGACAAAAAATATTGTGGCACCTTAAAGACTAACTACTATATTTTAATGTTAACTTTCATGGATTAAATCCACTTTGACATATAAGTGAGCTTTCATGGTACCCACTTATACATATCAGGTACAGAGGCCCACAGTGGTTGGGCCCGCAGTGGTTGGTTGGTTTAACAGATGGCTTTGCAATTCAGCGAGCTATTTACAACCAGTAATAACATACAATCAGTGTGGCTATTTACAACAGTAATAACAGAAGATCCCTGATGGGGATTAGTTTGATTATCATGGAGTTTGAAGGAGTGGATTTCTAAGGAACACTCCTGTCACAAATGCAGTGTGTGCTAACTAGCCCTGCCCTCAGCAGCTGGATTGCAACACAAACATATTTACACAACTCTATGCTCAAAGGTTTGCTCCATGCTGGTATTTGCATCATATATGTGGCACAACTAGTTGCCACATTGTTTCTCATGAACTGAATTTGTTGGTGTAGTTCTGTCCCTACTTCCTAATATATTGATTAAAGTATGGGAGGCTTTATTTTGTATAGGGATACAGTAAACCCTCAACATACGAATTTAATTCATTCCATGAGGCTGTTCGTGTCTTGAAAAATTCATGTCAAAAACACAACGCATTACCAGCAGTGGCCACTAGAGATCACTGTATAATTTTTGTATGTCGAATCCCACCCACCTCCAATTTCCATTCGTATCTCATTTTTTTCATAGTAGAACCATTGGTATGTCAGGGTTCCACTGTATTTCAAATCAGCCATCTTCCTCTTAGCAGCAATACCATCACCTGAGTCGGGCTTACCTGAGTGGGCGGCATAGAAGTAGAAAAATTAAATTAAAATTAAATTAAACCACGTACCCAATCAGATTTGACTTTTCGGGAATGCTTAATCAGATAGCATTGCCCTAGCTCTGAATTAGCTTTGTTTCAAAGCTAGCTGCGTGACAATGTTATTGCTTCCCAGAATTGAGAACATTTGCAAAGTGAAAATAACAGTGAACTGGCGTCCAGAAGGCATGAGTTTGAAATTCTTTTGGATAACATGTGAGAGATGTATTTTTTATTTATTATAAAAGATGTCCACAGAGAACATTCATTTCAGGTCTGAACCAGACTTGAGATTAATTGCATTGCCTGAAATGGGTTCTTTTTAAAATCATTAGTGGTTGCTGAGGGAGGTTTGGCGTTTTTTCCTGAGACTATGATACATTGGTGTAGGGAAGGGATAATCTTTTTTTCTTTGTCCTGGTCCCAGTGGAAACTCTTGCAAATGGCAGCAGCTATTAGCCCCAGAAGGAAAACTCCCATAGGTATCTTTGTGTGTATTGTGATAGTCAGGAAAGTTGTACATTATTTCTTTTAACCTGTTTATCAGGGGGCCAATTCCAGGTCATGAGAAGACATAACACCATTTTGTTTCCTGCTATAGGGTAAAGCAAACAAAGTGATGCCTTTACCAATCTGTTATCTCTTTAAGGGAAAGAAAATCTATAGACTATCCCTTAACACCTCCACTTGTTATCCAAACTCTTGGTGTCTTTAGTTATAGCTTTGCCTTTTGCATGCAGAGGACAGTGTCATGGCTTAATTTTAAAACTGCAGAAAAGTATTCTGTTCTTTTTGAGAATCTGTCACATTTTTTTTGTATTTTTCATTTTTTTTTTGTCTAATGAGGTACTTCTGACCTCACATTGGTGAGAAATACCTGGATTTTAATTTTACAGCCTAGCAGTCAATCATACTTTGCAAAAACTTCCAGGGATCTTTTCCACTTGACAAATCAGCGGAAATGATACACAGACAGAGCCTCCCTTACCATTTTCCATGCTTTTCAATGATGGGACTTCTACTTAAAATTTCCAATTCTGGAAATGCAGCCTTCATCCCCTTCAAGATCGCATTGCCTACTTCAGGATCTGCAGCAGATATGGTACAGTGATCACCATTAAATAAATAGTCTGATTTGTTACACACTATAGACTGGGGCGAGGGAGATATGGCTTAAGGTTGGCTGACATTCTTCCAGCCTCAGTCTACAATTTTTTGGCATGCTTCAGTGCCAGTAGTAGCGGTATGGCTTCAAGGTAATTATGAGTTACCTCTTCCCAGACACAGCTTGGAAGCATGTCACTTGTCCATCCTTTCCAAAAAGAGCAAATCCTTCATCTCGGCAACATTTGCAGTCTTCCAGTAATCCACTTGAAATGAATACCAGCACATTCCAGAGTCACCATAAATCAAAAGGTCCAGAGCTATGTTTCATGCATTTGCAGATCATGAGACTAAGGCTGCAACCAGACAGGGAAACTGGATCTTGTTGGGTGCAATCTCTTTCCAAGTAGACATTATGTGCATGTGTGATCCACTCCCTATTGCCCCACCCAGTTATGAAAAGTGAGATGCCCTACTGGTGGTCCAGAAAGGAACAGATTGGACTTGCTCTGTGCCTCTGACTGTTAACGTTTGATAGCCCCAAGAATCTTTTCTCTCAGTAACCATGTTGACCTTAGCTTGTGCAAAGGAGGGGTGTCTTTTTGCAAGTCTCCTCTTGTCTTCTGTTCTCCTTTTTAAAGATCAAACCACAAAATAAGGAAAACAATATTTCCTATTATTGTTGTTGTTGATTACGACCACAACAACAATATTTATTTCCTGCCCATCTTGGATATTTTCCCACTCTGGGTGGCTTAGGTAAAGGTCACCCTTGCTCTAAAGCCAGTTGTATCCAACTCTAGGGTTCAGTGCTCATCTCTGTTTACAGCCAAAGAGCCAGCGCTGTCTGCATTTGCAGACGTTAACATGGACATGTGGCAGGCCTGCCTAGACACTGAAGTGCATGGAACTCTGTTACCTTCCCATCAAAGTGGTAACTATCCATTTGCAATTTTTTGCTTTTGAACTGCTAGGTTGTCAGGAGCTGGGACATAGATGGGAGCTCACTCTGTTGTGCAGCACTCAGGTCTCAACCTCCGACCTTCCAGTCATCAAGTTCAGTGTGTTAACCACTAAGCCACCGCAGTCGCTCCTGAGCAGATTACAAGATATTAAAAAATCTTGACAATAGAAAATTAAACATAAATAATAAACAAACTAAGTAAATTATAAATAGCAACAAAGATAAGCTGCTGCCCCCTCCAAACATTACACTGTTTTACCTGAAGGCATAAAATTGCTCCAGAGCACACCAAACCTGTAAATGAAGTTAGTGTTCACCTCACACCACAAAAAAGACAGAAAATGTGCCAAGTGTGGAGTTGAAGAAAAATTCATGCTTAGTCAGGTGTCTTTTATCACATCCATGAGCTCTGCTTTGAACGACATGATAACTGCATCATAAAGATGACAGAGGTGACCAGAAAGCAGAAGTAGATAGACCAAACATTATCTACTTGCTGACTCAGAGAAGACATGAAAGAATTGGGGAGTTGTCTGCTGTATGAAGGTTAGTTGGTTTAAGCATTTATGAGAAAACATGAGAGTAAGAGAAAGTCGCCTTGAGCAAATGAAGTCCATCTTCTTTTCCAACAAGACCTTTGGAAAAATGACTCATCGATTTGGGTTGAAAAGGTCTTTATCCCATCATGCAGCTGAATTGCATATATCATTGGTAGCGGAGGGGACATCATAACTAAGTGACAGAACACATCTCTTTGCAGAATGCCAGACAAAACTGAATTTTGACGGAGGCAAATGTAAAGTTCTACATTTAAGCAGGAAAAATCAGATGTAAACTTTAATTTTAATTTAATTTAATAGTCATATTTATATATGCCGCCCACTCAGGCAGAACCCGACTCAGGGCGGCATTACAACAAGTTCTAAAAACACATAAAAACACTTTAAAAGACCCACATCCCACCCACTTTAAAAGACCCATATCCCACCCACCCATCCCACACACTATAAAAAGAAGAAGAAGAGAGAGTTCTTAATGGTTTACATAAGCCAGCAGGCGGGGACCGTGTTCCCATTCGGGCCCCACACCTGCCCTGCCAGCCAGGTCTTCAATCCTTTCCTGAAGGGCAGCAACTCTCTTTGAAGTCTTAGATCTGTTGGCAGGAGGTTCCAGAGAGTTGGTGCGGACACAGAGAAGGCCCTCCTTCAGGTGCTGGATAGATGTGCACCCCTAGCTGATGGCACTATTAGAGAGCCCCTCCGGTCTGCTCTGGTTGGATGGGCAGACACTCTTGGGACGATACGGTCTCTAAGGTATCCTGGCCCACTGCCATATAGGGCTTTAAAGGTCAAAACCAGCACCTTGAATTGCACCCGGAGACAAACTGGTAACTAGTGCAGCTCTCGAAGTAGCGGTGAGGCATGGGCATATCGCCCACATCCCATCACCACCCGGGCTGCCGCATTCTGGACCAGCTGCAGCCTCCGAATGGTCGTCAAGGGCAGCCCCATGTAGAGCTCATTACAATAATCTAGTCGGGAAGTGACCAGAGCATGGGTGACCATAAGCAAGGAGCCCCGGTCCAGGAGCGTGCGCAACTGGCGAATCACTCGAAGTTGGGCAAAAGCCCTCCTGGCCACAGCCGCTACCTGTTCTTCTAGCAGCAGCCGCAAGTCCAGAAGGACCCCCAAGTTGCACACTGGGCCTGTCTGGGGCAAAACAGCCCCATCCAGTACCAAAGATGGTAACTCCCTGGATAAGACGGGGCCCCTTATCTACAGCCACTCTGTCTTGCTGGGATTCAGCTGAAGCCCATTGGCCCCCATCCAGACCCCAATGGCCTCCAGGCATCCGGATAGGATTTCAACAGCATCACTGGGGGCCCCACGGGCCGAGATGTACAACTGAGTGTCATCCGCGTACTGATGGTACCGCACCCCGTGGGAACGAATGATCTCACCCAGTGGCTTCATGTAGATGTTAAATAAGAGAGGAGAGAGCACCGAACCCTGAGGCACCCCATACTTGAGAAGCCTAGGGCTGTACCTCTCACTCTCTAACCACACCGACTGGGTACGGCCCTCCAGAAAAGAGGAAAACCAGGACAACACGGTGCCCTGGATCCCCAGTCCTTTGAGCCGTTCCAGAAGTATACCGTGGTCGACGGTATCGAAGGCTGCTGAGAGGTCAAGAAGAGCAAGGACGGATGGATAACCCCCATCCCGCTCCCGCTAGAGATCATCCATCAGTGCGACCAATGCCATCTCCGTACCATACCCGGGCCTGAATCCTGATTGAAAGGGGTCTAGATAATCTGCTTCCTCCAGGACACTCTGCAGCTGATGCGCCACCGCCTTCTCCAAAACCTTACCCAGAAAGGGCAGGTTGGAAACCGGCCTGTAGTTGTTAAGGACAGCTGGGTCAAGGAATATTTTCTTCAGGAGGGGGCGCACCAAAGCATGTTTTAGCGGTGCAGGAAATACCCCCTCCCGTAATGATGCATTTATTATCGCCCCGACCCAGCCACCTGTCACCACCTTGGAGGCTTTCACCAACCAGGTGGGACAGGGGTCCAAAGGACATGTAGTGGCATGCACAGCTGCAAGGAGCCTGTCCACTTCATCAGGGACAACAGGATCAAACCGATCCCAGATCGTACAGCAAGACTGTGCTCTGGTGCCCCCCCCCGACCCTCCCCATCCACGCCGGGATTCAGCCCTGAATGAATCCGATCGATTTTCTCCAACAGATGGTCAGCAAAGTCCTCAGCCGAACCCTGCCAACCGGGCACCGATCTCCCCCTACCGAGGAGGGACCTGGTTACCCGGAACAGGGTGGCTGGGCGATTATCAGCGGAGGCAATAAGGGTGGTGAAGTATTGCCGCCTCACCACCCCCATCACCACTAGGTAGGCCCTAATAGCAGCTCTAGCTAGTGTCCAATCGGAGTCATCCTGGGTCTTCACCCAGCGGCGCTGTAGGCATCTCTTTGCCCGTTTGAGTTCCCGCAGTTCATCTGTGAACCACGGGGATGACCTAACCCCATGGGCATGGAGAGGCCGCAGTGGCACGATTTCATCCAAGGCTGCTGTTGCCATCCTGTTCCACAGGTCGACAAGTGCCTCGGATGAATCGTGTAGCCGATCCAGAGGAACATCCCCCAGTTCCCTCTGGAATCCATCTGGATCCATTAGTCGCCGAGGGCGGGCCATTTTAATAGGCCCTGCCTCCCTATGATGAAGCGTTGCCCCCAGAAAGTCAAGAGTCACCAGATAGTGATCTGACCATGGCACAGGTGAGATGACTAAGTCCTGTAATCTCAGATCACTCTGCCACTGCTCCGACAAGAAAACTAAGTCTGTCATGTGACCACTGCCCCTGGTCGGACCCCGAACTACCTGAGTCAGGCCCATGGCTGCCATGGAAGCCATGAACTCCCTTGCCACCTCAGAAGCCATCCCCAATGATGGCAAATTGAAGTCCCCCAGAACCATAAGCCTCGGGAACTCCAACGCCAGCATCGAGGCGGCTTCAAGGAGCTCAGGCAGGGCATCCCTTACCCTGCAAGGGGGCAGGTACAGGAGTAAGATCCCCAACTGACCCTTGGGGCCCAACCGTAGAAGCAGGGCCTCACAACCAGACACTTGTGGAGCAGTGGCCCTAGCAATTCCCAAAGACTCCCTGGCAACAATGGCGACACCACCGCCCCTCCCCTCACCTCTAGGCTGGTGCCAAATACCGAACCCAGCTGGACTCCATCCTCAGGTGTCAGCCAGGTTTCGGTGATGCATGCCAGGTCGGCCCACCCCTCCTGGATAGAATCTTGGGTCAGGGGGGCCTTATTACAGACCGATCTGGCATTCACCAGCAGCAGCCTAAGGGCGGGGTCACTCTGGATCTGCTGCTCAGGGCCCAGAGATGTACCTGCAGGGCTGGAATGAGGGACCGCACTTAAACATTGGACCTGCATTCCCCGAGTGCGGACCACCCCACGGTACCCGCCATACCACCCCATGCCCATCACAACACCTATATGGATCCCTGGAACCCCCCTATATGGAATGCTGCCCCTCCTTCCTGGCTGGCAGGACCAACTCTCTCTCTTCCCACCCCATCCACAATCCCCCCCTGGTTCCAGCAACAAGCATGAGCTCCCGGAACGAGCAGGGAGCGCTGACGAGCCCTGGCATCGGCGTCTCCTTTTTCTTCCCCCCAGGTGGGGAGGGCGGAGGCAGAAGCGATGGCTCCCACCTGCCTCAAATCCCAGGAGCCGGTGGCATGGGCTCCTGGAGCGAGCAGGGAGCGTTGGCGAGCCGCGGCATCGGCGTCTCTTTTTCTTCCCCCTAGGTGGGGAGGGCGGAGGCAGAAGCGATGGCTCCCACCTGCCTCAAATCCTGGGAGCCGGTGGCATGGGCTCCTGGAACGAGCAGGGAGCATTGGTGAGCCGCGGCGTCGGCGTCTCCTTTTCCTTCCCCCCAGGTGGGGAGGGCGGAGGCAGAAGCGATGGCTCCCACCTGCCTCAAATTGCAGGAGCTGGTGGCATGGGCTCCTGGAACGAGCAGGGAGCATTGGCGAGCTGCGGCATTGGCGTCTCCTTTTTCTTCCCCCCAGGTGGGGAGGGCGGAGGCAGAAGCGATGGCTCCCACCTGCCTCAAATCCCGGGAGCCGGTGGCATGGGCTCCTGGAACGAGCAGGGAAAGGGGCTGGATGGAAGGTCTTTGCAACCACCTCTTCCTGCCTTGATACAGCTGCTGGCCCTCTCTTCTCCTTCCTGGTCCAGCGAAGGAGGCCTTTGGGAAAGGGGCTGGGTGGAAGGTCTTTGCAGCCACCTCTCCCTGCCTTGATACAGCTCATAGGATGAGGTGGTACCTGGTGTTTTCCCCAATTGTAATGTTTTACAAAGTTGTTTTTCAACCGTAATCTGTCTCAAAGCTTTTCCAGGTTGACACCTTACATGGCAATAGTGCTGCCATCTCCACATGCATCTTTCCTCCTTAGACTTCTCATCCTCTGCTGCTTGCTTCAGTGGAACCTCCATCATTTTGATCGATGCCATTGCAGGATTCCTCTGGCACTGTTTCATGCTTAGCCATTTTGTGATTCCTTGTGGCTTCCAACAAGAATTCATGAACAAAAGATGATATGCAGAATAAGTGAAATCTCCCTCTGTGGACTGTAGAGCACCAGTCCGCATTGAAAAAGAATATTTTTTTAAAAAGTTATTTCATTTGCTCTCCGAGGTATGCTTCTTCTGATTTATTGGCTGCTCTTTTTACTTTCATTGATCACTTTCTTATTACTTTCATACTTCCATCCATTTCAGTTTGTGTTCTTTTGGAGTGATTTCTTATACCACCTCTGCCACTGCCTCAATCCTGATGAATGGGTGCCTCAAACTATTGATCTTGACTTGGCATGGTCTCTTTCACGGGTTGTAAATGATGCTGCCACAGTCATATAAGAATGCCTTAATAAACAACATCCTGGGTGCATCTGCTCCGTTTCAAGAAGCCACCGTGCTTGAAATTCAAGATTCGCGATAGCATGGCTGTGGCATGCAAAGCAATGAAATGGGAGGAACTGAAATGGGAGTGAGGAAAAGAAATGAGAAAAGTATAATGATAGATGAAAATTTGCATGACTTTTGGATCCCAAGGATAGATTCCACTTCATTTGTTTTGCATTTTATTAAAGAACATCAAATCAATTCTGTTGCTGTTGCTACTGTTTCTTCTTCTTTGAATATACAGCACTGTACATTTTGATGTGGTCACATTGCCCCATGATGCCAGTGCATGGATAGATTTTCTATGAGTTCAAAGACACATCTCAACACATCTATAGGCGTTCAACACATCTATTCATTTTTGTAAAAATCCCACTAAGTGCCAAATTCTGTTTTTAAAAAAATCAGCAATGGATTGCTGCTTCAGAGTGAATGTTTCACGGATGAAGTACTGAATCTACCAAATGAAAAATGAACTTGTTTCTAACTGCAGGTATATGTGTGTGTCGTGGGTGGGTGGGTAGGGGAGTAGGTGTGTGGCCCAATTCTCAGCAATAGTAGATGAATTCACTGACCCATCCCTGGATTGGGTTACCTGCAAGAGATAGTTCTGTTAACTTGCAAATTCTCTGACATTAGAGTTGTATACCCTCTACACATAGAAGCTATATGTCACTGAAAAGGGGCCAAGGGACATACACAAATGTCAGCTTCATAGTTGGCTCATTTTATCTATCTATCTGTCTATCTATCTATCTATAAGGGACTGCAGTGACTCAAGTGGCCAAGATGTTGACTGGAAGGCGGGAGGTCAGCAGTTCGATTCCCAAGTACTGCAGGACGGAATGAGCTCCCGTCTTTGTCCCAGCTACTGCCAACCTAGCAGTTTAAAAGCAAGAAATTACAAGTAGATAAGTAGGGACCACTTCAGTGGGGAGATAAACAGCATTCTGTGTGCTCCGGTTTCTAGTCATGCCTGCCACATGACCACAAATGTCTGCACTGGCTCTTCGTCTTTGAAACAGAGATGAGCACTGAACCCTAGAGTCAGATATGACTGGCTTTCAAGCAAGGGAAACCTCTACCTACCTACCTACCTATCTATCTACTGTATTAAAAACAGGCTCATGAGACTGTTGCATTCATATACATATTATCTGAGAACAAGCTGGGCAGGTTATAAAAGGTATTTGTAGGTATACATTTTTTAAATAGATGAAAGAGGGGCAGAAATGTGCACCCAAACAGGTTACAGAGAATAGTAAATGGCCACCCTTGCTCAAAAGCCAATAGTATGTGACTCGGGTTCAGTGCTCACCTCCGTTTATAGCCAAAGAGCCAGCACTGTCTGTGTCTGTGGATATTTCCGTGGCCATGTGACAGGCATGACTAGACACCGGAGTGCAAGGACTGCTGTTTACATTCTCACCGAAGTGGTACCTATTTATCTACTTGCAATTTCTTGCTTTCAATCTAAATGTATCCCAGAAATAAATTCATTTGGTGTAGTTTTCTCTGGCCTGAGCACACCACTTATTGAATTTGGGCCTTATGAAAAACTGCAGAAAATAGTGGAGCCCCAGCAGTAAGAAAAAGAATGAGATGGAAGGACAAAAAATAATGTCTGAATGAAATGTCTCTTGGTATGATCCACAAGCTGTAGGTGATCTACCATTGAATTCAACTGGCTATGGATTGCTCTTCTGTCATTAAATGACCTTTGTGACTATTGATTTCCCCCTCTTTTCCAAGATCATATTTTTCTTATTTGTTTGCCCTTGCTGGGTTACCAGAGAGAGAGAGAGAGAGAGAGAAATCCCCAGAGCTTTCTCCATCTGTAACCTATACAGTACCTTGATGCCAAGTTCTACATGGTAAAGTTTGGCTCAGACTTTGAAACGGTACAGAGTGCAATGTGCATTCATATAGATCTTTTCAAAGAGTGTTTCTAGATCAAGTTGCTCTGCAATGTTTAAACCATTATTACTCTTTGCCGAAGAGCCAGTGCTGTCTGCTTCTGCATACTTTTCCATGGAATGTGGCAGCCATGACTAGACACTGAGGTGCATGGAACACTGTTACCTTTCCTGCTGAAGCAGTACCTGTTTATCTACTTCCAACTTCTTGTTTTTAAACTGCTAGATTGGCAGGCGCTGGGACAGATGGTTGGCACTCACTCCGTTGTGAAGTACTCGGGTCTCGAACTGCTGACTTGCTCTGGTCATTAAGTTCAGCCTTTTAACCACTAAGCAGATCTCCAGTTGTTTTACTACTGTTCTTGGCTCAAAAATTGCATACAGAAAAATGTGTATTGCATTCAGGCTGTGTTTATTAGAGGTAATAGTCACCCCTTCTATTGTGAATATTCATACTTTATGAAAAGGATCAAATGCACAAAATATGATTCACTGCAATTGTGTTGGAACAATGCAGAGTGCTTGAAAAATTGCACAGAACTAGCCTATGAAATGGGCTTGGAATGAGAAAGGGCGCAATTTATTCTTAGTAAAAATGTAGTGACTAAGTAGGAGAGATTATTATAATTCTGATGGCAAAACCACCATGTAAAAGGGCACAGAAGTCCATATGTGGCCGATCTCAGAATCTGTTCCCATTTGATGCTTCACTTTTATATTAGGTTTTCAGAAACTCAATTTTCTCTCTCAGTACCTATTTTTTTTTTAAAAAGTATTGTTTTACATGTTATTTTCCCATATTCATGGAAGGTAGTAATTCTAGCTGGAATCTTGTCCCTGAAACGGTCAGTATGGGTTCCAGGTTCAATTCGAATTGCTGCTTTTTTACTTGCAAATGAGTCATTGGGGGAAAGCCATCCATTTGGGTGCAGATGTAAATCTGCTTGTGTCTCAATCTCACATAAGAAGTCAGGGGACTGCAGAATCATTCTCCTTCTTCTTTGGGTAGTCCATGAATTGCCGCTTATGGGTCTGCCCTTGCGCGGAGCCGTTATCTGAGCTTCAAAGTTAATTGGATTAAAAGATTTGATATTAGGACTGCCCACCAAACCGCCCACCCTTAAGCACCATTTCACACTCTTTCCTCAGTTCTCTTTTTTCCATTGCAGAAGGAGGAGTCCGTTAGAGAGTTATCATTTTTTAAAAATTCTGCGCTTTCCCAAAAGCCTTGCCAATTTAGTTTTGGGGTGATCTTGTCTTAGGACAGGATTACCCAACTCTGATCTGCTCTCCTTTGTGGGGGAGTAGCCCTCAGAGTCAAAATTTTCTCAGTTTTCTCCCTTGCGGGAGAAGCAGCAGCCTTCTCCAATTTTTCTCATTGTCTTCCCTGCACGGGTTAGGTGACAACTTCTTCAATTTTTACCATTGGTCTCTTCTTAGAAAGGACCGACACAACCCTGACCGTCTACCTCACAGCGGGCGGGCGGGTTTTTTCTTTTCGTTCAGAAGTCTTCACATTAATGGCCTCAGTCACTGCGTTCAAGTATTGTACCAGCTGTAGAAAGAAATTACCTTCTACCGACGGTCATAGCGAGTGCTTGATCTGCTTGGGAGAAAATCACCAGACACAAGCCTGCGTCCACTGCAAAAAATTTACTCGCTTGGCCATTAAAACCGGCTCAAAGTTCACTTAATGGCTTAGGCTCTATCTCCCTCCTCGGCTACCCAGGCCTCACAAATTCCTGCTCAAACCTCTGCGCCAAAGATGGCGTCCAAGAGCAGGGAGAAGTCCAAAATGGTGGAGGAGACAACCAAGAAAAAGCAGAAGAACAAGACCTGTGAGAAGAAGAAATAGTCCAAGGAGATGGGCAGAGACCATCACTCTCTTCCTCCTACTCCAAAACCAAACAGATCTCCACAACCTTTGGCCTCATTCTCTCCATCTCCAGTGATCATCCCACATCATTTTTTGCCAGAAGCAGATTGCCGGTCTTCGGTGTTTGAGGATCCACTCTCATCATCAGGTTTGTCGTCAAAAGCTTCCAGAGGATACATCTTGGCATCTCCACTGCCACCTCCAGTGCCACTTCATCAATCGCCTTCTCCACCTCCTTGAGGCAGGTCACTTTTTAGAAGAGCATCCGGCTCATCTCTGGCTCGTCACCCACTGCAGGTCGACTTGATACCATCCACTCAAAGTGAAGCCACCGTTTCATCGCCAGGTTTTCAGTTGGATGTCATTGCTCCCCTTATCCAGTCTGTCGTCAAGAAAATTGGTGACCGGCTTCTGGCTGCGACAGTGGGGTCTTCAACTATGGGTGTCTCCTGCCCTCTGAGTGGCCATCGATCCGGAGGAACTCTTCAGTCTACTCAGTCTCCTTGCTCGGGCTCAACACAAGACTCTATGGTACCATTGCCACCCAATCAAGTGAGTGACCATGTCATTCCACCCTCTCCAACCTCGTTGACTGGCAGCTCCATTGGTCAGCCCAAGCCTTACTGGCACGATTCCAATGTAGACACGCAAATACCGCCTCCATCGACCAATGACTCAGACTCCTCTTCTGAGGAAAATGAGCCCCAAGCAGAAGCGGACAAGACTCCTGAGGGTGCCATTCGCGTGACTGAGATTCCTCACTTCAAGGATCAGAAGTCATTCACTGCTATGTTAACCCACCTTGGATCCATCTTAGGAATCAAGGCGGACCATTCTCCGCTGCCCTTCGAGGATAAGGTGACTGCAAAGTTAGACAGGAAGGCAATTAGGCCAGTGCATATTGGCATGCTGCCGTCCATCTTCCACTCCGCTAAGACTGTATGGAAGAAGCCCATTTCATAGCACATGGTCTCGACCAGAGTGGACAGCATGTATAAACTACTGTGTGATGATGTGGAGTTTCTTCAGGCCCACCCCCTGCAGAACTCCATAAGCGGATTCCCTATTCCTTCGTCTGTGGAGGGGAAGTAGTTGGATGCCCTTGGCAGGAAAATCTATGCTACAGCCTCATTGTCCCTTCAAGCAGCCAACTACGAGATTGCAATGGGTTTATACAACTCTGAGCTATGGGAGAAAGCCAAAACCTTTCTACCCAAGCTACCTGCTGAGCTGCATTCTAACTTTCAAGCACTTTGCATGGAGACTTTTTGTCAGAGCAGCAACATACTTCCCAACATATCAGCGATGTGGTGGCTAAGGATATGTCAACGTCCATCCTATTCTGCCGCCATGCTTGGTTGCAATCCACTGACCTGGAGGAACCAACCAAAAAACTCATTGAGGACTAACCTTTTGATGGCAAAGGGCTGTTTGCATAAGAAACGGACAAAGCCCTAAATGAGTTGTGACAGACAAGGATGACAGCAAAGTTTTTTGGCCTTCTGTCACCGACCCATTCCTCTGTTTGCACGAAATACCAACCCTTTTATTGGAGGCAGCACGGGCAGTACTTCTCGCAACAGTTTGAAAACCAAAACCAGACCTTCTATCAGCCTAAACGCCAACACAACCGCCAGTGTTATCAACCCTACCACCAGCAGGACAGTAAACATGCAGAACACAAATCAAAGCAACGGGTTTGACTTCCCTCTGGCTGAGATTCCCACCCATCTACTTTCTTACCGCCACCTCCGGAATCTTCTTCAGTCTTGGATATGTCTGACAAGTGACCGGTGGGTTCTGCTCTCGAGTTCAAAAGGACCTCTCAAGTTGGACAGCTCCATCGCATGTCTTCCTCCCCTCATCTGCAAGAGGAAGTATCCACACTGCTGATGAGAGGAACCATAGAAACCATTCCACCTTCCAACTGGAGCAACGGTTTTTATTTGAGGTACTTCGTAGTGGAGAAGAAAGACAGAGTTCTACATCCAATACTGGACTTACATCACCTCAACAAGCATATGCACATAAGGAAATTCTGGGTGGTCACACACCATACGGTCCTTCCCCTCACCAACAAGGGGGATTGATTCATGGTCATTGACTTAAAGGACACATATTTTCATATCAACATCTGCAAGGAGCACAGGAAGTTTCTCCACTTCCAAATCAGAAGCCAGGTCTACCAATACCATGGTCTCCCCTTTGGACTCTCTATGGCACCTTGGGTCTTCACAAAATGCATGGCTCCAGTGGCAGCTTACTTTTGTGAGAAAGATATAAAGGTCTTCCCCGACTGATGCATTGACGACTGATGCATTGAATCGCCCATGCAGTCAAAAGCTACACGAGACGGTGCGTACACAGTAAGACTAATGGAGAGTCTCAGCCTCGGGATCAGTTTCAACAAGTTAAAACTGGATTCATCTCAATGAATCGAGTACATTGGAGCGATACTCGACTTGAACCATGTCAGAGCCTATGCTCCTCCAAAGCGTCTTCAGGACATCATTGCGGTGATCAAACTCTTCCGGCGCCACCCACAAGTAAAATGGAAGACGCTCAATGACTTCTAGGCCTAATGGCCTTAACCACGGCAATGGTTCCACATGCCAAACTGAAGATGCATTATCTCCAGTCTTAGTTTCTTTACAACTTCAATCCTCTGATAGACCACCCACACAAACGACTAACACCAACACCTGAACTGGTGGATCAGCTGGCTTTGTGGATCTCACCTCTGAAGGTAATGATGGGAAAGCATTTCTACTCAACGCAACCAACAATACAGATCCTGACTGATGCAAGCAGGGTGCTGTTTGTGGGTCCCTAGTAGTGAACAATTTGTGGACGCCAGAAGAGACTTGGTTTCACATTAGTTATGTTGAACTGCTCACCATTTGGAAGGTACTGAGATCCTTCAAAATGGTGCTGTCCAGCAAGGCGGTCCATGTCCAAGTCGCATTGGACAACACCATGGCGATAGCATACCTCAACAAGCAAGGAGATACGAAATCAACGACTCTCTTGTATCTAGCAGCAACTCTGGGAATGGTGCCTCGAGAGACACATTTTCCCCATGGGCGCCCATATCCAAGGAACATTGAACATAGTTGCAGATGGTCTGAGCAGACTGGAGTCGACGACTCGTGAATGGGAACTGGACACAGAGGTATTCCAGTCCATCTGCAGTCAATGGGGACTTCCAGACCTCGATCTCTTTGCATTAGAAATGAACAAGAAGTGTCTGAGATACTGCTCCAGATCTGGGATTGGAAGAGGCTCAGAAGGTACGGTGGGACAGGGACTACCTTTATGTGTTCCCACCGTTTTCTCTCATCCAGAAGGTCCTCATCCAGATGTATCATCATCGAGCTCAAGCGATCCTGATAGCCCCAGCATGGCCAAGACAGCCGTGGTATCCACTTCTACTGCAACTGTCATTGCAATCGCTCACTCTTCCAGACTCTCCATCACTACTCCAAATGGAGAACAGTCAACTACTCCACTCAGATATACCAAGTCTACATCTCACAGTGTGGAGGATAACCCCAGATTGTTAAGAATACTGGACATGAGCAGGGGACCGTCCACTCAGAAGTCATACACCTCCAAATAGAGACGGTTTCATGTCTTCCTTGACTCGAGGTGCTCGACCCCATGCCATTATCTCCAGGACATAAACTTGTTACGTTTAGCAGAGACTGGATAGAACCTTGTGTCCATTAGGGTCCATTTGGTGGCCATTGTGGCACATTCTCCAGCTAATTCAGTAGCATCTACTGCGTTCAGGGACCAAACCGTGAAAAGATTCCTGAAGGGCCTCCGGAATGCCTTCCCACCTGTTAGGTCTCTGGTTCCACAGTGGTCTTTGTCTACCGTACTTACTACTGCTGATGTGTGCCTCCTGACTTGGAAAGCAGCCTTCCTTGTGGCGATCACGTCCGCTAGAAGAGCCAGTGAATTTACAGCACTCCGCTCTGATCCGCCCTTCACTAAAAAATAATAATGACAGGGTAGTCTTCCATCCTGACATCACTTTTCTTCCTAAGGTGATGTCCAAGTTTCACCTGGGACAATCTATCTCCCTACCAACTTTCTTTCCAAATCCAACCACAGTCCAAGAAAGAGCATGGCACATGTTTGATGTAAAAAGGACTTTATTGTTTTACATAAGCAGAACAAGGGAGTTCAGAAAAACACATCGCCTTTTTGTGGCTTATGGAGGGAAGTCCAAAGTAGAGGTTCTCGAAATGGGTGTCATCTGTCATTCATTTTGCCTATGAAATTTCATCTCTGCCTCCTCCTCCACACGACAGAGCACATTCTACCAGAGCGATGGCTACCTCCACTGCCTTCTTGGAGGGTACACCGCTTGATGACATCTGTAAGGCTGCTAATTGGTCCAGACCTTCTACATTTGTCAAACATTACCAGATGGACACTAGAGCCACAGCAGACACCAGACTGGGTCGTGTCGTCCTTGCTAGAGGGCTCCGGGCTCCTTGCCCGTGATGTTCATCCTGACTCCAGGAGGTGACCGTGTATGTGACCGTGGATTCATCTCATCTGGCTGCCTACCTACCAAGTAAGTGCGAGCTTGCTAATCTCCCATAAATGGGAATTCATGGACTACCCAAAGGAGAAAGTTAAGTTGCTCTTACCAGTGATAACTTTCGTTCTTCGAGTATGTAGTCCATGAATTCACGCTTTTCCACCCTTCTTCCCCACTTGAGCTGCATGGATGAGATACTCTATTTTATCCTGTGTACAGCTTAAGTACACTGAGGAAAGAGCAAGAAATGGCACCTAAGGGTGGGCAGTCCTAATATCAAAACTTTTAATCCAATTTGCTTTGAAGCTCCGGTAACAGCTCTGCGCAAGCACAGACCCATAAGTGTGAATTCACAGATTACACACTTGAAGAACGAAAGTTATCACTAGTAAGTGCAACTTAACTTTACTCTGCAAAAGGGTGAGGATATGTTTGGGTGCTCTCAACAAAAGAGGAGAATGAGAATAATTGTTGCAATTAAACATTAAGTGATTTTCATGGGAATAAAGTCATTTGCACAATACTTTTCCATGTGTTTCAAAGGCTAACACTGTAGATGCAGAGCCTGTGTGCTGGGGGGAATGTTCTTCTGACCTTTCTCATCTCCAGTTGATGTTCCTGAGATGGAGTGATGTAGAACAAAGATTTTCTGACAGAGTAATAATAAGAGAGAATATGCCTGCCAGTTATTCATTATTGCTGGGCCTCTTTAGATGCTAGCACTCTCCCAAGTTTGTCTTCAGATAATCCTGAAAACCTAAATTGACACAGTCGACAAAGATGGAAAGAGACAGAAAGGTTAAAAAGTCTTCCCTTAATCTTTTGCATTTTCCCCTTAAACTTGTTTGATAGCAATATATGTTTCTTAAAAACAATATGACCTCATTTGTAAAGCAATGCTCACTCTAAACTAGTCAGCTGTTAAATATGCCCAGCGCCGTGCATTAAGGAGGAAGCTTAAACCAGAATTTCAATTATTTTCTGGACACATTTAAAATTATAATACTTTACCAAGCTGGTGTTATAGTTCATCCAAATTACTCACAAGGTATCATATCAATATCTCACAACTGCTTATTGCTTACAGATCTGAGGAGTTAGTTGGAGAAAGACCCTGGCTAGCCTAATGACCTTCATGCTAGTTTTATGGTTTGATAGCTAGATGCTTATAACGGCAGAAGCCTAATGGTCAAAAAGTCACCATTTGTAGGCTGTAATGTTCAGCAGGAAATGAGAAAGATCTCATTCTATAGTGTGTTCCCGAATGAGGAGCAGGGGACCATTAAATATAAATATAAATACATAAATATAGTGTGCAAGGAGGTTCAGCAGCATTTGTTTATATTATACCAGTTTTAAAGGAAAAAAGTACAGATGGCCTGTTTTGCATCTACATCCAATTCAGAGTGTTAATACTTGCTTTTAAAATCCAAAATTCTTTCCTCTTCTTCAGGTGCCGTATCCATTCTGGATATTGGCTATCATCATGGCGATAGTCTTCCTGTGCTTAATTCCTTGGAACAGTTATTCCGAGGACATTTCACACCAGTCTCTTGTTCTTCAGCCATAACGTCCATCTATGTCCAGGGCCTCTCTTCCCAGGGATCTTTCCTTGCAGAGCAAGTTGAAGTATTCTATACTTTATGTTGTTCCTCATGATATGGCTAAGGTATTGGAGCTTTCTTTGCTTAATGGTCTTAAAGAGTTCTTGTTCTTTATCCATCTGGCACAGCATTTCTACATTGGTCCACGTGGTCAACCCATGATATCCTTAGCAGCTGTCTAGATCCACATTTCATATCCACATAAAATTCTTTAACATCTCAATACCTGAAGGACAGGGCTGGCCCTATCATGAGGCAAGGTGCGGGGGCAGCAAAGTGTTAAGGATGGAGTAGTGATGGCAAAATGTTGGAGATCAAGGCATATCCTGTGTAGCAGAAGATGCTGTCCTTAGTAAGGACTGGGGTGCCATCTTTGCCTCTGGTCTGGTTCATGCAAACCTGCTGATTTCCTAAGATCATCCCAACCACATCATGCTCTGAAATGTCCTACAAGAACCTGTCTCCAAGTGTTATCTTTAAAAGAAGCACAGTTATGGCCATAGCCAGGATTATAGATATTTTGGGGGGAGGGGCGTTTTTTTTTTTTAGAAGGGGCAAAAGAAATTCAGGAGGGGCAACAATGTCACACTCACATATATAACATTGGCATCACAGAGTGGGTTTGGTGGGCAGTCTGTTAGCTCAGGAGAGTTTTTGCCCCCCCCCCCCCCCCGCCCATGGCCCCCATGGCTACGGCCCTGGTTATGTATCTTTCAAGGAGAAGGGCTTTCGTTGTGGTGTTGCTCCAACTGCGGAACGCCTCCCAAAGTTTGGTTGGGGATGTTGGCAGTTCATTTGAGTGCCAGTTTTAAAACTGACTTGTTTGTCAAGGCAGTTTAATTTATACTGTTGCCTCATCATGCTTTAATTTCTGGGGTGGGGGCAGGCATTTTGGGCTCTGCTGCAGTGAAAACAATACAGATGTCTGTTGACACATTAAAAACCAGTGAGTTATTAAAGACTAGTAAGGATTACTTGGCATAAACCAATAAATGGCTTATAATTCAATAAGTGGATTGCTACCCACTTCAAATGTGTGGAATGTTATCCCTAAATGTAGGTTGGACTGGAGGAAAGAGATGTAGAAAAACACCTAGTAAAATGTCCAAACATTGATGGTTGATTATTTTAACTATGGCCATATGACAAATGGTAGTTGAGAAGGGACAAGGCCATCCTTGGTTTGTGGTCCAAAAAGTAATTTTTTCTTAGCTGTGGTGAGTACTTCGTTCATATTGTTAGGGTGGTGACAACCCTACAGTGCCATCTGATGCATGCCTATTCAAAAATAAAATCCGTTGCCTTCAATGGTATTTACACCCAAGTAAGTTCTTAGACCAGTCTTCCTCAATTATGGACTCTTCAGCTGTTTCAGACCACAGCTTTCACCTTCTTTGATGGGAATTTTAGTCCAAAACATGTGGAGTGTGTTAGGATGGAAAGGTTGATGTATAGGAGTGCAGTGTTGATATTTTAAGAATGACAGAGGTGATTTAAAAGCAGCACAGTATGTGCTGAGATACACATTCATTTCTCCACTCCAGGTGTAAATTCTGCTGAGATTTGGTACTTCAAATTGAAGTGTGAAACAGCTGGGTTCTTTCCCACTTGAGATTCACAAAAGCTCACAATGAAAAGAAATCAGTATTTAAGGAATCACAACTCTTTTGTTTCTTTAATTTGATGAGATAGACCAACTTTTTAAAGTCGGGGCCCGGGTCACGCTCTCCCTCAGACAGTTGAGGTGTGCCAGACTGGTGGTCCCTACGCCGTTTGTGCTAGCTGCCATAAACATGTCCGATTCTGCGGGTGGCTAGAGTGAGCGGGTTGGCTAGATGTTTTGGTGCCACGGGCTGGATCCGTCCCATGGGCCATAGGTTGCCAACCTTTGAGATAGACTAACACAAATACTGTAGCTTATTGAGATGGACTAACACAAATAGCTTAACATTTGTTAAGTTTCAAGTGTTTGGAAGTGTTTCTAGGAATAGAGTGAGACAAGTGAAATCCAATTCTATTATCTAAGTGTTTCTAAAGAGGGTGGGGAAAACTGAGACATTATACAGGCATGCAAATCTCACTTGCTTTACTTTTTGGTATACAAAACAACTCAGGACCTCCCCCCCTCCCCTTCTTGCTGAGAGACAGCAAGATGTATGAGGTGGTGTCTTAGAGAGCTTTTTCACATTTTAAATATTGTATTTCTCAAGTCTGTAACTGCAGGTACTGAAGTAACTTATTGCAAAGATTGGTAAAGGTACCATAGTTATTTGCAGGTCCTTGATTATATTTTATTTGTACATTTACTTTAGTCAGCATGTTCTTTTGTGTTTGCTCTGTGGGTGTGCGCACATGTGCGTGAGCACTTGGCTTCACAAAGAAAAGAGACTTTTTCTTGGAGATTTTTCACACAAACTTCAAAAAAAAGTTTCAAAAGATGGAAATTCACAACCAGTTTTGCCATCTTGCCTAGTGGGAGAAAACGTCTGAAATTTTTCTATTTCACCTACAGGAATGAAATGTGTGACAATTTCTATCACTGGTCCCATGTTTGGTTTCAGAAACTGTTGTTGTTGACTGTGACTCTTATCCGAGAATGCATTTTTTCCTGAAGCAGGAAAAATGTCATTGGTGTGAATTTTTTTAAGGTGGATCCCAGCTTGCCATGAAGTGACCCACACACTATGATCACTGAGCTATCTCCTGCAGCACACATGAAATGAAACATGCAGAATTTAACACCGGGACTGCAATGGACTGCCGCAGCCTTGAGGATATGGACAAGGTGCACCTTCACAGCCAGTCTATTTGGCATGGCCTCTTCCGCCTCCATGACCGTTGGGAATCAGAGTTCCTCCTCTGCTCATTTTGCCGTTGGGCCCAATGTGATGGTTTCCAGTGGCATTTCCTCCACTGCGGAGACCATCAGCACACCTAAAGGTGCTCATCCACCTGTAGCTGTTGGCCCCTTTAGGGAGTCAGGTTAGTTAACCGCCACCTGACACTCGGCATTGAATCGCTGGCTGTATGGTCTACTCCATTACTGTAGTGGGATGTCCAGCCAGACATGTTTAGAATTCTTCTTCTGTGTCTAGGCCAGACGTGAAACTGCCAAAATGAAGGCATCTTATGGTGAGTTCATTCTGTAGTTTTTTTCACCTGGCCTCGTGTGAGAAAAATTAGCGGGCAACACAAGGTTGCCGTTATCAGGGTATGCCCAATTGTGGTTCAAAAATACCACAATCTTCAAGGAGGCTCTTTCTGTGTATCCTACATTGTTTAGGATGGCCTGCTCAATTTGTGATTAAGGTGTGACCCAAACCAAACTCCTCAACCTCATGATGCTGTAGAGTACGACCCGCCTCAACAATTTTAAATAAAATTAATTAGAATTATGAGTGATGATAATGATAATAAACTTAAAAGCTGTTATGGACGTGGCAAGAGAAACCATGTGATAGAGAATATGTGTAAGCTTTTTAATATAATTGCATCGAAGGTCAACAGTACCTATTTTTCTAAGGTGAATAATGCCATGTTGGGTAGAGATCTAATTTTAGAATTGGGAATGCTGTGCCGTATGCAGAATTTTTGACTCTGATAAAGGAGTCTTCTGGCGAAAATGCTGATCCCATACTGTTGCTATTCAGTACCTTTTCTTTTTCAAAGGACTCAGGCCCTCCCCTGCTGTTACTACCACCACTTTTTACCTTTTTTAAAGCCAGGTGAAAGGTGTGGTGCAGGGAGCTTCCTTTAACTCTTCCCCACATAGGAAGGGAAACATGTACACCAAGGCTGTGTTTCAAGGTTTTCACTCTGCAAGATCACAATGCTTAGCTATCCATAAACGTCCCCCTCAGATTTTTACTGTTTAACGTCTAAACACATTTCATCGCTCACAAACGAGTTTTGTGGACATACAAGAGCAAACAAATTCCTCAGAAGTGTCTTTAATTATTCATTTGTCTCTGTACTATTTTCGTGTTACTTCTCATAAATGTTAATCTTTATTATTGCCATCGCAGGAACCAAAACCAGGGGTGGGGGGAGGGAAGGAGACAAAAAAGAAAACGAGAGAGGAGAAAATAACAATAAAGAAATACCTGTTTTCAACATGACCTATCAGCCTGACACAGATATGTGTTGGTAGCTATTTGTTTCCCCATCTGCAGTTTTTATACGGTTTCTATCAAACTGAAAGGTTTTTTTTTGTAGCTGCTTATTTTAAATGTACAAAACCCTTGTGTGTAATTCCATTAGCTGCCCTACAGCATTGCAATCTACAGTTTCCCCGAGGCTGTTTTGAAATATTGATGAAATCCTTGCTTTTGTGGCTTCCTCTGATACACTAAACAGTTGTCTGATGTTAGTTGAACTTGAATGGATCTGTTCAGAGCTTTATCAGCAGTGACTTCAAAGGCTGTAAGGCTGTTACATTTTTTTTTAACAAACTGAAGTTTCAAAGCCTTACCATGTGGCACTTAAAAAAAATACCAAGTTTGTATCAAAAAAACTATATAATGGCAGGAATCTTTATTAAACACACATCTGTCTCCTTGTATTGACACACGCATTAGAATTTTAAAAAAAATCAGGAGCCTTTTTATTTATAAAATGGAGCTCAGCATTAGGAAGGAAGATAAAACTTAAACTCGGCAGCAACTGTACAGAAGCAAGAGGTTTGAATGGCATCCAGTCCAGTGGTCCTTCCTGCATTAGACAGCTCATTCTCCAGGCTTCCAAGGATGGGCAGTAGAGACCTAGCCAAGATGCATGGATTTTCTTGTCCTCAACAAAAAACAGAGTGCTGACACGTCGAGACAGCCTGTTGAAAAAAATGTGCAGCCACTGTGAGTTTTTCCATTCATGCACAAGAAAAAGCCCAGCCTATATTTTTCCTGAATGACAGTGTTCACAAAAAACAGACAGAACACTTGGCTCTTTGCACAAGATTTATTTGAGCAATGTAAATCGTATCACCTATTACCAACTAAATGCACAAGAGCCATGTATTTAAAACCTTTCATTTTGCACAAAGTCAAATACAAGGTGGTTTGTTTGTTTTTGCACAAAATACAAGTTTTTCTTCTTCACAAAGCAGAGGGATTTTTCAACAAAACCTTTCCCCACTTGGGAGCGGGGAGTGTCAAAAATTCACAAATTTTAAAATTAATCTCAGCCAAGGGAGGGAAATTTGTAAAACATTTTCTTGTCTGCACTAATTAAATAAGTAATTTAATTGGTAACAGGTGTTACAATTTACATCACTTGAGGAAATTATGGAAAGGCAGATCTTTATGTGCAAGGCTCAAGTGGCTAAGATGCTGACTGGGAGGCGGAAGGTCAGCAGTTCGATTCCTGAGTACTGCAGGATGGAATGAGCTCCCGTCTTTGTCCCAGCTCCTGCCAACCAAGCAGTTCAAAAGCAAGACATTTCAAGTAGATAAATAGGAACCACTTCGGTTGGAAGGTAATAGTGTTCCATGCGCTCCAGTGTTTAGTCACGCCTGCCACATGACGACGGAAATGTCTGCAGGAGCAGACAGCACTGGCTCTTCGGCTTTGAAACAGATGAGCACTGAACCCTAGAGTTGGATATGACTGGCTTTCGAGCAAGGGAAACCTTTACCTTTATAAGAACATCAAGGTGGAATTTTTCTGCCTCCACTGTGCCTACCAAAATTTGGTGGCAAGTAGAAAACTGAAGTGGCTGCGGTGGCATAGTGGATAAGATGCTGAACATGATGGGTGGAAGGTCGGCAGGTCAGCAGTTCAAGACCTGAGTACTACTGCATGATGGAGTGAGCTCCTGTCTCTGTCCCAGCTCCTGCCAACCTAGCAGTTCAAAAGCAAGAAATTGCAAGTAGATAAATAGGGACCACTTCGGTGGGAAAGGTAAACAGCATTCCGTGCACTCCAGTTCCTGCCACATGTCCACGGAGACGTTTGCAGATGCAGACAGCGCAGGCTCTTTGGCTATAAACAGATGAGCACCAATCCCTAGAGTCGGATACGACTAGCTTTCGAGCAAGGGTGACCTTTACCTTTACTAGAAAACTGACATTCCTGCCCTCTACCCGCAAACACAGTTTTCCCAGCATGCTGGGCAAAATATCTTCCCTGTCAGAAAGGTAGCAAAAGACATCCAGGAACTGCTTTTTGTCCAGAAGAAAGTTGTTGTGAAATCAGTCATTTGCAGCAAAACCAACAGAGTCTCGTCATATATTAAAGCCCAGCAAGTTTTATTTGGCAGAAGCTTTCAAGGGCTGCAGTTCGCTTTATCATAGCTGTCTGAAGGTTGATTTTGGGGGGATTTTTGTGCAGTGACAGAAATTTCTGGCATTTATTTAAAAGTCTACTTTTAAAATGTGTGACACAATTGGTCTCTTTGTGGCATTGCAACCTCGCACACACAGACACGCACAACATCCCAAGTGATGTTTGAAAGAGGCTGCTTGCGTCCTGTTGGCTTGGTGCACAAAGCCTCTGCCAGCCACTTCATGATATGAAAGGATATGAATTTTTAATGGTCTCATCCTCATACACAAGGGCAACAAACAGAGCAATTATTCTCCTTACTTCCATGGTGCCCTTAACAAGCAAAGATAACAATGGGATCGGAAGATAATCCAGTTTCATACAAAGCAATTACACTTGTTGCTTTGTTGTACGGGCATCCAAGGGGTGGAAGAGGTAAATTTTGCATCTTTTACAGCAATCCACTGGCTGTCTGGTGCGTATTGTGTGTAGGGGGACTGTGTGCATTGCTTCTCAAAGGAAAATGATACTAATTTTGCACAGATGCAGTTTGCACAAATTACGGAGGCTGTGATAAGAAAAAAAGGGATCCATATTGTGCAAAAAGTTAGGCTGATCTATTGTTATTGCTGGCATTGTGGTGGCCTAGTGGTTAAGATGCTAGGTTTGGCACTGGAAGGTCAGCAGTTCAAGATCTGAGTCTTGCACGATAGTGAGCTCCCGTTGTCTGTCCTAGCTCCTGCCAACCTAGCAGTTCAAAAAGCAAGAAATTGCAAGCAGATAAATACGTACTGCTTTGGTGGGAAAGGTAATAGCATTCCATGCACTCAAGCTTCTAGTCATGCCTGCCACATGACCACAGAAACATCTGCTGATGCAGGCTGCTCTTTGCCTGTAAACAGAGATGGACATGGCATCTTAGAGTTGGACATGGCTGGCTTTTGAGCAAGGGAGACCTCAGTCTTGAGTACATGGGGTGACCTGAGCCAGTCTTTCTCTCTCAGTTTGATTTACCTCCCAGGATTGATGTGAAACAAAAGGGTAGGTTAAAAAATATATCATATACTATATGTAACCTTAAGCTAGTCCCAGCCAGGTTTTGTGGTTTTTAGAACAGACCCAATGAAATGGCAAAATCCTCTAACATAAATTACACTCATATAAGGGAGATATCACTTGCAGTGAAAGACTTCAGATAATCCTCCTTCACTTTTAGGGCTAGGGATTCTCAACCTGTGTCCTGTGGGCCAGATGTGGCCTGCAGCACCATTTCATGTGGCCTCCACCACACCAGGAAGTGCCATGTGGTAGAGGAAGGGCAAAATAGGTGTCCAGCCCCCGAAGCTCTCTGAGGGAGCATGACCTGGCCCCCGACTTAAAAAGGTTGAGAACTCCTGGGGTAGCACAACTCTCTGAGTTTCATTGTATGTGAGTTAAGTGAGTGCCAGGACCAAAGGAAGAACTTTTTAATTATCAGAAATCTTCCCCTGTGGGATTATGTTACCACCACCAGCAGAGTCTCTGCTTTGATTTTTGACCTTGTATAACAAACTGCAATGAGACTGACTGCAGATTTCTTATTCTTTACTTCCACTTTTACTGCCTTAGGTGTCGTGGGAGATATAAGGTTCTTGCTCTGGCACTTCTAGCAGCCTCCACCATTTGGTGTTCTTGTAGTATTTCTTTGATGTTATCTCTCCACCTTCCTCTTGGTCTGCTTCATGCTATTTGTCCTTCTCCTCTTTCCACATATGCCTTGTATGGCATGGAATTCCAAGACATTCTCTCCAAATGGGCAACCCACTTTATTTGTTAATTATGTATGTAGTTTGAGATTGGTTCAGCTCAAGAAGCTAAGATGCTGACTGGAAGGTGGAAGGTCAATAGTTCGATTCCCAAGTACTGCAGGATGGAATGAGCTCCTGTCTTTGTCCCAGCTCCTGTCAACCTAGCAGTTCAAAAGCAAGAAACTGCATGTAGATAAATAGCATACCTGTCAAGCGCAGCTCCGGAGATTATGGGACCTGCACAGAACGTTTCTGTGCAGGTCCATTCTAAGCATGTGTAGAAGGCTTTTACACATGCGTAGAACGGACCTGCACAGAACCGTTCTGCGCAGCTCACTTCTACGCGTGTGTAGAAGGCTTTTACGCATGCATAGAAGGCTTTTACGCATCCCCTTCTGCACAGAAGCCTTCTACGCATGCATAAAAGCCTTCTACACATGCGTAAAAGCCTTCTACACACACATAGAAAGGACCTGTGCAGAAGGGATGCGCAGTAACTCATTCCCCCCCCCCACTGCCAAATTACGGGATAGCGGCAGCTCCGGGCGGGAAATGCCAAAAATCGGCGCAAAACTATGGGAAATCCCGGCCAATCCGGGATACTTAACAGGTATGAAATAGGGACCACTTCGGTGGGAAGGTAAACAGCATTCTGTGCACTCCGGTATCTAGTCATGCCTGCCATATGACCATGGAAACGTCTGCAGAAGCAGACAGCACTGGCTCTTCAGCTTTGAAACAGGGATGAGCACTGAACCCTAGAGTCAGATATGACTGGCTTTCGAGCAAGGGAAACCTTTACCTTTTACTATTCCCATTCTTTTACTGTGAATGAGTTGTTAATAAATCATGGAGGATCCAAGAGCAAAGAAGGAACTCTTTAATTATTAGCAATCCCTCCTTGTTCGTAATACCATCACCTCTATCCCTGCCTGGGTGTACTTTACACTGTAGGAACATAGCCAATTGATTTCAGTAGGTCTGCTGTAGTCTTGTTGTTGTTCAGTCGCACAGTCGGTTCCGACCCTTTGCGACCCTATGGACCATTGTTCTCCAGGCACCTCTGTCCTCCACCATCCCCCTCAGCACTCCCAGTTCTGTGCCCATTGTGTCTACAATACCATCTAGCCATCTCATCTTTGGCCTCCCCCTTCTTCTTTTGCCCTCCACCTTTCCCAACATCAGGGCCTTCTCAAGTGAATCCTCCCTTCTCATTTGATGTCCATGTAGTCTAGATTCTGTCATTTGATCCATTCCTCTACAGTAGGACCATCCCTACATTCAAGGACTGAATCCTCAGGAGCCAAATTGAAGTGCTTAGTTCCCACTGTGAGTCAAAGTAAGTCCAGGAATTGCTTCAAACAAGTTGCTAATTTTAAAAAGTGCAAAGTTGATTTTGAGGGGTAGGAGTTTTGGGGACATTCTCTTAAGCTCCAGGAGCAGAAAAGCAGAATTCAGTTTATTTCTTTGTCACATCCCCACCCCCCGCCCCCCACCCCCGATCATCCAAAGTTTTCATATAAAGCTAAACTGCTGCTGCAACGCAGCCTCATTTCAGATGGATTTCATAGGAGTTGTAAACAAGATACATCAAAAAGGGAGATTGAGTTTACTCAAATGAGACGTACATTTAGACAAAAAGTGTTCAGGGCCAAGCAGAGTTAAACTGGGGGTTTCTGCCAAAGCTAGTTTATTTAAATGTTTCCCCATTTTGCTGTTTGAAACAACAGCAAAGGAACATGATAAATCTCCAACCTCAAAGTAAGACAATAGGCAAGGTTAAGCTCAGCCTTTGGATAGTTAATGTAGTTAGACATTTTCAAGAGGAAGCCATGAGAAGTGGTCATTATTCTTTATCTGCATGAAATATTTTAAAGAAAGAAAACAGTCTAAAGCCAAAAATAGAAAAACAAAAGATATCCCTACCAGAAGCAAAGGAAGCAAGCTCACATCCAAGTGCTGAGAGATTGCTTTCAGAGATAGGGATAAAGGCATGAAAAAATACAGATGGCATATGGGCTTTGCATGCATTAGTGATGTTATTTTGGAGGACAGTGATTCACTCTCCCAGTCCTGGGCCAAAACTAAAATTTCCAAACTAGGAGGGAGACCAGATATATACAGTAAAACCCCTACTTTTTTAAAAAAAGTCCGTTCCGTAGGCTTTTGCTTAAATTGATTTTGTGTTTTTTTTGTAATTCGAAACAAACAAATAGGGGGGGAAATTACGGAACTCGTTGCACACCCACAGGAAAAAATGAAATTATTATGTAAATTGAAGCAAACCCATAGGGAAATTAATTTTTAAGTAACTTGAAGCAAACCCATAGGAAAAAGAATCTTTATGTAACTCGAAGCAAACCCATAGGAAATCATGCAAATCGGGACATGGTTTTAGCTTAAAATCATTATGTAAGTCAAATTTTATGTAACTCGAGGTATTTGTAAGTTGGGGTTTTACTGTATAGCAAAGTTTCCTTATATTTAGTTTTCCTTATACTGTATCTACATATGTTTAAAGAGTCTCTGTTTTCCAAATAGGTTGGAGTGCCTAAATGTTTGAGGACTTAATTTTGGCCAATGACAAAGCCAAGAAAGTGGCTTCAGTTTGGCAGTCCAGGGTTTGATTGGGACACGAAAGAAGAAGAAGACTGGTACTATGGTTTATATTTCATTCGTGTCTAGATCGGACTTTAAACTGCCAAAATAATGCCACCTTTTGGTGAATTCATTCCGTAGTTGCTTTTGCCTGACCTGCTTCTGGTGTTGAGGGACCAAAATAGTCACACACATAAAAGAAATTTGCAAATTTTAGACTATAGTTCCAGGATCTTTTTTGCAAAAATGACTATTCGAGCAGGCTATGGAATTCTGGGAGACATAGTCAAAAGAAATAAAATTTCTAATCATTGTATAGGACAGTGGTGGCGAACCTATGGCACACGTGCCAGAGGTGGCACTCGGAGCCCTCTCTGTGGTTGCCCCAGCACAGAGTTTGCTCCGACCCTCTGTCCAGCAGTCCAATGGGAGTGCTTCCTCAATTCCCACCCCAGTACAGAGTTCCCTCTGCCCTTCTGCCCAGCAGCCCAAAGGGAGCACTTCCTCCCTCCCCTGTTGCCATGTTGGCACTTTGCGATAAATAAGTGGGTTTGGTGTTGTAGTTTGGCCACTCAATTTCTAAAAGGTTCACCATCACTGGTATAGGACATTTTCCAGCTTGCATGTGAAAACTTCTTTATAGCTCCAGAATACCTTTGCTTAATAATGTCATTTTTTCTGCAATAAAATGATTCTGTAGAATGGCTTTGATTTGTTACTTAAGGGTTGCAACCATACATAGATTTCATTCTAAAATATATATGCTCTATTGCTAATCAAGCATTCTGATGAATTAATCTCCTGCATTTCAATTTATATAATGATTTGCATACAGCTAAACCTTCTTAAGGAAATCAGGGAGAGAATGCCTTGTGCATTCATTAAAACATACTGTCTGCATTTTAAAGCACTTTGGCTGCCTTACATAAAATGCCCAAAGCAAATTAATGACTTAAGAGAAAGAAAGATCTTTTAGGTATGTGCTCTAAACCGTATATATCTTTTCATTTCTTTTTTTAAAAAAATATGTTATTGTCATTTTAAAGCATCAGTCAAATATTTATGATGATGAGTTCTGATGCTTTCCAATCTGTTTCTTTCCCAGTTTCTTTAGATCATGTTTATGCACCATGCCAACAAAGGAACAGTTTCCAAAAAAAGTGAAATAAAATAAAAAGACCTCTCAATGCAAGTTTCTCTTTTGTAAAGATTATAGTAAACATGTCAAAGCCTAATTAAGCAGAATAATTTATTTGTAATATGGAAGAGACAGCAAAACTGGCTGTTGCATTTATTTATTTCTGTTGGTCCATTTAAGAGAATCGTTGTTGTTACAACAACAACAACAAAAATCCTCCTCCTCCCCTCATTATCGTGTTGAGGATGGCAAAGCAGAAGGAAAACTGCCCTTTTGGCTAGAAATGGTATCAGTACCTGTCTTCATGTTCAACAATAAACTATGCCTTATTTTAACAGGTACAACCTTTTAAACAGGTTTACCTTTAACAGGTAAAGCCTTTTGCATGGATACTGCCCTATTTTCCCATGAGTGGCAGTAAGAAGGAAATGAAAGTTTCCCCTCCTTTCTAAATTATTAACAGCAGCTGAGTAAAACATCTAAGACTTACCTATGGTTAGTCCAGATTATGATTTGTTGAAACAATAGCCCATGGCTTGAATTGTTTATGCTGATTTTTTTGAACTGGGATTATAGCTGCCCTTTATGAAAACTGCATGTGAAACCTTCTGAAGCCTTCCTTGACCCATTCCAGTAGAGAAGAGTAGAATGTGACTGGTAGCACATGAATCCAAAAGTTGCCTAAATTTGTTCCAGCCGCAGCAATGCATAGTTTGGTGCAATATCCAAAAGCAACCAGATATCCCAATTCCAGATGTTTCTAGATGATACAATGTTTCTAGATGGTTGCCATGGTGGATGACCAGTGCCAGGAACTGAAGATGACCAGTGCCATGAACTGGACACAGGAGGGTGTCCCTGTTGGTTCTCAGCAGCTGTCAATACCATTGACCATGACACCCTTCTGGGACACTTTTCTGGGATGGGTCTGGGAGATATTATTTTACAATCATTCCAATCTTTCTTGAGCAACCAAGCTCAGAAGGTGCTGTTGAGGAAACCCTATTTGACACCCTTGCCATTGCTCTCTGTTGTCCCTCACAGCTCAGTCCTGTCCCCACTGTTATTCAGCATTTATGTGAAATCACTGAGAGAGACCAAACTCTTTCTCCCTCCCATCTGATTCCACAGATGCTATTTTGGCCTAGACCAGTGATGGTGATCCTTTTAGAGACTGAGTGCCTAAGCAGAGGGGTGGGGCAAACTCTGTGCTGAGCGGGGAGGAGGAAGCGCTCCCATTGTGCTGCTGGGCAGAGGGGCGGGGCACACTCTGAAATGGGGCAATGGTGCGTGTGCCAGCAGAGAGGGCTCTGAGTGCCCCCTCTGGCACACGTGCCATAGGTTCGCCACCACTGACCTAGACTAATGCATGTTGTCCATAATGGACAATGAGAGCTAACAAACTGAAATTTAATCCAGGCAGAGGTGCTCCTGGCCAGGCACAAGGCAATTCAGAGGATAGGGATCCAGTCTGTACTGGGGATGAGGTTACATTCCCCCTGAAAACTGAGGTTTGCAGCTTGGCTGTGCTCTTAGGCTCAAACCTGAACTTGAATGGACAAGTCTCAGAGGTAGCCAGGAATGGTTTTCTGTGGTTAAAACTGGTGCTCCAACTGCACCACTTCCTGGAGGTATCTCATCTAGCATATGCCTTAGTTATCTCTTGTCTGGATTACTGTGATGTGCTATTTAAGGGGTGCCTTTGGAAAACTGGGTTTTTATCATACAAGATGTTTTATTTGATGTGAGCCACCTTGGGTCGCCAAGGCAAGAAAGGCGGCCTATAAATCGAATAAATAAATAAAAAAATAAAACTTTTGAAAGCGTGGCCCTGAGGAGCCAGATTGCCTCCCTCTCTCTTGTACTTCTGTTCTCAGGCAAAAACCTTTCTTTTAAGCAGGCCAAAATCTTCCTTTTGGGTAAGATTTTAAGCAATAAGGAGCCAGGGCTTAGGGAATGCTCTATAGTTGTTTTTTAATTTAAATGTTTTAAATACTTTAAAAGATGTTTTATCTTGGCCAGTGTTTAATTATTTTTAATATAGTTTTGTTTGTTATTTTTAACTTGTTATTATTGCATGATTTTAATTGTTGTGAGTCCCTCGGGTCCTCTGTGTGGAGAAAAGAGATAGATAGATAGATAGATAGATAGATAGATAGATAGATAGATGATAGATAGATAGATAGATAGATGGATAAGATGGATGGATGGATGGATGGATAGATAGATAGATAGAGAAAATAATTGATTCAATTATTTACTAGTTGATTAGTCAGCTGACAATATCAAATTAAAATGTAAGAAGTTGGATTGAATAAAATACAATTGTTGGATTCAATAAAATAAAATACATTAGATTGAATAAAATACAAATTCATGAAATTAAATGATAATAGATTAAATGTGGGGTGGTATTATTATTATTATTATTATTATTATTATTATTATTATTATTATTATTATTATTATTATTATTATTATTATTATTATTATTATTATTATTATTATTATTATTATTATTATTATTTCATGTCAGAAATTATTCTGGGTTGAAAGGATTTTTGCTGGAGAAATCTCACTCAGGGGACGCCTGAATGAGGCTCCTTTCATGTCCCCAAGAGCAGGGACAGACGGGTGCTCAATCTGTCATGCAGTATCTGGGTCTCAAACTGCCAACATGTCAGCCTTCCAGCTAACAAGGCAAGCTTCTTAACCACTGAACCACTGCAGCCCTGTTTTTAATATCAATAAAATAAGATGCATAAGAAAAATAATAATTTAAAATTCAGAAATACTTTTATGTTTTTATGCAGGAAGCTGGCTTGGGAAACTCCTGCAGAAAAGTGGGGTGTCCTACTGATTTAATAAACAAATGCAAAACTGAATAGAACAAGGTTTGAGCACCAATTCAAAAGTTCTAACTGCATGTTGAGTACATACATGAAGAAGGCAAGGAGACAAGCCCAGTCTCTCCATCCGTCTTTCTTCCAACCCCCATGTGAAAAGTGATAGTGGCTCCTAAGATTGTACAGTCACCTCCCTCCATCTTGATCCATGAGTTGCCCTGGCAGTGAGTTGTCCTGAAAAAGAATGCCTCAGCAAATGATATGTACATCTTTATAAAAGGACATGAGGAATGTTGTTTTGTTGTTGTTGTTGTTGAACCCCATAGTCAGCTTGGCCACTGGTGATTTTGGCTATAGTAGTCTGGGAGCCATTGTCCAAGCGACCCACCAAAGATTCCCATCTTTGTGCATTTAACGCATGGGATACACTGTATGGTGTAGTTAGTAGGGTGATAGACTAGGACTCAGGAGAGCTGGATTTGAATCCCCACTCAGACAGGGAATCTCAGTGGGGGAGTGGAATAGCTGGCATAATAATCGTACCTGCTAAAATAATCCTTTGAAGGAAGAGTTGTATCCTTTACTATCCTTCACTTTTGCTTCTTGGCCAGTTGTCATCTCTGGACTGGGTTAATACCCATTTGACCACATCATTTTAATGGGCCTTCAAATGATATCACATATTAATTTCTAACTGGCTCCATTAAGGAACCGGTAGAGCTTTACTTTGCAACAGGGAAGTTATTAGCTCAAAGCCCCTAGAAGTTACGAGGAATGATTGTCTGCCAATAAATACTAGCAAGCCTTGCCAACTTTTTTTTTAAAAAATGTCTTCTGCTAACAGTCTATAAAGAAGAAGGTTGAATCAAGTAGGAAAAGCAAATGCCACTAAAAAAGCAACAAATGAACAGTTCTTACTTAAGCAGCTCTTTCTCATATCCATGTTTCTTTTCAGGTTATTCCCAAGATGATGATCTAAAAGATGAAGAAAACATAAAAGAGGAAGAAGAGGATGACAACGAGAGTAATTCAACGGCTCATCTTCAAGGAAGCAATGATCCAGGGACAGATGAAGAACATGATATCGGCCCTGAGCCAAAAGGCAGCTTTAGCTACCAGAATTCTCCAGTCAGTCATATTTCCAATCAAGATGTTGAAAATGAATCTCTCCTAAGTGATGCTAGTGACCACGTGGCTGACATTAAAAGCCTTTGCTCCAGGGAGGCCCAAGACCCTAAAGCCCATGTCCGCCCCAAACTTCCAAATGAAGCCCACAGCTGCATGGACAAAATGACAGCAGTCTATGCCAACATCCTTTCGGACTCTTATTGGACGGGTTTAGGGTTAGGGCTCAAGCTGTCAAATTCTGATAAGAGGGGATGTGACAGCAGAAATGGAGCAAACAAAGGTGACTTTGATTGGCATCAAGACGCCCTGTCGAAAAGTCTACAACAGAGCTTACCTGTGAGGCCTGTCTCCAAACCGAACCTTTTCAGCTCAGTTCAGCTCTACAGACAAAGCAGCAAAATGTGTGGAACTGTATTTACAGGTGCAAGTAGGTTTCGATGCAGGCAGTGCAGTGCTGCCTACGATACCTTGGTAGAGCTCACTGTCCATATGAATGAGAGTGGTCACTACCAAGATGACAACCATAAGAAAGACAAGCACAGGCCTACCAGCTATTCCAAAGCCCGAAAAAGGGCCTTTCAGGACATAGATAAAGAAGATGCCCAGAAGGTTTTGAAATGTATGTTCTGTGGTGACTCCTTTGACTCCCTTCAAGATCTCAGTGTCCATATGATAAAAACAAAACACTACCAAAAAGTGCCTTTGAAGGAGCCAGTCCCTACCATTTCTACCAAAATGGTAACTCCAGCTAAGAAACGTGTGTTTGACATCAACAGGCCTTGCTCCCCAGACTCAACCACTGGGTCATTTGCTGACACCTTTTCTTCTCAGAAAAACTCAAGTTTGCAGCTCTCATCAAACAATCGTTATGGCTACCAGAATGGCGCCAGCTATACCTGGCAGTTTGAAGCATGCAAATCACAGATCCTCAAGTGCATGGAGTGCGGAAGCTCTCATGACACCTTACAGCAACTCACCACGCATATGATGGTCACAGGGCATTTCTTGAAGGTCACAAGTTCAGCCTCGAAAAAAGGGAAACAACTTGTTTTGGATCCTCTAGCTGTCGAGAAAATGCAGTCGCTGTCAGAGGCACCAACCAGTGATGGGCCACATTTGAAACCTTCCAGCAATGCAACAACAGATTCTACAGCTACTAAGCCAGAGCTGAAGAAAGAAAGTAAGCAAAACAAATCTGAGGAGGTAAGCAAAGATGAAAAAATGGTAAAGAGCGAAGATTATGATGATACTCTTCCAAAACCACTGGATCCTACAATGAAATACCAATACCTTAGGGAAGAAGATTTGGAAGATGCCTCAAAAGGTGGTGGGGACATTTTGAAGTCTTTGGAAAACACTGTCACCTCAGCCATCAATAAAGCTCAGAATGGAGCCCCCAGCTGGAGTGCATATCCTAGCATCCATGCTGCCTACCAATTAACAGAAGGTGCCAAACCTTCCCTACCAGTAGGGTCACAGGTTCTGCAAGTTAGGCCAACGGTCACTAATAAGTTGAGACCTATTGCTCCAAAATGGAAAGTTATGCCCCTGGTTCCTGTCTCAGCTAATGTGGCCCAATGTATTCAAGTGAAGAAGGAAGGAGAGTCCAAAAAGGAAGTACAAAAGGACAGCATCAACGAAGGCAGCAAAACTGATGCTGCCTCTACCTGTCAACATGAAAGCGAAACTCCCCCTAAGGCTGAGGTGTGCATAGAGCTTAAAAAAACAGAGCCAACTCCTTTAAAAGAGGAAAGTAAGGAAAAAATAGATGATGAAAAAGAAAAAATAAAGGATTCTGCAACATCATCTCTTAGTAATGGATGTGCTGCTGCTTCTAACCATGCTTCCGAACTGCCTTCTTTAAACCCATTGAGCGCCTTGCAGTCTGTGCTCAATAATCACTTGGGTAAAGCAAAGGAACCCCTGAGACCCCAGTCAAACACCAGTCCCAGTGCAAATTCTGTTTCCATTTTTCATAAAGCCAATTTAAGCCTGATAGAGAAGCCAGGTTTATCTCCTGCTCCGACCCCTCCAAAACCTACAAGCGTTAAACCCAGGAGTTATATGTTTGAAAACAGTGATCAGCCAATAGATCTGACCAAAACGAAACGCAAGAAAGGTGAATCCATTCAAGCACAATCTTGTACTTCCCCACCTCAGAAGCATGCATTGTCTGACATTGCGGACATGGTCAAAGTTCTTCCCAAAGCTACAACACCAAAACCTGCTGTTTCATCCAGAATCCCATCAATGAAACTGGAAATGGATGTCCGGCGTTTTGAAGATGTCTCCACAGAGGTCTCCACCTTGCACAAAAGAAAGGGAAGGCAGTCCAACTGGAATCCTCAGCATCTCCTTATTTTGCAAGCTCAGTTTGCTTCCAGTCTCTTTCAAACATCTGAAGGTAAATATTTATTGTCAGACCTGGGTCCACAGGAACGTATGCAGATCTCTAAGTTTACTGGACTGTCCATGACTACCATCAGCCATTGGTTGGCCAATGTCAAGTACCAACTCAGAAAAACTGGAGGGACAAAGTTTTTGAAAAACATGGATAAAGGTCACCCCATTTTTTATTGTAGTGACTGTGCATCTCAGTTTAGAACCCCAGCTTCATACATCGGTCATTTAGAATCCCATCTAGGTTTCCAAATGAAAGACATGAACAAGTTGGCTGTGGAGCAGCAAACCAAGGTAGAACAAGAAATCTCCAGAATTTCAATTCAAAGATCTCCTGAAACAATAGCTGGAGAAGAGGACTCAGACTCTAAGTTCAAATGCAAGTTGTGCTCTCGGACATTTGTGAGCAAACATGCAGTAAAACTACATCTAAGCAAAACACACAGCAAGTCACCAGAACATCATTCACAGTTTGTAGCAGAAGTGGATGAAGAATAATTCCTGAGGTATGCATGCCTTAACTGCAAAATTTGTTTTAATGCTATGTTTATCAAGGAAGGGCTCTTAAAGCACTTCTGCTTTCTTAAATCTATTATGTTCAAGGGTGTCAATTTCTTTCAAGGTACTGGTTCCTTTGTCTGTAACTGCTGCATGAAAGAAATTAGCAAGGCAACTCCTCCCATCACCCGACCTCTATGGTGGGCAAAAGCTTTGTTTTCTTCCATCTTGCTCCATCATGCTGCTGTTAAAGGCACAGAAACCTCTGACAGAAAAGATGTGGCAACCTCACTTGCTGTCAATGCCATGTTCCAATTAGCTAACCAACCCATTTATCTTGCATTTAGGGGGGAAAGCATGCTGAACATTTCATTCCAATGACTTCTCTTGAAACTGCATTTGCTTGTAATATTTTAAGCCTCTATGTCACCCTTTTGTCCCTCATCTGAGCATTACAGCAGAAGTCACAGGAAACTGGATGCCACTGTCATGTTTCAGTGTCTTGTTTCAGATACAGGATTTCTATGATTGATCATAATTTCCTTACAGTTTCAAGGACTTAAATGTGTGTGGCTTCTGCCTTCATTGTTCTCAGTGGATGATTCACTAGATCTCTCTTTTGCGAACAATGCCCATATCCTACAGGCCAAGAGAAACTCCACATTATTCTACATTATTTGGACATAATGTTAAAAGGAAGAACCAACATTCAATAGTAAAAAATGGGCCTAGTTCATTCTATCATCAATTCCTGCCAAAATGCCTCAGGGTCAAAATAGACATTACACTGAATGTGTATCCCTAATCAGTAACCCACTTTCCCTCCTACAATGGGATTTCCTTAGATATGTGCCACAACAATCAGACTTTCCAATAATACCCTCCAATGACCAGCCAGGAAACAAAGCAACAAACTAAGTGATAAGTAGACATCATTTACTACTTCATGGAAGACCTCTTCTGAAAATATGCAAAATATGTTGCCTAGTGTGATATAAGTAAGTCGAACTGTGTGAACAAACTGTGTGAACTTTGGAAAGCTACTGCCACTCCGTATTTTTATGGAATACTCTGTATCTTTAGCCCATTTTTATAAGGCATGCTTTTTCACATAGTGACAAGGATTAGTTTGTCATAATATGTTATTATCTTTACTTCTGCATCTTTAATTTCTTATGCTTTGTTAATGCTTGGTCATTGGAGTTTAATTTGCATGGATGAGAAAAGTACCTCTGAGGAAGTCCCATTGTGGGAGGGAAAATGGATTAATAGTAGGGAATGCTCATTTAACATAGAGTGACTTCCAGAGTAGACTAGCTTTCTCCAGCTATAGCTTTGCCCATATGTTTTACTATAACTTCCATTCACCCCAGCTAATATGGTAAGAAAAGGTGGAAATTTTAGTCAAAAACATCTGAAGGCATTCCTGTTTCAGTAGACCAGGAGTGGTCAACCTTGGTACTCCAGGTGATCTTGAACTTCAATTCCCAGAAGCCCTGATCAGATGGTGTGCTGAATTGGGCTTCTGGGAATTGAAGTCCAAGAACACCTGGAGCACCAAGGTTGGCTACCCCTAAAGTAGACTGTCCTCAGCTAGGCCAAGCGTGTCATAAATAAAGCAGCACCTGTATGACTCAAGCTAGGCATGTAGGGAAAATTCTATACTCCTTAGAAAGCAAATTACGTGTAAATGTTTTCTAAAAGTCTGAAAATAAAAATCCGTATCCACAGTCAAAAATGGGGAGTTAGAGAAGAGCTTATTGCAATTCAAGGAGATAACAGCAAGCAAATAGTAAAGGCTAAGCAGACATAAAAGATGGGTTGCCCTAATATTTATTCCAAATATTCCAAAGAAGAGAAGAGAAACATGATGTGCTTTGTTTTATACTGCTTTTCCGGGTCTGAAATAGTTTAACAAACACAAATCAATCAAAATAAAGCAGTGAAATATTGTAATCAATAACAAACAGAAATAGTTTTCTATTACTTCTTTAGGACATTGTCCTCTGGAGAGAGGGTTTTTCCACCTTTCCCTGTGCAATATGAGGAAGATCCTTTCCCACCATTTCTTTGAAACATCCAAAATGGCTTCCTGTAGAATTTGATGACCAAGCTTCATCCTACACTTGATGCTTTGACCTCCCTAGCTTAACCTAAATACTAATCAAGGGCTGAAGCCAGTGGGTAGACTCAACAAGGATAGATACCCACTCAGTCATTGTGATTTCTGTTAAGTATTGATTCACCATTTAGTAAATTCATTCAGTAATCAGTTCTAGCTGGGACTAGTAACTGGATTTTAAGTCTAACTGTCTGGGAATTCTAGTAAAACGGCATACAGGGATTGTCAGCTGCTATTCTGGAGCGGGGGACATGTGGCCCATAGATTTTAGTTGTATGACAGCTTCTGTCATCTTTATCTCTTACTCATACTTACTACAAAAGTTGAAGTACAATAACATCTGGCGGGCCAAAGATTCCAATCCTGCTAGTATAATTATATTTTAAGGGGTTGTGGCCACCCCTCCTTATTCCATGCCTATTTGGTTTTGTCACTTATGTTCCTTTCATATTCTGCGACTGAGAGAAAGCAACGGAACCACTCTGAAGTTTTTCCCTGGCTGTGACTTGAATATTCATAATTGTTAGCATCTGAATTTTCTACATTCGGAAGGCAACTGAAACTGTTGAGTAAACCAAAGTCTCCATACGAAACATTGAAAGCCTGTATTCCAAGTACATTGGTTATTTAGTGATTATTCTAGATAAACATATGGCATCATGGTGCATTGTGTAATAATAAACTCCTTTGTCACATATAAACATATGTAGATGTCTCACTTATTAATTATTTTTTCATTAATCTGACTGTCCTTTGAACATTATCTACTTTCTGTCTTTCTAATTGAATACAAAAGTGTCAGAATGTTGTTCAGTACAAAAATCTTTCATACTGTTAGATTGTTCTATATATGCCACTCGTAATTTTATAGAAGGATATAACCCTATATTTATGCAGTTGGTTTAACCCCATATTTATCGTCTGAATTATGACCTGTGTTTATCTTTCTGGGGTCTCCCATGCTAAGAAACTAGAGTCTATATAAGCAATATACATTCTTTCCAATTAATTAATGGTGAACACAGCTATTTGTTGCTCTAACACTGCTTACATCAAGTTACATTATGTTACATTATGTTATATTCCAAATAGAGTTCAAGAGAAACAATTTTAAACACAGATTTATATAGATGATGCTCATTTTAATCCTGAAATACAAGGCAAATGTAAGTGAAGAATACAGCTGTATCTAATGCTAAAGAATATACTAGTCCACTGACTTAAAACTTACTTAACTCCAAAACCCCACACCTCAATTTGAAATTATTAAGAAATATGCCACCTGAATATTCAAGATCTTTATTCAAGAAGTAAATTTCACAAAGTCCAATGAGATTTACTCCCCAATATATGTGTTTAGGACTGCTGGTGACAGAATCATTTCCATCAAACACAAAGCATCCTTTTAAAACATGATACTGTAGTTGTGTTGTTACATTGATGGATGGAACTGCCTGCTCATAAGAACTAACTGTTGGACAACAGAATTGAGAGTCTTGAAAGGTGATGGATAATCCGTCTTTCTGTGTGCTTAAAAAGAGGTCGGATAGCATTACATCAGGGATGCACTAGCTGTGGATTCCTAATGGATCTCTGAGTCCCCCACAATTCAGCAGTTCCATTGACTCAATTTCAAGGGTCAACTTACTCCTTTGTTTGCCTTCTTCTGCTTTCTTCCTAAATCTCCTGAAATTGCACACTTGCCTCATAAGTTGTGTGGGCAAGTCTGGCCAATATTTAGAGGAATTATTGCAAAACCAGAGCTAAACTGACCTACAGGGAGAAGAGAGCCAACATGAGAGTACTTAAACACCACTGGCTAGTGTGGTGGCAGTGCAGAAATTTTCAGATTAAAGCATCAGAAGTAAATTACTTGAATACCCTCAATTTGTCAGGAAGAATAGTAAACAAGGAGGGGGGATGGACTGGATATTTTCCCTGTTTGTGCTTTTTAGGTCTACATGTAAATTGATTATCTTTACTAGTCATGTCTCTGAAGTTACTTCCAGCTTCAAGCTGATCAGCAAGCATGAAAATCAGCCCCACAGTTTCTGTAATAATGTTTAGGGTTCTTTTTCCTCCTGCACTATACCCAAATGGATTTCTTAAGTTAATACAACCAGTGTTCCTTTCCTTGCTTGCTCAAGGGGATGACTTTTTTGTCAAGGGCCACAAGCTCACCATTAAGCCAGAGTTTTCTACCAGTGAAAATGTTGAAGATTCCTTGCAGAAACATGGTCCATTTCGGGAAGTATTTAAGAGGTACCCCTTGCTCCAGTGGGCTAGATCTACCATTACACCTTTAATGTGCTGATAACGCAGCCTCCCAAGCTCACTCTAACAATCTGCCAGGTTCACAGTATCTGTCATGGGAATTATAGCTCTGAACATGCATTGGGAGTGATCAGTAGCATGATTCAGAACACAAATTGTGTGCAGAAGTAGTGTTGACAAGTGACCACATGAAAAGGGGCCTGGGTCTTCTCCTTTTCTTATAACAGTAACATCTTGCATAGAAATCAGTGCCTGCAGCTTTCCATGTTATCGACATGACCACCCCACCACATGCTGAGATTCCAGATCAAGTTGATCAAGTCACAGTTAAACACACAGAGTAAAAGAGTGGGCATCCCTGAGTATGAAAACAGAAGCAAGCAAAGTGCTCCTCTCACGCAGTGACACATTCAAATGCCATAAATGTGTATCATTTTAAATAATATGCTGACCTCGTGGTTTGGCTAAGTGAAACAATTATGGTTCTAGTGCTGTTGAGAATATCCAAATTACAGCACACAGCTGCACAAGAGTCCCTGAGTACAAAGGTAATGATGCTGTCTTTGGACACTTATCCCATAAAGCACAGTCATTAAAAAGTCAAAGGAAAAAAAGTGATAAAGACACGCCAAGTGAACTCGTTTTAAATAGTGGATTTCCAGGTACACAGTTTGGCGTATTGGTCCTGCATTATTATATCAAGAGTGTTTTAAAATTCAGAAGGATCCATTATTTCTCTCATCCGGGCTGGTTTATGCTTATCATTATGCTAAAATCTGAAACTCCACATTAAAAGTAGAATGAAGAGGAGAAATATGCCTCCTTCTCTTCCACATAGATAGGGCTATTTTTTCCTGTTTATGTTTAGTACAATTATACATAGCGCCAACTAACAATTTAGGGACTGTCCAGAGACTGTCTTGAGTATATAAAGATAGTGCTTCAGAAATGTTAGAAATGGTAATCGTTGGCTGCTAAGTATTTATGCTTCACCTCAATCCTAAACAGATGGTTTAATTAGAGAAGAAGATAAACGTCACTATAACAATGTTCCCTGCAAATTCACTCTGATGAAAGACTATAAAGGTGATGCAGGGATCTCGCTATTCTAATTCAGAAGGCACCTTGTAACCATTCCATCTTTTCTTTCTAACACATTTTATCTGATAAGAAAAAAATGACACCCACCCCCACCCGCAAAAGGGAAAACAGAAGAGCTTCAAATAGAAGACTATGGTGGACAGACACCTTGTAAATTTCCATGATGTTTATTTGGTTTACATAGAGATGCCTATTCTTTGCTATTTTGGATGGATACCTAATGTCACTATGCACAGAATTAAGTCTGGTGGGTTTCATCTTGGTTTTTTTTAATGTTAACATCTCTTATGCTTCCACCTGTGATATTACCTCGCAGATGGCTAAAAAATGGAACAATTTTTCTCCCATATTATTTCTTTCCAAAATGTTGAAGGTAGTCTTCATCTTCAATTGTAATGTGCATACAAAAAGATAGTTACCTGGAACTATAATTTTCCTTTGCATGCATGAAAGCACAAATTGTGTGCAATGATGGCTATTTTGAATTATACAGCAAACTTTATAACTTTTGACTTTTATGTGCTAAAAAAGCTTTAGATCTATCCTGCTTTCAAAAACAAGAACAAAACTAAACTACAGAGTTTGCTGGAAGTCTTCTAATGGCCATGGGGCGGGGGGGGCATGTAGTTTTTAAGCAATTAAAAAAACATATAAAAACAGGTTAAAAACCCCAAGTCACACACACACACACACACCCTCCTCCCCCACCCCTGTTAAAAGACTAAAAGGGAATAGGAGGAATACAGCAATTCAGAAGAAGGGACACTAACTGGACACTAGCTGATGAGCCAACAGACTCGGGCCATATTCCCATTAAAGCCCCACACCTGCCCTGCCAGCCAGGTTTTCAAACCTTTCTTGAAGGGCAGCAATCCTGTCTGTAACCTCAATTCTGTTGGCAGGAGGTTCCAGAGGGCTGGTGCGGACACGGAGAAGGCCCTTCTTTGCGTGCCAGAGAGGTGAGCCCCTCTAGCTGGAGGCACAACTAGGGAGCCCCTCCAGTCCGCTCTAGTTGGATGGGCAGACACTCTTGGGATGATGCGGTCTCTCAGATATCCTGGCCCACTGCCATATAGGGCTTTAAAGGTCAAAACCAGCACCTTGAATTGCACCTGGAGGCAAACTGGTAAGTGGGGGGGAAATCAGGAAAAAAACAAAATTAAATCCATTTTCATCATTTGAATCTCAAAATGAAGAACAGACAAATATAAACAAACTTCTCTCTCCACAAAAAAGTAAAACTCTAGTGTCTTCTGGGAATCTTCTGAATAGGTTATAGAATAAATGGATGATAGATGAGTTATTTCAGATGCAGTTTTATTGGATATTATGATATAGATGCATACATTTGTCCAGTGGTGGGCTCAAAAAAATATATTACCACACTGTGGGCATGGTATGGTGGGCGTGGCCAGGGGGAAAGCCCTGTGTTGCACCTGAATTAGGACTACTTTATTTCAAAATTTGGATGGGTGGGGCCAGCCAGAATATCTGGCGAACTGGTGTGAACCTGCTGATGCCCACCACTGCATTTGTCTCTCATAATCACAGAAAACTGACATTTTCAAAATACAGTACTAGAACATTACAGTAGATGTTTGTTTGTTTGTTTGTTTGTTTGTTTGTTTGTTTGTTTGTTTGTTTATTTATTTATTTATTTATTTATTTATTTATTTATTTATTTATTTATTTATTTATTTATTTATATTGCATTTCTATCCTACCCATCTGGGATATTTCCCCAGTCTGGACGGTTTACAACATATGTAAAAAAGAATCTTTACAATAAGAAATTAAACATAAAGAATAAACAAATGGAATACATTTATAAATTACAAAAAAATGGTACTCCCCTATTTAAAAAAACAAGCCAATTTACCAAAACATTCACATTCTTATTTTTAACCAGCTACCTATTTTGTTTTTTCCTCCAAAGCTTTAAACATGAGATAGAGAAATAGAGAGTAGCTTGGTGTACAGATTTTGGGCTTTAAATATATGTTCTTAAATGTATACTAACCAAAATTGATCCACAAAAGCTAACATTAAAATATAACAGTAAGTTTTAAAAGTGTCACAGGGTTTTTGTTTTGTTTTGTTTTGATATGCTTGAAACACAGACTAATACAGCTACTAATCCAAAAATAATCCATTGCTTTTTCAGTTATTCACACATTGTCAATTTATGTTACAGGTCTCCAGCCAATATCATGTAAGATTAGAGACAGTGGTTTTATTGTGAGTACGGGTCATTTTTGGAAAACCCAAATATAAATGGCCAAAAAGGTTTTGCTGTCTCCCATATGTGTCATCTACTTAGGGCAGGAGTCCAGTAGTAAGGAAGTTACTTTTTACAGTGCATAAATGTAGGGAAATTGCTGAAGGCATGCATAATGAGCAAATTATAAGATGATGAAGGACTTTTAAAAATGCATGCTAGTTCCTAGAATCTGCCAGCCTTTATAACTAATGGTCATGCTAGCTGGAGAATATTGGCAATTGCTGTCCGAAGAAGTGACCTTTCCAAACTATGAGATACTGCTCTGGATCCCTGATCATTATCTTATATCTGCTTAGTTATTCATGGCTTCAGCATATGATTATATTCATTTTCCTTACAGTAACTCTAAAATGTAGGTTGAAAGCCAATGATTTGTTAGGTGCACATGATATTTTATCTGAAACCTTGTCTAAATGTAAAGTCATATCTTTAAAAATTGGGGATGTTTGGATGAAGCATTTGTTCGGGTTGAAGTACAGTGGAACCTCATATAACAATCGCTCCGTATAGCAACGAAATTGCATAACTATTAAGTTTTAGGGGGAAATGGTGTCCCGCATAACAATTTTCCCTATGGAAAAAATCGTACAACAATTTTTCAATGGGAAAAACCACTTAGCAAAAAAAATATTGTTGTACAATACATCCCACAGGGAAAATTGCTATACGATGCATGCATCGTATATAAATTGTTTCATACAACAACAAGCCCTGTGGAACGGATTAAAATCGTTGTATGAGGTACCACTTGTACTTAGTTTTGCACTAATGTTTTGCACTCTTTGTTTTAAGGGTCAGAGTTTATCACCATGGCACTTTCCACATGATGTTCCTATCCACAGTAAGAGTTTCCCAGACAGAAACATTCAGTTGAAGCACTGTAAAATAAGACAGAATTAAAAAAAGCAGTTTTAACAGGGTTAGCTTTTTTTCTTAGATATTTCTTAAATCAAATCCTGGACTGCCAAAATAAAGCCACTTTCTTGGCATTGCCATTGGCCAAACTTAAGTCCTCATCGGTACATGTTTCTGGCAGTAATTGGCAGACCAGTAAATGAGCCGGATTCTGTATCTCTCCATGTACACACAGTCAGTTGTTGTCCACCAGCAGCCCCCTCTTGAGCACATTGGTCCTGCATTTAGAGGCTCCAACTCTCAGCCTATTCAGGGTCCTCCAAGTGACGTAGGGGAGGTTGAGCTCCTTAGCTATATCCTCCTTTAATGAGGATACAAATGTAATATCTGGAAGAGAGAATCCTCAATTGTGGAGTAGATTGAAACCCTGGGAAAGCTGACAACCAGAAGAACTTTAGTGAGTTTCTGCTCATTATTACTTGGTGATGAAGACAAGCGTACTGTGGATGTTCTAATGCACTCTTACGAGACATTCTCAAACAGTAGACATTTAGAAATGAGTTTAAGGCTTAATCCCAGCTCAAATTTTATGCTATTTGAAGCAGAGTGCCTTTCCTACAGTCTTTGATAAGTAAACAGACAGCTTGCTGAGAAGAATCAACTTGAAAATAAAGATAGTATAGCAGGAGAGAGAAAAAGATGCATGATGATAAACAGGGGTGTTTTTTCCTATTTCTTCTTTTGTCTTTTTTCTCTTTCTCTTTTTTAAACCCATCAAGTTTTTAAAATCTATGGTGCTTCCCCCCCACTCTCCCCACCAATACACACTTTTATAGGAGACAACTGACAATTCAGTGGTAAATGGAAGAAGAGGAGCCGAACAAAACTGAAAATCCTCTAATGCATTGACACTAACATGCCCTCTATTGTTGAAAATGAGCAGGCAATCATGGATGTTCATCAAATGGCTCCTAATGCAGTTAAAGCATTCAGCTATAATTTCTCCTTGCATTTATAATTACTGTCATAGACTGCACACCTCAGTGAGCAGATTAAAGCTATAAACTATTTAGCCATAGCTTTAAGATGAGGAACTTGATTTGTCTGGCAGCAGTTATTTGTTAGAAGAGCTTGACACTTCACATAAAAATGACTCAACTTGATGAAGAACAATGCAGCTTGAACAATGCAGAGGTTTTAAATCCCTCATTTATACCACGCCCTGGAAGGATTGCAAAGCAATTTGTTTAATGATCTATAGGCTATGCCAATAACTGCATGTGTTAAATATAGCCAAATAAAAAGGTAAGGCTTTGGGGAGGGGGTTGGTTTATTCATTGCTTTCCATATGTCACTTTATGTTTCCCCACCTTTCCTATGGTGGTTTTGTTTCTATGCCAAACTCACCTTTGAGAGAGTGTTTTATATGTTGAAGTCGAGGTGAGGGTCAGGACTAAAGGTTGCACAAATACTAGGCTGCTGACTCCATTGAAGTATTTGATGGGGACCAAATGAATGCTCGACATAATGAGGCCAGGACGTGAGACAAGTGGAACAAGATGTTCATGGGAGGAACCCTGCTGTTGATGCAGGGCCAGCCCTACTGTTAGCCAAAGTGAGGCAACTGCCTCAAGCAACTGATGTGGGACTGGAGTAGTAGCAGCAGTTCTGGTTGTTCATCTTGAAACCTCTGGTCATTTCCCTTAGCCAGAGTACAACCATATGTCATTAGATTTAAAGCATTAACAGTACCATATTTACTTTTGTGTTAAACAGAGGGACAAGCAAACTGATGCACTGAATCTTTTAAAAGTGATGTTTTGTAAGTACTGTTTCAGCATTGCTATGAAAGTGTTATTTAACAAAATTAGGTGAATCCATTTGCCTGTCCTCAAAACAAGGACCTGGAACTGACCAAGTTAGCCATTCTCATCCAGATCCTCCTTGCCTGTCATACCTAGCGGCTTTATTATGACATGTCTAGATAGATCGCCAGACCAAACTTTTACACAGGAGTACTTTAAAGGGGGGATATTATAGGAGTCAGTTCATACAGAAAGGACCCTTTCAAAGGAAAAATAGGAAGGGAACTTTCTTGATGCCAAAATGCTGAATCCAACAAACCTTTATTAAGGGCAGGATCTACCAAGTGATCTTATCTGGCCTGTTGCTATAAGAGGCCTCTTTATTTACCTGAATGATTTCCCTGTTTCGCCTACAACTGGGAGATGGGATGCCACAGACATTGAACCTACTGTGATAACTACTAAAGCCTTTATATAGTCTTATTCAATGTCTGGACCAGAAGTGAAACTGCCAAAAGGAAACCGCCTTTTGGTGAATTCATTCCATAGTTCCTTTTGCCTGACCTAGTGTGACAAAGATTATCTAGCACAACAAGGTTGCTGTTGCCCTGGGGTACACCAAATTGTGGTTCAAAAATACCACAATCTTTAAGGAGACTGATATACCACTCAAAATAACCACTTGTCAGAAATGAGGTGAAGTCAACTACTAGCTTTCACTTCTCAGATTTCTCCCCTCTTCTTCCTCTTCCTTTGCAACTAATTTCATTCTCAGGCTGCTTCTGGCACATTCGAGACCATATTAGATTATAGGTGGGAGAGAAAAGACTGATATCCAGTGTATCCCACTATTCACTAACTACCAGGACTGTGGGATGTGTGTGTGTTGAACTCTCTCTTGCTTCCCTTCTCTCTCGCCCACAAACACACTGCTGCCTCTATCCATCATTTCATTCACTGCTCACCTTCTGGGATTTCCACAGCCAGCGAAAGAGGCACAGCCAGTGAGGTGGGGAGTCCTTCACAATCATTTTTACCCAACACATTTCCCTTGAACTTATAACTAATATGCAGCAGTGGCAGAAGAGGGAATAACGTTAACTGTAGCCTGTGTGTACTGCCACTACTACAGATTCTAGGAAATTTAGCAAGGCAGTACTGTAGCCCTGCATGCTGTAGCACTATATTACACATTTTTTTTGTTGTTAAAAATATCTTCTGAGGACCTGATGTGCTGAGTGGAGAGGGGCTGTTCATAGTGTAACATACCTGTCAAGTTTCGGGAAATTTCTGTCAAACCCCCATATTTTACACTTTTCCGACGTCATCCTGTATTAGTTAGACTGCAATTAGACTAGAGTTAGATTGGAGGCCAGCACAGGATAAGCATAGCTGTCCAGTTTCCCGTTTTGGCCGGGAAATTTGCCTTATTTGACATAAATTTCCCAAAACTTGCCATATTTGCAGTGTAATGACACAACACAACTGCATTACACCACGCTACAGATCTCACTGATAACACCATCTGGGACTGCACTGACCATTTGGACCAATATAGGCAATCACACATGCCATAAAGGAGCTGTAGTCGTGTAGCAGATGTAAAGCAGCAATAGCAGTTACACTTCTTGATTGCTCCATAGGGCTTAGAGCATTCTCTGGGTGGTTTCTGAGTGTAATTAGCATTTCACCCCCAACAAACTGGGTACTCAAGACTGAGTCAGCCTTGAGCTTTGCCTAGGATTGCCATACATCCCAGAAAACCAGGATTGTCCCAGATTTATGGTTGGAAACATTGTCCCATCCGGTTAACTAAAAATCATGTTAAAGTTCCGGAAGCCCTTTGCAGAGGCAGAGAGAGAGAGAGCACTTTCCTCTGTATTTCTCTGACTTTCTTAGCTCTATGGAAATCCTTGCTCTCCAGGTGAGACATCACCCTGAGCTGTTCCCCTCCTCCTTAGCCATTGAGCTCTTGGGCAATGCTGCTCTTTGAGACCCACAGCCACAGCTTCCGGAGGGTTTATTTATTTATTTTATTTATTTATTTTTCACGCTTATATACCGCCCACTCAGGTACAACCCAACTCAGGGCGGTTTACACAGCGGACAGTAAATACATAAAAGACACATGATAAAAAAGTTAAAAGTTTAAAAAAAACCACCCCTAAAAGGTGCGCAAGAACCGAAGGGACCTTGGGGGAAGGCACACTTCTCTATACCAACCACCCAACGGTACCCCCATCCCCACCCGCACCCCAAACTTGGCCCGCCAGCCCGGTCTTTAGTTCCTTCCTAAAGGGCAACAACTCCGTCTGGAGACGCAGTTCCACAGGCAGGAGGTTCCAAAGGGCTGGTGTGGACACGGAGAAGGCCCTCCTCCTTGTGCCAGAGAGGCGAGCCCCCCTGGCTGATGGCACAATTAGAGAGCCCCTCCGGTCCGCTCTGGTTGGATGGACAGACGTCCTTAGGGTGATGCGGTCTCTAAGATACCCTGGCCCACTACCATGTACGGCTTTAAAGGTCAAAACCAGCACCTTGAATTGCACCCGGAGACAAACTGGTAACCAGTGCAGCCCCCGAAGCAGTGGTGAGGCATCGCCCACATCCCATCACCACCCGGGCCACAGCATTCTGGCCCAGCTGCAGCCTCCAAATGGTCATCAAGGGCAGCCCCATGTAGAGCGCATTACAGTAGTCTAGTCTGGAGGTCACCAGAGCATGAGTGACCATGAGCAAAGAGTCCCGGTCCAGGAGTGGGTGGAACTGGCGAATCACCCGAAGTTGGGCGAAGGCCCTCCTGGCCACAGCCGCCACCTGTTCTTCTAGCAGCAGCCGCGAATCCAGGAGGGCCCCCAAGTTGCGCACCGGGTTGGTCTGGGGCAAAACAGCCCCATCCAAAACCAAAGATGGTAGCTCCCGGGATAACACAGGACCCGCTATCCATAGCCACTCAGTCTTGCTAGGATTCAGCTGTAGCCCATTTGCCCCCATCCAGACCCCAACAGCCTCCAGACAGCTGGAAAGGACTTTGACTGCATCACTGGGGTCCCCACGGGCCGAGATGTACAACTGTGTGTCATCCGCGTACTGGTGGTACCGCACCCCGTGGGAACGGATGATCTCACCCAGCGGCTTCATGTAGATGTTAAATAGGAGAGGAGAGAGTACCGAGCCCTGAGGCACCCCGTATTTTAGGGGCCTAGGACTCGACCTCTCACTCTCCAACCACACCGACAGGGTCCGGCCCCTCAGAAATGAGGAAAACCAGGACCACACTGTACCTTGGATCCCCAATCCTCGGTGCCGTTCCAGAAGGATACCGTGGTCAACGGTATCGAAGGCCGCTGAGAGGTCAAGAAGAGCAAGGACGGACGGATGACTGCCATCCCGCTCTCGCCAGAGATCATCCATCAGCGTGACCAATGCAGTCTCAGTACCATATCCAGGTCTGAATCCTGACTGGAATGGGTCCAGATATTCCGCTTCATCCAGTACCATTGCCTTCTCCAGAACCTTCCCCAAAAAAGGAAGGTTGGATACAGGTCTGTAGTTGGTTAGGATTGCTGGATCGAGAGATGGCTTCTTCAGGAGGGGGCGCACAAGAGCATGTTTCAGCAGTGCAGGAAATATCCCCTCTCAAAAAGACGCGTTAATTATAGCCCTGACCCAGCCACCTGTCACCGTCTTAGAGGCTTTTACCAGCCAAGTGGGACAGGGATCCAATAGACAATTAGTGGCACGGACCGCTGCAAGGAGCCTGTCCACTTCATCTGGGGCAACAGGATCAAACCGATCCCAGGTAACACCGCAAGACTGTGCACTGGCTCCCCCCGGACCCTCCCCGTCCACGCCAAGTTTGAACCCCGAGCGGATCCGATCGATTTTCTCCACCAGATGGTCAGCAAAGTCCTCAGCCGATCCCTGCCAACCAGGCACAGGCCCCGCCCTACCCAGGAGGGACCTGGTCACCCGAAACAGGGTGGCTGGGCGATTATCAGTGGAGGCAATAAGGGAGGTGAAGTACTGCCTCCTCACCACCCCCATCGCCACTAGGTAGGCCCTAATAGCGGCTCTAGCTAGTGTCCAATCGGAATCGCTCTGGGTCTTCACCCAGCGGCGCTCAAGGCGTCTCTTTGCCCGTTTGAGCTCCCGTAGTTCTTCAGTGAACCACGGGGATGACCTAGCTCCATGGGCTCTGAGAGGCCGTAGTGGAGCAATTACATCCAAGGCAGATGTCGTCGACCCGTACCACAGGTCAACAATTGCCTCAGGTGAATCGTTTCTGGGCGGCTGCAAGTGTCTGGCTGGAGAAGTCTCAAGTGGTGAATAAGCAACTGTGCAGTGCCCAATTGGAGGACTCCTGTAGGACCTCCCGGCTTCGGCCTGGACCTGGCAGCCAGCAGAGCCCTGGAGCACCCGATCAATGGGAGGGTGCCTGGGAAGCTTTCCACTCCTAAGAGGACTGGGAGGGGCTCAAGCTGGAAGGCCCCATGGTGGTGAGGAGAGCTGGAGGGTATGATCCGGACTCTCATACCCAAAGGTCCCCCCTCCCCAACGCCTGCCACGGAGCTGGTGCTCAAAGGTGACTGAGAATCATACAATCACTGGGTTGGAGGAGGCCTTTCAGGCCATCGAGTCCAACCCCCTGTTCAATGTCCCGGTTTTGTGGGAGAGAATAATGGCAACTCTATCCCTGCCAGTATCAAACTCAGACTGTGAGCAAAGTTTCGACTGCTTAGCAACTGCACCACAAGAGCTTACTTTGAAATACTTCTCATTTAACAGTAACATCTCAAGCATAAGTACTGGAGCAAATTGCAGCATAGTCAGGCCCTTAGTTGGGACCAACCCTGTGCTATATCATGGTTAGTTATCCAAATTCTGATTTTGGGTGGTTTCAGTGTATCATGTTTGTGTGCATGTGTGTTCATGTCCATGAGTTTGTGGTTTTTTTGCCTGAGAACTCGAGGACTTTCTTTCATGGATAGACACTCGTAAAGATGCAACACAGAGCTGACTCTTCTTGGCAAACCTTGTCACCACCTGCTGATGTCACATCCCTCCCTCTTTGATGTGTGGGTGTGTTCTTGGCTCTACGCTACGCCTTGCTTCTGTTCCCTGCGTGCTTTCTGTCTGCACATTGATGCTGCTGGCAAAGGGTTGGGGAGACACAGGGGGATAAGGAAGTGAAACAGTACGCCTCCAGATTATCTGCAGCAGCTGGGTAGATGTAATACAATGAGAGAAGGTGAAAGGTAAGGTCCAAGTTACTTCACTTCTTCAAAATGCTGAGGCTCCTACATCTGCCTTTCATCCTTCTAAGCTTTCACTTCCCATATTACTTCTGCCAGCAAACAACATGCTTAGTATCAAATAACATTCCCCAGGATGCAAAACGCTCATTGAGTGAACTAGGCTATAAAATGAGACATTTAACAAGACACAGTTTGAATTACGGGGAAATACTCATTTGGAGTGTGTTTCTTTCCCAAGTAGAAGAGATATATAGAAAGTTCTGCTCTTGGCTTTGTACTTTTCTTTCTTTCTTTTGACATGCTCACAGATTTCTTTCTTTTTAAATGGCATTTTCTATGATTCACAGCTACTGAAAGAAAGGCTCATACTATAACATAAAAGTGGGCAACTGATGTGCTTGGAGTACCATTCCCTCCTCTCAGCATGGGCTAAGGAGTTGTGCTTCCACAACATCCAGAGTACCACACATTTCCTGTCAGTGGTGTTCCTCTTCCTTCCCGTGAACACTGAACAGACATGTATAGCAGGGTTCAGGGATACATTTAAATTCAAGCACTTGGATTCTGCCGTATGGCATGGAACAAACCGTAGTTTAGAGAAGCGGCTAAAGGAAAATGATCATACTAATCACTCCATGCTGTCATTCATTAAGTTTTAAAAAAATCTGTACAAAATCTGGTAATGGGTTGCCAATAAAGGGTTCTAGTCTGCATCTCTAACATCAAGAAGGGCCAAAGTTGGAGACCTTTGGGTCCACATTTGTGATCTCAACCTCCACTGCAGGTGAGCAAATGACATACTAATTAATAATAATAATAATAATAATAATAATAATAATAATAATAATAATAATAATAATAATAATAATAATAATAATAATAATAATAATAATAATAATAATAAAGAAGTGCTTAGATGGCAAGAAGGGCCTACTGAAAAGGTCCAGATGTAGAAAAATGCAGATCTTAGATGTCCTTTTTTGCAAAAATAAATAAATAAATAAGCAGGTGGAAGGAGGATGTTTTGAACTTGAGAGTATCTGGGGGCACTGGGGGGGAGGCTGTCACACAAATGCATTGGGCTGTATATGGTGCATGAGATACACTTTAACAATCTGTATTGCATAAAGGTTTGAACCAGGCAGAGGTAAATAGCTGTCAGGTTTGTGAGACCTTAAGAAGGGTAGCTACACAATATTAAACTGAGAATTGAGCATACATACCAGGCACAAAACAGAGTTTTGAAAAGTTAGAAAAGTGGGGTCTGCAGCTGAAACACTTGTCGTTGGCGGCTGTAATTGTATCGGTGTTGAGTCACTGGCAGTACGGTCTACTCCATTACCGCAGCGGGATGTCTGGCCAGACATGAAACACTTGTATATTTATGGGAACAGTTATTTTAACTCTGTTTGGCTGTTTCCTTGACAAAAAATAGTCTTGAGAAAAAGCCAAATAGGTGAAGCAAATTCAACTGAATATTTTCTAGTTATAATAAAATATTAGATATTAAATATGATCCTCAGAAAGAACATAAGAACAGCCTTGCTGGAACAGGCCACAGCCCATCCAGTCCAGCATTCTGTCTCACACAGTGGCTCACCATTTCCTTCAGGGTATTCCCAAGGAGATGCCTTCACCTGCTTAGGATTCCCTGGAAATGGCATTGAGAGATATCCTGCCTATCTCTCCAACCCGGAGGTTGTCCTTAGGTAGCCATAATTATAGCCATTGATAGCCTTGTCCTCCATGAACTTGTCTAATCCTTTCTTAAAGCTGTGAAGACTGACAGCTGTCACCACTTCTTCTGGCAGGGAGTTCCATAGACCAGTAATCCTCTGGGTGAAAAAGTACTTTCTCTTATTTGTTTGAGAACTAGTACCCAAAAGTTTCATGGAGTGTCCCCTAGTTCTAGTGTTGTGCGATAGGGAAAACAGTTTTTCCTTATCTACCTTGTCCACACCGTGCATGATTTTATAAACTTCAATCAGGTCACCTCTTAGACACCGTCGTTCAAGAGTGAAAAGGCCCAAACGTTGCAGCCTCAGATGGTAAGGAAGGTGTTCCAGTCCCCTAATCATTCTGGTTGCCCTCCTCTGTACTTTCTCCAACTCCATAATATCCTTCTGGAGGTATGGCGACCAGAACTGTACACAATATTCCAGATGGGGCCTCACCATAGATTTATAAAGAGGCAAAATGACACTTGCTGACTTATTTTCTATACCCTTCCTAATGATCCCTAACATTGAGTTTGCTTTTTTCACTGCTGAGGCACACTGGGTTGACACCTTCATTGAGCTGTCCACCAGGACACCAAGGTCCCTTTCCTGGTCTGTCGCAGAGAGTTCAGACCCCATCAGTTTATAAATGTAATTGGGGTTTTTTGCCCCAACATGCATCACTCTGCACTTACTGATGTTGAAGCTCATTTGCCACTGCTTTGCCCACTCCCCCAGTGTCAAGAGATCCCTCTGGAGCTCTTCACAATCTCTCACAGTTTTCACTACCCTGTATAATTTAGTGTCATCAGCAAATTTGGCTACCTTGCTTTTTACTCCTACCTCTAGATCATTTATGAAGAGGTTGAAAAGCAGGGGTCCCAGTACTGAACCTTGGGGGACCCCACTCTTTACTTCCCTCCACTTGGAGAAGTGTCCATTTAGTGCTACCCTCTGTTTCCTGTCCCTTAGCCAGTTGCTGATCCAGGACAAGACCTGTCCCTTTATTCCATGACTGGTAAGTTTATTCAAGAGCCTTTGGTGTGGGACCTTGTCAAAAGCCTTCTGAAAGTCCAGATAAACAATGTCAACTGGATCCCCCTTATCCACATGCTTGTTGACACTCTCAAAAAATTCCAACAGATTAGTGAGGCATGATTTGCCCTTGCAAAAGCCATGTTGGCTCTCCTTTAGCAGCGCCTTCTCTTCTATGTAACTATTAATTCTATCTTTTAGGATGGTTTCCATCACTTTACCTGGGACACATGTCAAACTGACAGGCCGGTAATTTCCTGGATCACCCCTGGATCCTTTTTTGAAAATTGGTGTTACATTCGCTACCTTCCAGTCATCAGGCACAAAGCCTGATTTGAGGGAAAGATTATATATTTTGGCTAGGATATCAGCAATTTCATCTTTAAGTTCCCTGAGAACTCGTGGATGGATGCCATCTGGTCCTGGGGATTTGTTAGTGTTTAGCTTAACAAGACATGCAAGGACCTCCTCCCTGGTTATTTCTATCTTGCTTAATTCTTCGGTTTCCCTCCCTACGAAGATAGGCTCTGTTTTGGGCATGTGGTCTCTGTCTTCTTCAGTGAATACTGAAGCAAAGAATTCATTGAGTCTCTCTGCAATCTCTGTTTCCTCTTTAATAACCCCTTGCCTTCCATTGTCATCTAATGGTCCAATGGCCTTCCTAGTTGGGTTCTTACTTCTAATGTACTTAAAGAAGTCTTTGTTATTTCTCTGAGTATTTTTAGCTATACGCTCCTCAAAGTCTTGCTTTGCTTTCCTGATTGTTGCCTTGCATTTGTTCTGCCAGAATTTATGTTTCTGCCTGCTGTCCTCATTTGGACAAGCCTTCCATCTTCTAAATGAGCTTTTCTTGCTCTTGATCACTTCCCGAACAGCTCCTGTAAGCCACATCGGAGTCCTCTTGGACCTGGCAGTGCCCTTTTTCCTTTTGGGTATGCATTCCAATTGAGCCTCTGTTATTGTTTTTGTAAACAGCCTCCATGCCTCTTGGAGTGTTTGGACTCTCTCAATTTTCCCTTTCAGTTTCTTTTTTACTAGTTTCCTCATCTTTGGGAAATTTCCTTTTTGAAAATTTAAGGTCTCTGTGTTAGATTTTATCAGTGACTTGCGGTCTATGATCAAGTTAAACATAATTGAGCTGTGGTCACTGTTCCCTATTGGATCAGTCACATTAACATCTTGCACCAGATCCTGAGTATTACTCAGAATCAAGTCAAGGATTCTTGAACCTCTAGTTGGGTCTTCAACCATCTGTCCCAGGGAACAATCATTGAGCATATCTAGGAACTTTATCTCTTTATCATGTGCTGAACAACAGTTCACCCAGTCTATGTGAGGGTAATTGAAGTCCCCCATTATAACCAGGCTTCCCTTCCTGGATGCCTCCTTTACAACATTCTCCAACTGCCAGTCTCCCTCAAGAGTTTGGGTCGGAGGCCGATAGTATATGCCTACTGTTAGACCATCCTTGTGGCCTGGTACTCTTACCCACAGAGCTTCTAATGGTGACTCCAAATCACCTAGATATTCCAATTCATACGATTTTATCACTTCTTTGACATACAAGGCTACACCACCTCCTGTTTGCCCCTTCCTATCCTTCCTGTACAGTTTGTAGCCTGGGATAACTGTATCCCATTGGTTATCATCCGTCCACCAGGTTTCAGTGATACCAATAATATCAATATTTTTATCTATTGCTAAGTATTCCAGCTCCCCTATTTTGTTCCGGAGGCTTCTGGCATTTGTATACAAGCATTTATATATGCTTTCCTGATACAGTCTTTTGAGTCTAGTTGCATTGTTAGACTGCCTCTTGCATCCTTCTGCTAGAGTACTGGTGACTAGCTCCTTGCTCTGCTCAGTAATTTTTGCATCCTCCTCACTACTCAAGTACACACTTTCCCGAACCGGATGCTGCCCAGCTCCTGTCGGCTTTCCCCCAGTTATCAGTTTAAAAGCTGCTCTGCAGCCTTTTTGATGTTGAGTGCCAGCAATCTGGTCCCATCATGGTTTAAATGCAACCCATCCCTCCTGAACAGATTTGGCTTGTCCCAAAATGTTCTCCAGTTCCTGACAAATCTGAAACCCTCCTCTCGACACCACCGCCTCATCCACGCATTGAGGCTTCTGAGCTCTGCCTGCCTGGTAGGTCCTGCGCGAGGGACAGGCAGCACTTCTGAAAATGCTACCTTGGAAGTCCGGGACTTCAATCTTCTTCCTAACAACCTGAATTTGGCTTCCAGGACAGACCGCTTGGCCTTCCCAACATCATTAGTACCAACGTGTACCATGACAACTGGCTCGTTCCCAGTTCTCTCTAACAATCTATCTAGATTTCTTGTGATGTCTGCAACTTTTGCACCTGGCAGGCAAGTCACCATACGGTTATCATGTGCATCACAAATCCATTTCTCTGTATTTCTAATTATTGAATCACCTAGTACAAGGAGCCTCTCTCCTGCAATCTGTTCATCTACATGCACCTCATCAACCATATTAAGGGAGAGAACCTCAGTTTGTTCCTGTTGTTCATCTTCCTGGATCTCATCAAGTGTGATGAAGGAGAGATCATCAGGTGGAACCAGTTGTTCCTCTGTGTGTTCCTCATCAGGTGTGATAAGGGAAAGAGCCTCAAATTTATTCTGTAATTTCAGACTCTCAGAGTGATCCCCTACTCTTCTCCTCCTTTGAGTCACATTCCTCCAACCATCTCCCTCCTGAGTTAGTGAAGGGCCTTCTCCCTCAGAACTGTGCCCTGTCACTTCTTTGTCCAGCATAGTCTGCTCCGCTCTGTCCAAGAACAGCTCAAGCTCCTTAATTTGTTGGTGGTTAGATATGCGGGCCTCTAGCTGCTGGACCTTCTCTTCCAGTAGTGCAACCAGCTTGCACTTGCTGCAAGTGTAGTTCTCCATATGCTTTGGCAAGAACACAAACATGGCACAAGAATTGCAGGTAACTACAGCTGTTCCCTCAGAATCCATTTTAACAAGTGCAGTATTCTGGGCCTCAAAAATGTACACGTTTACTACCTTTCTACCTAGTAAGAGTATAAAATTTTTTTCCCCTAGCTTGTAATCTCGCGCACCGTTAGGCGCGCGGGCCTCTAAAGCAGCTCTACTCCAACTGCAAAACTTACCAGTGCTCACTTCCTTTGTTTGGCTCTCCTCAGCAGCAGCTCTGCTTAAGAGCACATGCAGAGTCAAAATCACACTATTTTCTCCCTCAGTGATTCCATACACGCAAATGTACAAGAGAGAGAGAGAGAGAGAGAGAGAGAGATTCTTTATATTTTCCCCTTTCCCCATTTATCTCCACAACAACCTGGTCAGGTATATTCAACTGAGACGTAGTGTATTCATTCATTCATTTATTGCACCACAATTAGTGTAAGACACTACACAGGGTAGCTTATAACAACTAAAAACAACATAAACTCAATGATAAACAGTCAACATGAGAACAATATTAAGTGATATACAAACAATTAAAAAAACAGTATAAAGCCAAAAGAGCAATACCTGTAGTAAGTAAAGTTTTGAAAGCTGATTTTCATTATCAAACTTCAGCATCCCACACACACACACACCCATTATATTACAGTATATGGACTTTCTCAGATTAGTGCTTACTATGGTGCAAAGGGGTAAGAGTGTGGTAGAAGCCAGTGCCACAATCTATGTGCTTAATGTGCATAATGATCAAAGTGCATAATGTGTATATTCACATCGTTAGCAAATTGGGCTGCCTGCCTCTAGAGAACTTCAACGGAGCAACCACAACTTTACCTGTTTTACACACACATAAGATATTTCACTTTTCTACACAGTCCAAAACATCTTTAGTGAGGCTTTACAATATATATAGATAATCAAATACAATTCAGTGGTTGATAAATTAGAAACTGGAAAGTTAATTATTTTTTTAGGGGGGGGGGTAATTGAACTTAACCTCTTTCTAAAGAGTTCTGAGGGAGTGCTTAACATCTTCCTCAGTCTTATGCTAGATTTATGGGGGTTTGCTTAGCTCTTTAAGAAGAACCTGCAGCAGCTGTTTTGCATATTCACCTCAGGATAGTTTCCATGAAAATACATTTCCTTATTAATATGAATTTGTACTTTTTTAATGACAGTTCTTGAGGTGGAAGGGATTGGCTGAGATTTCTGAGTGAGAGATTCATTTATCATTCGTTCCTTTATTAAAATTATGCATTGTTTCCCACAGAAAAGTCTCTAAGCAATGTGCGAAGGAGAAAAATCCATTGTCAGTGTAATGAAGAAAAAATTAATAAAAGTTATAATAAAAGCACTATAATACAGTGGAACCTTGGTTAACAAACAGCTCGGTTAACATAAAAATAGCATACAGTAACAAAAGGAAATCCATAGAAAATAGTGGCTCAGTTTACAGATTTTTTTTCGCAACAGATTAATTGGTTTTCAATGCATTCCTATGCGAAATTCAGTTAAAGTAATTTTCACTGTAAGAAATGTCCCAGAGAATGCATTAATTACGTTAACCAAGGTTCCACTGTATTATAATATAACTACAAATGCACAGTAATAAAGCATAAATTAAAAACAATACTTACAATTGCTTATCTGTAATATATAAATTAAATAACCATCTGTTAACCTGGGTCACTGAGGAACAAGTGACAATGACTTTCACCAGTTGCGGTTCTTAAGCAAAAAGTTAGTGAAATAAAAACAACATCAGAAAAGATGGACATGTGGGACAAATTTTGCAACCTTAGACATTTCTCAGCACACAATAGCTGCTGCCATGAATTGCAACATGGTGGTCATTTATGTGTTGCCAAAAAAAACAAAAAAATGAAACTCGTCTCCTAAGAAATAAGTAAAAAAATTATAATTTTCTGTAGAAGTAGCCTGTACTAATTTTGTATAGATGCAAATTTTAAAAGAATTTCAGTAGAAACACAATATATCTCGCCATTGTAGAGATGATTATGACTAAGGGAGCTTTGTTCTGTCTACCGTCCAGGTGTATGATAGGCAATTTCCAGAACTTCTCCTGTTTTTATTTCTTAGTGTTCTTCATTTCCCACTCTTTATCAAGACATGGACACTAATGGGAACATTCCTTGAAAGGCACAGAGCAATCTCAGAGGGGCTTTTATTTTTTCATGGAACTTTGGCAAAGAGGGAAAAAAATGTTCAAGTCCCAATCACCACCTGCCACTGTCAAAAAATACTCAGGCTTCTGCAATGCTGGTAATTAAATAAACTAAAACCCAAACAAAAAGCAACAGATTTGCACATTAATTAAATTCACAGAATTGACACCATATCTGCTTTGGCCCTTAGTAATTTACTTGTCAGTCTATCTGACTTTGTGTCGCCGTACAAAACTCTGGTTCCACGGCTCTCTTCAAATTTGTGCATTTGTGTGAGTGGCTTTAAACCAGTCAAATGCAGTCTCCAAGCTTTTTTCTTTGAAGTGAATTCTTGCAGATATATCTGGTTTTCATGTTGCCTGGGATGCTTCAAATTTACTAACAGATTTGCATTTTGTTTTCCTTATCCACTAAATTACTGTAAAACCAAAAAAATGTTAAAGGGTTTCTGTTCTGTCTTCAGCTGCTGACTAACAGAATAATACTGGATCATATTTTCAACCTCTCTGCTCTACAGGGCAGTCAAATCCTCACTCTCACAGAATCAGCTCTTCTTTATTCAGCCATAAAGAATTTAGAGCCTTTTATCTAAGCCTTTTTTTTGCTTCACTGTTTTCTTTTCTTGTTTTATGTATTTTCTTTCTTTATCTAGACGGCAGTCATAGTTCGAGACCTGAGTGTTGCACAACAGAGTGAGCTCCCGTCTCTGTCCTACCATTTTGAAAGCAAGAAATTGCAAATAAATAAATAGGTACTGCTTCGGTGGGAAGGTAAACAGCATTCTGTACACTCCAGTATCTAGTTATGCCTGCCACGTGTCCAGCCAGCAGACAGCGCTGGCTCTTTAGCTATATACGAAGATGAGCACCAAATCCTAGAGTCGGATACAACTGGCTTTTGAACAAGGTGACCTTTAAATTTAACATGCACCCACTTATCAGGAATCAAAGAATCATAGAATTGCTGAGTTGGAAGAGGCCTTTTAGGCCACCGAGTCCAATCCCCTGCTCAATGCAGGAATCCGAATCAAAGCAGATATAACAGATGGTAAGTTCCATTGAACTCAGAGGGTTGTTCACTGAGAAGACATGCATTGGATTGTATTCTTCAGATATGGGACAATATGTCAAGGTCTTTGCTCACTTGACATTGTAGCTTGCATGGAAGAATCTGTAGTCTCTGCTACTGCACAATGTTTTGAGAGCTTGCAGTGTTTGAGAGAACAAAGTCCGTAGCATTAAGAGTCCAAATCTCTTGAACTTTAGTGTATACTGCAAAAACAAAACGGGAATATTTTGTTCTTCAGGATTTTGCTTCTGGGAGAATGTATGGAAATTTTTATTTCTATTTCAGCTGTGATGAAAGTGCTTTATTGCTGATGTTTGCTGAAGAGAGCCATATTCTCTTTTAAAATGTTGTTTATACTTGCAGGGTCTATGGTTTCATTATCTAAAGAAGAGAAGCTAAAATAAACTCTAAAAAAAAACCTCGCCAAAACTATTAGGGCAAAAGATTTGCAAATCCATATTTCCTGCCTTTAAAAATAATCAAGACAATTAATTACACAGTGAAAAATTGTATAAAGGCACAGTCTGTGAAAACCAAAAGTAAAAATTGTTCCATATGTTTTTAGTATCTTTCACCTCCCACATACAGATTGTGTAGAATTATCTGGAACTGTGCATATTCTCTTTCTCTGAGTGCTTATAAATCAAGTCATGCATATCCAGTGGGAGATTTAACTTCAATAAAGTTTATTCGCCGTGATTTTGTCTTGTTTTGGATTCAGACAGTAAAGATCCCACCATGCACAGCTTTGGGTTGTTCGCTTTAATTCTTTCTTCTAATTCTCTCTGTCTCCTCAACCTTTGACTATCCCCAGTAGGTGGTCCAGACCTCAAATGCAAAATTTACTGGCAAGACTAGAATGTATGAGCACATTGTTTTTCCAATATGATTTAATGACTTTTTCCCCTGCGTTCCCATGGCTGTTGAAATTCTCCATGACTATTCCCATTGGTGGTAGAGGCTGCTGTTGTTCAGGTGATACCCCATATAGATGTTAAATGTGAAATCCACAAACCAAATGCAAGTTGGTGCCAGAGTAATCAAGGGTTATACAGAGTGCAGCAGTGTATAAATTGTGGACTAGACCCAAATAATTATTGGTTACATGAATTCAGGAAAAAAAATCATAAGAAGTAATCTATTATTATTTATTATATTATAGATTTATTTATTAAATCTATTATTTACAATCCAATAGGCAATCCTAAATATGTCTGCAGAAATAAACTGTAATGCAGTTCACTACAGCACTAAGCTTTAGATCGGGGTGCCCAAACTTTTCCTGCTAGGGGCCTGACCATGCCCCCTTAAACAGCTGAGTGGACCAGTCATGTAGTTCCTCCCAGCAGTGGTGGCGTGTGAATTCTCCCTGTATTTTCAGGCATTTTCCCATCCCCGCTACTTTCCGTGGAGGAGGAAGTGAGGGCAGAACATTTTCACGCCATTTTATAACATTTTCAGCGTGTTTTAGGCATGTTTCATTGTATTTTCACTGCAATATTGGCATTTCAGTGTCGGCAGCAATCCGCCCCATGAGCTGGATGATGATGCCCCATGGGCCGGATCCGGCCTATGGGCCATACTTTGGGCACCCCTGCTTTAGATGTATTAAAAGAGTGGTTCCCAAGCATGGGTCCCTAGATATTGCTGGAGCAGCTCTCAGAGTCTCTGAGCATCAGTCATGTAGATTGTGGTTTCCAGGAGTTGAAATCCAACAATATATTGGGACCCAAATGTAGGATTTTACCAAGCATGATATGCAAACTATTCTTAGGGCCAGTTCATCTAAACCAGTGGTTCTGAACCTTTTTTTGGCCATGCCCCACCTAAGCATCTCTAAAATCCTGATGCCTGCCCCCCTGTGACATATAAATCTTATTATTCAAAAAGAGAATTCCTATTCATGTCATAAACTTTGGCACTCAGAACTGGACACAGAATTCCAGTTGAGCTCTGACCAAAATGGAACAGAATGGTGCAATTACTCTCCTTGAACTGGACCTTATATTTAATTTCATGCAACCAGATATTGCATTTCCCCTTTTTTTTTTAGTTACTGCATCACACGTTTGACTCATATTACGTTTTGGGTCATATACTACTACCAAGCCTGTTGCCATCCGTCTTACATTTGTGCTTTTCATTTCTCACACCTACATGTAGAACTTTTCATTTCCCATGTAAAAACAGTCTGTTTAGGTCATCATGAATTATGATTCTGTCTTCTGGATTATTAGCTAGCTCTTTCAGTTTGGTGTCATCTGCAAATATGATAAACATCCACTGTACGTCCTGAGCCAAGTTATTTCAAAAGATATGGAACAACACTGGGCTCAGGACAGAACCCTGAGTCACCCAACACCTCTTCTGACTGGTGAGGACCATTTGTTAGCATTCTTTCACAATAGCCCAGTGGTGGCAAACCTATGGCACGTGTGCCAGAGTGGGCACTTAGAGCCCTCTCCATGGGCATTTGTGCCATCACCCCAGCACAGAGTTCGCCCCGCCCCTCTACCCAGCATCCCAATAGGAGCGCTTCTTCCCTCCCCCAGCACAGAGTTTGCCCTGCCCCTCTGCCCAGCATCCCAATGGGAGCGATTCCTCCCTCCCCCCAGCACAGAGTTCACCCTGCCCCTCTTTTTATCTTGACAGCTGTATCATTTGGGTACGTAGTCTCAAAAAGGTTTGCCATTACTGCAATAGCCTGCCAGCCAACTACAAATTCATCTATGAACTCAATCATCTAGCCAACATTTTGCTACCTTGGCCCTCTGGTGCAGTGGCTAAACTGCTATACTGCAGCCCAAATTGCTTATGTTGTGAGTTTGATCCTGATGGGGCTCAAAGTGGACTCTGTTGTCTATCTTTCTGAGCTTGGTAAAATGAATTTAGGCAACAGGTACTAGCCAGAAAGAGGGTGCCTAAAATACAAGGTTTTATGTAAGATATGTTTCTTCACTTTCAAAAATGCACAATACCTCTAAATTTCAAAGGAGAAAAATACTTTGAAAAGTTTCATTTTCATCTGCAACAAATAAATAAGTGTGCATCCTACTGGAAAAGATGAAAACTGCAACAACACAGGAGTCTCCTGTGGCAGGGGTTCAAAGGCAACAATGACTATTAAGATGAATGCCTGCACTCCAGAATTTGCCATTGTGTCACTAACATGCACACACATCACCAGCACCAAAACCATCAAGACCTGCTTTGGTTTGCCAGAGATTTGGGGAAAGCAAAAGATTTACACAACATTGGAAATTATCAATTACCAGGATTCAAAATGCCAGGAAATGGCCCCATATTGCTGCCCAATATTGTGCCCACATTGTAAGCAGAAGAAAGAATTCCAGACTTTGCATAGCAAAGGGCAGCCTGAATGTTGGCAATACCAATGGCAGCAGTCAAGATGGTCTACAGCAGTGGTTCCCAATGTGAGGCACACACCCTACAGGGAGACGTCAATTACCAGAAGCCCAAGTCAGTACATTGGCTCAACAGTGCTTTGGGGAATTGACTTAGGTTTCTGGGAATTGAAGTACAAAATCCAAAGTTTGGAAAACACTGGTCTACAGGATACCCTGCTCACTACCATTCACATGGAGCAACCAAGCAAGGGGAAATCTCAGGAGCTGACTCCTTCTTTTCATCAGATAACCTCTTCTGACCCAAATAGTGAGCAATTGTAATGATTACTTTTTGACAAGTATGAAAAGTGCCTGTTTTGCTGAAAATATCCAACTTTGCAGGACCTCAAAAATGGGCGCCATTGGATAGGTAAAAGTAAAGGTCGCCCTTGCTCGAAAGCTAGTTGTAGCTGGCTCTAGGGTTCAGTGCTCAATTCTGTTTATAGCCAAAGAGCCAGCAGTGTCTGCATCTGCAGATGCTTCTATGGACATGTGGCAGGCATGACTAGACACAGAACACTGTTTACCTTCCCATTGAAGTGGTGCCTATTTATCTACTTGCAATTACTTGCTATCAAATGGCTATGTTGGCAGGAGCTGGGACAGAGCTCACTCCACCATTCAGCACTTGGGTCTCAAACTGCCAACCTTCCAGTTGTGAAGTTCAGCATCTTAACCACTAAGGCACCACAGTCTGTCCCCATTGGATCGGACCTGGATAGACATTGTCAGAGCCAAGCTACCTAGAGCAGCAGCTCATCAGAGCAGTGCTAGCCCTGGCAGGACAGGGTGCAGAAGACATGAATTTGCTCCCAAAATGTCTTAGCCTTGAGGCAGCTGCCCCATTCAGACTAGTAGTAGAGGTGTCCCTAAGTGTTTTCAGTGTTTGTTGCAACAGACGTAAGACATCTACCCATTCCCATTAAGTTCAAGGTGGTCTGCCTGAAATAAATAGGTAATGAATCACCCTGTGGTTCAAATAAAATGATTTAATCGTTTAAAATTGAACAGGAGAAGAAAGCTTCACCCAGAAGAAAAAATACACAACATATAAGACCAAATTGGTTTCCAGCTCTATGCACATTTATTCAGTAACAATTCTAGTTGAGTTCAATTGTAAAGTTGACACTAACTCAAAATACACCAATCAGTCCATCCCTAACCCTCAACACATGAAGAGGTAAAAGAGGAAGTAAAGAAGTCCATCACTAAACCATCACCAAGGGAAATAGATGGGAGGGGAACCCATTTTCATACCTGTCAAGTTGCCGGTGTCCAAATACGAGAAGGTTTCTGGGCACTGGTGTTGGCGCATGCATGCACTGCCTCTGACATCAGAGGCAGTTATGTGCATGTGCAGTAACCCCTGCATGCATGCACAGTAACCCCTACACACATGCATAGAAACCCCATCGACCAGGAAAGGGGTTACTGCGCATGCATGCCCATCAGAGGCAGTGCCGCACATGTGCAGTAACCCCTTTCCTGGTTGTTCAAATATGGGATGATGGCCGGAAGGAGCATGATGGAGCGGTGAGTTATGGGAAATCCCAGCCAAAACAGGTATGCCCATTTTGCTCTTGTGTGATGGGGTTTGTGGCTCTGATATATTATCATTGCTAAATCCTTCACTAACACACACAACATAACAGTCATATAACCAAGAGTTTACTCATTTTGGGAGGTTGACAGTGTGTCAGAGATAGCACACACACACATATGCATGCAGATATATAATACATGCATAAATACATGTACACACACATGTAGAACACTCATACTTAAAATCTTCTAGCCTCGTATGTTAGGGCTCCAGTTCCAGGCGACAATGTAAAATATGTTCATTCAGTTTGTTCGCAATGGAGTGCATTTTAGTGTTGCCTCTTTGATGTTTCGCTGCCATCTCCATCTTTGTCATCGCTGGCCCATCTTTTTCAATCTAATGAACTCAAACCATCAGTGCGACTTAAGTTCGGCTGTCTGTTCTTGCATAGTTAATATTAAAAATGTACTAACAGTGCGGCTGCAAAATCAAATTATGCACATAAATATGCTGGCATAGCAGAGGAGGCGGCAGAAGCTGAAGTTAGCAACATTGATGCCAGTTCACATTTGCAAATCAACCGTCAATCTGTCATTAAACATGTTATCAAATGATGATAAGTGTATGCTTCTTGCTTGCATTGGTACGCTTATTCCCGATGTTGATGTGCACTAATGGGATAATGTGCATTAACATAGTCTTGCTTGGGTGAACACAAAACATTTTTTATCCATCTTAGCTTGTTCCCCCCTCCACTGGCCCCCCAACTAAGTGTTTTATGTTATCAAATTGCCAAAAAAATAGGAAAAACATATTACTTTTAATTAGCAAACCACGAGTTATTATTATTAGTATTTCATTCATTTCACTTTAATCCAGGCTAACTGCAGCACGTTAGCAAGGCGCTTTAAAGAAATGTGTATAGAGGGGGTTGAAAATCACTCCACTGTCTTTCTTTGAGTGAAACGATTAATGTCAGAAACTTGGAGGCTGACAATTATGTGCTGTCTTAATGCACTGGCCTTTCATCCTGGAGGCCTGACTTTTTGACAGGAGTGATGGTTTCAGTTCAATGATATGAAAGGAAGAGAGGAAACAATCTTGGGTTATGAGAGAGTGTTGTACGCCTGCTTTGGCTAGTGGTTTTACATATGGAGGGGGTGAATCGTGGGCATTTTCATTCAAGGATAACTTCAGAAGTGAGATTCAGAAAGAAGCCAGAATTTCAGAGTCAATTTTTTCCCTTGGTGATCTAATACCTTGGTCTTTAGCAGACAGGTGACTGCCTGACATAAGATGGGTTGCAACCACGATTGGCATTACTTTTAGGCAAAGTGTACCCCATAATGGGGAAAAGTAATAGGCTCCTTCCTACCATTCTTCCTAAGTCCCACAGGCTATCCTGATGTGGGGGCCCTAAGCCAGTGATGGTGAGCCTTGGCACTTCAGGTGTTCTTGGACTTCAATTACCAGAAGCCCAAGTCAGCACTCCTGCCAAGGTTCACTATCACTGCCTTAAACTAATCTGCTCCCCTCAGGTATAGCAGTGGATGCTGTGTCAATGCTATTGTTGAAGCAATGGCCAGTTCAGTCATTTTTCTGTACATATAATGGAGACAGTTTCTGTCCTGTCTTTTGCCTCAGGCAGCAAACCATCTTGGCCCAGCTCAAGATGGCACCAAAAACTCTACCACACACCTATGTGTGGTAAACAATGAAAAGTGAGTTTCCTAGTAGAAATTTGGAATAAATGTAGATCCTGACTCTGAAGGCATTGACGATTACCACTCAAATGGTATCTCTGAGTAACATCTAGTGTCATTATGACAGGAACAGAATTACAGTTTACAGTTGAGTGTGTGCATGTGCAAGATCACTCAACATGGAATCCAGCAACTAAAAACAAATTTGTATCTAACCTTTTCATTGAGAGACTTTCTGCCTTTATAACCATCATAGCAGTAGGTTCCTCTTGTTGTATAAGCAGTGGCCAGAATAGGAAACAAATCCAACAAAAGAAGTTAGATGGAGGAAGCCTAGCCATTTGAGTGGTCTAGTCATTATTGAAAACATATTCTGGACAGTGAGAGGATTTTCTTCACAAGTGAAGATGCCTGGGTAATGCCATTTTGCTCTTCATGTTTGTTATTACATAGTGTTCCAAGAATGGATTGATGAATACAGATGACCATTCAAAAAGTGTTAGATTACCAGAGTATACATCTACCTCCATGGTAAGTGTATTATTGGAAGTCCATACGGAAATTTACACCACCTCAGGTTGAATGCATTTAATTCTAGGCAATGCTATCCTCTTTCTTCATAAAGGAGAAAGAGGACACTGTCGCACTTCAGGTGTAGATATGTGGTTATATCGGTGATCAAGTGTATAGCAGAATGATTGCTTGTATCTGCTCAATGACATCTAATCACCTATAATAGCAATAATGGAGGGTAACATGCTGCCCTTATTGTCTTATGTAATAAGTAATCCCCAAATGTACCAATACCACAAGACAGACAGAGTGCACCCCAGTGGGATAAGATGTCACTTGGGATGCCTCTTCTATGTATAAAATACACTATTAGGAGAGAATTGGATTTAGCTGTGCAAGCATACTTGCTTCTGACCTTGCTTCTGTGCAAGCATACTTGCTTCACTCATTTCATTTCCTCCAAAGTTTGCCTCTCCCCAGAGTTTGGTTTCCTTCACTGCAGACAGAGCAATTCCTTAAGAAGCCTTGGAAATGTTGGTACAATTGCCCACTTTGTGATCATTAAGTGCTATTATGCTGATTAGCAGCAGGGAGAGGAAAAGCTGTAGGATCTAGCGTGGTGAGCTTATGCTGTTGTTCATCTCACTCTTGTTCTCCAGAGAGTGATTCTTGTGACCATATTTCAATCTGTGTTTAATATATCTTTGGAGCACTTTCAGATTTTGGAAATGGCAAGTAATTCATCAATATGTTTTCACCATATGTATTAAGCTTGATTTTTTTTAAAAAAATGACAATCAACAGTCCTTGTAATGGCTCAATAAACTACGTCTTTCTTTCCCGGTACATTTGAGCCTGCACTGACGAGGGACAAGCATTTCAAAAGTGTGTCTTGCACACTGTAAGTATAGGCTGTGGTACTATTACATATCTCTCGTGTCTCGTTTGGCTCTGCCAATGGACCACACAGAAGCAGCCCACACACCTCATTTAATTTCTGTTCCAATCTAACTAACAGCTTTTTCAATGACTGAAAAGCAAATGTATTTATTATGATCCAACATGTTTACTTAGCTTTCCTCACATGTAAGACAACAACAGAATCTACCTGGGTCACAACTAGAGACTAAAAATGCTAAAGAGAGTTTGGACTACAAGTGCCAGAAGTCATAGTTTAAAAAAAAAAACAGTTTCAGGTTTTGATCATAACTGTTGTCTACAGAGCCACACCTGAAGAGGTATGTTGGATAAAGAGAGAGATCATATCTAGGAAGGAAGGCATAATTAAAATCTCATCTATTCATTGAGCAAGATGAGGTGGTCAAATGCTGTTTTTGAATGTTTCCTGCATGGACAAAATCCCTTATGTTAAACAAAAAACAAAACCAGCTCAGCACATCTGAGAGAAAGGTTTTCCCTTGTCCCTCTTCTTGATATGTTAGCTTTCTGTGTTAAGTAGAGGCCACAGCCATGTTGCTTTTGTGGTCAGAATTTCCATAGTGGTCTCACTCTGGCTGTTGAACAGGTTGATCGGAGGTCTACGTGTCCAACTGGAAAAGAAGAAACCAAATATGATAAACTTCCAGAAATGAAGGGATAGGTGTCCTAAGTTGCTTTACTGTATCCTGTTCCCTCCCACCCAAGTGGTCTATGGATGAGAAATGACAAATGGCTAGAAAAGTTGAGGGATTTTATTTAGACAGCTGTCCTCCTCTTGTCTTCCCCTCTGTTTCTTTGCTGGACTTGATGGGAAATAAGGTTTGGGAAGTTGAGGGTGCTTCCTTTCCAGTTGACTTGAGCTCCCAAGAGAGAGCCTTTCCAATCTTAAGACATAAACATTGAGACACTTGATGGATTCCTTTAAATATGCTTACTTTTTTAAATCTTAATTTGTCCCATCCTATTTCCACTCCAGTCTGTGAATTATTTTCAAAGGATGCATGACTCTTCACATATGAATTGCATTTTTTACCCACCATTTTGCCCAATCTGTGTAATTATTTTATGGGGGGGAGGCATTATATGGATTTAGGAGACAATTTTCTGTCCAGAAAACAGTGCTGAAAAAATTGAAGATGAACATAACAAGGGATAAATGTTTCTCAGTTTACATATTAACTCATAAAATGCAAAGTGGGCATGTTCTCAAAAAACAAATCAAATTCTGCCTCCTTACTTTTCTAGCTTGTGTAGCCTTTCCTCATCTGGTATATTTTCCCTTATGTCTTACTCCTAATTGCCTTTTAGGAGAATATTGCTGCATTTATTCCCACTTGTTTAAAGAAGAGGGGAGGCTGGAAACTAGTAACTATTGTGATACTTTCGCGGGGGGGGGGGGGGGGGGGAGACGCTTTTGTTATAAACCCCCTATTTCTTTGCAGAACAAGTTCCTTTTTACTTTTGCAAACTTTTTTTAAAAAAAAATAGTTGTTATTCAGTTTAAAAATATAACAGGCCAAAAAAAGATGCATAAAGGTTACAAACTAATAATCACTATATATTCCAAAAGGGAAAAAACAAACAAAAACAAAATAGTAACAAAATTGACAGTGCACCCACCACTGGGACCAGTAGAGAAACAGTCTATCCCATTTTAATACCAAAGTTTTAGGATGCCCGGAAAATACATGACATCCTTTGTAAACATTGGCCTTCCACTTTCATCGAAATAAAATCTCTTCATTTATAATTAAATGTATATTCCTTTAACTCTCCCTTTTTTAATTTTGATTTCACATGTAAAGGTAAAGATCCTCGAAAGCTGGTCATATCCAACTCTAGGGTTCAGTGGTCATCTCTATTTATAGCCAAAGAGCCAGCGCTGTCTGCTTCTGCAGACATTTGCGTGGACATGTGACATCCATGAGTAGACACCGGAGTGCACAGAATGCTGTTTTCCTTCCCACCAAAGTGGTCCCTATTTATCTACTTGCAATTTCTTGCTTTTGAACTGCTAGGACAAAGACAGGAGCTCATTCCGTTGTGCAGTACTCGGGTATTGAACTGCTGACCTGCTGCCTTCCAGCATATTGTTAATTGCTCAATCCCACACTTCATTATTCCATTTTCCCCATTAAAACTCATATTTAACTTTCCAATTTCTTGCAATTAACAATCTTCTGCTGCTGTGACTATACTGAACATTCCAACTGAACATTCCTATACATTAACATAAGTGCTTGGGGGGGGGGGGGGCAATTCCACCACCTTAAAATTTAAAATATAATTTATCTAAATATTTATTTCCAAAAAACCTTAATTTGTTTACACTCCCACCACATATGAAAATAGGTGCCTACCTTCAGACCACACTTCTAGGCTATAATGGAGCAGTTAGAATGTTAACTGGTGTCAAATATCATCTCCATATTGCTTAATAAAAATTTTCTTTTATCTTGATAGACATGGTCTTTAAAATTCTAGGTTCTTCCACAATTCAGCAATTATTTCTCCTCCCAATCCTGCTTCTCATATTGTTTTGAGAGTTTCTTATTTTCTATCTCAGCTAATATTTTATAAATTTTACTTATTCTCCCTTTCATTTTCTTTTTGCTCATCTATCTGAGTTATTTCTTCAGATAAAATAAGGACACAAAGAGAGAGGGGGGGGGAGAAGAACAGCGTAGGCTGACTGATCACAAAGACACAAATTATTGCAGGCGCACCCCCCCAATGATGGACTCAGACACAAATGAAAGTGGATAACAGCATGGGCCACATTTATTGATTCAAGCCCTAGTCCGAATTATAAATTTCTATTGGTAAAACGACCAATCATAATTCTTAAGGCAAGCAGGCTGAAGTAACACTGGTAAGGTACCACCTAAAATTGCCAACGGCAATTGTTACAATGTATCTATTTGTATCAATTTGTTTGTTGACAACAAACAAATTGTTGACCGTAGTCAATATCTAACTAATGACCCCACCCTCTGACGTGTATCCGTAAAATCAGGGGGTGATTCCAGCTGTCTAGTGGTAACCATCACCCCCTTGCCTGGTTCGTCGTTGACCGGACAACGTTTAAACAACTTATGCCTATCTAGTGTTGTCCAGTCAATTGCGAACCTGCCGGATACCTGTGGGTCATAAATGTTTACCTTACCAGTGCTACCCGCCACCCGGAGAGGCTTCAATAAAGGCTCAACGCCCCCCCCCAAGACCGTCAGCTCGGTCGACAGGCCTGCTCGCCAATCACCCAGCAGGAGGTCCATACCTCCTCGCGACAGATGGACCCCATCCCCAGAATAAAGCCCAAAATTTTGCAAGCTAATGGCGGGATGATGACTGACCCACCCCCAGCCCTTGGTCGAAAGGAATCGGGCCACCGCCCTGTTTACCATGCGCCGAGCGCGGTCCAGGGCCTGGAGGTCGAAGCCTCCCCGATAAGCGTGCCGTGGGACCATATCTGACCAAACAAGGGTTGTGGCGGGCCATACGTAATGTAAGTAGGCCAGGTCCGCACAAATCGCATGCTTCAGCGATAAGCCAGTGACCTGACCCAAGTCATTACCCCCAAGGTGTATGATCAGAATGTCGTGCGGGTCGGCACTCCTCGATGAAAAGAGGAATGGCAAAAGCTCCCGCCACAACATACCGGGCTTACCGTGCCATGTGAAATGTGCGTATGCACCCAGTCCCAGTCGGGGTCCCCAATCTGTCGCCGCAGTGTAACGCGCTGCCCTGTGCACGTAGCTGTGGCCCACCAGCCATACTGTCACCAGTGTGATACGACACCCAGGGTCTGTCAAGGAAAAACAGGGAAAGGAAAGATACATGGTGACTCAGAAGGTACTCACGGTGGGAGTGGGCGAACATAAAACTGGAAACAATGTGAGTCCCACCTCCCCATGCTGCGTATGTCAGCCCCGGAGTACCCATAAGCAGCCGCAGTAGAGGCCGCCCCAATTCTAAATGAATGGGTGCCGTAACGGGCCCCAGGGAGGCCAACTCTGGCCAGTGCCTTCCCTGTCACCTTCCAAAACTGAAATTTAGTGAGGGGAGACCCATCTTGGTGACAGAAAAACGGGCCATGGTGCGTGCCACGCAGTGCAAGGAACTCCTGTAGGGCACCAACCGGACAGATGTCTGCCAATGAACATCGTAGCAGTCTTATTCCACTGCCTACGCCATGCTGATCTGTTTTAGAGGAGCGTATCCTCAACTGAGCCCAATCATTGCAAACATAGACATCTTCGAGTTCCAGTGCCCTACGACTTGCATCCGCCTTAGACAGCATCACAAGCTCGCTGATGCGGAGCGCTCCAAAAAAGGCCACCGTTGTAGCCGCACGAAACAGGGCTGCCTCATACCTATCGAAACATAGGTCATGCCAGCCTCGTGCCAGTTGGGTAAGTACCCCAGGGGAAATTGGGTGACGGTCGTCCAGGCAACGCCCACGTTCCCGCACCCACCCCTCCAAAACATGTCTCACACGGAAATCAGCGGTGCTGTCCGCATGACCTCCCACCTTGGCCACAAAGGCCAGCGCTGATAGCCTAGATGCTATGGTGCGTGGTGCCAGGCCCTGGGCGTGTAGGTAAACCATAAAGCGGAGGATGTGGGCCACTGGGATCGGCCAGGTATCTGGCAAGCAATATTGGGAACAAAAAGTCCGAAATGAAACCAACGCGTGGTGATACGCCTTACGCGTGCGTGGCGCCAGTGACATGCCTATCGCCCGGTTCACCTCTCCTTCCCAATGGTCCATATCTCCTGCAGTAGTGACGAGGGAAATTCCTCCGCATCCGGAGCCAAGGCACAGAACCGGGAGATCTGCAGGCGGGACAAAGCGTCAGCAATATCATTATTCACCCCCGGGACATGCCTGGCTCTGAACAGTACATTGAGGCGCAGGCTGCACAATACAAAATGGCGCACAAGATCCATGACCCTGGGAGATTTAGAGGTCTGTGAGTTGACAATGTGGACAACAGCCGCATTGTCACACCAGAAATGCACCACAGAGTTGGCCCACTCCTCACCCCATAGCATCAAGGCCCCCAGAATAGGAAAAAATTCCAAATATGTGAGATCCCTCAGGCGACCCGTGCCTGACCAGGCTGGTGGCCATCCACCATATGCCCACTTCCCATTGAAGTACATCCCATAACCCAGGGATCCCGAGGCATCAGACTGAATTTGAAATTGGGGCGAAGCCAGGAGGTCAGACCTCCAAAATGAGACCCCATTGAACTCCCTCAAGAACTGGAGCCATACGTGCAGATCTGCCCTGATGCCCCGTGTCAGTCTTGCCCTATGATGGGGCCTGGATAAGCCTGCCATGGCGTCGCACAAGCACCGAGCAAAGGCCCTGCCAGGTGCAACCACCCTGCAAGCGAAATTGAGGTGGCCATGTAGCACCTGCAATTCCCGAAGGGATGCCTTGCGCTTAGCCAGCAAGTCCGATATAAGGGCAACTATCCGTGCCACCTTGTCTGCGGGCAACATAGAAGCCTGCGCTACCGTGTCAATTTCCACCCCCAGGAATATTAACTTATCAGACGGGCCTTCGGTCTTTTCGGGCGCTAAAGGGACACCGAGTTCCTCCATTAGCGTCTGAAATGTATTGAGGAGACGTGTACACGTGTCCCAGCCCCGTTCACCCCCGAATAAAAAATCATCCAGGTAATGGGCTACAGACCGAGACCCTGACCTACGGACAAATGCCCACTGCAGGAAGGTACTAAAACGCTCGAAAGCCGAGCAGGATATGGAACAGCCGAATGGCATGGCTTTGTCAAAATAATATTCACCCCGGAATTTGAAACCCAGCAACTCGAAGTCACCCGGGTGCACGGGTAAGAGGCGAAACGCCAACATTGCACCCGGGCCACATGAGCGCACCATGCGCAACGCCTGGTCAAAGGATGTATACCTGACAGAGCAAAGGTCATCAGGGATAGCATCATTAACCGAGTGGCCGGCTGGGTAGGACAGATGGTGAATCAGGCGAAACTCGCCCGGTGACTTCTTGGGCACTAGTCCTAGTGGAGACACTTTAAGGTTGGGAAACGGGGGTGCGGGGAAAGGGCCGGCGACCCCGCCCGCAGCAACCTCCTTATTAATGCTGGCGGCAGCCACCTCCTCCCTTCCCCTAAGTGACAAAAGGTTAGGTGCATCCTGCGGTGACCTATCCCCCGTGAAAGGAATACGAAAACCCAGTTGAAAACCCTGAAGGAGGTACACAGCGTCTGCTCTCCTCGTGTACGATGCGAGCCAACGCTCCAGCATGTCGACATTAATTGGGGAGGGGGCCTTTTGGTGAACCCGCCCCCTCCATGGCAGCCTTGCCTGCCCCTTGTCCGCCCCTACCCCTGCCCCTGTATCCTCCTGGCCTGGGACAGGCGGAGGCAGCATGGGGGCCAGAACAAGAGGGGCACTCATGCTTGTACTTGCAATTTTTCCTGTTGCAAGAACCACTGGACGAGAAGGTCCAGCACAGCAGGCGGGCTGGAACCCCCTGCCCCGCCGCTTGGCGGGGTACCTGTACTGGGGCCGCTCGTTGGACCGCATGTCCACAATGGTATCTCTCCCCAGGCGCCGGGCGCGTGGGGGTCATATACAGAAGCCACAGCTTCTGGCAAGGTTCATCCCACCTCATCTCTGGGTGCAGCGGAATTCTCATGCGGAATTCTTCGTCGTAAGCCAGCCATGACGGGCCCGGGAAGTCAACCATAGCCCGGTAAATATTGTCCAGATATTGGACCATGGGAATAGCCAAATCCGGCCTAGCCCTGAGATAAACAGCCATGTAAATCAGGTACGCTGGCAGCCAATTTGCCCACGTGCGTGGCGGCTTACGACGACGTGCCTGCTCCTTATCCTTCTCGTCCAGCCCTTCCCTCTCCTCCTTGGTCGGCTCCCTATTTAGAAGTGAGAAGATATCTACGTACTCACCCCTCCAAATCTTTTCCTTGGTAGACTGGGCCAAATGGTCCCCCAAGGGCAAGGAATACCCTGCTGTTGGCAAAGCCGACACCGGCACCGAGGGAACTACGGGTAAGGTAAAATGAGCCTGAGCCAGCCCGGGGATCCCCAACACATTTCCCAGCACGTTGGGGGCACCACCCCGCCCCAAGCCCTGTGTCGTGGGCAAAGTCGCTGGGTGGGCCGGGGGCCATTGGGCCGCCGTGCCACCCGAGCGAGGCCAAGGCCATTGAACAGCCCCCCCCCCCATGAAGTCGGTTGTGTGGGTGCATTAACTTGGACTGCATACTCACCCGCTGCACCCCCGCGGGCCGCCCCCACCGGGGGTTCCGCCCCGCTGGGGGCGTCGGAGCTCACGACCGAAGCTGAGCTCGTCGACGGAGCCAGACCAGCACCAGACTGCTGCACCTGTGGGGTGGGGAGCTGCGAGGCAGTGGCCGCCAACGGCCTGCACGCCTCAGGCGGCTCAACCCGACCCATCACCGGCCGTTGTTCGACGGCCAAAGGGGGAAACTGGAAAACTAGAGGTACCCCTACTTGGTTGGCCCTCGCCAATGACGCTTCAAGGGCCGCAACCCGGGCAAGAAGGGCCTCCACGTCGACATAGGGCCCGGCCCCGACCGGGGGCAATTGGGCAACCGGCCCAAAATTCACGGGTACCTGACCAGGTCCCTGAGCCCCAGGGGCCAGATAAGGCCAAGAGCCCATGCTCGGCCCCTGGGAAGTCGTAGGAACGCCCTGCGAGGGCAGGGAACCCAACCACCCTCCGTGGCTCGCACCCCCCATGGGGAACTGCGCACCCGGGCAAGAAGGCCCTACCGGACGAACCATGGCAGGGGCCGTGTTCGTCGTTTGCGGGCCAAGGGCCGAGGCCCCGTCCGGGGCTGCGGGTATGCTCCGCGCACCAGGCCAAGGAGCTACCGATCCCATCCCACCGTCCCCGGTGGGATCCGCTAGAGGTGGCTGCGGAACGGGCGCAGTCGCGGTCCTCCGACCCGGCTGACGCCTCCGCGCCGATCGAGCCATGTTCGCGGCTGCCTTCTTCTTCGAGGGCATGGCCAATGTAGCTAAGGAGTCTAAAGGAAAGAGAAAGCTGCCCGAAAAGGCTTCTCTCAAGAAGACACGATCGACGGAGGTAAGGAGGAAAAACTTCTCCGCTCCGTCGGTTCGCCAAAATGGCAGCACGGCTGCCTCGTGGCCAGCCCTTTTATTAGATTGCTGGCCACGCCCCTAACTACCCGGATGATTTCGTCCGGTGGGGGGGGGGCCCGCAAAGAGCGCGGCGGCCATTTTGGCGCCGCGCTTCCACTCATCCAGTACATCTACTCTTGTTCCTTCATGCAATAAACTATCATTTATTCCCTTTTCTAAAACTGTTGTTGTTGTTGTAGTGTGGAAATAAGATCAGATCACCCTCTTCACCACACTAATTTCAGCAATTGAATTTCTTCCAAAATCTTTGACTGCCAAGTTAAAACAATGGCCAATAGCTGCTAATTAGCTGCCTAATATTTTAAAATGCTAGTTTCCCAAAAAATTCACCCTATATACAGATGTTTAGGCCTTGACTCCTAATGTTCAAGCTCAATCCTTTGGCCCACCCCCATGCACCAGGAATGCTGCGTAATAAGAAGTGCAATGTAATACCCTGTTTCCCCGAATATAGGACCTCCTCCCATAATAGGACATCCTCCCCTTTTCCCCTGCCTTTGAAATATAAGGCCCCATCCAATAATAATACCTCCTTACCTCCTGGCTGTAAGGTGGCCGGCATGGCCCATAAGAAAGCCTGCCACATCGGAGTCTCGATTGCCTCCCCGCTCACAACCAAGGGAAGTTTCTCCTGGTGAGAGCAGGATCGAGACTCCGACGTGGCAGGCCTTCTTATGGGCCACGCCGGCCACCTCACAGCTGAGGCCAGTCTCGATCGCGCTTCCTCACTCGCAACCAAGGGATGCTTCCCTTGGTTGTGAGTGGGGAAGCGCAATCGAGACTGGTATTCTTCTTCATGGAAAAATAAGACATCACCTGAAAATAAGACCTTGTGCTAATTTTGGAGTTTTTAAAAATATAAGACAGTGTCTTATATTCGGGGAAACACGGTAGTAACAACAATTAGAATAGAAAAGAGTAAATCTTTATTGTCATTGTCCCCTTGCAAGAGCAACGAAATTTCTTGGTTACTACATCAACTCAGATAAGGCACTCCACATAATTTAAAACACTGCAACATTTCCAATGTAAAACACGTATAAGCAGAGCAGGCGCAATTCCAAAGGGGTTATGGGATGGTAAATTCGAGGGCAAGAGGGTAGTGCAGAGCTAGCTAGCTAGCTTGCTTGCTTGCTTGCATATTTATTTATTTGTTTATTTATTTATATTTATACTCTGCCATTTTGGTGCAAGCACCACTCAGGATCAGTAAAATGAGGTAATATCAATTTTAAAAGGGTCAACATTGCACAGTTCTAATGATCTTCTAGGCCTTAAAAGACTTCCTGACACAGGTAGGTGTTAAGTGATTTACGAAATGTTAATAAAATAGGAGCAGTTCTAATCTGCAGTGGCAATTAATTCCAGAGGGTGGGAGCTATGGTGGAGAAAGCTCTAGATGTGGTTATAGTCCTCCCCCAGCTCCCCCCCCCCCAAGTGTAACCACTTGGAGATTACATGCCTGGGTGCTTCAGGTGTAACTTCTGAGGAAGAGGCGCACCCAAACCATTCAAGGCTTTATAGGTCAACACCAACACCTTGAATCTGTCAGGGAGCACCGTGGACAGCCAATGCAGACTAGCCATTGGTGTGGTAAAGTCAAACTGACCAATACCCGCAACTAGCCTGGCCACTGCATTTTGCATGTGCTAAAGCCTCCATACCAGCCTCAATGTAGAAGGCATTATAACAGTTGATTCTAGAGATTACCAGTGCATAGGTTAATGCTATAAAATCAGAGCTGACACTGATGTTGTTGGCTTTGGTTTATGAAACATGATGATACTTTTTCCTTAGTGAAAAATGATTATGTGAGCACTGCTGACATCCCTATTCTACTGTCACCTGTTATGTTTCTTATTTTCTTGAAACATACAGACTTTTTCCTTTGCATCACTTAGTTACGTAGTTTGTTTCTCCTGGCAAGTGTGAGATCTATTTTGGTTTTACATGTATTAATTTTTTGCTTATGGACAAACACGTTGCAGAAAAATTTCCCACATCCTACCAGATAAGTCACCAGTCTAGGCTGTAGGAGTCCCAATCAAAATCTTGAACTGAATCCAAATCCAGATTTCAACACACTCAGCCAGGAGAGTTGTGAGCTGTCATCTCTACTGGAATCTTTGAGAATTTATTTTTAATTATATGGAAATAGTTAATGACCTCCAGAATTCTCACCCAAGAATTTTACAGATGAAAATAAGGATAAACATATAAAATTCCTATCATTGATAGCAAGCATAACTAAGTCACGCCAATGTCACTTACCAGTCCTGGCCATATATGTCAGAGACTCTACCCCAAGTGTACAAAAACTGAGGCCTTCCAGTTGTTACTTGACTATAAAGCACATCACCATTGGCCATGCTGGCTGGGACTGAGGGGAAACTGGAGTCCAACAACATTTGGACTCCAACATACAAATTGTTTTAAATACTTAGAATGTGCCCAGATATGCACTTACAAACATTCTGAGAAAACAAATATAGTTTTCAAAGAGGAGGTGGCAGTTGTGGCCAGGAGGGTTTTCACTCAACTTCAAGTGATTCTCCAATTATGCCTGTTCCTGGACCGGGACTCCTTGCTTATGGTCACACATGCTCTGGTCACCTCCAGATTAGATTATTGCAATGTGTTCTACATGGGGCCCTTGATGACCATTCGGAGGCAGCAACTGATGCAAAATGCGGCTGCCTGCATGGTGATGGGGTGTGGCCGTTATGTCCATGCCTCACCCCTGTTGTGGGAGCTGCATTGGCTTCTGGTGTTCCTCCAGGTACAATTCAAGGTGCTGGTTATGATTTTTAAAACCCTACATGGTAGTGGACCAGGTTACTTAAGAGACCGTCTTACCCTAAGGACATCCGCCCATCCCACCAGAACAGACCGGAGGGGCTCCCTAATGGTACCAATGACTAGAGAGGCTTGCCTCTCTAGCACTAGAAGGAGGGCCTTTTCAGTATCTGCTCCGGCCCTGTGGAACCTCCAGCTGACTGAACTACATCTCCAGTCTGAGCTATTGGCCTTTAGAAAAGGCCTTAAAACCTGGCTGGCCCAGCGGGTGTGGGGTGCTGCCTGTGGGACAGCCTCCCCCCCTCTAGTTCATATGAACGGCTGTCTGGGTTCTAGCTTTAACCTATGATGATTGGGGGGGATTTTAATGGCTTTTTAATGTTTTTTAATTATTTTAATTGCTGTCAGGATGTTTTTATATTTCAGTGTTTTTTATTGGTTGATTGTAAGCCACCCGGAGTCGCTTTGGCAAGCGGGTGGCGATAGAAAACGAATAAAATAAATAAATAGTTTTGAGCAATGTGTCATGTGCTTTGGATGCCTATGAGAAAGTCCAGGTTCATGTTCCAACATCTCTACATACAAGTGTGAAAGACCCCATCAACTATTCATTCACATTTATATCCCACCCTTCTGATACAAGCACAACTCAGGCCGGCTTACAATCATTATCTATATTTTTAAAAGATCAGATTAAAATCATACAGTAATAACCAATAAAAACACACAAGAAACAGAAGTGGAGGTTAAGGATAATACTAAATCCAGGGCCAGCACTACACAGTTCTCCTGATTTTATAAGCCTTGAAAGACTTGATGACAAAAGTAAGTCTTTAATGAATTATGGAATGTTAATAAAGTAGGAGAAGTTCTTATCTTCAATAGCAATTCATTCCAGATGGTGGGCTCTATGGCAGAGAAAGCTCTCGATGTGGTTATTGCTCTTGTTTTTGTTTTGTTTTTTGCCTGGGTTCTTCGAGTATTACTCCTGAGGAAGAAGCGCTCCCTCAGATAGCTTGGTCCCAAACCGTTCAAGGCTTTATAGGTCAACACCAACACCTTGAATTTGGCACATAGCTCTATTATGAGCTGAAGAAATCACTGCCACCACTGCTAATTATTGGTGTAGACATGTCTTTGGAAATGATTCCAGAATTATTATTTTTTGGCATAAAAGTAGGCCATACTAGGCTAGATACACAACTCTACACACAGAAAGGTACATTCCACGAAACCAGAACATTGACCCCTCTAGCTCAATAGTGGCTGAAAAATAAGGCTATTTGGATTGAGTAATTGGCAATAGAGCAACCAGAATTGTAACCAGTAGAAAACCACTGTTCTTCTGGACACTATTTATTCCAATTTCTTCATGAGTTCCTATGAAACTATGCAAACCCTACTGCCACAAAGGAGGGCAAATTCTTGTTTTCAGTAGATTTATATCAGGTTGTAACAGCAAAATGCTCAAACTCGTGTCTTAGCCAGCTGAGGAGAACAAAATCTTTGGGGGAAAGACATCTATCCATGCGAAGAAAGATGTGTATCCTGCTTAGCAGTCAGAGATTAAAATACTGTATCTTAATATTAAGAGTTTAATTTTTTTCATGAAAAATGGATACAAGGGAGGGAGAACTGAGGGCCACCATAAATTGAGCAGATAGAAGCCACAGGGAGTTTAGTTGCCATGGTTATGATCATTGCTCGGTGGCTCTGGTGGGGCTCTCCTAGAATATTTTCATTAATTTCTTCTTTCCTAATTTAATCAGTATGTGGTGTGGCTCAGTCATAAGACCAGCCTCACCTGTTTTACTTCATGTGACACAAAGGAGACATGGTAGCCATTTTAACAAGGAACTTAGATCAACACTTTCATGTAAAGAAGTGATCCAGAAGAGGCATAACATATACATATATCTCAGAACATCTCCAAGCCATTTCTCCACAGTGTATGCTCTTTGTGTCTCCCCAAAAACTCTCACTCTGACATTTTCTAACTGGACCTCAATGAAGGTGTCTATCTAAAATAGACTTGAACATACACCTTCCATATGTTTCTGACTGAAACCAATTTTCCCCTCTGTTCCTTTTCAGGCCTAAAATGTCTCCGATTTTCACAATGTATCGTCATTTTTTCAGAAATTCTGCCTGAAACTCTTGCTAATGGCTGCTGGAGATTACAGATAGGAAGCAGAAAATTTGACGAGAACCATAAACAAATGAACGAATGAATGTCTGGCAGTTTCTGGGAGATGTAGTTCAAAAGGCTAAAATTTCCACCCCTTACATGGGACACTTAGTGCAATCAGGAAAGAGCTGAAGCTCTTTCCTGAAGCCATCAGTCTAAGAAGCAGTGGCATGCATTGCTGGTTCTCAATACAGTACTTTTGTCATAGGGATGCCATATGTCCTGGAAAACCGGGATTGTCCCGGATTTTAAAAACTTACTGATTTGTATATTATAACACCCAGAGCCTTGCTGCAACGCACCATACATGGAGGGAGAGAAGGTGGGAAGTGCCTCCCTCTTAGTTTCTCCCCATCTTGACCTTTCCCTTGCTCACTCGCACACATGGAGGGAGAGAGGGTGGGCAGCGCCTCCCTCTTAGTCCCTGGCTGTCTTGAGCTCTCATTTGCTTGGCCCCATCTCTGCAAGTTGGGAGGAGAAAGCAGCACCCAGGAGGAAGAGAAGGGAAAGAAACATGCTGGCCACCAAGCCGGTGAGAGCCGTCTGCGCCTCAGTTTTCCCTGCACCTTGCTTCCAGTGAGTGCGTGCCTGGAGGAGAGTGTGTGTATGAGTGATTAGACCAAGCTTGGCTCCCACCAGTGGCGTAGCAGTGGCTGGGATTATTAGGGTGAAGGCTGTTTTGCAGATAACTCACCCATTTTTATTTATTTATTTATTTTATTCCACTTGTACCCTGCCCATCTGGGAAGTCTTCCCCACTCTGGGCAGTTAACAAACAACACATTTTTAAAAAGTATACTTCTGTTCTGGATTTGTGGGAGAGAATTATGCATTCTGGTACATGATGGGAAATAAGCCACAACCCATTTTTTTATATTAGCCCACTTTGGGCACCTCTAATACACCTATATCAGCTAAAACAGGGTAGATGGCAAATGCATTTTATGTAATCCTTGATCCCAGGGAATCATAGGCATGCACTGATTGCCAACTTTATTACTGTCACTATCCAACAAGAGTAAGGGAGCAAAATGAAACCATCTCCACCTAGATACTACTAGATTTCAAAAGCATTACTTTTTTTGTACTACAAATCCCCAAACCAGTTCATGATGCTTTGGGGATTTGGGGAAGTGTAGCCCAAAATAGTAATATTTCCAAGCCCAGAGCACCACCTAGTGAATAAACTACATAATGGCACTATCCACTGCTGTACCATGCTCATTGATCCTTTCTCTCCATTTCTGAGCAGAACACTGTGTTTCTCTGCACAGCATCACATGAATGAAGAAGCAGGCTACTCCCTTGAAGTTCCCATTGAGTAAGGATGCTTCAAAAAGCATGAAGAATTTTGTTCACCACTTCTAAACATGTCTCAGCAAAAGGACAAACTCACTCTCCCTCTTCCCCAAATTCTTTGCCTATGCTACAGGATTCAGAGATTAGAATGAGTAATTTGAAAGCAAAAGAAGCAAGAAATCCCTTTGCCTATGATAGTGATGGCGAACTTTGACTCTCCAGTTGTTCTTGGACTTCAATACCCAGAAGCCCTGATCAGCAGATGTGCTAACTTGGGCTTCTGGTAATTGAAGTCCAAGAATACCTGGAGTGCCAAGGTTCACTATCACAGGCCTATGAGAAAGGATAATGCTCCATAAATTTTTATTCTGGAAATACTGAATGCATTTATAGAAACGTTTACAGCCACTTTATGTAAGATATCTTAAAAGCATAAGTGAACATAACTGTATAGGAACATTCATGTAAACAATTAAGTGAAGATCATGCATGTATATTTGTCATATGTGTGTACAATATATGGGCTGGGAGGCTGATAATGCAATGCATAATCAACTCATGCAATGCACAAAACAGATGCATATGCAATCTTTATGAACAAGGTAAGACAACTTCTTAGACATAATTTTTATGTTCATAAATCTATGACAGAAGTTTGACGTGTACAGCAGTCTTTCAGTTAGAACTTCAGCTTCATATGTATTGATTTCCTTACATATCATTGGAAGATAGGAAAAGACTTAAGTAAGAATGAGACCTACCTTTGTCAGCAATTTTTTGTTTCTTTTAGTTGTGGTATCTTTTGGGCGTGAGTTGCAACAACAGCCTGGGACTTGTGATTTTTCAAATAGATAGTATCACTTTATGTAAACATTATTTATTCTGCTTCCTGCTATGCAGAGCTTAAACTCATTACCAAAACAACAGGATGCAACTTTTACTCTTACACAACCAATACAGAAAAATACAGAATGCAATAAGAATTTCTTTGTTGCATTTGTAGACAAAGATAAGGCATTTGATAGAGTTGACAGGAAACGACTATGGCAAACACTGGCCCAATATGGAGTAAACTAATAAGATTATTTTACTTTGGTGTATGAAAACCAAGACACCGGACACAGCCTCGGGCTGGGTTAACTCAGGTTTATTGCATCGTGGACAGAGGGAACATGAGGTAATGGCGGATCGATAGCTCTTTATATACAGTAGTAATACATTTGAACGTGGTTGCATGGTAGCCCATTGGCTACTGTCTGCGTGACGTCATTGCTGGTCACGCCCTTCTTGTCCAGGTGTAGGTGGTGGCGGGAAAACTTCCCGCGCTGTTGCCTTTGATGAGTTTGGACCAAGAGAGCTTGGACGCTCGCTGCTGCCAGCTGGTGGTCATTAGCTCGCGTCCTATTACAGGGTTCATATGATACAGCTGAAGGTTACATTGTTGCTATAGGCAAGGTTACATTGGTTCAGATACATTGCAATCCATGTGGAAGATAAAACCATTAGAACACAACACCCCTCCCCCCTAGGATGAGACAAAGTCTCGAGCCCACACTTAAACACACTCCCCCCCCCTAGGAGACAAAGTCTCTCAGCCAAGATGGCTTATTTCGAACACGTTGGGGTCTCGATGCAGGCTGCCTTTCCCCGGGTTTGCTACCTTTTCTTTGTTCCCTGGTTTCCTGTCCTGTAATTGGAGAGGGAGACTCGTTAGTGACTTGCCGCGGCTCCGCGGCGTTGTTTGGAGGTGTGCTCTTTCTTAGGGAAGAACCGGGGGCACTGGGGGCTAACGAAAAACCCCTCTTCTCGCTTGGATGGGTGGGGGAACACTCCTGAAAACCCCCCCGGCTCGCAAAATCAAAATCAAAATTACATTCGGGGGCAGCGGTCGCGAACTCCTCTCCCCCTTCCCCGGCCTCTGGTAGAACTGGCGTATCAAAAGGGTATGAGTCGGGGCCGCTGCTTCTGCCTTCCCCCCTTGCTTGGGACTGTTGTCCGCTGCTGTCTCCCCCTTGGGCTAAACGGGTGGGGGAGAACCCTAACGCTGAATCTTGTTGCTGCGCCCCACTGACTTGCCCACTCACTCGGTGCCTCAGTTGGTCTGCGTGCCTCCTCCAGAGGAGGCCGGTGTTAGTCTCGACCCGGTACGACACTGGCCCCGTTTGTTCTACAACCGTCCCTGGTACCCAGGCTGGCCCTGCGCTGGCATAGTTCCTGCAGTGAACAGGGTCGCCGGCGGCGAAACCTTTCGAGACTGCCAACCCTATGTTTTTCCCTTTATCCTCGACTCTCGTCGGGTCTAGCCTGGACAGGATCGTGGTCAGTTTTTGCCGCATCAAGAGCTCTGCCGGCAAGTAACCTGCCGCCGAGGGGGTCACCCTATACGCTAATAAGAACTGACATACTTGGTGATTTAGGTCCCCCGGGCCCATGCGCCGCAGCGCATCCTTTGTTGTACGCACCAGCCGTTCCACTTGGCCATTCGTGGCCGGGTGAAACGGCGCGGATGTGACATGCCGAATGGCGTTTGCCTCCATAAATGCCCCGAACTCCGCGGAGGTGAAACAACTAGCGTTATCGCTGACTAAAGTGTCGGGTAAACCGAACGTGGAAAAGACTCTCCTCAGTTGGCTAATTGTAGTGGCGGAGGACGTGCTCTTTACTGGGATAACCTCCAGCCACTTGGAGAACGCATCCACCACCAGGAGAAACATGGTTCCTCGGAATGGGCCAGCGAAATCTACGTGCACTCTGGACCATGGCCCCCTTGCTGTGTCCCATTCCCTATGCGGGAGACGGGCCGCCTCTGGTCGGGATCCCTGGCATGCCTCACAAGTGCCGACCATGTGCTCAATGTCTGTGTCTAGCTGTGGCCACCAAAAATAACTCCGGGCCAGCGCCTTTGAACGAACGATGCCCGGGTGGCTGACGTGCAGCAGTTCGAGCACCCTCGGACGCAGGGACGTAGGGACCACCACCCGTTGGCCCCACAACAGGCACCCCCTTTCTAGGGACAACTCTAGCTTTTTCCGAAAAAATGGGTCGAATTCTGTGCTTGGGGACGATGCCGGCCACCCCTTCTGTACCCATGAACTAACTTTCTCCAGCGTTCTGTCCTTGCCTGTCGCTCTAGCAATGTCGGCTGGTACTATTGGGGGTGCGTCTAAAACCTCAATTAACAACACCTGGCGGTCTCTTTCTACTCTCGCCTTTTGGTCGTCCGACAAGGGCAAAGGAGATCTCGAAAGTGCATCAGCATGGCTGATCTCCTTTCCGGGCCGGTACTCCAACTCGTGTTGGTATGCATTGAGAAAAATAGCCCATCGCAGCATCCTCGGGGACAGGATCTGCGGCGTGGGCTTGCTTGCCGTGAAAATCCCTAACAGGGGCTTGTGATCAGTCACGATTTTGAACGGGCGGCCATACAAAAAATCGTGAAATTTTTTGGTTCCGGCTACTATTGCTAATGCCTCCCTGTCGGTTTGTGCGTAATTGCGCTCCGCTTGGGACAGGGACCTTGAATAAAACGCTACCGGGGCCTCCCTTCCGTCATCCAACACGTGGCAAAGCACCGCCCCCACCCCCACCGGGGATGCATCACAGACTAAGACCACTGGCCGTTTGGGGTCGAAATGCGTCAGGATTGCCTCAGATGTTAAGAGTTGCTTTAGTTCTTTGAACGCCCTCTCGTGCTCGTCACCCCACATCCATGTCTCCTCCTTTTTAAGTAACCGATGAAGCGGTTCGGCCACGGACGCCTTCCGTGGGAGGAATGTATGGTAAAAATTGAGGAGCCCCAGGAATGACTGTAGCTCGGTTTTGGATGTGGGGCGAGGGGCCTTCTTTATGGCTGCTACTTTGGATTTAGACGGCTTAATACCCTCGGGTGTGATCCGGAACCCTAAAAACTCGACCTCCGTTTCGAAAAAAACACATTTGTCCTTCCTCAGTCTCAGCCCCGCTTTCTCGAAAACAGTTAGTACTTTATCCAATCTCTTTGCCAGTTCGGCCTCACTCCCCCCTGTTATCAACACGTCATCAAAATAAGGCAACACCCCCTCCAGCCCCTTCAGGAGGCGTTCCACAAGCGACTGAAAAAGGCCGGGTGCCGAGTTCACGCCGAACTGTAAACGCGACACCTGGAACGCCCCTTTGTGTGTAACTATCGTTTGTGCCGCGGCCGTGGCGGGAGTTACGGGGAGTTGCTGATAGGCTTGTGCCAAATCGAGTTTAGCGAAACACTTTCCCCCATTCAGCCTGGCCAAAAGGTGGCTGACCACCGGCACCGGGTATGCATTAGGGCGGATCGCCTTGTTAATTGTACACTTATAATCAGCGCAAATGCGCACCTCCCCGTTGGCCTTCAGAGCTGTTACAATTGGAGTTTCCCACTCCGCGGAATCAACAGGAATAAGAATCCCCTGGCCCACCAGTTTGTCCAGTTCCGCCTCTATTTTGTCCTTGAGTGCGAACGGCACCCTGCGCGGTTTGAGTCTTATCGGGCGGACCTCCGGGTCTAGGTCGAAGGCTACAGGGGGTCCCTTGAACTTCCCAAGTCCTTTTTCAAAGACGGCGGGATGCGCATCGCAAACCGCTTGTATTGGGTCCACTCCCACTGTATGCACTCCCCCTATGAACAAGCCTAAGGGCTGAAACCACTGCGTCCCTAGGAGGCTACAACTTCCCCCCTTAAGGACAACTAGGGGCAGTTCCGCAGAATGTCTCTTAAAGCTGACCCGAAACTTTCCGACCCCCAACACCGGAATGCTGTTTCCCTGTACATCTCGTAGCGTGGACCTCAACGTTTTAAGTTTGGGCCGCACGTGGGGGTCGATTTTCAAGAACTCTTTCTGGGGAATTATAGAATAGGAGGACCCCGAGTCAATCTCCATCCTAATAGGGGCCCCTTGTACTAGTACCTCAACGAAGTAATGGGACTGTCCCGCGGACACGCTGAACACTGGGGCGTCGTCCTCGCTGTCGTCCGAGACGCGGCCCACGCCGTCCTGCTTCCTCGTGGTCTGGGCGCCATCTTTGGACCTCGCTGGACGGTCCGGTCTGGTCGAACGGTCTTGTGACTGCCTCCGGCCCTCCTTCCGTTTTCTGCATGCTCTGGCGATGTGCCCCCGACGGCCGCAGGTGTAACACTCGGCCTTTCTGAATGGGCACCTCGCGCGCTCATGGGCCGCTCCGCAACCATCGCAGCGGCGCCCACCTTTTCGGACCTTCTGGACCTCCTCGCCGTCGCTGCCTTCCGTAGACGACTTTGAGGCCCGTCGAGTTGCGTGCACCGACTGTCCGGACTTCCCGTGCACTGAATTTTCCGCCTTGCCGGCTCTAGGACGCCACTCACGCCACTGGTGCATCTCGTCCACTCCAGCATTCGTGGACTCCGCGGCTTCCGCGGCCTCTACGACCTCTGCCAGCGTGGGTGGCGGCTCCTTGTTCATCAAGCTGCGCTGCACCTCCTTGTCCTTCAGGCCACACAGCACGCCGTCCCTGAGGGCCATCTCTAGGTTGTCCCATCTACAGGGGCCGGCGGCTATCCTCATGGCGGTCACGAATGCCTCAACCGACTCGTCCGGCGCTTGGACTCGCCTCCAAAACGCGCTCCGAGTGGGAAACATTGCCCTCGAGGGTCGGAAACGCTCTCGCAGCAGCTTCATGATGTCGTCTGCCTTAAATTCGCTCACCTTCTTCGGAGCGATGATGCCCACCAGCGTCCGCTTGGTTTCTAACCCAAGCATTCTGGTGAGGATGGCCCTCTTCCTCTCCTCGTCGTCTTCTTTGACTTTGAGTTCCACCAGTGCCGCCTGGAAGTCCATCTCAAACAGCTCCCAGTCTTGCGGTTTGGTGATGTTGAACCCGCTCTGTGCCCTGACTGTTCCTTGGGGATCCATCATCCCACCTTCGTCGCCAATTTGGTGTATGAAAACCAAGACACCGGACACAGCCTCGGGCTGGGTTAACTCAGGTTTATTGCATCGTGGACAGAGGGAACATGAGGTAATGGCGGATCGATAGCTCTTTATATACAGTAGTAATACATTTGAACGTGGTTGCATGGTAGCCCATTGGCTACTGTCTGCGTGACGTCATTGCTGGTCACGCCCTTCTTGTCCAGGTGTAGGTGGTGGCGGGAAAACTTCCCGCGCTGTTGCCTTTGATGAGTTTGGACCAAGAGAGCTTGGACGCTCGCTGCTGCCAGCTGGTGGTCATTAGCTCGCGTCCTATTACAGGGTTCATATGATACAGCTGAAGGTTACATTGTTGCTATAGGCAAGGTTACATTGGTTCAGATACATTGCAATCCATGTGGAAGATAAAACCATTAGAACACAACATTTACATAATCTAATTAGATTATGTAAAAGCTTAAATAGTGACTCTGGAGGTGTACTTAGAACAAGTCAAGGAATATTGGAACTCTTTGCAGTAACATCTGGAATGAGGCAGGGATGTGTACTATTGTCATTACTGTATTACTTATCACCTATATAGACATCATAAGCAAAAAAAGCTAAGCCAATGAATGGAAATAATATTAACGAATTACTTTTTGCAGATGATCAGGCATTGATAGCAAGTACAGCTAAGTAATTACAGCAACACCTTAAGTCCATGAACCAAGAATGCAAGATAAATAATATAGAATCAGCAAAGAGAACACCGAGTTAATGGCATTTGGAAGGAAACAACATATCTTAACTATCATAATAGAGGGAACAAGTATAAAACAAATGGCAGAGTTCAAATACGTAGGAACAACATTCACTGAAGATGGTAAAATGAACAAAGATATTAACATATGGTATAGTAAGGCCAAACAAATATTGGGATGGTTAGCTCCACTCTTACAACGTAAGTCAATACCAACCATCACAATGAAACACGTCATACAAAATATATTCATTCCCACCTTATGTTATCAGTGCTAAACATAGACACTTACAGCAAAAAATAAACAGATGTTGATCACCATGAAAAAACCATTTCTGAGGAAGGCTGCTTGAGTGATTAGAAGGGGTAAAATCAGGAATGAGATTATAAGGGAAAGGATTGGAATAGGACATATTTTTCACTATGTACAGAGACAGCAAATAAAGTGATTTACTAAAGAGAATGTCTTGGGATTCCATAACATACAGTGCATATATGAAAAGAGGAGAAGGACAAAAAGCATGAAGCAGACCCAGAGGAAGATGTAGAGATAACATCAATTCTAATTTTAATTTAATTTAATTGTCACATTTATATACCGCTCACTCGGCCAAAGCCAACTCAGGGCGGTTCACAATAAAAATTAAAAAACACATGTTAAAAACTGTTAAAACTACCCACCCCCTAAAAACAAGGGCTGCAGGATCCAAAGGCACCATGGGGAAGAGTTCTTCTACACCAACCACCCAATGGAGGTTACTCTTCCACCTGCACCCCACACTTGACCCGCCAGCCAGGTTTTAAGTTCTTTTCTGAAAGGCAGCAATTCCGTCCGGAGACGTAGCTCTGTTGGCAGGAGGTTCCAGAGGGCCGGTGCAGACACGGAGAAGGCTCTCCTCCTTGTGCCAGAGAGGCGAGCCCCTCTGGCTGATGGAACAATTAGAGAGCCTCTCCGGTCCGCTCTGGTTGGACGGACAGACGTCCTCAGGGCGATGCGGTCTCTTAGGTAACCCGGCCCACTACCATATAGGGCTTTAAAGGTCAAAACCAGCACCTTGAATTGCACCCAGAGACAAACTGGCAACCAGTGCAGCTTCCGGAGCAGTGGCAAAGCACGGGCATAACGCCCACACCCCATCACCACCCTGGCTGCCGCATTCTGGACCAGCTGTAGCCTCCGAATGGTCGTCAAGGGCAGCCCCATGTAGAGCACATTGCAATAATCTAGTCTGGAGGTGACCAGAGCGTGAGTGACCATGAGCAAGGAGTCCCGGTCCAGGAGTGGGCGCAACTGGCGAATCACCCGAAGTTGGGCGAAAGCCCTCCTGGTCACAGCCGCCACCTGTTCTTCTAGCAGTAGCCGCGAATCCAGAAGGACCCCCAAGTTGCGCACCGGGTCTGTCTGGGGCAAAATAGCCCCATCCAGAACCAAAGATGGTAGCTCCCGGGTTAACGCAGGACCCCTTATCCATAGCCACTCAGTCTTGCTGGGATTCAGTTGTAGCCCGTTAGCCCCCATCCAGATCCCAACAGCTTCCAGGCACCTGGAAAGGACTTTGATGGCATCACTGGGGTCCCCATGGGCCGAGATGTACAACTGAGTGTCATCCGCGTACTGATGGTACCGCACCCCATGGGAACGAATGATCTCACCCAGCGGCTTCATGTAGATGTTAAATAGGAGAGGAGAGAGCACCGAGCCCTGAGGCACCCCCCATTTGAGGGGCCTAGGACTGGACCTCTCACTCTCCAACCACACCGACTGGGTCCGACCCTTCAGAAATGAGGAAAACCAGGACCACACAGTGCCCTGGATTCCCAATCCTCGGAGCTGTTCCAGAAGGATACCGTGGTCAACGGTATTGAAAGCCGCTGAGAGGTCAAGAAGAGCAAGGACGGATGGGTGACCACCGTCCCGCTCCCGCCAGAGATCATCCATCAGTGCGACCAATGCCGTCTCGGTACCATATCCAGGCCTGAATCCTGACTGAAAGGGGTCCAGGTAATCCGCTTCATCCAGTACCCCCTGCAGCCGACGCGCCACTGCGTTCTCCAACACCTTCCCTAAAAAGGGGAGGTTGGAGACAGGCCTATAGTTGGTTAGGACAGCTGGGTCGAGGGAAGGTTTCTTCAGGAGGGGGCGCACCAAGGCATGTTTTAAAGGTGCAGGAAACACCCCCTCCCGCAATGATGCATTGATCATAGCCCCAACCCAGCCACCTGTCACCGCCTTGGAGGCTTTCACCAACCAGGTGGGACAGGGGTCCAATGGGCAGGTAGTGGTGCGCACAGCTGCAAGGAGCCTGTCCACTTCATCAGGGGCAACTGGATCAAACTGGCCCCAGATGGTATGGCAAGACTGTGCTCCAGCTCCCTCCAGACTCTCCCCATCCACGCCAGGATTAAACCCCGAGCGAATCCGATCGATTTTCTCCACTAGATGGTCAGCAAAGTCCTCAGCCGACCCCTGCCAACCAGGCACTGGGGTCCCCCTACCAAGGAGAGACCTGGTAACCCGGAACAGGGTGGCTGAGCGATTATCAGCGGAGGCAATAAGGGTGGTGAAGTATTGCCGCCTCACCACCTCCATCGCCATTAGATAGGCCCTAATAGCGGCTCTAGCTAGTGTCCAATCGGAATCTCTCTGGGTCTTCACCCAGCGGCGCTCTAGGCATCTCTTTGCCCGTTTGAGCTCCCGCAGTTCATCTGTGAACCACGGAGATGACCTAGCTCCATGAGCTCTGAGAGGCCGTAGTGGTGCGATTTCATCCAAGGCTGCTGTTGTCATCCTGTTCCACAGGTCAACCAGCGCCTCGGGCGAATCGTGTTGCTGATCCAGAGGGAAATCCCCCAGTTCCCTCTGGAATCCATCAGGATCCATCAGTTGCCGGGGGCGGGCCATTCTAATAGGCCCTGCCTCCCTACGATGAAGCGTCGCACCCAGGAAGTCTAGAGCCACCAAATAATGATCTGACCATGGCACAGGTGTTATGTCTAATTTCCGTAGTCTCAGATCACTCTGCCACCGCTCCGACAAAAAAATTAAATCTCGTGTGTGGCCACTGCCCCTGGTCGGGCCCTGAATTACCTGAATCAGGTCCATAGCTGCCATGGAAGCCATGAACTCCTGAGCCACCTCAGAGCCAGTCCCCAGCGAAGGCAAATTGAAGTCCCCCAGAACCATCAGTCTAGGGAACTCCAACGCCAACGCTGAGATGGCCTCGAGGAGCTCAGGCAGGGAGTCCCTTACCCTGCAAGGGGGCAGGTACAGGAGTAAGACTCCCAACTGACCCTTAGAGCCCAGACGCAGAAGCAGGGCCTCACAACCCAGAATTTGTGGAGTGGTAGCCCTGGCGACTCCCAGTGACTCCCTGGCTATGATGGCAATGCCACCGCCCTTACCCTCATCCCTAGGCTGGTGCCAAATACTGAACCCAGCTGGACACATTTCTGACAGAGGAACCCCATCCTCTGGTCTCAGCCAGGTCTCAGTGATACATGCCAGGTCGGCCCGCTCCCCCACAATGGAATCTTGTATCAGGGGGGCCTTATTACATACCGACCTGGCATTCATCAGCAGCAGCCTAAGGGCAGGGTCACCCTGGGTCAGCTGCTCAGGACCTAGAGATGTAACCGGGGGGCTGGAACGAGGGACAGATACTAAGCATCTGCCCCGCATTCCCCGAGTGCGGCCCGCCCCTCGGTACCCGCTATATCGCCCCATGCCCATCACAACCTCTATATTGGCCTCCGGAGCCTCCCTGATTGCCTTGGACAGAATGCTGCCTCTCCTTCCCGGCTGGCCGGGCAGTCTCTCCCTCCCTCCCTCCCACCCCCATATAAAACCGCCCCACCCACTCCCCCCACCACCCTCCGCAAGGCTCCGGCGGTGATGGAAGTGGTGGGGCATTCTTCCAAATCTACCTTGAGCCCTCAACTGGGGTGAGACATTCCACCCACAGTAGTGACGGTAGTGGGCCGGCTTTTCAAAGCCATCTCGAATCGTCACCTTAATTTTATCCCCATGGACCTCCAAGCCAGCCCCAGACAGACTGCTGCTGCTATTCCCTGGCAGGCAAGCTAGTCCCTCAATCCTTCTAACTCTCCCTCCCTCCCTCCACCATCTCCTCCCCCCTTTTGGCCCATATCTCCCCCCATCGCTCCCAGTGGGCCGTAGAACTTTCAACTCCCCACCTCCTCCACTCAAGGCATAGGGAGGAGGAGGGAGGGAGGGCTCAGGACGCCGGCGTTGGAGGCTGCCCTGATGCCTGCAGTTGTTCCAGCTGGCCTCCAGAGTCCCAGGCAATGGAGAAGCCCCTCCAGCATAGCCTCCCTTTAAACCCCTGCTCAAGGCCAAGGCATAGGGGGGAGGAGGGAGGGAGGGCTCAGGATCAAATAGGTATTACAACAACACCAAATAACAGTGGTTGGGGTTGGTAAAAGAATAGTAATAATATGAAGGAGAATATAAAATATTTGCTGTCAGAAGAGCTTTTTAAAAAGATAGAAATGATTTCTTATGTGTTTCCTTCCTAAAGTTGCTCAGTGGGCATTAATGATCACTTGAGGCCCAGATAAACCTGTTTGCATGCCTTCAGGTATTGCTCATCCTTCTTTCTTTCTACGTTACATGTGTTTTTGGTATAATATATAGGAACTATATATATATATGAAATATATATATATATATATATATATATATATATATATATATATATATATATATATATATATATATATATATATATATATATATATATATATATATATATATATATATATATATATATATATATATAGGAACTATATATGGATAGATGGTATTGTAGACACAATGGGCACAGAACTGGGAGGACTGAGGGGGATGGTGGAGGACAGAGGCGCCTGGAGAACGATGGTCCATAGGGTCGCAAAGAGTCGGAATCGACTGTGCGACTGAACAACAACAACAATTTTGCTGTGAGTCACAGTTGTATTCATTAGTACCATTGCTTCTGTAGTATTCTATATTTGACGAGGAACTTAGAAACACCTGGGTGTTTATATTCCAAGAGATTTAAATCCTATTCATTACTTACTTACTGGGTTTTTATCACCACACTTGCAGAGGAACTGCCAGTCTCTAAGCTCTCCATCATCACTTCCCCCAGGTGGAGAATGTCATGTCTGGAGAGGAGAAACTCCTACTTATGTGCAGGCTCTCCATACATGTAAGCACTTGGAATGTCTGGCTAATTATTCCTCTCTAAGAGAGTTGATAACAACCAGGTAGGTAACGACCAAATAAAGTTATGGCTTTCCAAATTACATAGTACTCAATAATAGAAGGACCGTACAACCTTTATAAAAATGGGGTTCCACATCCCCTTGTGTAACATTGCTCCTTTATTCATACGGCAGTATCTTTATGGGCAGGGTTTTGTGCCAGAAATTTGTGGTTCTGAGTGCAGCAGCACTGGAGGCAGTGTTTTGAGTTATGAACTCTATAATTGAGACAATGAGCACCTCAGCCTCAGAGAACCTTTCACGACTAAGTATTTTCACATCGTCTAGTTTTGTATCAGCTGGTCGATATTCTTTGTTGGGTCTGGTACAAAACAGAGGTCAAAAACAAGCTTCCCTTCTTTCATAGCCATCACAATGCTATAAGCAGTCTGGTTCTCCAAGCAGTAAGAACTAGAAACACAGCCCTTAGTTTAGATGGTTTTCTTTCATGTAAAGTCACTGGAAGCTTCATAACATTTTTGTCATATGCTGTATGTGTTTACTCATAAATATACACATTGCACATAGGTGAAAGTAAAATACTCCAGAAGAAACCCAATATTCTTAGTTTTCCCCATTAGACTTCTCTCTTTACCTAACAAAGTGGACTGAAATATACAAAATGTATGCCAAATAAAACCTGTAAAGTGTCATATGAATCTTTACTATTTTTTGCTAGAATAGATTAATATCACTACCTCCCCCTATTCCTCCCCCAGCATATTTCAGCAAACACTTTTATCGTGTTGATATAGGGACAAAACCATAATTGTTTGGCTCCTTTTCAGTGACTTTGGGTCAAACTAGATGTTAAGAGGAATTCATATTTCCTGTGGTTAATCCATTTTTCATCCCTCAAAGATACATTCCTGAGCAACCAAATATGCAAATTAAGTCCATGATAACTTTCCAATGACCAATTAAAACAAAGCATGCTAAATTCAAGATACATAGGTAAGGAGAAACACATTCTATGACAGGCAGACATCTTTCATTACTTACCATATAGACTCAAGTATAAGATGACCTGAATATAAACTGAGGTATCTAATTTTGATCAGAAAACCCAGGAAAAGGCTGCGGAGCATCATGGCGGACTGACCGGTATCGTTTTCCGTTTGTTCTGAAGGGAGAGCCGCTTAAAAGCGGGAAAGGAGGTATTTTGGAGTTGCGTTTTGGGCTCAAAAGTATATTAAACGGAGTGTGAGATCAATATCTTCGGCCAGGTTAATTTGGAGGGTAAAATATAGAGAGGTTGCCGAGAAATCAAAGATCTTTTGGCTGGGGACAAGTTGTTATTCTTTCTCTGCAAGAGCTTGGGGCGTGCTTCCTCTCAGGCTCGAAAGGTTTCGAGAATGAAAAGACTGACTGACTGACTGAGTTTACCGGTCTCTGCAGTTTTGGGATACAAAACTATTTGAAAAAGAAAGGAAGAAAGGAGAATTAAGAACTTTCTCTTAAGCCTTAAGTTTTGGAATATTGAATACTGAAACTTTGGAGATTAAAAGTCGGACAGTGGGATTTAACAAGAGGACTTAAACAAACACTCAACTTCGCAGATTCTCATGCTCAAGGAGAGACTGAGGTAACTCGGGGCTGTCTCTGCAGGGGAGCGAGGTATGAGTGTGGAACTAAGAAGACTTGCTAATCACTCAGTCTTTGTTATTTAATTGCGGAACTAAGAAACTGATGTTGAAACAATCCCACGCCCAGGCTGTTTGATCAGGCTGTTTGAAATGTGCCAGCAATCTAAGAGATACTTCGAGACCGAAAGGCTGGAAGACCTCTATCTTCGGGGAATATAAACAATTAAACATACAGCGAAACCTGGGGTTTAAGAGGTTTAAAGAGGAATGAAAGGAATATAAGAAACTGAGAGGAACGGAAAGTACAGTAGATAAAAGCGGGGCACAGACACTGAGTGGAGCAAGGTGAGGGATCCCGGAGCTCCAAAAGAGACTGAGGCTAACAGAACCAACAGAATTAAAATATTACAGTAAAAGACTCTCTTTTTGCTGGATTACAAGGACGGGACTGTGGCTATAAGAAGGCAGTAAAGAAACAGTGAATATTGGATTATCGGACTATTGGATTCCCAGCGGTTTATGGACACTAATTAGCTAATAAAAAGGTTTTTCATTGTGTGTCCAGTTAAAATTCGGACTGTTACAGGATTGTGCACTCTGCAAGCAGAAGCAGAAAGCAGAAGGATAGAGGACTACAGAGGGATACAGCATTGCTAAAAGGAGCATAGGGTTGCAACGCTCCAAGGACTCAGAGACTCACCAGCTGGGAATTTAATTTGCATATCTCCCCTTATCTTGGTTTTGGAACACCTGGGGTTTTTTCTTTCTTTCTTTGGAAAGAGGGGATTTAAGAAAGAGAAATTGAACGGCTCTCTTAAAGCAGTATTTGATTGTTCTCCATTTAAACTTTGAATTTATTATTCTCTATTGGTATATAATCAGATATATTCTACTTTTTTTCTACACTTATTATATTATAAGTATATTAATGCACTATTGAACTGTTAATTTAGGATCCTGTGGTTAAAAGGCAGCAGTTTAATGAGCAAAAAAATTGATAATTTTGAACAGGATTTAAAGTGGGTGAGAACAGATAGATTGGAGAGAAGAGAACAGGAGGGTAGGAGAAGAAAATCGTTGCAGGAAGAACTTATCGAGATCCAAGAACTAGAAGAGCTGAGGAAGAAAGTAGCTGAAAGGAGGTTAAAGATTAAACAACAAGAAGCCTTAGATCAGGAAGAGAAAGAAAAACAAATAGAAGTGGGGGGTCAAGAGATTCTGATAGGAGAGGAGTCAAGAAGACAGATGGCTACCAAAAAAAAGGGGTTTGACAAGGGGAGGGTTAAAGAGGTAGAAGAGGAGCAGGTTGGTGATAGAGGCCCAAGTCCAGATTTAAATGATTTAAGAGGAGACCTGGAGCTTAGGTTTGATAAATTAGAGGAAGAACTTCAAGCTAAACTACAAACATTAGAAGATCAGCGAGCAAAAGATAATCAGAAATTTCAAAAAGAAATAAAAGAAAGTATCACACAAGCATTTAAGAACACCAAGAAAGAGTGTACCAATTTATTGAAAGAAATAGATGAACTGAAGGAGGGGATGAATGCTATTGGGAAAGAAGTTTGGGAAATGAAACATGAGTTAAGAGAGGTCAAGGAGCAGGCACAGTTAAAAGAGGAGAAACAGAAAAAATATGATAAAAGGCTGGAAAGAATGGAAGATCAGGAGAGAAGGTGCAACGTGGTTATTAGGAATATACCAGAACGGAACCCGGATAACTTGAGACAAAGATTGGTAGAATGGATTAACGCAATGGGAATGGGGGAGGAAATGGAATTGGAGGATATAGACAGTGTGTACAGACTAGGAAAAAAAAGGAGCCAAGAAAGACCTAGAAATGTTTTTTTAAGATTTGGAAATCTAGGACAAAAGTTAAGGATAATGAAATATGTTAACTCCTCGGGGGATGATGCTTTAAAAATGGAGGGGGCACAGCTAGAAATATATAAAGATATTTCGTTAGAAGAACGCATTTGGAGACTACAAATTAAGCCAATCACAAAAAAATTGCGTGAGAAAAACATACAATATAAATGGAGACCACATAAACAATTAATTTTTACAGTGAAGGGGAAGAATTATTGGATTAGGGAAGAATCTGATGTCTTAGAAATTTTGATGGAAGCTAAGATTATAGAAAAAGGGTCTACAGAATGGAAGCAACTTAAAGATGGCTTAATAAATGTGGGAGTAGCGCCCATGTTAGAACGGGAAGAGGAGGAAGTTGAAGGAGCAGAAGGAGGGACAGACTAGGTCATTAAAGGATAAAAAGAGAGAATCTACTGCATGGAACAAATTATGACAAATTAAGATAACCATTTGTAATAAGAAATAAACAATGAACAAGAAACGGATGTTAAGTATTAAGGTCCACTCGCCAACCGCAACCCCCCCTCCCCTCTTTGGTTTTCAAAGGTTACTTTTAGTAGAAAGTGGGGAGGGCAGAGTTTTTTTTTCCCCTGTTTTTCCCTCTTTCTTATTTGTTTGATTGTTGGTTTGTTTAAGCTTTGTTATTTTTGTATATTTTCTTCTTCTTAAGATAATTGTATATTATTTAATTTAAGATGCGCTGGAGGAGGGAGAGTATAACTTGTTGTGGGTTGAGGTATTGGTTCACATATTATGGGGAATTCTGCAGTAACAGTAGAGAAAGCACTAAATATGTATACTTAAAAAGTTAAAAATTATCTCATGGAATGTCAAGGGCCTAGGGAACCAAATTAAGAGGAAACGTGTGGAAGGAGTTCTGAGAAGGGAAAAAGCGGATATCATTTTTCTCCAGGAGACACATCAGAAAAGTGAAAATAAGAATAATATTTATGTAAAAGGGATGGAAATATATGAGAAAAGCCTAGGTTCAAGTAATTCAAGAGGGGTTGCTGTATTAATATCGAATAAACTAGATTTTTCATTGAGCAAGAACATTAAAGATAAGGAGGGAAGGTTTCAGCTAATAAAAGGTAAAATAGAGGAGGAAGAGTATACATTTGTCAACGTATACTCACCAAACAAGAATCAAGGGATCTTTCTAGATAAAATTCTACCCATTATAAAAAAAGAAAGATCAGTAAATTTAATTATAGGGGGAGATTTTAACTTAATCAGGTCAGGATTAGATACAACAAATAATCTTAGAAAGACTCAAGATAAATTGATTGACAAATGGATAGGGAAATTAGGATTACGGGATGCGATGAGAATGTTGGCAGGTAAAAAAAATATATTTACCTTTTGCTCCTTAAAACATAGATCTTATTCTCGTTTGGATTATTTCTTTGTGTCAGAAAATATGCTTAAGAATTTAGAAAACTTTAATTATGGCAATTTTAATATCTCAGATCACACATTTATTTCGATAGAGATGCGGCTGAATAGCAGTACCTATCAAAATAAGGTATGGAGGATGGATACTAAACTATTAAAAAATGAAGAGATAAAAAAAAGATTAATAAATAAATGGATAAAGAACTGGGAAGATAATGATACGGGTGAGGTGAAATTACATATCCTTTGGGACGCAATGAAAGCGGTTATTAGAGGTGACTATATACAAGAGAAAGCAATATTTGAAAAAAAATTAAAAGTCAAGTAATTAAAAGAGATAAAGATATAAAAGAACTAGAAAGGAAGCACGCAGCTACAGGAAGTAACTCAATTTGGAATAAATTACAGGCATTAAAAAAGGAAACAATTGCAGTAGAAGTTGAAAAGGTTAGGGTAGATTTGGCATATTTAAAAAGAAATGATTTTGAATTCAATAATAAAGATATGAAAAATTTAGCAAAAAAAGTAAGACAAAAAAAAGTAAGGGATATATAGAGGCTCTAATTAATAAAGAAGGTATAAGGCAGTATAAATTGGAAAATAAATTATCAGTAGCAGAAGAATTCTATACAAAATTATATACAGAACATAGAATTGATGATAATGTACTTCAAGCATATTTGGATAGAAACTTGACATACCAATTAAAGGAAGAACATGTAAATATAATGGAACAAGATATTAAAGACAAGGAGATTGAAGAGGTAATTAACAACTTAAAAAAGGATAAAACGCCAGGAGAGGATGGTATCCCTTCGGAATTTTATAAGGAATGCCGAGAGGTATTAATTCCCAAGTTAAAAAATTTATATAATTATATATTGGAAGGGGGGAGATCCCCAAGTCTTGGAGTAATTCGATAATGGCTCTAATTCCTAAACCTGGAAAGGATAAAGAGAATATAGAAGCATATAGACCAATATCATTATTAAATCAGGATGCAAAAATTTTTACTTCAATAATTAACAATCGGCTTAATAAATTCATAGACACTTATATTGGAGAAGACCAAGTAGGATTTGTTAAAGGAAGACAAATGGATAAATTAATAAATCGGTTAATTAATATTATTGATAAATTAAAAAATAATAAACAAAAAGTATGTATAGTGGCATTAGACATATATAAAGCATTTGATTCAATTCAATGGAAAACAATAAAAGGAATATGTGAGAAATTACAATTCGGCCCTAAATTTAATCATGTGATAGGACAATTGTATAAAGAAAGCAAATCTAAAATTAAAATGAATAATTGTCTGGGGAAAGAAATTGATATAAACGCGGGGACAAGACAAGGATGTCCACTGTCCCCATGTCTATTTATATTGGCAATGGAATTGCTAGCAAATGATATAAGGCAAAATGAGAAATTAGTAGGAATAGAAAATAAAAAAATAAGTCTATTTGCGGATGATACTTTATTAGTTGTAAAAGATCCTTTAAACAATTTAAATAAAATACAAGAACATTTAAGAGCTTTTGAAGAAGTAACAGGATTAAAAATTAATTGGACGAAAACTGAGGCTATCACATGCAATTTAACCCAGGCGGAAAAGAAAAAAATTGGAGATAGATTTAGTATTACAATAAGAGATGAATTGAAATATTTGGGAATATTTGTGACGAACGATCCAAAAGATCTATATAATATTAACTTCAATAAATTAAGAAATAAATTGAAACCATTACTAGAACAGATAAAACGAGCAAAGACTTCATGGTTTGGAAGGATTAATATTTGTAAAATGAAAGTTATACCCAAATTGAATTTTTTGTTTGAAAATTTACCGATTAAAATTAAAGAGTCAGAAATAAATAAATGGCAAAAATTGATAAACGGAATTTGCAATAATAATAAAAGAGCAAGAATTAGTAAAGGATTATGGTACATGAAAAATAAACAGGGAGGATTAAACATTCCAAACATTAAAGCGTATTTTCAAGCCTTTCATATAAAGAAATTAATTAAATTATTAATTCAGCAAAATGAGGTAATAGGTGAAGGGGATCAAGAAGAATTTAAAAAATTAAAAGGTGAAACATTTCTTGCACAAGTAAATAATAAAACAGAGATTAACTGCTTTTCTATAAAGAATATTTATAACGTATGGAAAGGGGTTAAGAGGAAATTGGCACCAGACATTTCCCCAATTTTAGAAATTTTAGATTTCCAGAGTTGCCCATTATTATCCTCACAAAAAATAAGACCTATTCTATTGCAAGAAAAAGTGTTGTTAATAACAGAATGGATTAAAAATTGCAATACATATCAGAAAAGGAAGGAGGTATATAATAAATTAAAATTAAATTGGCTACAAGAATTGGGGATGGAGAAATGGGACAAATCGATAAGGGGGATTATAGGAGTACCTAGGGCAAAGACGCCCTTTGAAGAATTGGTCTTGGAAATAAGGAAAGGGAAGATAAGATTTCAGGGGTTAGTAGGTAAATTGTACCAAATGCTTATCCCAGGGGAAGGATCACACTATACACTTAAACGAATTTGGGAGGAAGATTTAAATATTAAAATTGAAGAAGAAGAGTGGAGGAAAAAGTGGGGAAACAGAATAACAAAAACTATGTCAATAAAGGAAAAGGAGCATGTTTGTAAGGTACTTTGGAGGTGGTACCTTACCCCAATCAGACTCAAGCAAATTGATATTAATAAATCTGATTTGTGTTGGAGATGCAATGAACAAAAGGGGACATATTTGCATCTGTGGTGGTTTTGTAAGAAAACAAATACATTTTGGAAAGTGATAGAGAAGGAGATAAACAAGATTCTTGGCATAACAATGATTCTAGAACCCAAACTAGCTATATTAGGAGAAATAGGAAAAATGAGATTAAGTGAGGGTAATAAAGAATTAATTTTGACATTGTTGCTGGTTGCTAGACAGCTGATAGCCCAAGAATGGAAGAGTAACGAAAATCTAAATAAGAATAGGTGGTATAAAGAGGTTTGGCAACTGGCACTAAATGAAAAATTAACTAGCCAAATTCGGTTAAAACAGGGTTTTAAAATCAAAATACAATTTTGGGAAATCTGGAAACCTTTCATACAGCACGCGTTAACAAGTGAAGAAGGAAGTAAGCCTGGCCCTGACATGATTCAATTTTGGAAGATTTAAGTATATTGTGCCAATTGAAATTGCTGCAGAATAGGGTTTTGCACGGATTAAAAGTTGAAAGAATGAAAGAGTGAACAAGATATTGATATATTGTTGTTATTCCTTTCTCTTTTCTTGGTGTTTTTTTTCCTCTTTATTGTTAGTTTTAAGTATTTATATGTTTATGTTTGTTTGTATTTTATGATTATTAATAAAAAAATTAAAAAAAAAAAAGAAAACCCAGGAAAATAGAGTATAAGCCAAGGGTGGAAAATGCAGCAGCTGCTAGTGTGTTTCAATAATCAAAATACATGAAAATATGGTAAAATTAATTAAATTGTTGGTGCAACTCAAACTGGCATGGTCTTGGGACCCTCATGGTCGTTGACCCGAGTATAGGCCATGTCCTCTTTTGGGGCTCATTTTTGGGGCTAAAAAACTCAGCTTATACTCAAGTATGTATGGTTAAAGCTAAACATGTGTCAACTAGTTTGACCCTTAGTATCAGTTCAAACAGTCTCTGTTCTTTTTTGCATACAAATGTCTGTTTGCATTATGTCCAGCTAGAAGGAACAACCAGAGCCACCCTTGTTTGAGATAATCTGTCAGCTATATCCAAGGAAACTAAGAAAATGGAATGTGTTCCTAAATTAAGATTTCTCCTTTTAGACATTTTAATTGTAGCATCTAGTGCCTCTCATAGATCACTCCAAATTTGCAGACATCAGCTCTTATAAGATAATTTATAAACCCTAACAGCGTTGTGCATCCTGTCCTCATTGGAAATGACCTTTACTAGATAACAATATCTACCTTGTTGAGTCTTAAATTGCCTAATTGGAGGAGCATTTTTTCAGTTAGTGTTATGTATGTTAACTGTGTTTTCTGACAGGAGCGGAATGTATCTTTTCTCATGTATCTATTATGCAAATAAGTGGATCAAAAAATGTGCACACTCTATTAGCCAATGGGCTTGTTGTATTATTGTTACTGTTACTGTTTATAGGAGCGGAATTTATCTTTTCTCATGTATCTATTATGCAAATAAGTGGATCAAAAAATGTGCACATTCTGTTAGCCAATGGGCTTGTTGTATTATTGTTACTGTTTATAGTGTATATAAGTCTGAGTTTTGCCCCATCCAAACTGTGTTCAAACCACACTAATAAAGAGCTGAATTTCACTACTTCATTCGTCTGCTTCTTCATTCCTTGAACACTAAACTGACAACGAGGATGGGATGGTGTCCCCACACTGCAGCAACATCGGCCCATTCGACCCAGCGCATCCAGAAAAACTGGCAACATATGAACGCTGGTTCCGCCACGCAATGGCCTTGCAGAAGATCACCGACAGAAACCAGAAGCGCTCCTGTTTCCTCGCTCAATGCGGTTCTGAAACATTTGAGCTGGCAACCCACCTCGTTCTCCCAAGGGACGTTGATGTGGTGCCACACGCAGAAATCATGTCCGCACTGAGGAGGCATCTGTAGCCAGAGGTCTCGATCTTCCCGGCCAGGGTGGCCTTCCACAGAAGAGAGCAGCGACTCGGTGAATCCATTGCAGACTACGCCGGCGCGCTGCACATTGCTGCCGCCCTGTGCAAGTGGGACAACATTGAAGAAGCACTCCTGGACTGTCAGCTGGCCGGCATGAGGGACGAAGATGCTCAATGTCGCCTCATGATCAGAAAGATGCTAACCTTCACGGATGTCCTAGAAGAGGCAGTAGCGTCTGAGGCCGCACTGTCTGGGATAAAGCTTTTCCGGCATCGCCACTCCACCACCAGTGCCACTGATTCAGCTGTGCAAGCTCAGCAAAATTCACCTTTATCCTCCTCAGCATCGCCTGGTTCCACCTCTTCATCGGAGTCCAGCGACGCAGAGGGAAAAGTCCAAGCGGTCCGATGAAAGCACCAAGAGCACCGTGATGATCGGGAGAAGAAATTCCTTCGCAAGTGTGATGGCTGCGGAGCCCGGCATGACCACAAGAAGTGCCCCTTCCACCCCGCAGAATGCCACAACTGCGGGCAAAGAGGCCACATTGCTAAAATATGCTCACAGTGAAAGCAAAGACCTCCAGTGCCTGAGTCCAAGAAGAGTCATCAACACAATATGTCCATCAACAAAGTGTCACCCGAGCCTGAGCCGTGCCAAGTGGGCATCGTCAGCGAGCATTTCTTTGCAGATCTGAGCCTGCAGGATGTTCCCTTCAAGATGGAGGTGGATTCAGGTACTACCTTTTCCATAATTCCACAGCAGGAGTTTTGAGAATTCCCCCTGCCTCTCGGCCCAAGCTTAAATCCTTTGAAACTTCCCTCCGGGATGTGCAAGATTGCCAGATTCCGGTCCTGGGTGTGGGTAATTTATTGGATAAATTCAAAAACATTCACACCTTCTTGCCATTGGTTGTAGTTAAGCAGGGCACTAACTGTCTTATTGGGACCCAATGGTTTAGGCCCCTGGGAATCCGGCTTTCTGGCATCCACACAATAGACTCTGACCAAATCCGGGACATTTGTGCTGCACATCCTGAGCTATTCAAAAAGGGTTTAGGTTTATACAAAGGACCCCCTGTTGACTTTGAGCTTGACCCAACCATCCGGCCTATCCAGATGAAGCCACACTGAGTACCCTTTGCTTTAAAGGAGAAGATAGAAGCCGAGCTGGACAAACTGGTGGGGCAAGGCATCCTAGTGCCGGTGGACTCCGTAGAGTGGGAGACACCAATTGTAACTGCTTTGAAAAGTAACAGGGAGGTCAGTATATGCGCTGACTACAAGTGTACCATCAATAAAGCTATTTGCCCGAACGCATATCCTGTGCCCATGGTAAGCCACCTTCTTGCCTCCTTGCATGGAGGAAATTGCTTCACAAAACTTGACCTTGCCCAGACTTACCAACAATTAACTGTGTCTCCTGCTGCTGTCATAGCCCAGACCATAGTAACACATAGGGGGACATTTAAGGTAACTAGACTACAATTCTGGGTGAATGTGGTCCCCGGAATATTTCAATCTCTTGTAGAACATATTTGCCTGGTGTCCTGCCATATTCTGACGATGTCCTGATCACCGCTAAGGACACCGTCGAACTAGCGGCCAGACTCGATCAATTCCTGTCACGTTTCGAGAGGGCCGGTCTACTTCTCAGAAGAGACAAATGTGTGTTTTTGGCATGGGAAGTGGAGTTCCTGGGGTACCTCATTACACCCCAAGGTATCATGCCCTCTGACCGAGGTGACGGCCGTGCGGAATGCACCCAGGCCGAAATGTAAAGCCAAATTGCAATCATTTCTAGGATAGTTAAACTTCCATCACACTTTTCTCCATTGCAAAGCCTCAGTTGCCAAACCATTGCAACGGCTTGCATTCTGTTTGGTACTGGGTCCATTGCCAGGAGAAAGCATTCCTAGAGCTTAAAAGGCTGCTATCTTCGGATGCTGTATTAACTCATTTTGATCCTAACAAAGAAGTTGTACTTATGTGTGATGCATCCCTGTGGGGGTGGGAGCTGTGTTATGCCCTGTACTAAGTGACAGGAGGGAAGCCCCCGTAGCATTCTATTCCCATTCGCTCTCAAAGCCTAAGAAAAATTATGCTCAGACAGACAGGGAGGCATTGGCAATCGTGGCACGCACTAAGAAATTCCACAATTACCTTTATGGAAGGCCTTTTATCATCGTAACTGACCACAAGCGTCTCCTTGGAATTTTTGTGAATGGGAAACTCATGCCTTAAATTCTGTCCCCAAGGATGTTGCGTTGGGCAATTTTCCTAAATGCATACAATTTTACTTTGGTATACAGGCCTGGCAAGGACATCAGCCACGCTGATGCCCTGTCACATTCTCCACTGCCAGAGGTTGGGGAAGCCGATTGTGAGATCAAAAGTGACCACCAGGTCCTTATTATTGAGGCATTTGACTCGCCCCCGGTTGTCCCCTCAGATATAGCCAAAGCCACAGCCAAGGATGTAACATTGACTAAAGTAATGTCTTGGGTACAAAAAGGCTGGCCTGTCTCTCCTTTAGCCGAAGAATTCAGAACATTCCACCGCAAGCGGTTGGAATTGTCAGTGGAATGAGGTTGCCCACTATGGGGCCAGCGGGTGGTCATTCCTGTCACTCTCAGGAAAAAGGTTTTACATTTACTTCACACAAGTCACCCAGGAATTGTACATTCCAAAGCCCTTGCCCGTAGCTACTTTTGGTGGCCTCAACTGGACCAAGACATAGAACAAATGGTCAGCACTTGTGCCAGCTGTCAATCCTCTCACCAAGAGCAATCCCACCTTCCCTCTCGTGAATGGGATTCTGCTCAGGGCCCGTGGTCCAGGTTGCACATAGATTTTGCAAGTCCATTTAAGGGTGTCCTATTTTTGTTGGTTGTGGATTCATTCTCTAAGTGGCTGGAAGTGATTAGGGTGCCTAATACCACTTCAGCCACCACGATAATGCACCTAAGAAGGCTGTTTGCAGCATTTGGACTTCCAGATGTGCTGGTGTCCGACAACACGACCACGTTTACATCTGCAGAATTCCAATCCTTCATGGAAAGGAATGCAATTAGGAACATCACTGCTGCCCCATTCCACCCAGCCACCAATGGCCAGGTGGAGCGGCAGGTGTACACAACTAAGGACGTGCTTCGGCATATGGGTGAAGGGGATTTGGAGCTCCAGTTATGCCAGTTTTTTTTCACGTATACGCTCACCCCCCTTGCCTCAGGGCTGTCCCCTGCTGAATTGCTCCAGCGAAGGAAACTGTCATCCTTGCTGGACAGATTGGATCACTCTAGGGTGGAACACAAGGCACAAATATAGTGATCCAACACCAGAAGGGTTTCTCATCCGGAGACCCTGTACATTGCCGCAATTATGCAGCTGGTGGTCCTATGTGGGTGGCTGGGTTTGTGATCGATCAGACTGGTCCTGTTTCTTACAGAATCGAAACAGCCACTGGTCTGATCTGGAGGAGGCATGCAGATCAATTGAGACCCAGAATACTGGACCCACAAGAAGAATACAGACACTCAATGCTAGGGTTGGCCCCCACCCGTTTAAACCCAGAGGGCAGAGGTAATAGTCAGCAGCCAGCCAACATTGACCCAGAAGTGTCTTCTAGGAACTGATTTCAAGGGGAATTTGTGGAATGCTCCCCTATTCTAGTCAATCCCTCACTCCAGTCAGGTCGCACATCCTACAAGCCCCTGAGCCGGCTCAGCCAAGCGTCCGACCCAGAAGGGAAACTAGACCGCCATCCTGGCTAAAGGATTTTGTTTTTACCTGGGGGGAAGAATGTTATGTATGTTAACTGTGTTTTCTGACAGGAGCAGAATGTATCTTTTCTCATGTATCTATTCTTATGCAAATAAGTGGATCGAAAATGTGCACACTCTGTTGGCCAATGGGCTTGTTGTATTATTGTTACTGTTACTGTTTATAGGAGTGGAATGTATCTTTTCTCATGTATCTATTCTTATGCAAATAAGTGGATCAAAAATGTGCACACTGTGTTAGCCAATGGGCTTGTTGTATTATTGTTACTGTTACTGTTTATAGTGTACTAGCATGTTTTGCCCGGCGGTGCCGGGCTTTTTAAAATTGTGTTGGATAGTAAAGGTTTTTTCTTCTTGAACCAATGGTGCTGGGCTGTTTTAAATGGTGTTGTAAGGTTTTGTGATTTTGTGGCTTCGAGGCACTGCATCCACCGGTGGCAGACTTGCGCTCCCAGTGTTTTCTGTTTTTGTTTTTGTTTTTTTGCATGCTGGGCTCTTTATATTGGTTTTTGAAGGTTTTTGATTTATGTTTATGCAAATTTTAATTTAATTTAATTTAATTTTATTTAGTTAAACATTTAATTTTGGTTTTTTAAATATTTATTTTTACGCATTTTTTTTTGTTTTTTGTTTTTGAGTGAAAAGTGATTTCTGTTGTGTGTTTTTTGGTATTTTTTGAGATTAGTGTGATTATTTTTGAATGTTTTTATAATTTATTTGATTAATTTTGGAATTAATCTTATTAGTTTCAATATTTTTGAATGTTTTTCTCTTTTGGCCTCTGGGTGGGGGTGGTGAGCTTTTCTTCCTCTCTATAATTGTTCTCTTCTGTCCTCTGGGTGTCGCTTCCGGTAAGTTTTTTCTTTATTTTCTCATTTGAGTTCTGGTCCTCATGGATAGAAGACGTCTTTTGGTAAGCTCTCTGGTTGTTGTTTTTTTGGGGGGTGGTTTGGATGTTTTTTGGGGGGTCTGTGTGTTTTTTCTTGTTTGTTTTTGGCTGTTTTTGTGTTTCCTTTTTGGATTTTTGAGTGTTTTTGATTGTTTTTGGTTTGTGTTTTTGTGTTTACTTTTTCAAGGGGGGGTGGCTTTCTTTCCTGCAGGCCATGCTGGCTGACCCGTGGAAAGGAAGGGCATTAGCGGGGGGGGGACTTTCTTTCCCACAGGCCATGCTGGCTGGCCCGTGGGAAGGATGGGCAATGGCAGGGGTGCTTTCTTTGCTTTCTTCTCCATGGGCCATGCTGGCTGGCCCGTGGGAAGGAAGGGCAATGGTGGGGGGGTGCTTTCTTTGCTTTTTTCTCCACGGGCCATGCTGGCTGGCCCGTAGGGAAGAAGGGCAGCGGCGGCGGGGGGTTCCTTTTTTTTTTCCACGGGCCATGCTGGCTGGCCCGTGGGGAAGAAGGGCAGCAGCGGCAGGGGGTTCCTTTTTTTCCCCGTGGGCCATGCTGGCTGGCCCGTGGGGAAAAAGGGCAGTGGCGGCGGGTTTTTTTGTACTTTTATTTTTCTTGCGCTGGCTGGCCCATCGAAAGGAAGGGTAGCTGCAGCAGGGGGGATTTCTTTTTTTCCCCACGGGCCATGCTGGCTGGACCATGGGGAAGAAGGGCAGCGGCGGTGGGCGTTTTTTTTTTTAACTTTTATTTTTCGTGCACAGGCCGCCTCAGCATTCGGCGCGCTAATGGCATGCAGGATGCTGGGGCTTGTCATTTTGCCTGCGCATGTTTGCTTACTGTAGCGGTTTTTTCCTGCGACTTTTTTTTTGATTGGCCGTGGCACGTTTCCGAACGTTCCTTTGGCTCTGGTGCAGCGCGGCACAAGGAACGTTGGGAATTGAAGTTCCTTTTTTTTTGCGACTGGGGGGCTCCTGCCCCCGGGTCGAAAATTTCAACCCGGCAGTTACCTGCGAACCGGGTTCGGGCGAGTGAAAGGAGGACCATTACAGGCTAGTGGGGCCTGGTGTAACATCCTTTGTCACATTCCAACGGTTACCGCACCATTTTATAGGTATAGATATAAGTCTGAGTTTTGCCCCATCCAAACTGTGTTCAAACCCCACTAATAAAGAGCTGAATTTCACTACTTCATTCGTCTGCTTCTTCATTCCTTGAACACTAAAGTTAGACAAACATTTTTTGAAGCCTCACTCTTTAAATTGTACCCAGCTTATTTTCTTGCATTTGAATTTCAATCAGCTTCAACGGGGTTTTAAAAAACTCTCTCAGTATATCACTGAATCTCTTACAGCAAAATGTTTTTTTGTTGTTGTTCAGTCGCACAGTCGACTCCGACCCTTTGCGACCCCATGGACCATTTTCCTCCAGGCGCCTCTGTCCTCCACCATCCCCCTCAGCCCTCCCAGCCCCGTGCCCACTGCGTCCACAATGCCATCTAGCCATCTCATCCTTGGCCTCCCCCTTCTTCTTTTGCCCTCCACCTTTCCCAACATCAATGCCTTCTCAAGTGAATCCTCCCTTCTCATTTGATGTCCAAAGTACTTTAGCTTCATCTTTACTATTTGACCTTCCAATGAGCAGTCAGGGTTAATTTCTTCTAAGATTGACCTATTTGTTCTCCTCGCTGTCCAGGGGACTCTCAAAACCCTCCTCCAACACCACATTTCAAAGGCATCTATTCTTCTACGTTCAGCCTTCCTAATTGTCCAGCAGCAAATTTTAAGAAAAATGTAGAATTACTTCTAGAGGTTATTTTTGGGAAGGAAAGAGAATCCATCTCCCCCTACCCCCAGTTTCTGGCGCAGAACATAAGACTCTGTGTGCAACTTTACTTCTTTCTGCCAAGGCTAACCAGTATCTAAGTGTAACTGCTATTGCTATAGCTTATCTTGCCATCTGAGGCAAAAACTCCTATCAGTGCCTTCGCTCCATCTTCCTGGCAGTGAAGATGCAGCAACAATGATAATTTTTACAACATGTAACATTTTGCTGCCTTTTTAGGATAACAAAAAATGGTAACTGCCTCCTTTCCCCTAATTGTAGGACTAGTCTCAGGCCTGAAAACATAGCGCCTCATTATCAATGCCTTTGTCCCTGTGGAAGGAAGCTTTAGGCCTGAGATGGTGATGCCTGATCATTGCCCCATTGCTCAGTGGTTAAGAAGCTCGCCTTTTTAGCTGGAAGACTCGGCATTTCGTTTCCCGGGTACTGCATGATGGAGTGAGCTCCTGTCTCTGTCCCAGCTCATGCAGTGCCGGCCGGAGGCAAGTTTTAGGATGGAGCAAGATCCAACTATGCCACCACCTTGGTCACCCATAATATATGGGGTTAAATTAAGTTAACATAATATTGGGGGGCTACACGAGGCTATCCCTGGGGCTTGGAGTGCACTATTCCTACAATCGCCACTTCCTGAATTGTTTTCTTACAAATTGTGTGTTTTTAAATTATAAAAGCCTTCTTGTGCCTTTCATGGTAAAAAATAAATTGTCACAGACCGGGAGTTCCAAGGGGGCTCCCTTAAAATATTGCTAATTTCCCCTCCTCACACCAAAATACCACAAGAGAGCATTCTGTATCCATCCCTTTGCAAAAAAAAAAAGTTTTTAAATTGATGGAGTATGAGTTTTGGAGTGTCCCAAATGCACTCCAGGCTACACTAGTACAACAATGAGCAGAAAAAGTGGACAACCTGGGGTGGGGGGTGGGGCATAGAAGTAAGTTTACATGAAGGACCAGTATCTGCCAGGGCACCAACCCTTTATGGCACAACTGGAAGTAATTTAACTAAAAGAAGATGTGTGAGTATGGGTCTCTTGTTTTAGCAGAAATTGTAGTCCTGGAAACTTCTGCAGATGATATTATCTAAATCTGTAAATGATCTCCAACCACATGGAGCTCACAACTGACTCAAAAATTCCAATCCCATCCTAATGGAGAAGATCAGGAACTAGTGAGAAGAACTCACAAGTGTTCTATTAAGCAGCCAAATCACAATTAAGACAACAATTTATCTTTATTTGATTGGAAGGTGATCAGAGATGTGAAGGGCTTTATCCTAGGAAAAGGGGTTCCCAACCTTTTGAAGGATCACGCTATCTCAGTCAGCTTTGAGGGCCGGAAGGCCATTTTGCCCTGCCTGCATGATAAGGTGGTTATTTTGTCTCAACAGCTTCGGGGGGGGGGGCTATTTTGTTTATCAAATGCCCTCAGAGGGGTGGGGGGCACATGCATACGACCCAATTGGCCGTATCTGGCCTGTGGGCCTTAGGTTGGGAACCCCTGTCCTAAGAGATAAATGGAGTCCTTGACATCACAGTATCTTGACTTACTTCCAAAATTTGGAATGTTCAAAGGACCTCTTGTCAATAGAATTACTGCTTCAAAACAAGGGTGGATAAAATTGTCTTACTGTATACCTAAAATCTGTAGATGAGATTTGTTTATGAGCCACTGGCTGAAATCCTGTTGCACAGTTATGTAAACACCATAACCTTGAGACACAATTTGACAGCAGTTAAGAAAAATCCATGTGCATTCTCTGTTGCATGCTGAGTTGTTTACACATTTTTGATTTGAATTTATTTTTATATACTGCTTTCCTTGTCTAACAGACGACCCAAAGCGGTTCACAATATAAAGAACATACAGAAATACAATATTATAGTAGTACAAGGCAAAAATACCATTTTACAAGAAAAAATGCAGCATTACATAACAGCATACAGTAGGGGAGAAATACAATTTCAGGGTACAATATCATAAACAGCAAGTCAAAAAGGAGGGGGGAGGTCGAAGCCATGGCTCAAAGACCTTAAAGAGGACCTAACAAGGACTGGGCTCAACTACATATTGGAGCCCAGCTTCAAGTCCTCAGTTTATATAGATTTTTCAAACTTACAACAGTTAGCTTAAAAATGTTATGCCATTTGTGTAACTGCACAATTAGATTTCAGACATTATTGGTTAATTCCATGCATTAAATTTCACGTAACAAGGGGTTGAATCCTCTAGGTCTTTCAGTTGCATATGTTTAACTGCAAAGACCTTTTCATGATGAAGACTGTGCAGTGTTAAGCACAATTACATATAAATATGTTCCATGGAAATATGTGGACACTCTTCTATATACATATGGTTAAGATGCAAAGTTGTAAATCACATTGATTTATATAGTATATAATATATTGCAAATGACAGATTTCACATTGGCTCTGCTCTAGACATCTAAAAAGCATTTTTCTCCTAGCTTATAAGTGGCATATTAATTGTTGGTTGGAGTACTTTCAGTTTCCCAGGATCTACGTTGTCATGACCACAGCCCATATTGACTTGAGGATTCTGGGGGTTGTCCAAAAGATTTAAAACTTTCTCATCTCTGCCAGTTCTAAAAGTGAAATCATGAAACACTGAGTAGAATTATTGGCCAATACCTTGCCCCACCAGTTTAGTGGGGAAGATGTTACTGGCAGAGGTAGATACCAGTGCTAATTGACCAGTTCCTGCTTCTTTTTTGGTTGGATGTGACTCACATCCAATGGACTGAAGTAACATGCAATTAGAAATCAAAGCAGGACTTCTTTTTGTTGTTGTTCAGTCACACAGTCAATTCTGACCCTTTACGACCCTATGGACCATTGCCCGCCAGGTACCTCTGTCTTCTACCATCCTCCTCAACCCACCCAGCTCTGTGCCCATGGCATCTACAATACCATCTAGCCATCTCATTTTTGGCCACCCCCTTCTTCTTTTGCTGTCCACCTTTCCCAACATCAAGGCTTTCTCAAGTGAATCCTCACTTCTTATTTGATGTCCAAAGTACTTTAGCTTCATCTTTACTATTTAACCTTCTAAGGAGCAGCCAGGGTTAATTTCTTCTAAGATCGACCTGTTTGTTCTCCTCGCTGTTCAGGATACTCTCAAAATTCTTCTCCAACACCACATTTCAAAGGTATCTATTCTTCTGTGCTCAGCTTTTCTAATGGTCCAGCTTTCATAACCATACATTACCACCAGGAACACCATTGCTTTGGCTATATGATTTATTTATTTATTTTTGCAATGTGATGTCTTTCCTTTTCACTATGTTCCCCAGGTTTCTCATAGCTTGTCTCCCAAGAATCAGTCGCCTTTATTAACACCAATCTGCTGCTGCCATTGATGTCACATTCACTGTGCCAGTAAAGCTAGAGAAAGACTACTGGCCATTGGCTTTTTTAAAAAAAGATTAATAAGCTTAGCATAGTATGTTGGCCACAAGCCAATGACCTTTGAGTGTAAGTCCCTGATTTTGACAGCTGCAATGATGCCTCTGGCTACAGAGTGCTGACAGATCTCTCTTATCATTACTCAGTTTAAGAAATGTGCTGAGAAATTTGATTGCCCTATACCATTGCAGCTGAACCTTGCCAGTTATGATAGGAACAGAGTGAGCTAATAGCAACTTCCTTACTTTCTTTTTAAAAATAATTTGTATTAATTTTCAAAATATAATTACAAAATCTAAATAGAAAGAGAAAAAATTACAATACAATACAAAAAATCATATGACAATATACAATACAATACATAAAATTCGTGCAATAATAAACAATTAATAAACAATACTAAAAATAACACTGTAACAATACCTCTACTTATTAAAGTAATACCTCCCCATCCTTCACTAAATCTTAATTGTTATAACTCAAATAATTATATGCAACTTAAAAATTACATTTGTAATATTTTCTTTATCTTATAGCAAAATCTCCAGATCAAATTCATTTATATATATCTATAATATTCATATTTACACCCTTTTTTCTACCCAAAACTTATTAGTTAATACTGCACTGCCATAATTTTTCTAAACATGATATCATAGCAACTTCCTTTCTGTAGTCCATTTCATTGGTCTACTCTCAGGGATCAGGAAAAAATACAGAGCTGGTCAACTGTGCCAAATTCATATTGGCTAAAATCCTGCTGCATTAAATTAAGCCTTCGGAAAGGTGATGATGTCATTGGGAGGGGAAGGCTTTCAGTAATTAAAGTCTCCCTCCTTCTGTTCCACTCATGACAATAATCTGGCTCATTGTGTGGAAGCCACAGAATCAAAGGAGGAAGTCTTTAATTATTACCAAAAATCTCTCCCTGCTGGTGGCTATTCCACAGACGTACTTTATCCAACAAGATTTTGGGCATTCTGCAATACCTACCTTTACTAACCTCAATATGCTATGAAATTCAAAGGGTGAACTTGAGCCACTCGATCTCTCACATCTGATGTCTCTTACATAGTTGCTGTGAAGATAAGGTGAAGAGGGGAGGACATGAATTACTCCTTCAGCACCTTGAAGGAAAGATGAACTATTAATACTGCTAATAACCCAAAAGATGCTCATGCGGAAGCCAATAGCTGTCTGGATAGCTCAGTGGTTTAACTACCTGGCTGGGAGTTCAATTTCCCACTGTGTCTCCTTGGAGGAAAGCCAGCTTTTGTGGCCTTGGACAATACACTGCTGTGTATTCTTTACCTACAGTTGAAGACCCTGGTCTGGGTGGCTATTAGTTGAAATTGTCTTGATGGCACACAGTTATTTAATTATTCATAAACCAATATGAACCAATATAAACCAATATGGTGCTGGAGGAGAGTTTTGAGAGTCCCCTGGACAGCGAGGAGAACAAATAGGTCAATATTAGAAGAGATTAGCCCTGAGTGCTCCTTAGAAGGACAAATAACAAAGATGAAGTTGAAGTATTTTGGACATCAAATGAGAAGAGAGGATTCACTTGAGAAGGCCTTGATGCTGGGGAAGGTGGAGGGCAAAAGAAGAAGGGGACGGCCAAAGATGAGATGGCTAGATGGTATTGTAGACACAATGGGCACGGGGCTGTGTGGACTAAGGAGGATGGTGGAGGACAGAGGTGCCTGGAGAGCGATGGTCCATAGGGTCGCAAAGAGTCGGAATCGACTGTGCGACTGAACAACAAAACCAATAGATGAACAGGTGTTAAGGCACCCCATAAATATTCCTGCTGTAGCACCCACAAACAGAAGGTTGCTAGTCCCACACTGCAGATCCTTGGAAGATGCCTAGGCCCAGAATGCCTAGTGGACATAATGGCTCGAGCTTCTAGGAGTTGTAATAAAAAAAAGAGAGAGGAACTTCTCCAGACTTTGGGTGATATCTTTGGAAAAAAGAAAACAGGCCTAACATTACAATGGTACTCCATGTCCCCCTCCTATTTAGTTGATGCATCCATATCACTCTTCTCCACAAGAGCTGAAGGTACTGGTGGTGCCAGAAGGACACCCGTCTCAGAAGCACCACTTCTACTTTCTCCCCTTGCAGAACAAGCAACCAAAAACAGCACTCATCTTTACCATATAACAGACTGGAGTAGCTGCCTCATATTGCCCATTTTTAGAGTCATACAAGGGCAGCAAATTGATGATTATTTGATTTGTTATTGTATTTTCACTCCCAGAGATGAGCGGAGAAAATGGTGCAAATTTCAACCATAGCTTGTCTCAGTACTATATTACTTTAACTCAAATGTAGGGGTGGCACCATTTGCTGCTCTGTCTCAGGCTGAAAATATCTAAAAGTGGGCAGTCCTGCTTTTTACTGGCTCTTTCAGACAACTATCTCTCCAGCTTTCCATTCTGCCCCTTAGAAGGTCTGATGGGTTCCTAGCTTTTACCAAAAGGAGAAAATGATGCATTTCTAAGTACAATGGTTATCTATAATAATAATAATAATAATAATAATAATAATAATAATAATAATAATAATAATAATAATAATAATAATAATAATAATAATAATAATAATAATAATAATAAAATTTAATTTATGTCCCGCACTTTCTCAGCTGAAGCCAACTCAAGGCGGCCATCACAACATATATCATACAATACAATAATATCATAACATAATAATAAAGAAACAAATAATAATAAATTACAATAATAATACAATAATCAATAATCAGTAATAACAAATTAACAGATAATATAATATAATATAATATAATATAATATAATATAATATAATATAATATAATGCAAACCATGACCTCCCTAACCCAGCCGCAAACAAGTCCAACAGAGAGGAGTAAATAAAGTTCAGGTGTTCAATACCGCTCATTACCACCACAGTCCTCAAAAACCCAACAGAGGGCAAGGGTCAGGCCATCAAGATGGAATTGTCCCGACATGTACCAACCCACCCCAAAAACTTCCCAGACAGTAACCAAAGAAACCAGCCATGGCTGCCTGCCTTCAAAGCCCAACAGGTCAACAAAGCTGTAGATCCGAATAGTCCCAGCGCCCTCCATCCCACCGCAGCCAACTCCAAGCGGTGGCCATGGCATCAGCTGGAACTATATAGACGATGGCTCCTATTGTCCTAACCATGGGAACAACCACCAGCTGCAACTCCCATGGATGACCAGACCAAAGGAAGAACCAAGAAGGTGTCCGCTGGTAGAGCACTGGTGGCGACTCACGTGGCCGGGCCAGGGGAGGAGCGTGGAGCCTTCGCGGCGATGGTGGTGGTGGCCTTTTTAAAGCACCAGAACCACGAGGCCAGCTGCTGCAACTCCCACTGATCGGCCGGGGCAGGGGAGGAACACGGAGCCTTTGCGGTGATGATGGTGGCAGCATTTTTAAAGCACCAGAGCCACGAGGCCAGCTGCTGCAACTCCCGCTGACCGGCCGGGCCAGGGGACGAGCGTGGAGCCTATCTATCTATCTATCTATCTATCTAGTTTTTCTTGAAATTTTCTGAACCCCAGATACATGTGGATCTAATCATAAAGCATGCTCTTTTCAGAGCACTACCTTGGTACATTGACAGAAAATAAAATGAGAAATGCATGTTATGGCCACACACACAAAAACTCTTAGGAAATGATCTATGTCTAATATATATCCAGGAGCCTTTAGGTTACACAGAGTTGTCATTTTGAAACAATGAAAACACTTAAAATCTCCTGGGTTGAAAATATCATGTATTTTACCTCTAGGGCACTCCAAAAGCCTTTTTATTGTGTCAATATTCTCTGGATCATTTGTACACTTGGTATCACATATATTATTCATAGTGACTATTCTGTTGCATTTCAAAGCCAACTCATCATATCCCATTAATAGCTTGCATTTTTTTTAAAAAAAGTGACATTTGCTATTATTTTTAATAGCCATAAAACGGCATATAAGGCAAATAATTGGCTCATGTCTGTGTGAAACTGTATAAAATTTCATAAGAATTATTTGTTAGATGCATAAACAAAGGTGGATGCATTAGTCCAACAGAACAAAAGAAAACTAAAATCCAGAGGCTCATAATTCCTCTGTTAGGATCATCTACCAATTCCACAAAAGATTGCAGAACATTTCATCAGACTAGATGGTAGCTTAAATGTGATTCAGAAAGCAGGGGAGTCCAGAAAAAATTCCAGCTGTTGTAGTTGCCTTGAGAATTGCTGTTAACTATGAATTTTTGTCAGTCACAATAAGCCTGCATTTTGGCTCCATTTAAATATAATTATGAAACAATAGCCTTATCACAGCAATATCCACTGAATTCAATATTGCCATTGTTTACCTGATACCTTGGATATATTCAATCTACCTTGTCCAGACAGACAAATGTGACTCGGAATGGAAAACAGCAATGTTTGGAAAGAAGACGGCCAAGTTAGATATGCTTTGACTTTCCACTCAGCCAGAATTTCTTATAAATGTCACAATTCATGCATCTACACAGAGGGACAAAATGCATCCACCCTTTCCATCAGAGATTTCAGAAGCATAGAACATCTGGGTGAAGTCATGTTCAGGTCTAAGTGGTAGCAACTGGAGAAGAGGAAATAGCCACCTTGGAAATTTTTGGGTGAGTTCACCCTGAGTTCAATGGCTCTACATGCAGATATGCATTCATCCCAAATTAAAGCAATTCTTAGTTAAATATCACTTGTTGGGATAGTAATAGCAATTATACTTTTATACCACCCCATAGAACAGGAGTTCTCAACTTTTTAAAGCCTGGGTGGGGGGACACATGAAATTGTACTGTGGGCCGCATCCAGGCCATGGGCCGCAGGTTGAGAATCCCTGCCATAGAGAACTCACTGGGTAGTTGACAGGGCAATTAGCATTTTGTTGGGTACTCATTTTTAACAACCTCAGAAGGATGGAAGTCTGAGTCAATCTTGATCCCATCAGGTTCAAAGTTTCAGAGTTTTCGCTACAGTACTGCAGCTTAACTGCTGCACCACAAGCACTCTGTAGTACTTATTTTATACTTGCAGGTGAGAAGAAAAATTTCCAAAGGTTGTAAGCCCATTGGACAAAATTACCCAAGCTATACTGTGTTCTTTTTGCATTGAATTTGCTAATGATGAGCTCATATTTCTTTGTAAATAATTGCCCAAAGAGTTTTTGCAACATTATTGCCTTTGTGCTGAAAATGTTGATTTCATGCAAGCTTTTAAATTTGAAATACATGTTTTTGGTTTGCTTTTGCAAATGTTGCTGACCAAAAAATAATAATTATGCTGGTCTTTTCATTCTCATGCAGGAGTGAAGAATCTCACAGCGGTTGTCCACTTTTCCATCAGCATGCTGAGACACCCTTTCTCATCATGGATGAGAAGTCTGGGGTGTGGGGGTGGGAGGAATATTCTTTACACCTTTATTTTCCAGGCAGTGGCGCTTGATTCTGATACTAAAGAGTGCGAGCAGCATTATGCTAGTTTATAAGCCTCCCTCGTGGGCTCTGTCTCAGTTGCCCTGAGTCAGCCACAAATGTTTTTAGTTATTCCCTCCAGCTTCTCTCTTGATTTTTTATACATTTCCCTCTGTTGGGGAGACATGTACATCCCAGATGCTGCAAGTTATGCAGGAACCCACACAGACAGGACATTTGCGTTCAAAGCAGGGTAAACCTCTCTCCTCTTCTTCCTAGCCAAGTTGTAACAAAGCAACAGAAATGCTTTCTCCCAGCTCCATGTATCTCTACAGCAGGGATTCTCAACCAGTGACCCGTGGGCCAGATGTGGCCCATGGCACTATTTCATGTGGCCCACCACCACCTCCACCACACCAGGAAGTGCCATGAGGTGGAGGAAGGGCAAAATGGCCATCTGGCCCCCGCAGCTGTCTGAGGGAACGTGACCCAGGCCCCGGGTTTAAAAGGTTGAGAACTCTGGCTCTACAGTCAGGATATTAAAGGACCATGGGGGCCTGTTTTCCTTGGTGGTACTACTAGCAACCCTATTCATCATCAGAGATTTTAATCCCACACTGTGGCTTCATTTGCTTTCCGCCTTTCCTCCTTTCCAGGAAACAAATGGTCAGTTTATAACCCACGGCAGCTGAACTCCATTTCTTCATTCTCTGTGGGGAGAAAGAGAGAAAGAAAGAAAGAAAGAAAGAAAGAGGGGGAGGTGGGTGGGGAAGAGCAGGAGAACGAGTGAAGAGAGAGCTGGACTGCTCTTCAGACAGAAAAATGTCTCGCCTAATGTTAACAAATGGCCTTCCCTTTTAAAAAATGAGCTCCACATTTCAAGTAGCACTTCCTCTGACATCGCCACTGCTGCCTTAAACTTTTGAACCCTGTCAGCAAGTGCAGTTTGCAGCTCTGGCAGGCCTGGGGAGAAAAAAATAGTGGGGGGGGGGGGGGATGACTGAGGAGTAGTGGAGAGAGATGCCAACCCCTTTTGCCAGCCGCCACCCCCAATACACACACACACACACACACACACACACACACACACACACACACACACACAAGATGTGTATAAAAATAAGAATAAAGCAGTGTGGAAGAATTCTCTCCAGGATGATGGAGCGCTATCGAGCCCAACTGCAGTCATACTTTACTGTCTGCTGCAGATACTGAGCCCTCGACGCAGTAATTGTCACCGTGACAGAGCTGGGAATGCTTGCTGTAATTAGGACAGTTGTTTTGTCATATGTAAGGATCTGAAGAGAAGCAAGGAAAAGAGGCGCATGAGCACTAATCTGAGGGTAGTAGCGTCAAGGAGGAGAACCAGCGGAGGCAGGAAAGAAACACAGCCCAAGCCCCGAGCTTCAAGGAGCCAGCCTTTACAGACAGCACATAAATACATGTTCAAGTGGTACTTGTGCATGACTTGGCACTGGGTGGATTCTTCATGGCAGGAACATATGGAAAGTGAATGTAATCATATCTACGTGGTGGAGGAGCTACCTTTATTCTACTTGACAATCTTTAGGAATATTTGGTGCTCAGCTATTGCTTGGTGCTGTGCCGGGCACAGTCTGCTAGGTAAAGGTAACGGTTGCCCTTGCTCGAAAGCCAGTCGTATCCAAAAGCCAGCAGTGTCTGCATCTGCAGACGGTTCCATGGTCATGTGGCAGGCATGACTAGACACCAGAGCACACAAATGCTGTTATCTTCCCACCGAAGCGCTACCTATTTATCTACTTGCAATTTCTTGCTTTTAAACTGCTAGGTTGGCAGGAGTTGGGACAAACGGGAGCTCACTCTTTTGTGCAGCACTCAGGTCTTGAACTGCTGACCTGTCAACCTTCCAGTCATAAAATTCAGCATCTTAACTACTATGCAGAGATAAAATATTCCTCCTTTCCCCACATAGGACCGTGATGACGAACCTTGGCACTCCAGATGTTCTTGGACTTCAATTTCCAAAAACCCAAGTGCCCTGTGAATCCACACAAATGGATTTACTGCGATTTATCCAGCCCACGCTGCCCTCATCACTCCCAGAAGCGGAAGTAAAATGTGCCCGTCCTAGAACATCTAGAGTGCCAAGGTTCACCATCGCAGACATAGGAGGTGGTGTGTGTGTGTATCCCACATTCTACTAGAATACAGGTAGATCCCTGCTTGGTTTAATCCAGTAGCATGGGCCATAATTAATAATTTTGTCAACCGGGGCAAGCAGAACTGTCTTCAACCCACTCCACCACTTGGCATTTGTATGTAGCCCATGGGAAAAGGAGGAGAATATGATGTCTCCTGAAATGGAACGGAAAACTTAAAATAGTGAATAGAGGGGGGGGGGTAGGTATTGCCAGTTATTTTCTCACATTTAACAGTAGGTCCACCTCTAGGTTTCAGTGCATTGTAATTTATATCATCTTGGGGAAACCCCATCTCCATTGTTCTAATTATAGCCATGTCCAGTTGTCCAGTGGAGGATGATCCATTAGGACATATGGGATACTGTTATGTTGTGGAGAAGAAGAGGAATTTCCTCCCGACTTGTGTATGTATACGTTTGTGATAATGTGTGTGTATGATCGAATACATTACTGACCCTGCCTTCCAGTTCACCAACCACAAAGTGTACCAGCTGCCAATGAAGTAGTCCACATTTGGAAGGCCCCTTCTGCAGACACAGCAGGTCCTTGTGTCCTCCTTTAAAGAAGGCCACCTTCTAGCAGAAAGGTAAAGGACAGCCCTTTGTTTGAAGGTACTGTATCTTTTATCTGAAGGACTGCTCAGTCCAGCCCATGAATTGGAAAAAAGGAAAACAGGGAACTTGAAGATGTTTGTCAGCAGTTAGCAGCTGGATAGCAACCTGAACAAGCATCCAGGTTAATTGATCGTCGTCTTCCCCATCACTGCGAGGTGCATTTAATTATGCTACTGATTTCTTAACTTGGATCTACATATATAAATTAACATATGGAAACCCATCCAAGCCTCCCTTTTTCCTGTCTCTTTAGGGTGGGAGGGTGATGCATCTTATCTTTTTCAGTGATATGTAAGGAGCTACTCCTAAATGTTTTTTCAAAATTTTGTGTAGACATTTTGGGGTTGTTGGTTTGTTTTTGTTTTTTGTGGGGGAATGATGCATTAAAGCAGGGAGGGGTAGGCAACATGCGGCCTGTGGCGCCAACTAATCTGGCCCTTGCCCTCGCTCCAGCCGCTACAACCTCAGCAGCCAGAATCAGCCACAGACTAATTTACAGCAGCCATAAACAGTGTGTGTGTGTGGGGGGGGGGGAGGACCACCAGCCCAGCCCCCTCAACTGTCTGAAGGAGCATGACCCAGCCCCCAACTTAAAAAGGTTGCCAATCCCTGCGTTAAAGGAAGGATAGATAAAATCCCCTCGAACCCAAAGGTATCCTCCAAACACTTCTCTTAGGGACCCTGACATAATAAAATTATTCTTAAAAATCCCTCTTGGAGTTGCCAAGGGCATTGAAAGCAATCTCATCTTGGTTTGCTTGCCCAGCATTCTTGCACCCATCCTAAAATAAAAGAAGAAAGAAAAAGGTAATTTTTTAAAAAAATAGTGACCACCAGAGGGCATCATGGCACTTTAAAAAAAAATCCTGATAACACATTTAAGGCTGTCTCCCCCCATATATATATATATATATATATATATATATATATATATATATATATATATATATATATATATATATATATATATATATATATATATATATATATATATATATATATATATAATCAGGGCCGCTAGGACGGCCGTTGGGTCCCGGAGGAGACTGATCAAGTAACGACACGAGGCAATATGGAGCGAGATCAGATCAGTGGTTTATTGAGGGAAAAGCATCATCATATATAGATCAGAAGGCAAAACGGGATAGAATCGTCATCTGACAGAAAATCACATCACCCATTTACTTGGGTTAATGGGAAATCTCTCTTGGGGAAGTTAATTAACTCGGGCAAACACTGACAGGGGAAAACCATTGTTCGAGGCTTGCACCAGAGTAAATATGGCTCCTATTTGCACCAAGGATTAGGTTTAACTGCGAGTGAGTGATTGCCTAATATGTAATGGAGGTTAGTGATCTGCTTCTCTCAGCGGAATCGCCGGTCAGGTCAGATGTGGGTGAATAAACCCTATGATTTATAGCTATTAATCCGCTCCCCCAATTTCTGGGCCCGCAGAGCCCACGGACCAGGAGCCTTCTCGACCGGAGTGGCCTCTGCCAGCCGCCGCGTTATGCCAATTGTGCTCGTGGAATCCATATCTCCCCTTATTTTGTTATTTTTGGACCTGACAGGAGACCCTGCGCAAGAGGGGCATCAGCTGGTGTACGGGAATGACACTTCGGGGTTCCCCCCACGGGGGACATCTTGATAACAGTGAGGGAATACATTGCATGAAACAGCATCCTGCTATGCCCAGTATTATCACCCCCACAATCACTTGAAGCGTCGTCTGGAGCCACCCCCACGGAAGCCATGACCACAAGGAACTCCACCAATCCCATGCGGAACCCTGCTTGATGTTCTTGACTAGGGTGTGGAGGTCCGTGAGCTGGCTCTGTACCTTGCGTGTGTTGTCTGTGAGATTAAAGCAACACATGCCATGAACAGATTCGCAGCCCAAATGATGTAACAACAGAAGATAGTCTATAGCTGCTCGATTGTCAAGAATGGCATGGCGAAGCTCTGCCTGCTCTTGGTTGAGCAGTGCTATCGCCGAGGAGGTATGGTTAATGGCTTTTGCTAATCCGCAAGCCAACTGACCAATTCTCCGAGCGTTGCCGACGGCTAAGCCTGGCACGCCAAGTATGCTGACTGCCAACGAGACGTATTCAGCTGGACTCAGAACCCTAATGCTGCTATCACATGAGCTGTCTAACTGGGTGGCACGAGTGTGTCGTATGGGTGAGGAAACATTTGTGCTTGAAACAATCATATCCTTAGTGGGGAGTAACAGTGTCAAACGACTAATGCAACATATAGAATCTGATACATTTGCAGGAATGTAGTTCCACGTGTACTGATTGCATGTAAAGAACCATCCTGAAGGTAGGGTAACATGAGCATACATTGAACCAAATGTCTCTGGTTTATCACAAGTCCAGTTGCCGCTGCCAGCGTCAAGGCAGCGGCGCCGAGTTCGGCCGACTGCAGAGCAGCCGGTCATTCGAGCACAAGTAGAGTTCGGGCTGACCGCCACTCGAGGAGTGTGGAGAGTGGCTGCGTCAGCCGGCAAAGTCATAGTCAGCTGCATTCCCCAGCGAGCGTATGCTGTGAAGCTCGCAGGGAGATGCGGACCGAAAATCCGCTTCAACAGCCAGTCGCCATCCCTGGTGCGCCCGTCTAGAGTGTGGCACACTGGGATGAGGCAGGTGCTCAGAATTGAGGCAGAACCCGCGTCCTGCTTTAGGCAAAAATCGGACTGGGTGACGAGACCCGCCAACCTTTCCCATAGGTTGTAGTGCATCCGGGCAGAAAGATCTCCGTCTGGCACCAAACCGTTGGCCTTCAGTGAGGCTGCCTGGACGCCTCCCCCCGCAAGAAGGGAGAGGGCCAGGATGATGGTGACTGCCACGGAGTTGGCATGAATCTGGGCAAAGACTGCAGCCACGAAGTTCTCCGGTGTTGGCTCCCTCTCCTCACGCTGGATGGCATCCTGGGCCTCATGGCAAAGGGCCTTGACCATCCCCCAGGTGATCTTCGGCGCTGCCAGCTGCGACCGCTGTCTCTCCCGCCGGGTCCCCTCGGTCAGGGTGAGGTCCTCCATCTCCGGGATCGGACTCGGGTCGGCCTGGGTCCACGCCATGTGGTTCCAAGTGAGGCTTAACACACCGAGCTGGAATCCAGATGACACCTGTAGGAGACATAACTGCAGCATACCCTCTTCCCCAGGTTACGAGTGGCGCCGGGCCCCTCCAGGAAGGGTCCGGTGGCACCCGGTATCGGACCATCGGCCGCGGGAGAGCTTCCGAACGGCGGAAGTGTTTCTCCTGCGGCGTGCAATCCGAAAAAACATTAAGGTGATTGTATGTAAACAATACCTTGTTCAGACAATGCTGTGCCTGACCCTGTGACTTGGGGAGGGCTGGTGGCTCCCCCTTTCTGTTTGTTTGTCAATGTAGGACTTGAGCGTCCGATTGACCCGTTCCACAATCGCTTGCCCCTGCGGATTGTAAGGAACGCCAAAGGTATGCTTAATGTCCCAGGTGGCCATGAAGGTGGCCAGCTGCCTAGAGCTGTAGGACGGGGCGTTATCGGTTTTCACGTGCCGTGGTTTGCCCATCGCCGTGAAGCAGGCGAGGAGGTGCTGCTCCATGTGGGAAGCTGTCTCCCCTTTCTGCGCCGTTGCCCAAACGAATTGTGAAAAAGTATCAATGCAAACATGCATGTACTGCCATCTGCCAAACTGCGGGACATGCGTGACATCCATCTGCCACACCTGGTTAGCCTCTGTCCCTCGTGGGTTGACCCCCCACGAGGGCCACCCCGGTGCCCCTGCACAATGCTGGCAAGAGCGAACTATGCCTTGGGCTTGAGAAAGTGGCATATTGAACTGTCTGGCGAGCGCCTTGGCATTCTGATGAAAGAATGCATGACTCTGAATCGGAGTAGTGAAAACACCCAAAACTGAACGTTGCTGAATTTCCTTTGCGGCCGCATCCGCTCTGCTATTGCCCGCGGAAATTGGACCCGGTAGGTCTTGGTGACTTCGGATGTGGGCAATATAGAGTGCTTCCGTGCGGTTTCGCAAATGAAATTGAGCTGTGAGGAACAAACTCAGCAAATTTTTGTCTATCGCGGGAGTGATGTATGCTCCCGGTAGACTGTGAAGCAAGTTCCTAACATACTGACTGTCAGTAATGATGTTTAGGTGTTCTTTGGCGAAGGTGCGCAAGGCAAGGTTCACCGCTGCCAACTCTGCCCGCTGCGCGGACTTCTGTGGAAGAGTTAACAGCGTGCGCCAAGCCTGGCCCTCCTGCCAAGTCAAGACACCATATGTGCGACCCCCATCCGTAAAAACTGTCCTGGCCCCCGGAAGTGGAACCAGCGAGAGCAATTCGAACAAGCTGACTGTCTGCTTTTGAAGCGAGACAAGTCTGGGGTCTTTCAGCAAGTGGTATGCCAAGCATCCGGTGAATCCCTCCAAGGCAATTGGAAGCGAGTCACCGAGCTGCATCAACTGCTGAACCTGCTCTTTGGTGAACGGGACCACGATTTTAGCTAAGTCGTGCCCTGAGATGTCCCTAGCTCTCAGCCTCCCGCGGTAAATCACCGCGGAGACCAATTCTTGGGGAGGAACGATGTTTCGGGAAGAGGTGTTCGGCAAGTACACCCATTCCACGATACTCGCCCCTTTCTCGGAATCCACTCCTAGAGCTCTGGTGAACATGGATCCTGCCCGAACTATGTACAAGTTCAGGATCGGAGCATATGGCCCCTGAGTAATCCTGTCCACCCACCTTTGGCTGAGAATTTGGTTGACTTTCTCGAGGGCCAAGCGTGCCTCTCGAGGAATTTGTATCCGGTCTGCCGGCTGCTTACCTAATGTGAGCAGCGAGAAGAGCGGTTTCAAAAGATCCGTATCCAATCGGAAATACGGTCTGGCCCAATTAATGTTTCCTAAAACCTGCTGCAATTCTACCAGGGTGACTGAGTCTTTTAAGTTGATCTGGGGCAAAACTGGTGCTGCGAAAGAGCGGAGAAGCCGATGACCCAAGTATGAGAAGGGCTCGGTTCTCTGCACTTTCTCTGGGGCAATGAGTAACCCTTTTCCCCCCAGGCTGGCCTGGAGGTCTTCAAACATTTCGCTGCCGAGTTGCGGCACTGCGACCAAGATATCATCCATGAAATGGCATACTAAGGCTGTGGGATGAAGGTTTCGAAACTTTGCCAGTGCGTTGTGAACATAAATTTGGCACAGGGTGGGCGAATTGAGCATCCCCTGTGGCAAAAATTTCCACGCGTAACGCTGCGTGGGCTCACTGTGGTTCACAACCGGCACCGTAAAGGCGAACCTTTCCCGGTCCCTGGGGTCTAAGGGAATGGTGTAAAAGCAATCCTTGAGATCTACAACTAGGATCTCCCACCCCTCGGGAATCATATTTGGATTTGGGATGCCGCATTGAAGCGGACCCATTGGCTGTATGCATTTATTGATCTCTCTGAGATCGTGGAGGAGTCGCCACTTCCCCGACTTCTTTTTGATGACAAAAATAGGCGAATTCCAAGGACTAGTGGACTGCTCTATATGTCCTGCGTCTAGCTGTTCTTTAACCAGTTGCTTTAGGGCCGCTAATTTCTCTCCCACTACCGGCCATTGTTCCACCCAGACCGGCGTATTGGTGAGCCATTTAAGTGGCAACGCCATTACCCAAAGGTAAGAGTGGCACCGTACTGCTGTAAAATGTCTCGCCCCCAAAGGTTGATGTGCACGTCCAGAAAGTGCGGCCGAATGACCACTGTGCCGTCAGCCTTTGGAATCGTGACTTCCACCCACTCCCGGCTCCTAAACGCTTCTTGGATGCCGCCTACCCCACACACATCGGAGACCGGCTCAATGGCCCACTCCCATGGCCACTGGCTTTGGCTGACCACGCTGACGTCAGCTCCGGTATCTAACAGCCCTGAGAACGATTTTTTATTCAAAAATACCTCAATAACTGGTCGCTGTTTCCACTCTATGTTGGTCTCCACTGTCGCTAAGACTTGGTATCCTTGCACTCGAGCGGTCTTCTGACCCAGACTCTGAGCTGTCCCTGAGCCTTCCCTGGCTATCTGCTGGCGAGTGACAAGGAACCATAATCAGTTGCGCTAATGTGTCTCCTTTGTGAATTGTCTGGGGTAGGTGCGTCCAAAGTTGAACTTGGAGAACGCCTGAAAAATTGGAGTCAATGACTCCTGGAATTACAAGAATTCCGCGTGCTCCCGCTACACTGCGAGGCAAAACTAAACCTATAAAGCCTTTGGGCAGGGGTCCCATGTACTGGGAATCCACCAGATAGACTGTGCCTGGCAGGTCGCATGTGACGTCCGCCTGGCAAGTCAATTCTAGCCCTGTACTACCCTTGGGGCTGGCCTGTGCCTTCGCAATGCTTGGAATGTGATCGGAATCTAATCTAGCTCTGACTCGCCCAGAGCAAGGGAAGCCTCTGTTTGGACCGGGGCCAGAGACGTGCCCGCGTTCCGGTTTCCCGAATTCGGACAGTATCTGGACCAATGGTAGCCTTTCTTACACCTCGGACACGAGGTGGTTGGAGCCTTGGAACGGCCGAAATTTTGTCCGCCTCCCTTGGATCGGCACTCCCTAGCGAAGTGACCGACCTTGCCACAATTGTGACATGCCCCTTGGTTTCTGCTCTTGGGTTTCCTACCCCCTTGCACCGCTGCTGCCGGCAGACCCATTTTGTAGGATTCTGTGCCAACGTCAGCGCAAGCTCTAATCATGTCCGTGAGAGTCAAGTCGGGACGATTACCCAGTGACTGCAAGATTTTACGGCAGTCTAAATTGGCATTGTCCTTGGCCAATTTCATCATGAGCTCTTGCTGGGCTTGCTCATTATCGATCTGCCTACTGATCGCTTCCTCTAAGCGATTGATAAAGTCCATGTAGGACTCCTGGGCTCCCTGTTTGACTGCGGTGTAATTTTTGGCCGCTTTGCCAGTTGCTGGAACCTTGAGAAAAGCCCTGAAGGCAGCCTCGGCTGACATTTGAAGAGTGGCAAGTGGCAAGTTGGTCTGCGCATCGATGGATTCGAAGGCACCTGAGCCATATAACTGGTCAGGAAGTACTGCGCCTCCCATCCTGGCAGCCCTTGTCTGAGCCTCGAGGCGATACTCGCTGTCCCATAGCAAATACTGGCTGGGGTTGAGCATCATCTGCATGACAGCTTTCCAGTCGTGCGGGATGAACATGGTATTCTCGCACACTTGCTGAAGCGTGCCTCTAGTGAAGTGACTCTGAAGCCCTGTCTCTGAAATGGCCTTCCGTATAGCCATGAGAAGCTTATACGGGACTGGTGAATGAACTACCTGCTGTTGCCCTGTGAGGGCATCTATTTCCAAGCGAATTGGACAAATCTGACTAAGCTCAGCTAGTTCTTCTGCTGGCAAATCCCCCTTCTTGATCTCTTCCTCAACTGTGCGCTGAAGGGCACTCTTGGTAACTTGGGAACCTGTAGCTGTCAGAGAAGCGCCTGCGCTCCTCATACCATGCATTCCGTCGGTGACGTCTGCAGCTGTCACCGAGGGAAAGCTCCCTACACTACTCTGCTTAAACTGTAATGACGGATAGAGCGCCGTGGGCGCCGATGGCTCTACTGACGCTGGGGGTTCTTTGGCCTCTACCCGGACTGGATCTACCTCCGCTAAGAGCTTCCTACATTTACTCCATGTGCGAATTATGCCCTCTGGAGCTTTCGGGGGTTGCTGAATGCAGTCTCCTATCTGATCCCAGAGCTGAAGGGATAACGTACCTACTTCTGGGTAAAGCAGGCAGTGTGTCCTCAAGAACACCAAAAGTCTCGCTAGCTCTCCACTGTGAAAGCGTGTCTGATATACCCTGGCCAGGATTTTGAATTCTTCCTCATGAATTCTTTGGCTAGTGGACGGACGTTGCCGCTGAGGACAAGTCCCCATATTACCTGCGGGGTCCTCTGAAGTTTCCTCCTCGGGACGGGTCAACGCGTCTGTAGTTCAGGCAATAGGTTTTGTGTGACGAGTGTCTGGGTAGAGCTCGGAGCGTGGCCTGCTGCCACGGGCCCTCGGTGGCCTCTGCGCTGTCAGGGGTTCACAGCTGACCCTGAGCGGAACGCGTTTTTCCATTACTGCAAGCCTGCCGCGAAAGTCGGGAGCAAGCTGTAGGATGCCTCTCTGTAATGCCTCGTCGCTGGGCCGTCTCTCCGATCGGCTGGCTTACCGACCGGACTGCCGTGCTGTCCTCCGGGATGATCGGACGCGGTTCTAGCGTAGAACCGGACTGTGTGATCGCTTACTCTCGAGTAGATCACGTCGGGGTCACCAGATGTAGAATCGGGGCCGCTAGGACGGCCGTTGGGTCCCGGAGGAGACTGATCAAGTAATGACACGAGGCAATATGGAGCGAGATCAGATCAGTGGTTTATTGAGGGAAAAGCATCATCATATATAGATCAGAAGGCAAAACGGGATAGAATCGTCATCTGACAGAAAATCACATCACCCATTTACTCGGGTTAATGGGAAATCTCTCTTGGGGAAGTTAATTAACTCGGGCAAACACTGACAGGGGAAAACCATTGTTCGAGGCTTGCACCAGAGTAAATATGGCTCCTATTTGCACCAAGGATTAGGCTTAACTGCGAGTGAGTGATTGCCTAATATGTAACGGAGGTTAGTGATCTGCTTCTCTGAGCGGAATCGCCGGTCAGGTCAGATGTGGGTGAATAAACCCTATGATTTATAGCTATTAATCCGCTCCCCCAATTTCTGGGCCCGCAGAGCACACAGACCAGGAGCCTTCTCGACCGGAGTGGCCTCTGCCAGCCGCCGCATTATGCCAATTGTGCTCGCGGAATCCATATATATATATTATATATATAAATCCATATATATATATAAATCCAAATTGTGGTTTGCCATTGAAGCTACACTGAACTTTAAAAGAGTTTGGAAAAATCACACTTTGTTACCACAGCACTTAAATTTCTCTAGCCACCATGGCTGGAGAGTTGTAACACAAAAGAATGTTTCCTCCCCCTAGGCCCTGAGCTCCATAGGCTAATTAGATTTACAGAATTCCCTTTTATTTGTTAGTGCTGGGCTACATCAACATTGCTGCATTATGCATTCCACATAATGGCAATGCTTGCACATGGCAGGAATATTTGACAGCAGTGCCAGTGGGCAGTAAAATTAGAAAACAAAATAAAGGTTTTTTAAAAAGCAACACTCTATTTTCTTGCACCATGTCTGTTCATCAGCAGTTATTTGGCAATGCATTGTGCTTGTTGAATTTTCCCAGATTTCACACACACCCCACCTCTCTTTTAATATAGATCTATTATATACTTGTTTGTCAGGTCTGTCTGTAGACCAGTCAGGCATTCACTCCTGCAGGCGCTGGCATTGATTTAATCGTACTTTGTAAAATATCCAAGGATTCCCCTTTGAGAGAATGGAAAGAGTGAGAAAAGCTTGCATAGTAACAATAGCACTGCAATTTGCTCCCCTTGTAGCAAATGGATGTTTTTGTGGGGCAGAGGGACTTACAATAAAATGAGTCTGGAAAAACCTTCCAAAGCAATTGTATTCTTTAATGCAATTGAGAGATCTGCATTGGCCTTTGAGTGCTTACAGGTCCAAAGGCAGAGGCTCATAAAAGCCCACATTTGTGACGGAACAATGTGAGATAGTTACCTCATTGAATAAGCCAGGGCAAGCTTCAAGAATGTCTCTTTTTCCCCCTAAACAAAGGCTTTGTGATTGTTGCCTGCAAAGATTGAGTAGAGACTGGCAGCTGAAATGGAATTAAAAGAGGGTCTGCTGCCCAAAGGTAGTAAATGTTAATTGTTAACACATTTCCTCAAACATTGTGGAAGATTGGAACTGAAAGGGTCCAATGGGCCAAGAATGTGGTACAGTCTTTGTACTTAAGAGGATCCATGATGAATCAGCCTATTATGAGTCAAACCCTATGTAGTAGATCATCTGTTGGTGCTCCATGATTCCAACAGGTCCTTATGACTGAGCAAGCTGACTTGAAAAATAAGCCAGTTCTTACCTCCTGAACAGGAGCAAAATCAAATTTGAAGATGGAGGAAGGAACTCGCTGAACAAAGAATAACATTAAAGGAGGCTATGGCTGAGGAACTCAACCTTCCCTAAGTCACTTGGAGGACCCTGAATAGGCTGAGGATTGGAGTCCCTAAATGTATGACCAACATGCTCAAGTGAGAGCTGCTGGTGGACAACAACACGTGATGTGAATGTGAAGAGATACAGAATCCTTTCCATTTTCTATTCTGCCAATTGCTAGCAGAAAACACACCGATGAGGACTTACGTTTTGGAAATGACAAAGCAAAGAAAGTGGCTTCGTTTTGGCAGTCCAGGCTTTGATCGGAGCACAAAAGGAGAAGACCTTGCAATGACAAAACACAGAACAATGCAGCAAAGAGAGACGGCGAGGGTGTAATACAAAGAACAAACACAGAACAAGGCAAGCTATTACAAACAAGAGGATAAGCTAAAAGCTACTACTGTGGTAATCAAGCAGAAGGAATTCCTTGTCATAATTATAGACCTCTGGTAGTGTATAGTTTGGATCTTACGGCCAAATTGTACACTATCATAGTGGTTAGGATGCTCAATTGGGAGATGAAAGATCTTGGCCTAGACCTACAGCCATGAAATTCACTGGGGAATGCTGAGCCCATTACACACTCTCTCTGTGTGTGTGTCTCTCTCTCTGTCTGTCTCTCTGTCTCTGTCTCTCTCCCTCTCTCTGTGTGTGACTGACCTCACTGGACTCCTCTGAAGATAAAAGAGCAAGAAAGTAAGAGAGCCATAAATGACATCTTGGTCTTTTTAAAGCAAAAAATGGAATGTGAACATGGCTAATAAATAAAATTAGATCCAGGATGTTCTCACAGAATCCAACCAGTTGCCTATGGGAAGCTGAAACATGAGTACAAATATTCTGACCTGCTCATGTTCCTAGTAAACAGTCTTGTTTACCTGACCTGACTGAAATATAAAATGTCATTTTACCCTAGAACTGGTCTCACAGTAGCCTTCAAGGGGAAAAAAATAGTTCCCTATCTACAAACCTGCTCCATCTACATGGATCATACCAGCACCATAGTGTGTAAATATGCTAGAAGAAACAATAGTCAACCCCATGACTTACAGAGGTTTAGATTTCAATGCTCATAAATAGTCAACAGCACAGACAATGGGCAGAGGTTATAAAAGTTGTAGTTAAAAAGCTCTCAAAGTGCTAGCCCAGGGATTCTCAACCTCTGGCCCCTTGGGCCGGATGTGGCCTACAACACCATTTTATGTGGCCCACCACCACCTTCAACACACCAGGAAGTGCCATGTGGTGGAGGAAGGGGGAAATGGCCATCTGGCCTCTGAAGTTGTCTGAGTTAGCGTAACCCAGCCCCTGGCTTTAAAAGGTTGAGAACTCATGTGCTAGGTTATACTTTTCTTAATAGGGAATGCAAGTGTTCCATGCTAGGGCAGGGCTAGCATGAATGAGTTACAAATTAATGTATTTAGCTGTGATCTTTTAGGGCGACAAAAGTTGGCTGAGTAGCTCAGGGCTTACCCAAATGGGCCTTGTGTTTTAAGGAATGGCATTGGAGATGGGCTTGTCCACACTTTTTACAGTGTCAAGACTTGTTGGATGCTGGAGGAGACCCAGTTTCCTCCCACTCATGCCAACCTTTTGAGCCTCTGGCAGAGTCTTCTATTTTAATGGCATGTTCCATAGTTGGTGTTCCCAGTGCCTGTAGATCAGCAGTTCCCAACATGGGGCCCACACCCCACAGAGGAACTTCAATTCCCAGAACCCTAAGTCAGTACATTGGCTGATTGGTGCTTTGTGAAATTAACTTAGGCTTCTGGGAATTGAATTCCAAAAACCAAATGTTGGGAAACACTGCTGTATAGGTTGGGGATGGGAATATATGCCAGCCTTGAAGTTGCCAACAGCTGCTTCTGGTATAATAAGGGCCAACAAACTCCTTCATTGCAAATTTCTGCTGATCATATATCCGTGATGGTGAACCTTGGCACTCCAGATGTTCTTGGACTTCAATTCCCAGAAGTTCAAGCTCCCGTGAATCCACACGAAGGGGTTTACTGCGATACATCCGGCCTGTGCCGCCCTCATTGCTCTCGGAAGTGGAAGTAAAATGCGCCCGTTTTACTTACTTATTTATTTATTCTCCATATTGATTTTTATCTTATTTTTTGGCTTTACAGAGGAGATCTAGCTCAGTACTTTGTTTTTTAAAAAATATTTCAGTGCGACTAGGGAGGAAGATCATGGAGTTTTCCCTTTTTCCAAAGTATGATGGCCAGTTTAGTACTTCACTCAAATGTCATCCACATTCATGCCTCACCCATCCTTTTTGAGAATGAAACAACTGATCATACAAGGAAAATTCTATCTGAATCATTCTCACTTGAGGAAAGTAGAAACCCCATGAGGCGGGGGGGGGGGACTCTGTGAGAACAGCAAAAAGGGCCAGACTGATTCATATTGGTCTTTGCATTGTGTACTTAGTAAAAAACAACAACAACAATGAATTCATCATGTAGCAAATACAACAGCATTTGACCATGTATTCAAAGCGATAGTGTCTGGCCAGATTATCCTGCTATAGTAACAAAGTAGACCATACTTCCAGCAACTTAACACTGGTCATCAGGCAGCGGTTAACTAACCTGACAACCTTGAAGATGAATGGTGTTGGGTGGCAAAGTCCACAGGGAAGAGTGATGGTCCCCAAGTGGATTTAATCCCACTTGAATCCCTCTTGATGGAGGGCAGCAACTTCACCACTCCTGGCCTGGGCCGATGAGGACTTTGCATTCAAAAAGGGCTCAGGACCAGAAAGTGACTCGCAGAATTGGATCAGTGGTACATGTATCACACTGTGATGCAGTGGGCAAATGGAAGGCTAGTGCATTATCTTGTTCCCAGGGCAATCTTAATGGCCTGAGAGCCATGACGATAGCCAATATTCAGAATCAGGTGCACCACTTGAAGAAGAAAGAATTCAAAGTGACTACATCGGGATGCTGAAGTGTAGCATTCCAGCTTGGTTGCAATATTTTGTAGGATGCATTGCATTTGAAATCACAGTCTGTGCTCACACATGGACTGCAGATTGACACATGAGTTCACTCTTCAAAACCGATTGTGATGCAAATCACAGCCCAACTACAGCCCTCTCTTCTTTCCTTCCTTCCTGTACTCTCACCTCTATACACATTCCATTGCATCATCTTTCATTTCATCTTGTTAGCTTGTTTTTTCCATTCCCTTTTTTTAAAAAAAAGTCCTCAGAAGTGATCCAGTGCTAATCTCAAAGGAAATAAAATTAAAATTAATAAAATCAGAGGAAGATCAGCAAGAGGAAAGAATGTGGCAGGAAGAAATATTTTTTAAGGTGTTGATTTCTTCTTTTTAAGAGCTGTTATGTGTTTTTCATCAGACCTTGCATGTTTGATTACTATGTTATTTTAAACTGTGAGGAGTTGGAAGCTGCGTGGGCAGGATACAAATCTGAAAATGTTTATGAGAATGATACAAACATGATATTAAGGGCAGAAAGGAAAGATACAGCAAGGTGGAAGAGTTTAAGAGAGAATAGGAAGAAGCTCTGCTCCAGCATTATTTAGGAATGTGAATAAAACAAACAATTTAGGAGATGCAGATGGTGGATGACTTCCTGAACAAGTGAGCTTCCTTTAGTTATAGAAGCTTGCCAGATGGTTTGGAAACTTGCTTTGCTAGCAAGCTCAGAGTGTGACCACACAAGGAAATAGATCACCATTTGGAGTGCTTGTGGAGCAGACCATCTATTTCCTGGTGATCAAATAATGTACAGGGAAGATGTACAGGCCCTGACCCTCATTAATGCTTAAAATGGATTTTTTTCTGGTCCAGCAGTAGGACATCTACTTTTGCAGGCCATGTTGGAGAGTTTTCCCAGCAAGTGAAAGGGTTACTTTAAAAGAGATCACTACCATCCTCCTCCTCCTTTTTCATTTCCTTCTTTCATTTCCCATTCATCCCCTGGACTGCCAAAAGGAGGCCACTTTCTTCACTTTCTTGTTGGCCAAACTTAAGTCCTCTGGCAGTAATTGGCAGACCAGTAAATGAGCCGGATTCTGTATCTCTCCACATTCACACCATGTGTTGTTGTCTGCCAGCAGCCCCCACTTGCGCATGTTGGTCTTGCATGTAGGGCCTCCAACCCTCAGCCTATTCAGGGTCCTCCAAGTGACATAGGGGAGGTTGAGATCCTCAGCTATATCCTCCTTTAATGTTGTTCCTTGTCCAGTGAACTCTTTCCTCCATCTTCTAATTTGGTTTTGCTCTTGCGTACTCTCAAGAATGTTTTTTCTTGCCATAAAGCTCTTCCTGTGTCTAAGCTGGTGGTCTTGAGGTACATATCTATTCAGAGGGTGTCTAGGGTCATTCTCTTGCTTAGTTCTCTCAGTGTCTGCTGCTATTTCTCTCCTGATCTTACGTGTAGTGAAACGAACAAGATGATATATTTTCTCAACTGGTGTAGGTTTGAGGCATCCTGTCTCACTATGCACATTGTTTCATTAACAGAGATGTCAACTTGTTTCATGTGTGTGGATGCTCTTTATAATGGGGTAGTATACTTTGCCACAGAGACACTCAGGGAAAAAGCTGATCTACGTAGCATGGATGGTTGAGTTCCCCAGGTATAGTTTATCAGTTTCCAGATGATTTTATTCCTCTTACTAACTTTATGTTTATTCTGCTGAGAATATTTCTGCTTTTTAAACATGTTAGGAACAAAATAAGAGATCCCTGCATCCTAGGACCTACCAATAAGGATATGTTTCCTACCCATCATCCCTTTCACCAACAGAGAAGGCAGGTGGTGGGTGTGTGTGGAGACTTGCCACATTTATCTAGGAAGTCTTCAAAATATTAGAATAATTATTCACAAAATCATTCCTGCTGGCTAGGGATTTCAGAGAATGGTGGTCCGAAAATAGCAAATTTGCCAGGCTGTGGGCAGGTGTCACACTCTCAGTAAATCCTTGAAAAGTAATGTAACTGCCAAATTAACTATAGGTTTTCTACGGTTCTAAGGCCTGGGGCAATATGGATCCCATGCTGCCTTTGCAAAGCTTACAAATCATTTTGGTTTATCAGTAAGCCCCCTAGGCTTTGTTCCAAGGAGTTGAACCAACCAAATTGCTAACTTTGTTTGCTCTGTGAATTAAGGACGTCTTTTTCCTTTCAAATTTTCTCCCACCCCCACCCCCACACTGCAGTTGCAGTGAAAACTAGGGATTTCACTAAGCTACAAGACTAGCCATGTGTATGCAAGCCAGCTCTGGCTTTTACTCCTTTGCTAGCATCTCTTTGACTTTATTGGAATCCATTACACTAAAATGGGATCCTAAGGGCATCTTTGGGCTTTGCTATTTGGCTGTAAAGAGAAGCTTTGGCCGATGCTGTGTTTTCAGATGTGGATTTACCAAAGCTACAATAAACCAAAGAAAGGATCTTGGCAGATGCTGGAATTTTCCTGCCCATAGTAACTGTTTTCCTTCTCCCCTGTTGTTCTGATTATCATCATTACACTTGTGTTGTAGGAGAAAAGGAAGGGGAAGAAAGAGACCAGGAAGACTCCATGCAATGCCTTATTAGGCCAACTAGCTACATGCAACATAAAATAGAGGGGCTTTTGATTATTTTGTTTGAATTACTAAACCCTTCATTTTGAAGTATAGCGTTAAATAATGACAAACGTACACATTATTAACACAATTTAAGTCAGGGGAAAAAACCCTACCACATAATATCAGTAGACATATTTTGGGATTGTTTGTTGTATTCACTTGGATCAGAGAATGCATTTTTCCTGAAGCAGGAAAAATGCCATTGGCGTGAAGTTGTTTAAGGTGGATCCCAGCTTGCCATGAAGTGACCCACACACTGTGATCACGGAGCCATATCCTGTGGCACACATGAAATGAGACATGCAGGATTTAATACTGGAACTGCAATAGCCTTGATGATATTATCAAATTGCCTCTTCACAACCAATCTATGATCTGGCATGGCCTTTTCCCCCTCCATGACCATTGGGAATCAGAGTTCCTCCTCTGCTCATTTTGCCACTGTGCCTGTAAAACCATAAAATAAAAGAGTACTCTGGAAACAGCATGTTGGGGGGGGGGCAACATGCTAATTAACCTGTGAACCACCCAGAGAGTGCACTAAACCCTATGGGGTGGTATATAAGTATGATTGCTTTGCTTTATTAAGAAAATGAGAGAGAGGAAACTTTTTGTTTATTTAATTCAAAAGTCCCATTATCAAAATTCAGGAGAAAGAATTTCTAAAACAATTCACAGAAGCTTTCCTTCTCCCAGATCTGCTGCTATAGCTAGCTAAGAGGAACAAAACAAGCAGAAACCGGAGCTGACTGAAAGAAAAAAAGAAGAAAGCCTAAGAATTCTAAACTATCTATAGATCTGGAAAAGACAAGAGGAAAACACAGTCAAGCCTTCTCTCTGCCTGTTGTCTCCCCCCCTCCCCTTTCAAACCAGTGCCAGACCAGTGCTGCATTGACTCAATGTAGAATATTGAAAAAAATTCAAATATTGTTAGGTACAAGGGTCAAACCCTCAGGGCTGAGATAGTGGATATTAAACATTTAAATACTAAAAGACTTTAAAAGAAAAAATGCATTTCTAAAAGCATGGGGCCTGTGGGAGGTTGATTCACCATTTGGGGGCTGAGGAATGCACCTGAGTGGATTACATGTGTCCTGTGATCCACAATCTACCTACCTCTGGTCCAGTCTTATGTTCATGTCTGTGTCCACCCTACCTCCTGAACTGGGGAACTTGCAGCAGGCATCTACTTGTTTTTCCTTGGGGATCCTTCTATATTATTGGGAGCACTGATTGGGTGAAGATTAGCAGAATCCCTCTGTAGAGGTCTCCGTTCAGCATAAGCAATTTAAGGGTGTCAGGAGCAGAGCTGGCATGACAAGACCCAAACTCACCTCAAGGCTTTTTGATGTCTGAGACAACAATAAATGCTGTCCCTCCCTTAAAAAAGAGAAGTCAATGCACATAATCCAATGGTAAAGGTAAAGATTTCCCCTTGCTCGAAAGCCAGTCATATCCGACTCTAGGGTTCAGTGCTCATCTCTGTTTCAAAGCTGAAGAGCCAGTGCTGTCTGTTTCTGCAGATGTTTCTGTGGTCATGTGGCCGGCATGAATAGACACCGGAGCACACGGAACGCTGTTACCTTTCCACTGAAGCAGTCCCTATATATCTACTTGCAATTTCTTACTTTCAAACTGCTAGGTTGGCAGGAGCTGGGACAAAGATGGGAGCTCATTCCATCCTGCAGTACTCGGGAATTTAACTGCTGACCTTCCACCTCCCAGTCAGCATCTTAGCCACTTGAGCCACTGCAGTGGCTCAATGGGTTGATCAAATTATTTTGGGACCTGAACAGGTGTTCATCTTCCTTACTTGAATGAACAAATGACCAAACGAAGAATTGCTGCCCTTGTCTATCCCAGCTCCTTCTAAACCCAGCAGTTTGAAAGCAAGAAATTGAAAACAGATAAATAGGTACCACCTCAGCAGAAAAGGTAACAGTGTTCTGGTGTCTAGTCATGCCTGTCACATGAACAGAAAAACATCTACAGACAGGGCTGATTCTTTGTAAATGGAAATGAGCCCCACCTCTTAGAGTCGAATACGACTGGCTTTCAAGCAAGTGAGGCCGTTACTTAATGCAGACCTTGCTCTGGTTTGGTTAATAATGAGTTTGGCTTATTTATTTATTTCAAAACATTAATTTTCACATTTCAACTCTCCTGGCATTCACTCTTCTCACAGTTTAGGATGGTCTTCGCACCATGTTTAATTTAATGATCTGACCATTAAACTGTTCACTCAGCTAAATTAGCCATTTATGAGCATGAGAAGAAATCTCATGACGGGTCATGCAACCTGAGCCTTTTGCTCCCCAGCAGACTGGACCTAACCTTTACCTGTAATCTAATCCCTGCTAGGTTGTCAGCTGTTGGTGCAGCTAGTGCCAATGAGTTCGAGACCAAGGAGTAACTCTGATGCTTTTTAAATTCAACCAGATACACAGGTCAGTTGACTGTTTGACTGATAGTGAGCCAGATAGACAGCCAGACTTGAGCTGCCCCCGCCCTCTTCATTTCCTATGGCCATCTTCTTTAGAAATTACAATTAGCATCAGACTTTTCCTTCTTTACCCATCCATTGTTACACTTCAACATGGACTGTATTTTATGCTTTGAAAAGCAACTTGTGCCGATGATGTGCATTTTCACATTTTAAAAAATCCCCTCAAATTAGAGTTTGTCAAATGTAGGTTTGATCAGCCTAATCACTCTCTCCCATCACGCTCTGAGTTAGATTATACCTTCCAGTTGGAACCAAAATAATACTGATCCGCTCTTTCCCCCTCCTTCTCCTCCTCCCAACTTCTTTGTTTTCTTCAGCCTTCATTTCTACAAAAGCTCACACCCACTTCTGTTTCTACGTTCAGCTTTTTGCCCACTTGCACCATCGTATCATCCCAAGATATTTCCGGGAGATGAATCAGTCTCTGTGTGTGTGCATGTGCCTGGATTGCTCTCTTTTTTTGCACATACTGGACAACTGTCCAGACCAGTGGCTTTTTAAAAAAAACAAAGTTGGTCAAAAAGAAGAGGGAACCATAGGAGGCGGGAGGGAAGTGTTGAAAGCCAGCAAACAGTTAATGGTTTAATACTTTACAAAAAAAAGTCAAGAGAGACTTGTGATTCTTGATGTTAATGAAGGTGTCACACATTGTCTAGAGAAAGTTGTGCCTGGCAATCTTCCTTTTTTCGGATGCCTACACCATTGACATTTCATCTCACATTCAAAGAGCACTACCTTAATGAAATGCATAATTAACATATTCTAATTGTGCTGAGCGCTGTGATGATTTTGACAGAACTCACTTTCCATGTCTAATTTGATGCTAATTTAATCTGTTCCTCTCCCGCTGACATGACCTTTCTTGATTGAGTTTCACTGAGGGAAAAAAATTTTTTTTTTGATGGATTGATTTATCAGCATTGCGGAGACAACAAAGGCTCAGAGTTCGTGACAGAAAATGGGACAGGAATGGCCCTCCAAGCCTGTACGCTCTGAACTTTCCAGCTGTAATGTCCTCTTTCCAGAGACTGCTTGTCTGATCTTCTGATGGAATTTGAGTAGTGTGACATCCATGTATGAGTTTGATCTCGGCAATAAATAGAGTAAATATCGTATTGCGCCTATGAATCCTTTGAAAGGCAAACTTTGTCAGTCTTCCATTGGTTTTCTGTTGGTTGGTTGGTTGATTTCATTTTGTGTTTCTTTTCTCCAGGAAACTCCAAAGGCTGATGAGGAACAAAACCAACCAGATCAAATGTAGATTTGTAGTAAGCTGCCTCAGTTCTTCCTGTCCACTTTACTTTGACTTCGTTTTGTTTCTTCTTACTGCATCTCAGTAATTCACACTTTGTTCGCTACGTTTATCTTCTGATATGGCATGGCAGAGAACATTACTGGCAGAACTGTAAAATATATGTAGAAATGAAATAAAGGCATTGTAGTGGATCTTCTCAGTCCTTGAGGGCTTTCAGTTGTGTTTGGGGAGGGGGTGTCACTTTTTCTTAAAGATATAAAATTTTGTACTTGGGCATAAAATTCAGGACCCTGGAGACTTCTGGTCTTTTTAAAATGCACATTACTGTAAATTATTTTGGGAGGGAGACATTGATACATAACTTGCTGGACATTAGAAAGGCACTCAAAAGAAACAGAATACGTTAATTTATAACATACGTTTGAGTATGTCAATGCAATTGCATATAAACAAGTTTATGTATTCTATAGAAGCCAGTTCCCTATGCAGGTTTTGGGTCTGACTGTAGAATCCTGTGTCTTTTGAAAGTCAGCTTACCTTTGTGTTCTTTTGAACAAATAAGTAAACAAAAGTTTCTAGTTCTCAAGGCTGAGAAGCTTGTTATGAATGTGAGTCACAAAATGAGATGTCAGGACATACCTGACCAGGCGTGTCAGTGGTAAAGGCAGTAGTGGCCCATCATAGTTTTATGTCTTCCCCAAGACTGCAGAAAACAGAATAAATTCTTCAAATGAAGAAAAATATTCTTATTCTGTATTAAGATTGAACTGTGCCTGTGCATATATCTTGTCTGATGAAGGAAAACTGTATGGCTAAATTGACACCAGCTAAAATAGCCACTGTAACAGTAAAAAAAAATAATAATAATCCAGCAATGCTATAACAGATGAAACTGTATGTCAAAGATTAGATATGTGGGAAATCAGGAGAGTCCAGAATCAGGGTAAAGAAGCAAAGCAAAAGTCTAGCTAACAGAGTTGTACCACAGAGTCAAGTAAATCAGTTACAGGAAATCTAAACCTTGAGAACAGTCCACAGTCAACAAATAAACAGGGAGAACGCAAGAAGCATAGACAAAGCGCTCTGGAAGACGTACACAGTCAGGAAGTCAAAAGCAAAGTGCAGGATATGTGACTGCTTTAGTTAGAAGAGATATCCCCAATAAAATCAGTGCCACAAGCTGTGGTTTATATAACTCAGTTTCTGGAATTTGGCCAAACAGAAAGAGGAGCTTAGTCATAGAATTTGGCCTACAAGTATCCTTGGATGAAAAGGCTTTTCCTCAAGAAGACCCTGTACTCTTGATGAAACCTTTTCTTGACAATTGTTCTCTACAACCAAGTGTTTCTCCTGGAGCTTCCAGCATGGTGGATATTTTTGTCCTTAAGTCTTCCTATAAGCTGGGAAGGTTCCATCTTTTCCTACAAATTGAGCACTGAGCTGCCTTCATTTGAATGTTGAGTATCCTGGACTAATGAGGGGCCAGGGCCAGGCACAGGAATCCCATCATTTGGACATTTGGCATCCAGGACCTCTGAGAGCCCACCATCTGTGGTGTCTAGCAGTTCCTCACTGGACTCCAGGTAGTCCTTTCTGGAAGTTTCATCTTGTAGAACCATAAGAATTATACAGGCATAGGAATGACTATAGTTCTCTTCAAGACATCAAGAATAGTAAGTGTGGATAGAACAGTTAGCTACAGTTTAGATACAGTGCAAAACCCAGTGCAGTCTCATCTAAAAAGCAAGTCTGCTCCAAAAGGGCCCAAAAACTAATAATAATAAAATAAGTGATCATATGGAGCAGGTGTTTGAATGTTTTATATCTGACTCAGTGAAATTTATATTCAGTTAAGCATGCAATCTCAAAACTCATCAGAAGGTAAATAATTATCTTTTAGCTTAATCTCTTACATGGCTCTTGTGAAAATGCAATAACAATGTATAGTCTTTGCAAAGAGACAAACATGATATACAATGATGAATGTCTTGAAGTTTAATATTAATTAAAATCATAGGCCAAAATCCTCTTTTTGATTATATAAAAAAGAAAACATGTTGGTCTGGGAGGCAAATTGATGCTCATTTATATAGTGTTGGCTATATTACTGGTCATGTAGCCAATGCACAATTACATGCAAGTCCAAGAATACAATTAGCACCTTGTTATTAAGCAGCAGTTTGCCTCCCAGACTTACACAACTTCCCTTAAGTAAGTGTAAATTCAGAACAGAATTCTGGCCACATGGAGTCTAGTCAACTCTCAGAGTAATCCCCATGGGAAATGCCTCTCTGGGCAACATTGAGAGGTTTGAAATATATTGAATACTCAAAAAACATATTACCTAGAATCTTGTTGCCTGGCATTTTACCATGGAACAACTGTGTTGGCCAAAGCTCAATACAATATTCCAGATGTCTGACCAAAGTAGAATAAATTGATCTGGACACCATACGTCCATTGATGAAGCTTGATGTTAGAGTGTTCATTTATTATTTATCCAACTTTCCACTTGATTTCTAGGACAGCTCACATAGACAAGAAAAGGGGGGGGGGAAATAAAAGAACCTGAGAAATAAAATAATTATAAAACCAATCAGACTAAAAAGCAGAATTCCAACATCAGACAACCACTAAATGCCTTGAAGAATAGAAAAGGTATAATGAGACTGCAAAACAATGAAATTGCTGGCATCTGTCTCAGTTGTCTGAAAAGAGTTTTCTGTAAATGAGATGCGGCTACTGTAAAGGCCCTTGTTGCTCCATATTTTTGACACTGCAGCCTGAGATATAGGCCAACTATATATATATATATATATATATATATATATATATATATATATATATATATATATATATATATATATATATATATATATATATATATATATATATATATATATATATATATATATATATATATATATATATCCCTCACCTAATATAGTGTTTCATCCCTTGTCTTTCTGAATGGAGCTGTAGAGCAGTGGTCCCCAATCTTCTGGGACATGGGAGTTTCATTAGAGTACCCAATGCCTAAATTGGGCCACATTTGAGCCCTTGTGGTGCAGTGGTTAAACTGCTGTATTGCAGCCAAAACATTGTGAGTTCAATCCTGACAGGGATCCATATTGACTCAGCCTTCCGTTCTTGAGGAGTCCCACTCAAGACTATCAACTGCCTTTTCCCCTTTCCCTCCCTCCTTCCCTCCCCCTCTCTCTGTGTGTCTGTCTGACTCTCTCTCTCTCTCTGTTCTCTCTTTGGTAAAATGAGTACCCAGCATGTGTGGGCAAAATGTTAATTACCCTGTGAACTGCCCAGAGAGTTCACTAAGTGCCATGGTGCGGTATGTACGTATAATTGCTATTGCTATCTTAAACCGAAGGTAGCAAAATTATAAAACCTACTGATTTAGATAAAAAGTTAACATTCAGGTGCCAATGAAGAAATGTTACTATTATGGATACCTGAGCTCTGTTGGCTAGCAAAGCACCCAGAATGGCAAAAAAATGTTAGTGTGAATGATAAGACCAAGAGGAGGCTGACAGAAGGAATCATGAAGACCAGAAGAAATAATGTTGCTATTGTGTTTTAAGTAAGAAATTGACAGGAAAAACAGCAGTAGTTGGTGGGCCTGAGGGGAAATGCCTTGATGGTATCAGCATCAACAAGCAGGTTGGAAGGCTACACAGAAGGAGCTTAGGGGCCTCAGGCTGTGGGGGCCCTGTTCTGGAGAATGGTCTACATCATATTGGGGCTCTGGATTGGTCTAGACCAGGGTTCCTCAAACTTGGCTCACCTGGTGTTCTTGGACTTCAATTACCAGAAGCCCAAGTCAGCACACCTGCTGATCAGGGCTTCTAGGAATTGAAGTCCAAGAATATCTAGAGAGCCAAGCTTGAGGAATCATGGTCTAGACCATATATGGGCTCAGGCCTGGCTTGGATTATTGTGGTGCCATGTCAAAGAGATCTTCCTGGGACACTTTCTGTAGTGGCCATTTAGAATATTACTGCTATTTTCCTCTTTAGCCAAATGGCATGTTGAGGGTTGGAAATGAGTTTGCTGTCTACTGGTTCTTCAAATGTTCTTTTTCATTAGAGCAATTCACTTCAGTGAAACCCTGGCCACTTTTGATAAGACAATAAGCAAGAAATGAAGCAGTGAGGAAATGATATTCTTATAAATTCCAGCAATAATTCTTGGCCTTAGTGTATTACTTGGTGCTTTTCGTTGTTATTCAAAAAGGAGAGTGTATCATTTCAAATGCTGCCCTATTAGAATAGAAGCAAGACATGCCCTTCTTTGAGGTTGATAGACAAATTGCAGCAGTATAAATCTGCAAACTTCTGGTCCATGTGGATTCACAGAGGTGGGGAAGATGTGTGTGCATGATGGAATGCATGCATACAGACATGGACCCCCATGTATGCCTACGAGAGGGAGAAAAAGTAATAGCTTACCAAGTAAATGGCTATTAATTTGAATGATTGACTATTCAGCAAAGGAGTTTTTCTTATCAAGGTTTCTGCAGAAGGGAGAGTGAAAATTAGTAGATGAAATGCTGAGTATAAACAAAACTTGAAAGCAACAAGCTAGGAGAATTTGTTAAAGAAGGTGGATAAATTGCAGGTTTCTTTATGCTGAAGAATCAACAGCTTCCTCCCTGTTTATCAAGAATACTAATGATTTCTCACAACTAATTTTAAAAAAAATATGTATTCCCTCTTCCACTTTGGTGAGGCAAAGAGGTTTGGTAGCAACATGCTGTCCAGGTAAACAAAAGAAAAGAGCTGAAGGTAGGCACCAAGAAAATAATGCTGAAGCAATTGCAAAAATAGAAAGTAAAAGCAGGTAGAGGTGAATATTCCAACAATTAATGGTTTCTTGAGAAATATTATATTTCTAGCTGCCACCACCCCATGGTGATGACAGTTGAAAAAGGAGGGTTTCATTCTTCTTCTTCCTCCATATCCAAATCTAAATACAGTATAGGCAATCCTCATGGCAATCAGCCATGAACACTGTCCTGAGAATATAATGTAGTGCCCTTCCATCTGCCTTCTGCATCACAGCATGACCCCCGTACCGCTGATCCAGTTCTACAAGTCACTTTCTGGTCCTGAGCCCTTTTGGCACAGCTCCAGGCCAGTATTGATGAAGCTGCTGCCCTCCATCAAGATGGATTCAAGTGGGATTTAATCCACTTGGAGACCATCACCCTTCCCTGTGGACTCCAGCACCCAAGGCTGTTAGTCCTCAGGGTTGTCAGGTTAGTTACCCAACACCTGACACTCAGTGTTGAGTTGCTATCAGTATGGTTTCCTATATTACCACAGCAGGATAACCTGGCCAGACTGGCAGGGTTTCATTACCTGACTTATAGTATTGGGATCATTAACAACATGAAAACATCTCTCTCTTGAAATGACAAGAAGAGAGGAGCTTACAGTGCAAGCTTATTTAAGTGAGAATGTAAAGTTAGCTTTCTTTTTCTTTTGAAGCAACTTTCTAACTCTTGTAGAATGAGAGGGATATAGCAAAAGAGAACTATTCTAACCAATCACGTTGTGCAAAACAGTCTCTACCATTAACCTGGGTGAAGCACTTCCCCCAGTCAAAAGACTGAACAGATGCAATCCTGGAAGAGAAAATTGCTTTTTAGCTGCTGGCATCTCCATGGACTAAGTCTTCTTTTTAGTTCTAGAGTTGTTCTGAGTTTTCTGCCATTATTACTTCAGTCATTGTCCCATTAATTTCATCACTGCCAATGTCCTAATGAACTAGGAAATGAGTTTGTCTCCACACTGCAGGATGCTGGGAATTGCAGTGCAACATCATCTGAACATGAAATAGCTAGTTGCAAGTTAATTCACAGCTGACTATAATATTACATTTGGGCTGATGAGAAATGTAAGTGATACAAATAAGTTACATTTCAAAAACAATACAATGAATAGTTACAAAGTTAATTTTTGGTACAATTTGTAATCCAGTTATTTGCAAAAGGTACTTATAAAGGGCATTTTAAAAGCAATTATGATAGGATTTTTTTCAAGTTTTATGCTGTTCTATGATCAGTCATCAAGGGAAATTAGTCTAATCTATAACACCACTACCTAAATAGATAGAGAGCTTGGATATAAAGAGATAAGAAAAACTCCTATTAGTTATCATTTCTAATCATTGATAGAGTGTATTAGCCAAATGATATATTCATCATTCTTTTGCAAAGAACATAGGTCTAAAACATTTCTATTGTAGCAAAGTTTTTATCAGTATGCACAGAACCACATTCCCTGCCAAGAAAATATTTGTTCCTCGAAGATCCTCTGGTTTATGAATATGGAATATTGTGCTTTTGTATCCATGATTCAGAATTTCGTAAATGATTCAATATTGATGCACAATATCACACTTGCATTGCCAGTAAGAAAAAGAATGCCATGTTTTACATTTATTTATTTATTAGATTTATATACTGCCCATCTGGGTGTTATCCCACAGAAAATAAATGACAACAATGCCCACACAATAAAACACACCACCAACAAATACATAATTGACTAAACTAAACTAAAATAAAATACAATAAAATAATTGGCAACAGAGGACATCGAAACTGAACCTAACAGGCTAATCTACTGCCAAGGGAACAATGCCCTGAAAGACCTCCTTGAACAGGAACATTTCTGATTGTTGTTTTTTTTAAGCCATGCATATAGTGACAGGATGCCTCAAACATACACCAATTGAGAAAATATACCCTCTTTTTGGTATTGCTCCACCTAAGATCTGGAGAACACTGAGAGAACTAAGCAAGAGAGTGACCCTCGACAACCTCTGAATGGACATGAGCCTCCAAGTCCACCAGCTCAGATCCAGGAAGAGCTTTATGGCAAGAACAAACATTCTTGAGGGTACACAAGAGCAAAACCAAATTAGAAGATGGAGGAAGGAGATCACTGGACAAGGAACAGCATTAAATGAGGATATAACTGAGGAACTCAAACTCTGATCTCCTACATCACTTGGAGGACCCTGAATAGACTGAAGGATGGAGTGCCTGAATGCAAGACTAAGATACTCAAGTGGGGACTGCTGGTGAACAACAACATGCAGTGTGAATGTAGAAAGATACAGAATCCGGCTCATTTACTGATCTGCCGATTACTGCCAGAAACATACACTGTTGACGACTTAAATTGTGGCCAATGACAAACTGAAAAAGTGGCTTCATTTTGGTAGTCCAGGGTTTGATCAGGACATGAAATAAAGAAAGAAAAGAAAGAAAGAAAGATATGAGTAAGGGCAACACATACAACAACAAAACATACACACCCTTTAACCTCTCAGGTAAACTAATGTTGCCATGCTTGATCTGCAAGAGGCAGACTAGAAAGCTATCCTTCAATTTCAAAACCCTTTCCTTGTGTTAGGCAAGCCAAGGAAGAAAAACTATATTGTCCCAAAAGCTCTACAAACATGAAGTGTGCATGTTTTCCAAAAGATATCCCCTCACCTTTTGAAAATTAAGAAGGGAAAGTTGGGCATTAGCAAAGTTTGATATTGGAGACCAAGTTTAAAATCCTTACTACATAAAAGAAAGACAAGGGGAAATCAACCAATTTGAAATGTAGTTTGAAGACAGCCTTACAGATATCATAGTTTAGTGTCTTGCACGGAAGACAAAGAAGGAGCCGCAGTGAGGGCTAAAACACAGCTTTATTGCATGATGGTCAGGATGAACATGTGGTAATGGCGGAGGTACAGCTCCTTTTATACTGCAACAACACATTCGTAAAGGGTTACCTGCGTGACGTCATTCTGAGTCACGCCCTTCTTCTCCAGGTGTTCCTTGCGCAGGAAGGTTCCCGCAGCTGCTGGTGATTGGGGGAATTTGAACCATGTGAGCTGAACGCTCGCAGCTGCCCTCCATGGGCAGCTAGCTCGCGTTCCTTTAACAGCTCAGTTACATTGAGATCATTGTCAGGTTACATTCAGACATTCTTAAAGTGATACATACACAACACTCCTCCCCCCTAGGATGGGATGAAGTCCCTCAACCATTGTGGCTTCCCGCATGTGCGCTTGGGGCGTACGACTGCTTGGCTGAGCTCAGGGGAACTAGGGGCTCTGATTTCCGCAGACTCTCATCCTGCAACGGAAAGGGGGGACTCATTAGTCATCTGGCAGGGACTCTGTGGCAACCTTGCATTTGGAGAGGGGAACGGAACATGTAACTGGGATGTGAACCCCTGCCTGTCACTCGTGGCACCTGGCGACCCCCTCAGCATGAATCTCGGGACCGATGAGGAGACCCTTGTTGTCTTGCCCTGGTTTCTTGTGCCCGCAACTGGTGTACTTGTGCTACCCCCTGCTGCCTGACTCGGTGGTCTTGGGGATGGAGACAACAAACTTCCCTCTGCTGCCTGGGTTGGGTTCTTGGTGATGGGGTAAACTCTAGAACAAAAGGACTGGGAGGGCTGGAGATACCAGGGGCTGAACTAAAACCCCTCTTCTCGCTCAGATGGGTGGGGGACCACTCCGTGACATCCCCCTGGTATGGCAACATAAAATCAAACTCATCCCACTCTTTCAAAGTATCCTCCTCCTCGTTTGAGAATCCAGGGTATGCATTTGTACCTGGGGACGTCCCCGTGTCTCCCCCTTGGGCTAAACGGGTGGGGGAGAACCCTAATGCTGACTCTCTTTCACTGGTAACTCGCCTTCTGAGCTGGTCAGCGTGCCTTCTCCACAACAGACCTGTGCTAGTTTTAACCCTGTAAGACACTGGCCCAGTTTGCTCAATGACTGTTCCTGGAACCCACGTTGGTCCCGAGGTTGCGTAATTCCTGCAGTGAACCGGGTCCCCTACCACAAAGCTTTTGGAGCTCTCTATCTCTATATTTCTCCCCTCATCCTCCACCCTGGTTGGATCCCACCGATCAAAAAGTGTTACCGGCTTCTTCCGCATGAGGAGTTCAGCTGGCAACGGTCCTGAAGCTAGGGGAGTTGCCCTATAACAAATGAGGAATTGACACAGCTAGAGGTTCAACTCACCAGGACCCATGCACCGCAGTGCGTCTTTCATAGTGCACACTTGGCGCTCTACCTGACCGTTTGAGGCGGGGTGAAACGGGGCAGAGGTAATGTGCTGGATGGCATTCCACTCGATGAACGCCTTGAATTCCGCAGATGTGAAAGTACTGGCGCTATCACTCACAAGGATGTCCAGCAGGCCGAAACAACTGAACACCTTGCACAATTGTTTAATGGTTGTGGCAGATGAGGTGTTGGACATGGGAATGACTTCCAGCCATTTGGAATATGAATCGACTATCAGCAGAAACATGGACCCACGAAAGGGGCCAGCGAAGTCGACGTGTACTTGGGACCATGGCCCGCTGGCCGTGTCCCATTCCCTGTGGGGCAGCCAGGACTCCTCGGGCTGAGAGCTCTGGCAGCTCTCGCACATGCCCACCAAGTGCTCTATATCCGCGTCTATCTGGGGCCACCAGAAGTAGCTCCTGGCCAGTGCTTTGGAATGCACTATTCCCGGGTGGCTGGTATGCAGTAGCCTCAGCACCTTTGCTCGTAACTTCTCTGGGATGACCACCCGCTGGCCCCAGAGGAGGCAGCCCCTTTCAAGGGAAAGCTCTACTCTGCGCCTGAAAAACGATTTGAATTCCTCCTTGGGGGGAGTTGTGGGCCACCCTTTTCTCACCCAGGAACTGACTTGGGACAGGATTTTGTCGGCCGCCATGGCTTTGGTGAGGTCTGCGGGAACTATGGGGGTGAGTCAAGAGACTTGATCAGCAGGACTTGGTGGTCCTGCTCTACCTCGCATTTGGGGTCTCCTAAACTAGGGAGGGGAGATCGGGACAGCGCATCTGCATGGGAGATCTCCTTCCCTGGGTGATGGACCAGCTCGTACTGGTAGGCATTGAGGAAAATCGCCCAATGCAGCATTCTGGAGGACAGGATTTGTGGGGTGGGCTTGCCTGTAGTAAAGATTCCCAAAAGGGGCTTATGATCGGTCACAATTATGAACTCGCGGCCATACAGGAAATCGTGGAACTTCTTTGTTCCCGCGATTATGGCCAGGGCCTCTCTATCTGTTTGTGCGTAATTGTGCTCTTCCTTTGACAGTGACCTGGAATAGAAGGCAACCGGGGCTTCCCGCCCGTTCTCTAACATGTGGCACAGCACCGCCCCCACCTCCACTGGTGATGCATCACAGACCAAAACTACCGGTTTCCTCGGGTCGAAATGGGTCAGGACGGCGTCTGAGAACAAGAGCGCCTTGAGCTCTTTGAATGCTTTCTCTTGCCTATCTCCCCACCACCAAACCGTGTCTTTCTTAAGTAGCCCGTGCAGTGGCTCCGCAATGGATGCCTTCCTTGGCAAGAAGGAATGGTAAAAATTGAGGAGCCCTAGGAATGACTGCAGCTCCGGTTTCGTGGTGGGGCGAGGGGCGTTTTGCACAGCTGCAACCTTGGACTCGGATGGCTTGATGCCCTCCGGGGTTATTTTGAACCCGAGAAACTCAACCTCCCTTGCAAAAAACACACATTTGTCCCTTCTCAACCTCAGTCCCGCTCTCTCAAATACAGACAGAACCTTGTCTAGTCTTTTCGCTAGTTCCAATTCACTCCCTGCTGTTACCAAACATCATCAAAATATGGGAGCACGCCTGGAAGCCCCTGTAAAAGGCATTCCACGAGGAACTGGAAGATCCCAGGGGCCGAATTTACACCGAACTATAGGCGCGTTACCTTGAATGCCCCCTTATGCGTGATGATGGTTTGTGCAGTGGCAGCAGCTGGGGTTACTGTGAGCTGCTGGTACGCCTGCGCCAGGTCTAGCTTGGCGAAACACCTCTCCCCATGCAAAGTGGCCAGTAAGTGGCTAACTACCGGCACCGGATATGCATTTGGCCGAATGGCCTTGTTGATTGTACATTTGTAGTCAGCGCAAATCCAGACCTCCCCATTGGGGACTCTTCTTGGCTTGAGGGCCACTGCGTAGGTGGACACGGATTCTCCCGGGCGCTGGTCCCGCCTGTGGAACACGACCCGGGCTGGAAAAATAGAGGCGGGCGGCTGGAAGTGATCCCTCAGCATTGTGAGGATGTGGTCAATGGGCACCGCGTCGACCTTCCGGGGAGCCAGCAGGTTCATCAGGATGCGCAGCGTGGCCGGCCCCACCTGGGCTAGGAAGTGCAACCGCACCTTCCCTTCGTCGTCGATCGTGTGCCGAATCGACGACATCCATCGTGTGCCGAAACTGCTCCCATTGCTCCGGATCGCTGATGTCGAATTGGTGAGGCTTGATCTTGGGATATGCCATGGATCCCATCCTTGTCACCAATTTAGTGTCTTGCACGGAAGACAAAGAAGGAGCCACAGTGAGGGCTAAAACACAGCTTTATTGCATGATGGTCAGGATGAACATGTGGTAATGGCGGAGGTACAGCTCCTTTTATACTGCAACAACACATTTGAAAAGGGTTACATGGTAGCGTATTGGCTGCTACCTGCATGACATCATTCTGAGTCACGCCCTTCTTCTCCAGGTGTTCCTTGCGTGGGAAGGTTCCCGCGGCTGCCGGTGATTGGGAGAATTTGAACCATGTGAGCTGAACGCTTGCAGCTGCCCTCCATGGGCAGCTAGCTCGCGTTCCTTTAACAGCTGAGTTACATTGTGATCATTGTCAGGTTACATTCAGACATTCTTAAAGTGATACAGTTACATACACAACACTCCTCCCCCCTAGGATGGGATACGCCATGGATCCCATCCTCGTCACCAATTTAGTGTCTTGCACGGAAGACAAAGAAGGAGCCACAGTGAGGGCTAAAACACAGCTTTATTGCATGATGGTCAGGATGAACATGTGGTAATGGTGGAGGTACAGCTCCTTTTATACTGCAACATTCAGACATTCGTAAAGTGATACATTCTTAAAGTGATACAGTTACATACACAACACATAGACAGCTAGAAAAGTGGGTGCTTAATCAAGTCAAGTACTCTATGTACTCTATGTACTATGTACATTTAATCTACTGAGTAGAAAAGACAATATTGCTGGTGAAAGTGGGGAGAGAACAGTAAGAAAAGGGAAGACCTAAGATGAAATGGGTTGAGTCAATAAAACAGGGGTTCTCAACCTTTTGACATCATGCTCCCTCAGACAGTTGGCAGGCCAGACTGGTGGTCCAGCCACTGCCGCTGCTATCAGAATCGGCCATGGACTCATTTACGGCTGTTGTAAACACGATTTACAACAGCCGTAAATGAGTCCACGGCTCTTGTAAACATGTTTAAAACAGCCATAAATGAGTCTGCAGCCAATTCCAGCAGCAGAGGCTGGAGTGAGGACACAGGCCGATTGATTTGGTGCCATGGGCTGGATCTGGCCCACAGCCCATAGGTTGAGAATTCCTGCAAAAAGGAAGACACAGCTATTAGTTGGCAAGACCTGAACAAAGTTTAGTGGGAAAAGCTATATTGCTAGGAAATGGTAAGAGTGTGTAGGAAAAGAAAGCAACCTAACATAAGATGCTGTTGGTTTGCAAGATCTTAGAACTGTTAATATGACCTTTTGGAGGTCATTAGTTCATACAGTCACCTCACGTAAGAAATGAGTTGATGGCACATGACATCTTTGGATATTCTTTTTTTCTTACGCTGTTACATCAGGTTATTTGAATTAAAATCAGCTGGGTCAAAATGGCACTGGCTGAAAGGCACAATTAATAGAGAGATCCTCAAAAACTAGGAAATGTTTGGAGGTAGTTACCTCTGGTAAAACACTAGAACTAGCAGCACAAATATTTAGCTGACTGGGTTCATGGTGGTTGTGGAGAGTGTGGGCAACAAAATAGTGTGAATTGCTGTAGCAGCTAATGAAGACTAAATCTCCACTGCAACCTTGTGCCCAAATTAATTCCTACCGTTTTGTGGAGCCAGAGGAAAAGCAATAAATGTAAGACCTTCCTGCTAATCATGGAGCAGGGATTTCAAGGCCAAACTTCCATCCACTTAACAGCAATGTTTCTGACCATTAGATGCTGGTACAATTTGTCATTACAAAAAGGCTGTTCTATTGCTTTGGTGTATGCAAACCAAGACACAGGACACAGCCTCGGGCTGGGTTAACTCAGGTTTATTGCATTGTGGACAGAGGGAACATGAGGTAATGGCGGATCGGTAGCTCTTTATATACAGTGGTAATACATTTGAACGTGGTGCCATAGTAGCCCATTGGCTACTGCCTGCGTGACGTCATTGCGAGTCACGCCCTTCTTGTCCAGGTGTAGGTAGTGGCGGAAAGGTTTCCCGCGCTGCTGCCTTTGATGAGATCGGACCAAGAGAGCTTGGACGCTCGCTGCTGCCAGCTGGTGGACATTAGCTCGCGTCCTCATGCAGGGTTCATATGATACAGCTGAAGGTTACATTGTTGCTATAGGCAAGGTTACATTGGTTCAGATACATTGTAATCCATGTGGAAGGTAAAACCCTTAGAACACAACACTCCTCCCCCCTAGGACGAGACAACGTCTCGAGCCCATGCTTCTAGACACTCCCCCCCCTAGGAGACAAAATCTTTCAGCCAAGATGGCTTGTTTCGAACACGCTGGGGTCTCGATGCGGGCTGCCTCTCCCCGGGTTTGCTACCTTCTCTTTGTCCCCTGGTTTCCTGTCCTGTAATTTGAGAGGGAGACTCGTTAGTGACCTGCCGCGGCTCCGCGGCGTTGTTGGGAGGTGTGCTCTTACTTAGGGAGGAACCGGGGGCACTGGGGACTAACGAAAAACCCCTCTTCTCGCCTGGAAGGGTGGGGGAACACTCCTGAAAACCCCCCCGGTTTGCTAAATCAAGCCCAAAATTCCCGTCGGGGGCAGCGGTCGCGAACTCCTCTCCCCCTTCCCCGGCCTCTGACGGAACTGGTTTATCAAAAGGATATGAGTCGGGGCCGCTGCTTCTTCCTTCCCCCCTTGCTTGGGACTGTTGTCCGCTGCTGTCTCCCCCTTGGGTTACGCGGGTGGGGGAGAACCCTAACGCTGAATCTTGTTGGGGATCCTCACTGACTGGCCCACTGACTCGGTGCCTCAGTTGGTCTGCGTGCCTCCTCCAGAGGAGACCGGTGTGGGTTTCGACCCGGTACGACACTGGCCCCGTCTGTTCTACAACCGTCCCCGGCACCCAGGCTGGCCCCGCGCTGGCATAGTTCCTGCAATGGACAGGGTCGCCGACGGCGAACCCTTTCGAGACTGCCAGCCCCACGTTTTTTCCCTTATCCTCAATTCTTGTGGGGTCCAGCCTGGACAGGAGTGTAGTCAGTTTCCGCCGCATCAATAGCTCTGCCGGCGAGTAACCTGACGCTAAGGGGGTCACCCTATACGCTAATAAGAACTGACATACTTGGTGGTTCAGGTCCCCGGGGCCCATGCGCCGAAGCGCCTCCTTTGTTGTACGCACCAACCGTTCCACTTGGCCATTCGTGGCCGGGTGAAACGGCGCGGACGTGACATGCCGAATGGCATTCGCCTCCATGAATGCCCCGAACTCTGAGGAGGTGAAGCAACTCGCGTTATCGCTGACTAAAGTGTCGGGTAAACCGAACGTTGAAAAGACTCTCCGTAGTTGGTTAATTGTAGTGGTGGAGGATGTGCTCTTTACCGGAATGACCTCCAGCCACTTTGAGAATGCATCCACCACCAGGAGAAACATGGTTCCTCGGAAAGGGCCAGCGAAATCTACGTGCACTCTGGACCATGGCCCCCTTGCTGTGTCCCATTCCCTATGCGGGAGGCGGGCCGCCTCTGGTCGGGACCCCTGGCACGCCTCACAAGTGCCGACCATGTGCTCAATGTCCTCGTCCAGCTGTGGCCACCAAAAGTAACTGCGGGCCAGCGCTTTTGAGCGAACGATGCCCGGGTGGCTGACGTGCAGCAGTTTGAGAACCCTCGGCCGCATGGGTGTTGGGACCACCACCCGTTGGCCCCATAACAGGCACCCCCTTTCTAGGGACAACTCTAGCTTCTTCCGAAAGAATGGGTCGAATTCCTTGCTTGGGGACGATGCTGGCCACCCTTTCTGCACCCATGAGCTGACTTTCTCCAGCGTCCTGTCCTTGCCTGTCGCCCTGGCTATATCGGCCGGTACTATTGGGGGTTCGTCTAAAACCTCGATTAGCAACACCTGGCGGTCTCTTCCTATTCTGGCTCTTTGGTCGTCCGACAAGGGCAAAGGGGATCTCGACAGCGCATCAGCATGGCTGATCTCCTTTCCGGGCCGGTACTCCAACTCGTGTTGGTATGCGTTAAGAAAAATGGCCCATCGCAACATTCTCGGGGATAGTATCTGCGGCGTGGGCTTGCCTGCCGTGAAAATTCCTAACAGGGGCTTGTGATCCGTCACGATTTTGAATGGGCGGCCATACAGAAAATCGTGAAACTTTTTGGTCCCCGCTACTATTGCCAATGCCTCCCTGTCGGTTTGTGCGTAATTTCGCTCTGCTTGGGACAGGGACCTTGAGTAAAACGCCACTGGGGCCTCCCGACCGTCATCCAACACGTGGCAAAGCACCGCCCCCACCCCCACCGGTGATGCATCACAGACTAAGACCACCGGCCGTTTGGGGTCGAAGTGTGTAAGGATTGCGTCCGATGTTAAAAGTTGCTTTAGTTCGTTGAACGCCTTCTCGTGCTCGTCACCCCACATCCATGTCTCCTCCTTCTTAAGTAACCGATGAAGCGGTTCGGCCACGGAGGCTTTCCGCGGAAGGAATGTATGGTAGAAATTGAGGAGCCCCAGGAATGACTGAAGTTCGGTTTTGGATGTGGGGCGAGGGGCCTTCTTAATGGCTGCTACCTTGGATTTGGACGGCTTAATACCCTCGGGTGTGATCCGAAACCCTAAAAATTCGACCTCGGTTTCGAAAAAAACACATTTGTCCTTCCTCAGTCTCAGCCCCGCTTTCTCGAACACAGTTAGCACTTTATCCAATCTCTTTGCCAGTTCGGCCTCACTCCCCCCTGTTATCAATACGTCATCAAAATAAGGCAACACCCCCTCCAGCCCCTTCAGGAGGCGTTCCACAAGCGACTGAAAAAGGCCGGGTGCCGAGTTCACGCCGAACTGTAAACGCGACACCTGGAACGCTCCTTTATGTGTGACTATTGTTTGTGCCGCGGCCGTGGCGGGAGTCACGGGGAGTTGCTGATAGGCTTGTGCCAGGTCGAGCTTAGCGAAACACTTTCCCCCATTTAGCCTGGCCAAAAGGTGGCTGACCACTGGCACCGGATATGCATTAGGGCGAATCGCCTTGTTAATTGTACACTTATAATCAGCGCAAATGCGCACCTCCCCGTTAGCCTTCAGGGCTGTTACGATTGGAGTTTCCCACTCCGCGGAATCAACAGGAATAAGAATCCCCTGGCCCACCAATTTGTCCAGTTCCGCCTCTATTTTGTCCTTTAGTGCGAAAGGCACCCTGCGCGGTTTGAGTCTTATCGGGCGGACCTCCGGGTCTAGGTCGAAGGCTACAGGGGGTCCCTTGAACTTTCCAAGTCCTTTTTCAAACACGGTGGGGTGCGCGTCACACACCGCTTGTATCGGATCCGCGCCCACGGCATGCACCCCCCCTATGAACAAACCCAAGGGCTGAAACCACTGCGTCCCTAGGAGGCTACAATTCCCCCCTTTGAGAACGACTAACGGGAGTTCTGCGGAATGTCTTTTATAGCGAACCCGAAATTTCCCGACCCCCAGCACTGGAATGCTGTTCCCTTGTACGTCTCGTAGCGTGGACCTCAGAGTCTTAAGTTTGGGCCGCGCTTGGGGGTCGATCTTCAAGAACTCTTTCTGGGGAATTATGGAATAATAGGACCCCGAGTCAATCTCCATCCTAACAGGGGCCCCTTGTACTATTACCTCAATGAAGTAATGGTTTTGTCCCGTGGACACGCTGAACACGGGGGCGTCGTCCTCACTGCCGTCCGAGACGCGGCCCACGCCGTCCTGCTTCCTCGTGGTTCGGGCGCCATCTTGGGGTCTCGCTGGACGGTCCGGTCTGGCCGAGCGGTCTTTCGACTGCCTCCGGCCCTCTCTCCGATTTCTGCATGCCCTGGCGATGTGCCCGCGCCTGCCACAGCCGTAACATTCGGCTTTCTTGAAAGGGCACTTCGCACGCTCGTGGGCCGCCCCACAACCATCGCAGCGGCGCCCCCCTTTCCGGACCTTCTGTACCTCTTCGCCGTCGCTGCCATCTGTAGAGGATCTCGAGGTTCGTCGGGTCGCGTGCACCGGCTGTCCTGACTTGCCACGCACCGAACTTTCAGCTTTGCTGGCCCTAGGACGCCACTCACGCCACTCGTGTATCTCGTCCACTCCCGCATTCGTGGACTCCGCGGATTCCGCGGTCTCTACGACCTCGGCCAGCGTGGGTGGCGGCTCCCTGTTCATCAGGCGGCGCTGCACTTCCTTGTCCTTCAGGCCACACAGCACGACGTCCCTCATGATCATCTCCAGGTTGTCCCACTTGCAGGGAACGGCGGCTACCCTCAGGGCCTCCACGAAAGCCTCTACCGACTCATCCGGCGCTTGGACTCGCCTCCAAAACGCACTCCTAGCGGGAAACATTGCCTTCGAGGGTTGGAAACGCTCACGCAGCAACTTCAGTATGTCGTCGGTTTTGAAGTCGTCCAACGTCTTCGGTTCGATCATGCCCACCAGCGTCCGCTTGGTCTCTACACCCAGCATTCGGGTGAGGATGGCCCTCTTCCTTTCCTCGTCGTCTTTGACTTTGAGTTCCACCAATGCCGCCTTGAAATCCATGTTAAAGATGGTCCAGTCTTGCGGCTTGGTAATATTGAACCCGCTCTGTGTCCTGGCACTTTGGGAATCCATGATCCCACCTTCGTCGCCAATTTGGTGTATGCAAACCAAGACACAGGACACAGCCTCGGGCTGGGTTAACTCAGGTTTATTGCATTGTGGACAGAGGGAACATGAGGTAATGGCGGATCGGTAGCTCTTTATATACAGTGGTAATACATTTGAACGTGGTGCCATAGTAGCCCATTGGCTACTGCCTGCGTGACGTCATTGCGAGTCACGCCCTTCTTGTCCAGGTGTAGGTAGTGGCGGAAAGGTTTCCCGCGCTGCTGCCTTTGATGAGATCGGACCAAGAGAGCTTGGACGCTCGCTGCTGCCAGCTGGTGGACATTAGCTCGCGTCCTCATGCAGGGTTCATATGATACAGCTGAAGGTTACATTGTTGCTATAGGCAAGGTTACATTGGTTCAGATACATTGTAATCCATGTGGAAGGTAAAACCCTTAGAACACAACAATTGCCAACTTCTGCTTTCTGTGACAAGGCTTTGTTCCATGTGTGCGTCTGGACAAAGTAGACATCAGCAAAACTGACCTCCGTCTCGCTATCAAAGGCTTTGGCCTCCTCTCACCAAGAAGAGTGCCCTAAAATTGGAGGCATTGCTATGTTTATTGGCCCCTTCACAACACTGTCAACTGTTGGCAAGTTGGTTAAAAAGAGAAGTCACCCTTAAGGCTGACAGAATCTTCTGCACTGTTGCACTCCCTCAGATGATATGCTAACTCTGCTACCATTTTGCTGGCAAGTTTGAGCTGAGATGATGGGTCAGGCAGGGATGACACCACTCCAGTTGGCTGTCTCCTTTGGGAAAGAACAACTGATGTTAGTGATCTTTCCTTCCTTTCTTTGCTGTAAAAGCATAGGGGGGTAGTTTCCCTCACTCCCCACCTCCTTTAACTTTGTTTCTTCTCATTTGAAGGACAATTTTTACCAGTGCCCTCTCTTCCCCAACCATCTGTTGATCTTCTTGACACTGATTTCTCTTCTCCATCCTCTCCATGCATATTTAGTCCCATGCAACTGAACAGGTGGAACAGACCTTGTTACTACCTCCTTCCCCTTATGAATGGCTCCCCCAACTACTGAAAATAGGACACAGGATCAGTGAACCTTGCTGGATAGAAATAAAGGAGCATTCTCCATATTAGGCCTTCTATATATGGAGTGCCAGGGCTGCGGTGGCTCAAGTGGTTAAGACACTGAACCCAAAGACTGAAAGGTCGGAGTTCGATTCCCGAGTACTGCACAATGGAGTGAGCTCACATCTCTGCCCCAGTTCCTGCCAACCTAGCACTTGAAAGCAAGAAATTCCAGGTAGATAAATAGGTACCACTTCAGTGGGAAGGTAAACAGCATTCTGTGCACTCCAGTTTTGAGGCATGCCTGCCATGTATCCACAGAAACGTCTGCAGATGCAGACAACACTGGCTCTTTGGCTACAAACAGAGATGAGCACTGAACCCTAGAGTCGGATACAACTGGCTTTTGAACAAAGGTGACCTTTACCTTTATGTGGAGCAAATGGGAGATTCTGAATTAAACTAAAACAGTTTCACTTTACCAGGGAGTTTTTTGAAAAATGATCTTTTTGATATGTTGGTTGGTTTTGAATAGGATCATATAGTATTGGGTTGTTTCAATATTTCTCTGCACAATTGCAATGGAGATCTATAGGAACGAAATGTTTTTCACACATGAGGACCCATAGAACTGCTTGTGTCTTGCATCCATAATTCAAATGGAGTAGGCACTACATCTTGAAAAAGCCAGACATCCTGAAGAACAGTACTGAATTTGGAAAAGTTTATCTTTTTTTGTGGGGGAGTGTGTGGGGAAACTGAGAGCTTCAAAAATCACTCAACCATCATGGCTGATGGCGAGTCTGGCTGCAGTATTCTTGGTGTTGTCCCAAAGAGTAATTTCCCTGGATCCAGCCCACCACAAGAACTCTGCTAGATGGACTAGCAGAGGATATAGCAACTAACTAAGTATAATGCAACTAACCGGTGCCTTTATCTCAAACAACTTTTCCAGAGTGGATTTTGTTTGGCTCATGATGATGAATGAATAGTTGCTTTGTCATTGTAACTCATTCTTTTTCTTCAGTAAGAAATGCAATGCTCACCATGTGAATGTTTGCTCTGGAGGAGTTGGTTTCTCTTTGTGCTAGTTTTTGTCCAGTTCTGTTGGTAGTGAGATGGAAGAAGCAAATTAGAGCCTATACAGTAGTTTGATTATGGAGTCCACTGCTTCCAGCTTCCCCAAGCAATAAACAGCCCCAATTTTGATTTTCTTGGGAAGTGGCTGAGCTCTGAAGAATAATGGTGTCCTTTAAACATCAGTTTGTGTCACAGCCTGAACCCATTAGAATGGCTAGAAGGGAGCAAGCCTACTAGAAGAAATTGACTTATTAAGGCCAACAAAGCATTTCTGTGTTAAGGTACCAAGGAATAAAGGCACTGACACAATGAGCCCATCCACATTGGGTATATGAATAGCTCTGAAATGTTTTATTATCTTTACTGCAATCGGTTTTATCTCTCACTGAGGATCCCTGGAGTGTTCCAGCCTTTCACATTGCAGATGTTTATTTTCTTATGCCAAAGATTTAGACACAGCAGTTTGAAAGCAAGAAATTGCAAGTAGATAAACAGGCACTGCTTTGACAGAAAAGGTAACAGTGTTCTGTGTGTTCTGGCATCTGGTCATTCCTGCCACATGTAAATGGAGATGAGCAAAACACCCTAGAGCAGTGGTGGTGAACCTATGGCATGCCTGCCAGAGGGGGCACTCAGAGCTCTCTCTGTGGGTATGCGCACTGTCATCCCAGCACAGAGTTCTCCCCGCCCCTCTGCCCAGGAGCCCAATGGGAGCACTCCCTCCCTACCTCCCCCCACAGAGTTTGCCCAGCCCCTCTGATCCATCTTGTTCCTCTGTTTGTTTATTGACATTCACCTTTCCATCCTCATCCCCACCTAATTCATGGTCATCATTCATGGGCCTGCCACTTACGCAGGGTGTCAACCTGCATCTTTTTCTGTGGAGGGGATGAATGGGGAGCTAAAGTTAAAGGCTTTTTTAAACAAATTATGTTTGTGCTTTCTTTTCTTGGAGTTTTCTATAGCTGCAATGTGTATGGGGCGAGAATGCATACCACATACAATGAGAGCATAACATTCTGCCAGTGTTTGTCTCATCACTTTTTCAATGAGTAAAGTTTACACAGTTTACTCATTAGTAAGTTTGTTCTCAAAGGTAAAAGGCAGCGGCAGAGGATAACTTGGCGACTTCCATTCTGTTGTGAAACAAACTGATAGTGATACGACAGTGCATCTGTCTGACAATACATGTTATTTTACATCAAGAATGGCCTTGCATCGGTTAAGGAAGTTTTTAGAAATGAGGAAAATGGAAGGGCTTTCTCTGTTGTCCATTTTAATGTCACAACCCAGTACAGATGACACAGAGCTGTCGCCTCAGATAACACCATCCACAGATACATGTGGGTGCATTCAAAACGGACTACGTGTGGGCTAACTTTGCTTCTTCTTCTTTCGTGTCCCAATGTTATGTATGTACAATGTAGCTTTAAGAAATGTATGAATGTAACCTGACCATAATTACAATGTAGCCCAGCTGTTAAGGAACGCGAGTAAGCTGCCCAATAGAGGGCAGCTGCGAGCGTTCAATTCACATGGTTCACATTCCCCAAATCACCGGCAGCCGCGGGAACTCTCCCGCACTATCACTAACTACAGAAGAGGGGCGTGACTTGGAACAACGTCACGCCGGTAGCAGCCAATGAGCTACCGTGCAACAAGATTCAAATGTATTGTACTGCTGTATATAATGTGATGTACCTCCGCCATTACCACATGTTCATCCTGATCATCACCCAATAAACCTGTGTTAGTCCTTACTGCGACTCCTTCTTTGTCTTCCGTGGAAGACACTAAATTGGCGACGAGGATGGGATCGATGGCGAATCCCAAGGTCAAGCCTTACCAGTTCGATGTCAGCGAGCCAGAACAATGGGAGCTCTACGAGTGCCAGTTTCGGCACGCGATGGAAGCCGCGGGCGTTGACGACGACGTGAAAATGCGCTCCCACTTCCTGGCCCAGGTGGGGCCGGCCACGCTGCGTATCCTGATGAACTTGGTGGCCCCCCGGAAGGTGGACGTGGTGCCCATCGCCCGCATCCTGGAAGTGCTGGGCGAGCATTTCCAGCCCCCCATGTCGATCTTCCCAGCCAGGGTCGTGTTCCACAGACGAGACCAGCGCCCGGGAGAAACCGTGTCCGCCTACGCGGCGGCCCTCAGGCTTGCAGCGGTGCACTGCCAGTGGGAAGACCTGGACATGGCCCTCCGAGACCGCATGCTGTGTGGCCTGAGGGACGAGGAGGTCCAGAGAAAATTGATGACCCTCGACTATCGCCTCACGTTCAACGAGGTACTGCGGGAGGCCCAAGCAGCCTAGGCGGCCAGGAGCGGGGTCAGAGTGTTCAAGTCCCGAGGGCAACGTCCGAAAGGGCCAAGTCACCAGTGCAGGCGGTCCGGCGGACATCGGCGAAGACGGCCTGGCGGGCCCCTAAGTCACCCGCCGGCACACTAGCGACGTCAAACGAGTTGTCCACGACGGCGGACTCCTACTCCAGCGAGGAGGACGACGTCCAGAGGATAAAGAAATGCGGGGAGGAGCGACAGACCCGCGAATGGCAAGACCGCCACTGTGACGGTTGTGGGGCATCCCACGACCGCACGAGGTGCCCGTTCCGAAAGGCCGAGTGCCACAACTGCGGCCGAAAGGGACACATCACCAGAGTATGCAGGCGCGGGCGAGCCGAGGACAAGGGCGTTTCAAGCCACCCCCAGACGCACCAACGGAAGGCGGCCGGCACCAGGAAGGTCTCAACCAACTACAGCGGGGAAGGCGTGAACCGCGTGGGCCTGGAGCACCGGCGTTTTTTCGTAGAGGTACAGTTACAGGGGCTCCCAGTAAGGATGGAGATAGACTCGGGGTCATCCTATTCCATCCTGTCCCAAAAAGAGTTTATGCGCATTCCCCCAGACGCGCGGCCCAAACTGCGGGCCATGAAGTCACATTTACGGGACGTGCAGGGAAATGGGATCCCAGTGTTGGGGGTGGGCAAGTTCAGAGTGAAGTTCAAGAACTACTCCGAGAAACTGCCCCTAGTGGTCCTCAAGGGGGGGGAGATGCTGCCTTTTGGGAACGCAGTGGTTTGCTCCCCTGGGAATCGAACTGTCCGGCATTAACGCCATCGAGACTGACCCAATGCGGGACGTGTGCAACGCACACCCGGACGTTTTCAAGAAGGGGCTCGGGACGTACAAGGGCCCCCCAGTTTCCTTTGAGCTGGACCCAGAAATCCGACCCATCCGCCTCAAACCAAGGAGAGTGCCCTTCGCGCTCAAGGACAAGATCGAGGCGGAACTGGACAAATTGGTGGGGCAGGGGATTTTGGTCCCAGTTGATTCGGCGGAGTAGGAAACGCCGATTGTTACGGCCCTTAAGTCAAATGGGGAGGTCAGAATTTGTGCGGACTATAAATGTACGATCAATAAGGCCATTCGGCCAAATGCATATCCGGTCCCCGTGGTCAGCCACTTACTGGCCACATTACATGGGGGGAGGTGTTTTGCCAAGCCTGATCTGGCGCAGGCATATCAGCAGCTCTCAGTAACCCCGGCTGCTGCCGCTGCGCAAACGATCGTGATGCACAAGGGGGCATTTAAGGTAACGCGCCTTCAGTTTGGCGTGAATTCGGCCCCCGGGATCTTCCAGTCCCTCGTGGAACGCCTTTTAAAGGGGCTTCCAGGTGTTCTCCCCTACTTCGACGATGTGTTGATAACGGCGGGGAGCGAATCAGAGTTAGCAAAGAGGTTAGACGGGGTCCTCTCAGTGTTCGAGAGGGCGGGACTTCGACTGAGAAGGGACAAATGTGTATTCTTTGCGAGGGAGGTCGAGTTTCTCGGTTTTAAGATAACCCCGGAGGGAATCAAACCCTCTGAGTCCAAGGTTGCGGCCGTGAAAAACGCCCCTCGTCCCACCGCGAAACCGGAGCTGCAGTCATTTCTAGGGCTCCTAAATTTCTATCACTCCTTCCTGCCTAGGAAGGCATCGGTCGCGGAGCCACTGCACGCGCTACTAAAAAAGGACGCGGTTTGGCGGTGGGGGGACAGGCAGGAGAAAGCGTTCAAGGAGCTTAAGACACTCCTATCCTCAGATGCTGTCCTGACCCACTTTGATCAGAGGAAACTAGTGGTTTTAGTCTGTGATGCGTCCCCAGTGGGGGTGGGGGCGGTCCTGTGCCACGTGTTGGAGAGTGGGTGGGAAGCCCCGGTGGCGTACTACTCAAGGTCCCTCTCGAAGGCCGAGCACAATTACGCGCAAACAGATAGGGAGGCCCTGGCCATAATCGCGGGAACGAAGAAGTTCCACGATTTTTTATATGGCCGCGAGTTTACGGTAGTGACGGATCACAAACCACTTCTCGGGATCTTCACTACCGGCAAACCCACCCCACAAATTCTATCCCCCAGGATGCTGCGTTGGGCCATATTCCTCAACGCCTACCAGTATGAGCTGGTCTATCGCCCAGGGAAGGAGATCTCCCATGCGGACGCACTGTCTCGGTCTCCCCTCCCTAGTTTAGGGGATCCCACATGCGAGGTAGAGCAGGAACACCAAGTCCTGCTGATTGAGTCCCTCGACTCACCCCCCATCGTCCCGGCCGACCTCGCCAAGGCCACGGCGGCCGACAAGACACTGGCCCAAGTTAGTTCCTGGGTTAGGAAAGGGTGGCCCACTACTACCCCCGAGGAGCAGTTCAAGCCGTTTGTCAGGCGTAGAGTAGAGCTTTCCCTGGAAAGGGGCTGCCTACTCTGGGGACAGCGGGTAGTTATCCCAGAGAAGTTAAGGGCTAAGGTACTGAAGCTACTGCATACCAGTCACCCGGGAATAGTGCGCTCCAAGGCACTGGCCAGGAGTTTCTTTTGGTGGCCCCAGATAGACGCCGATATAGAACGTTTAGTGGGCACGTGTGAGAGCTGCCAGAGCTCTCGGCCCGAGGAGTCCCGGCTACCCCATAGGGAATGGGACACGGCCCGCGGGCCATGGTCCCGGATACATGTCGACTTCGCTGGCCCCTTCCGTGGGTCCATGTTTCTACTGATAGTCGACTCCTATTCCAAGTGGTTGGAAGTCATCCCCATGAACAGCACCTCCTCCGTGGCGACCATTAAACAGTTGCGCAAGGTGTTTGCCTGCTTCGGTCTGCCAGACGTCCTCGTTAGCGATAACGCTAGTACCTTCACGTCTGCGGAGTTCAAGACGTTTATTGAGAGAAACGCCATCAGGCACATTACCGCTGCCCCATTTCACCCCACCACAAATGGTCAGGTAGAGCGCCAAGTGCGCACTACGAAAGATGCACTGCGGCGCATGGGTCCCGGTGAGTTGAACCTTCATCTGTGTCAGTTCCTCATCTGCTACAGGACAACCCCCCTAGCTTCAGGATTTTCCCCAGCCGAACTCCTCATGAGGAGGCGTCCGGTAACACTTTTTGACCGGATGGATCCGTCCAGGGTGGAGGATGAAGGGAAAAATATAAATATAGGGGTAGAGAGCTCCAAAAGTTTTTCAGTAGGGGACCCGGTTTACTGCAGGAACTACGCGGCCTCGGGGCCAGCGTGGGTACCAGGGACGATCACTGAGCAGACGGGGCCAGTATCCTATAGGGTCGAGACTAGCTCGGGTCTACTCTGGAGGAGGCACGCCGACCAACTCAGAAGGCGAGTCACCAGTGAAGGGGAATCAGTGTTAGGGTCCTCCCCCACCCGCGTTACCCAAGGGGGAGACACGGCGGCACCAGCGGGTACAAATGCATACCCTCGATTTTCAGCCACAGAGGAGGATACCCTGGAAGAGAGGGACGAGTTCGATTATGATTTGCAGTACCAGGGGGGTGTCGCGGAGTGGTCCCCCACCCGTCCTAGCGAGAAGAGGGGTTTCAGTTCAGCCCCTGGTACCTCCAGTCCCCCCAATCCTTTTGTTTTAGAATATACCATAGCTCCAGCCCCCTGGAGACAAACACCCCCGAGACAGGCAGCAGGGGGAAATCCGCCCGTTTCATCCCCTAGAGCTCCCGGACAGACAGCAGGGGGTGGCGAGACCACGAGGGCCTCCTCGTCGGTCCCGAGATTCGTACTGGGGGGACCCCAAGCTCCTCAAGCGGTAGGCAGGGGTTCACGTCCCAACTGTTCATTCCATTCCCATCCCCCAATGCAAGGTTGTCGCAGAGTCCACACCGAGCCACTAATGAGTCCCCCCTTTCCGTTGCAGGACAGGACTCCGTGGAACCAGGAGCCCCCGGCTCCCCTGTGTTAAGTCAAGTGGCCGCACGCCCCAGGCGCACGTGTGGCAAGCCACAATGGTTGAGGGACTTCGTCCCATCCTAGGGGGGAGGGGTGTTATGTATGTACAATGTAGCTTTAAGAAATGTATGAATGTAACCTGACCATAATTACAATGTAGCCCAGCTGTTAAGGAACGCGAGTAAGCTGCCCAATAGAGGGCAGCTGCGAGCGTTCAACTCACATGGTTCACATTCCCCAAATCACCGGCAGCCACGGGAACTCTCCCGCACTATCACTAACTACAGAAGAGGGGCGTGACATGGAACAACGTCATGCCGGTAGCAGCCAATGAGCTACCGTGCAACAAGATTCAAATGTATTGTACTGCTGTATATAATGTGATGTACCTCCGCCATTACCACATGTTCATCCTGATCATCACCCAATAAACCTGTGTTAGTCCTTACTGCGACTCCTTCTTTGCCTTCCGTGGAAGACACTAAACCCAATCAAATCCTTGACTGCCAAAGTGAAGCCACTTTCTTTGCTTTGTCATTGCCCAAACCCAAGTCCTCATCAGTGTACATTTCTGGCATCAATCAGCAGACCAGTTAATAAGCCGGGCTCTGTGTCTATCCACATTCACACCATGTGTTGTTGCCCACCAGCAGTCCCCACTTGAGCATGTTGGTCTTGCATTTAAGGACTCCAACCCTAAGCCTATTTAGGGTCCTCCGAGTGACATAGGGAAGATTGAGATCTTCAGCTATATCCTCCTTTAATGATGTTCCTTTCCCAGTGAGCTCCTTCCTCCATCTTCTAATTCGGTTTTGCTCTTGTGTACCCTCAATAATATTTGTTCTTGCCATACAGCTCTTCCTGGATCTGAGCCAGCAGACTTGAGGCTATTTCTGTAACATTACAACACCCTAGTCAAATGCTATGATCCTGAAATCTTAGGGATCTGAGATATGGCAACCCTTGTGAAAGAGGGACTGCAGTGGCTCAAATGGCTAATACACTGACTGGGAGGCGGAAGGTCAGCAGTTTGATTCCCGAGTACTGCAGGACGGAATGAGCTCCTGCCTTTGTCCCAGCTCCTGCCAACCTAGCAATTCAAATGCAAGAAATTGCAAGTAGATAAATAGGGACCACTTTGGTGGGGAGGTAACAGCATTCCATGCACTTCGGTGTCTAGTCATGCCTGCCACATGACCATGGAAACATCTGCAGAAGCAGACAGTGCTGGCTCTTCAGCTTTGAAACAGAGATGAGCACTGAACCCTAGAGTCAAATACGACTGGCTTTCGAGCAAGGGAAACCTTTACCTTTTAGCTGTGAAAGTGATATATCCATCATGGAAGTTTTTACTCCCATTCTTATTTTTCAGGTGTTTTTCAGAGTGTTGCATGCTTTTTTTGGAGTCTCACAAAAAAGGAAGGAATATTTATAATCAAACATAGCCAGTTCTACACTTTAAGAAACTTCAGCGAGGGCCAGGCAGATGGCTTAAACAAATAGTTCATTTATTGGCAGGTGAGCAGATATATCTAGCTTCATGGGTCACAGAACATATATTTAGCATAGCAGAATAAAGACTACAAGATTGCTTTATAAGTGCATTGAGGTTAGTCCCCAGAACACCACAAATAATGCTCACTTTAGAATAGAAGCAAATCAAAGTGCAGAGATGCCAAGAGCCGATTGATTGCAATCTACATGTAGCCAGTCGCAAAACAACCCACCAATGTGGGTTTTCAAATGTTTCAAAAAAAAATTATTAGCGTTTTATTACACTTCAGCATGAGAATATAAAGCAACAATGTTCAAAATTATGATAAGAACCACACAATACTTCAAAAATATTATCTTTCATGACCCATTCTTAAGCACCATAATCTAATCACCACCAGGTTTTCTTGCTCTTTTCACTATCATTTATTTTCACGTCCCATCCTGTCCTTGTCCCTCCAGTATTACCTTATGTCTTTGGAAGATGGCAAGGAGAATTCCATAGCAAACGTCAGCTAAAATTCGGGCATTAATAACATCATAACAATTTCCATGCAATAATAGCAATAATAAGCCACACTATAAAAGCAATAATAGATGGCAGTAGCAGCAGTCAGTAGGATATCCTTGACAAGTTTCAGGTGTCTATGGACTTTGAGCTTTGGTAGCAATAACAATATACACATTTTAAAAATTATTATGAAAATTTTAATAGTTGTGTCAGTTTGTATTTTTGAGTTTTATGCTGTAAGTGGCCCGAGTAAGAAAGTTTTTCCGAGAAGGGAAGGATATAAGTTTAATAAATAATTAATTGATAAATAGACCGATGTCCATGTCAGTACAGTGGTACCTCATACAATGATTTTAATCCATTCCACAGGACTCGTTGTTATACAAAACAATTGCTATACGATGCATGCATCGCATAGCGATTTCCCCTTTGGGATGCATCGTACAATGAATTTTTTTTTGCTAAGTGGTTTTTCCCCTTGAAAAATTATTGTATGATTTTTTCCATAGGGAACATTGTTATGTGGCACATCATTTCCCCTCAAAACCTAATTGTTATGCGACTCAGTTGCTATATGGAGCGATTGTTGTATGCGGTTCCACTGTACAGTTATATGGGAGAGAAAAGCTATTCAAAGTTCTTTGTTACAGGACTGTATCTTTCTAGTTATAATTTTTCTTGCATCAGTGCAACCATTTGTGGGGTCTTTTGTTCCCAAAGGGGAAGGACAAAAATGCTCCACCACCCCATCTTCTAATAAATGTGTCCCTCGGTTTGATGATAGAGCTGGCCTGGGTTCCGGCACTGTTGCTAGGTGAATTTTAGATATCTCTCTCTCTCGTCTTTATAGAAAGTCAGGCATATTTGAGGGGAGTCATAGTCAGTGGTGGGCTCCAATTTTTTTTACTACCTACTCTGTGGGCGTGGTATAGTGGGCGTGGCCAAGGGGAAAGCCCTGCGTTGCACCCGAATTAGGACTACTTTATTTCAAAACTTGGATGCGTGGGACCATCCAGAATTTCTGCTACCGGTTCTGGCGAACTGGTGCAAACCTGCTGATGCCCACCACTGGTCATAGTGCTACAAGAAGATAAATGGAAAGAGCAATTTTCTCTAGATGAGCCTATAGTGATAGATTGGCTAAAAAAGTGAGGGATTTGTAATCTTAAAACATAATCCTTCCAAGAAAGTACCCTATATTGGTGAGAAGTGTCTGTGGTCTTCTACATGTTTTTGTATTATAATTCCTATCAACTCTAATCAGAAGTGGTAGGAGATTATATGAGATGCAGTCAAAAGACAAAATCTGGAAGACCACAGCTATTCTTCAATGCATTGTGAATTTATCTGTTTTACACACAAACACAGACAACACACACACACACACACACACACACACACACACACACACACACACACAATTTCACTATTGTTTTTTTCCCCTTTGCCCATGATGCTTCCTTCTGTCTATTTCTCAGTCACAGACACAGTGAGGAACTGAGAATCCTTCATGTTCAGCTTGAAAGCAGCCAATTTATTCAGCGATATTTTCAGTTCTTTTGCTGTTTTCCTATCAATTAAAACCACAGACATAAATTTATCCTGTAGCTAGCATTTTTCTTCAACCTGGCACCTTGAACTAGCAATAGACACAGCCACCACCCTGCACAGAACAACCTGTGCCAACACAGTGACAGCAACAGCTGGTGGTTGGCAACGGACACACTGCCATGCTAAACTGTCAGGTGAATGCCATTGTAAAATGAATTCTTGACTAATAAATGGATGGATTGGGATGCAGAAAAAGAGCAGGCTCTCTGATGGCCAAGATGATTTTAGCTTTTCTGATCAGGATCAACCCTACCATTGGGTCAACAGATTTTACAAGTAATGAAAGGGCACCAATGTGTTGCCTGCTTTTTGTATTTTTTTTCCTGCCAAAAATTAGAAAAGGTGCTTGAGAGAATATAGCCTTTTTTGACAAAATGATGTGGGGCAAAAACAGACATTATTTCTAATCTATCACCAGAAGATGGAATTCCTTAACTGCAGAAAATATCTAAGCATGATGGGACCATAATGTAATCTGCCAATTGTCTTGTTCTGCTGAAATTGGCCTTCTGCACTTAAGCACGGGATTCCTTTGAAGTCTGGTTTTTCAAAGATGAAAGTCTCCCTAAGTCACATTTTTCCAGCACTAATGTATTTTCAGGCTATCTCAGATTTCTTGTGCTTGGATGGCTTTGGAGGTTGACTTCTTAGGATCTTTCAGGTATTACTCTGCCTCTGGCAACAAGGTTATCTTGGCATGGCCCCAGCCCTGGTACCTTTCTGGGGAGACTGTGGTGGATTAGTGGTTAAGATGCTGAACTTGATGACTGTAAGGTCAGCAGGTCAGCAGTTTGAGACCTGAGTGCTGCATGATCAAGTGAGCTCCCATCTTTGTCCCAGCTCCTGCCAACCTAGCATTTTGAAAGTAGAGAAATTGCAAGTACAGTGGTACCTCGCTTAAAGAGCATAATGCATTCCATGGGATTGCTCTTTAAATGAGTTTGCTCTTTAAGCGAAACACCATTGTAAGTGACCGATTGTGACTTCTGGTGGGGATGATTGCGAACCCCAGTTTAGTTGTTAAGCGAGGTTTTGGTTGGTTTTAGTTGTTAAGCGAGAAGACCATTCAGAGAAAATTCTGCTCTTTAAGTGAGTTAGTCTCTAAGTGAGGCACTTCTTATAATAGATTTTACTGTAGATAGATAGGTACCACTTTGGTGGGAAGGTAAATAGCATTCTGTGCAATCTGGTGCCTAGTCGTGTCGATCACACATTCACGGAAACATCGGTAGACACAGACAATGCTGACTCTTTGGTTATAAACAGAAATGAGCACTGAACAGTAGAGTTGCATATGACTGGCTTTCAAGCAATGGCAAACTTTACCTATGTCAAGATGCTCCTTGTGAACCTCCTTCCTCTGAAAACCCTTTCCTTCTCATTGTCATGACCATTAGCCATTCTCTTATGTTACCCTCTGGGCCAATCAGCTGTACCATCCCGAAGAAAATTGTGCATCACATGGAAATGACTACTTGTACTCCTCTCACTGCTTAGTCTTGCACTGGCTGAGGAAGAGGAGACAAGCAGAAGCGACAAGGAGCAAGAACAGAAGGACCAAGTGGTACCAGGGATGGGCAGTGGGAAACTAGGTAGCATAGGCACCTTTGGAAATACTCAACAATACCCCCAACACTCCTGCCCTGGTTGTTAAAGCAGTACATGGGCATGCAGAATGCCTCTTGCTTCTTCTTCTTCTTCCATGTGTCTAGGCCAGATGTGAAACTGCCATAATCAACGCACCTTTTGGTGAGTTAATTCTGCAGTTTTTTTCATTCGACCTAGTGTGAGAAAGATTAGCTGGCAACACAAGGTTGCCATTACGCCCGCACCATCTTCGGCCCCCTCTTCTGGCCCGGCCGGTCAGGGGAGAGAAGAGGAGCCCAGCTGAGCCTCGTCTCTGCAGCAGGGCTTGAAAAAGCCTCCACCAGCGCTCCAGAGATGCCCGCACCATCTTCGGCCCCCTTCTCTAGCCTGGCCGGTCAGGGGAGGGAAGAGGAGCCCAGCTGAGCCTCGTCTCTGCAGCGGGGCTTGAAAAAGCCTCCACCAGCGCTCCAGAGATGCCCGCACCATCTTCGGACCCCTCCTCTAGCCTGGCCGGTCAGGGGAGGGAAGAGGAGCCCAGCTGAGCCTCATCTCTGCAGCGGGGCTTGAAAAAGCTTCCGCCAGTGCACCAGAGACACCCGCACCATCTTCGGCCCCCTCCTCTGGCCCAGCCAGTCAGGGGAGGGAAGAGGAGCCCAGCTGAGCCTCGTCTCTGCAGCAGGCCTTGAAAAAGCCTCTGCCAGTGCTTCATAGATGCCGGCACCATCTTTGGCCCACTCCTCTGCTCCGGCTGGTCAGGGGAGGGAAGAGGAGCCCAGCTGAGCCTCTCCCCTTGGCCTGCCCGTACGGGGAATATAAAGGACGCCAGAGACGCTGCCCCACTGCCGCAGCTGGAAGACTTGCAAACTTCTCCCGAAGCTCATGTCAATGGCCTCGGGATGGGAGGAAGTTGCACCCGGCACCCCTCGGCGGGGAGTCTAAAGGACACTGGAGATGCTGCCCCGCCACCGCAGCAGAATGGGAGTTAGGTGCTGTCGGTTTGATGGTAGCCCTGCGGCTGGACTATGGGGGTTTGATTTTGTTCTCTTATCTCTCCTGTATTTTTGATATAGATCATTTTGTATTGATGTATTTTTACTGTATTTATTGTATATTTAAGGAAGCTGATGCGTATTATTGGTTTTTTATGATTTATCCACCTTGTATTATTGTATTGTTCTATATTGCTTTGCCACCGCTGTTTTTGCTGCTTCGAGTCACCTTTTGGGTTGAGGGAAGTGGGGTACAAATAAAACTATGATATGATATGATTACCAGGGTATGCTCGATTGTGGTTCAAAAATACTCTAATCTTCAAGGAGGCTCTTTTTGTCCCATCTTTCTGTTCCTCAGAGATGAGTTCTTTTTTAAACCTGCAACTTCTTTTTGTCAAATATATTCAAAAGATGAGAAAAAAAGGATGGAATATTTGTGGGATTTTGGGAGAGAGAATGAATGTCTATTACTACTGCTGCTTTTTTACAGTGAGATAATTAATACATAACAAAACACAATAAACTTTTTCCAACCAATTGTTTTTCTAATTTAAAAAAATCATATGCGTTTTACTGTAATAGGAATTAAAACAAAAAAATAATAATCCATGGGCATGAAGATGACTGTATAGTGTATGGAAAACTGTGCAATTACAGAAAGGGCTTGTTAATTTTAAGTGGGTTTTTAAAAAACTATTTGCTTTCATTCTTCCTGAGGTCAGCTTTCAAGATCTACCATCTTTGCACATGCAGTTCTCTCAACTGGAGTATGTGGTTAAGTGCTTCAGGATTTGATTCCTGCTGTGTCTATCCTGCATTTAATGTGTTCCTACTAATAAGGTTTACATAAGGCTTTATAATGAGCAGGTATGCAGGAAGGCTTTTAAGAAGGAAATGACTTTTATCTTTGAGTAACATGGAATGCGAAGTCTCAACTTCCTGGCATTTAAATAATGATGTTGCATGTTCTAAATAGTCCTCTTTTTGCATTCCTGTTTGGATAATAACATCACATTTGCATAAAACACCCCACTAACAGCTTCTCTAAAGAAAGGAGGTGAATAAACAGAAGCCCAAAATTGATTGTCACTTCTATGTTTAATTATTTCTAAATTTAAATTTTAGAATAAAGATTATGATGCCTATATATTAATTTACAGTTTAGAGCTGTACTTCTTCACACGGAGCAGTGCATAGTATTTATTTATAATATGCGTTAACTGTCTTTCTGCAAATGTTCTGAAGACAGGGAGAAATAATTAATTAGCTCATGCCACAACTGCAGCCAAAGAGATAAGCCTTTTGTTGTTGCTGTTCAACCAAAGAGTACTGTAGCTTGTTTCTTCTGCAGTACCTACCATTGCATCAAAAAACACCATGACCCTTCAATGCATCAGACCCAAAGAGGCTGGCTATTTAAATCTCACATACAGACAGGGAAGGACTGAGAAGCCATCCAGCCTCAGTTATCTGTTACTGAAAGCAGTTAAGGCTATTAGGCTTGTAAAAGACCAATTTCCCACTGCCAAAATTGCCCACTGACGAGCTGTTTTGGAAAGGTGAACGCTTGGTTTGTTTTGCCAAAGCTGAAGCCTCATACTTGCTTGAGTTGCAACATGGCAAATAAATAAATGAATAAACTCTCATTTTCTTAGGCAATGTGGCCTTGGCGGCTGACAAGCTCATGTATTTGTATAACAAGCCACACTAAGTATGTTTTTTTTTTGTTTTTTTGGCCTGGTGTTTAGAAACACACGGGAAGGGAGAGGAAGAGAGTTTGAAATGAATAAATATGGAAATCAAATGTAAAAACTTCTTGCGCTCATAACTGGCTCCCCCCCCGGGGGGGGATTCTTTCCCATGTTCTCTTTTCTTCCTTCCACTCAGTGAAATGACTGCCAGCCATTAAGCAAAGCTGTAAGGAGCTTACTGTAAAGTAATTGAACACCAATGGACCCACCTTCATTTGCATTTCCTATTTTTTGATTGGCAGCTGTACATGAGATGCCATATCAGTTGAAAGTATGTTGTGAGCTGGCACTAATGATCCAGGGGCTCCAGGGAAGCCTGCCATATTGTAATTTGGCTATCAGGCATGAAAGAAATAATTCTAAGTGCCAGCAACGTGAAGCCGAATAAATGTTTCAATGCTGTGGGTTGCCAAGGGTGACATTTCTGATTTACTATAAACGAATGCCCTGTTGCCTTTGGGGTTGGGGGGTGGGGAGCTTGCATTATGTCTGAGATGTGTGTATTAAACATTAGTATTAGAAAATGGCTTCTGTACGGGATGGGGAAACTGAGATCTGTTCCCAGAAGGCAAGGGAATGTTTACCTCGAATGGATAAATGAAAGGATTTCTCCCTCCCCCCATTCCCTACCTTCTTTACAATGACAGGCAAAATAGGATTAGATTTTCCTCCCATCAGATGGAGAATAACACCCATGGTAAACCCAACCTCCGCTGCCCTTTTTCTGCCTCAAATGAAATGTGTTTTGTTTTGCAAAAAAATAAATCACAAATCAGATTTGATTTGTCTCACTATTTTAGGATAAGACAGTGAAATTTTGCTGTTTGTTTTTTTAAAATTGGAAAGTTGCAATGCGATGAATATGACTGAAATCTGGTTGCTTAGTGTAGTACAGTGATGGCCAACCTTGGCACTCCAGATGTTTTTGGACTTCATTTACCAGAAGACCAAGTCAGCACTCCTGCTGATCAGGGCCTCTGGGAATTGAAGTTCAAGAATAGTTGGAGTGCTAAGGTTCGCCATCACTGGTGTAGTAAATCACAACTGGAGCAAGCCCGTTGGATCTGGGAGGATTTGGTGAGGCATCCACTCCACACTCCGGTGATTCAATAAACCAACTCTACTTCTTCTTTTTCTATATCTAGGGCAGATGTGAAACTGCTAAAATGGAACCACCTTTGGGTGAATTCATTCCATAGTTCCTTTTACTTGACCCAGTGTGAGAAAGATTATCTTGCATAAGGTTGACATTGCTCGGGGTGTGCCTATACCACAATCTTCAAGGAGGCTCCCTCTGTGTACTCTGCCAACTGTACCTGCCTACTCTATTTGTGACATACTATGCTAAGCAGCAGAATTTCATCCTATACATCTGTCCTCAGAAGGAAGCCACACTGAAATCAATGGGAATTGTGACCAGGTAAAAACTGGCTGGATAGGTTCATGGTTTAGGTATCTGGCTGCAGAGCCAGAGGTTGAGGATTCGATTGCCCACTGCACCTCTTGTGTAGAAAAGTTAGTCTGTGTAGCCTTTGTCAAGTTGCATAGTCCCAAGGAGAAAGGAATGGTAAACCACTTCTGTGTATTCATTCTCTGCCTAGAAAGGGTCACCATAAGTTGGAACTGATTTAATAGCATGCAATTATTATTGTTAAACATGTATAGGATTGCATCCTAGGTTGGTTAGAAGAAAGGTTCCTGTACAATGCTCAGGTACTACATTTATCACTAGTGAGAAACAGAATTTGTCTTAGTGGGACTCAGAGTTTTGCAACAAGTGTTAAGAATTGATCCTCCCTTGACATTACAACTTGTGAGTGACATGAGTGGCATGCTGTTTCAAACCACAACGTTCTGCCATAAATTACCCCTCTGTGATCTTTTGGTCATAATTAGTAACAACGTAAAAGAAGTAGGCAAAATTCTATTGCATACATTTATGCTGCCATAAACTTGAATCAGATACCACAAATATTTAATTTAAACATTACATTTAAACTCATGAAGTTTCCTATCCCCCTTATTTTCAGGTTCTGAGGCAACTTAGGACTCCCTTTTGCCCTTGGGAACTTCAGGACAGGGGAGGAAGTTTTTAATAATAATAAAATACACTCCTAGATTACTACCACTGGGATTGAGATCACCATCTGTGATCTACCAGTAATTCTCTCAGCCCCCTATTGTAGGCTCCCCACCCTCAGAGAGATAGGAAACTTTCCATGAGCCACTCTCTATTCTCTCTACCATAAATTAACAAATTTAAATTTAAAAAAATGCTTCTTGGTATCATTGTATCAGTGTGGGTCTTGTATTCTTTGATAGAATGTTTGATGGGATGGAAGATGTCATTCATTCATTCATTCATTCATTCATTTGTATTGTCCCCTTCTCAAAATTGGGAGTTCAGTCAGTTTGCAATTTTTTTAAAAAATGCAATTAAAAATAGTGCATTATAAATATTAAAACATAATTAAATTGCATATTTGAGATTTTAAAAAAACAAAGAGAAAAACAAGACAAAAATGTTGTGGCATCTTAAAGACTAACTTTTATCTGATGAAGTGGACTTGGTCAACAAAAGTTCACATTTAAATACAGGAGTTAGTCTTTAAGGTGCCACAACATTTTTTGTCTTTTTTGCTGATCTGTTTTGTTTAATCTCAGATATGCTTGCACAGACTAACACGGCTACCACTTCAAACATAATTAAATTGGTTATTTAAAAAAAATTATGGCATTAATGTTCATCCTTGCTTGATAGCCAGTTGTATCCGACTCTAGGGTTCAGTGCTCATCTCCATTTATAGCCAAAGAGCCAGCACTGTCTGCATCTGCAGATGTTTCCGTGAGCATGTAGCAAGCATGACTAGACACTATGCAATTTCTTGCTTTCGAACTGCTAGGTTGGCAGAAGCTGCGACAGAGATGAGAACTCACTCTGGTGTGCAGCACTCAGGGCTCGAACTACTGACCTGCCGACCTTCCAGTCATCAAGATCAGCATCTTAACCACTAAGCCACCGCAATCCTAGGTACTAGGAATACATTGGCGGCTGCTACTCTTATCTGAGTATACATTTGCCTCCCCAGAAATCATTTTCACAGATGATGGATGTGAAAGAAAAATGTGAAACAGGAAAAATGCCATTGGCGTGAATTTGTTTAAGGTGGATTGCAGCTTGCCATGAAGTGACCCACAAATTGTGACCACGGAGCCATCTCTTGCAGCACATATTAAATAAGACATGCAGGATTTGACACCGGGACTGCAATGAACTACCGCAGCCTTGAGGATATTATCAAGGTGCGCCTTCACAGCCAGTTTATCTGGCATAGCACCTTCTGCCTCCATGACCATTGGGAATCAGAATAATGAAGAGGTTCCTCCTCCGGTCATTTTGCCGTTGGGCCCAATAGGATGGCTTCCAGTGGCATTTCCTCCACTGTGGGGCCCATCACCCCATCTACAGGGGTTCATATGCCCATAGCCATTGGCCCCTCTAGGGAGTCAGGTTATTTACCACCACCCAACACTCAGCGTTGAGTCACAGGCTGTACGGTCTACTCCATTACCGTAGCGGGATGTCTGGCCAGACAGAGGAATTATGAGAAACCACTTAACATGTCACTAAAAAGAAATAAAAGCAGTTCACAATAGGAAATGATAGCTTTTCACTATCCTTAGCAGTCAGACAGTAGCCAAAGGTGTAACTGAAGAGGGAGGTGTGTCTTGTGCCGACGGAAGAACATCAGAGAGGTGGGCAGCCTAGCTTCTTTCTGCAGGGAGATTGGTAGACAGGGAACGGTTGCCAAAAAGTGTCTTCACAAAATGTGCCTGAAAAGGTAGTGGGGCCTCTGGGGCCTCTCTCTTTAACATCTCAAAGCCCAGGCAGACTTGTACGGGAGAATACAGAGGGATACAAACTGCTGGGCTTGACAGGAAGTTAGCAGTCCTTTGAAGCCTATGGCTATGAATATTGGCATTTAACATATAAGGTTATGAACTCCTGATTACAAAAAAAATCTAGTCCCTGGGCAGATCCACCCTTGTTGCCAAGGTGGGTCATAGGTCCCTGCAGATGTAATGGACTGAGTCTGTGAGAGCAAACCTTGTGGCTGACATTGCTAGCACTGCCACACTGCTCCCATTACCCACATTTTCTTTCTAGGCTGACTGTCTCATATGCAGGGTGATTATAGATGATTTGATCTCTCGCCTAAAATTGTGACTTGACTGCTTAAAGTACAAATTCTGCTGTGCACACACATGCATGCACATTAGGGAGATGAAAGCTCATTAGGTGTTAATTGGAAGGAGAAATCCTGTCTGAAAGCCAAATAACTTTGAGTTAGATCCAGATTTATTCATGCTTAGAGTAATTAAATGGGAGAAGTTTCTTGTGACTGCCATAAGTCGCATTGATTTCAGTAGGTATAGTGGAAGTTCTGGATCCACACAATATAATGAAGTCACATGCACCCCGAAATTGCAAGAGGCTTTTAAGTAGTAGCACCTTGTTTCTGCTGAAAATATCATTTCCATTGTGCAGGTGCTACCCAAGATAATTTTGCCACTGTCTGAGAGTTAGTAAGTTGCTTCATGCAATCTGTTTATGGGAGCAATCTATTTTATGATCTTATGGATTTCACTGTAATTGTAGCAGGCTATAGTACTGTATAAATAGAGAATCAAACTAGAAGATATACCATACCATTCCCCCTATATCTGCAGGGGGCACATTCCAATATCTTCCATTGATATCTGAATCTCCAGATATTTAAGCACACAAACCTGGCCATAGAAGAAAGGTGTGTGTGCTAATGCTTCTGTCGTTCTACATGTTACATGTGTGCTAACAAAATGGCTGCCATTAAGAAAACATAATCCCCATTACACACCATTTAAATAAAATGTGGGGTCAACAATTCACTATGAGGATAGAAGCCTCTAGTGGTAGGCTTTGGTAATGTTTTAAGGGTTTTTTTTGTTGTTGAATTTATTAGACCCGTGGAAAACTGAAACTGCAGAAACATAACCTGTCTATATAGGGAGGCAATCTGTATTTACCTAGAAGCAGTGCAATTGAAGTTAAGTGGAAAGCATCTGTTCATCCTAGGATATGATTTTCCTTATCTTTATATTTGGCATGGCAACATATTGTGTTTTCATATTGGTTATTGGAAGGTAAACATAGGAACAGTTTACAAATTTGATTACCCAGACTGATACTTCTGATAAAATCATGTTATAGATGAAAAATAAACTAGTCCCAGGAAATACACATTTCTCTTCTAGTTTGACCTAAGTGTCTGAATATGTAAGCTGCGGTGACCATCTGCCAGCCTCTTTGTCAGTACACCATCTGTTAAAGTGAAAGGAACTGGGATGGAAAACATTGAGAATAAGATTGTGACATTCGTTTACTGTATGGAAAATAAATTATTTTTAATCCAATTATTATAATATCTTATTTGTGGCTCGTTTTTCTACCAGTGAACTCAAGATGACAATACATGGCTGAGCCATGATGGCTCTCCTTCATAGTACATCATCACAACCACCATATGAGATAGCACAGACTGAGACACAGTGACAGGCCCAGTGAGTCACCAATGAGATTCCTGTCTTTGATGGAGACAAGAAACCACTGGTGACTCTTTTCAGTGAACATTTGCCGGGATTGGAGGTACCTCCAGTATTTGCAGGATGAGTAGCGGTACCTTTATGTTTTCTGGATTGGATCCCCATCTTGGAGGACATGCTGCTGTAGCTGCTAAGTCTCACCTGAGAGTCCTGGGGAAGGTTCTGTACCATCATAAACTCCACCTGGAAGCCCTGGGAGGCTGAGCTATGCAAGAACTGGCTCTTCTGCTAGAAGCTGCCTAAGTCATGAAAGTTAGTACATTTGTTGTCACTTGGCTCTTGCTCCTTGTCTTGGAAGATCTTATGCCTGGTTCCTATATTAGAAGACTCTTGCCTTATTCCTGGTATGTGCCTCTGAAGACTTCCTGCCCTGTTCGTGATTCCTGTGGACTGTTGTTGTGCCTTGCCTGGACCCTATCTCCTTGAATTCCATCTTTGCCTTGCCCTAACCCTTGAAGATACTCTGCCTTGTCTGTTCTCTCTGTCACCTGACTTCTGGCTTGCTTGGACTATGCTTCTGTTGTCTGGACACACCCTGTATTCTTGTCTGCCTCAGGCTTGATTTTGAACTTGGACTCTGGACTGAGATACAGTTACTGTTTGGCCTGTTAGCTGGTTGTCCTGGTGTTTGTGTTACTTTGCCCTTGCCCTAGACCAGTGATGGCGAACCTTTTAGAGACTGAGTGCCCAAACTCACCTATGCCACAGACTCAACATGCTGCATGTGAGCTGCTTGCCAAATAGGGGAAGGAGGAGGTGCTCCCTTTGGGATGCTGGGCAGAGGGGTGGGGCAAACTCTGTTCTGGGATGACAGTATGCATACCCACAGAGAGAGCTTTGAGTGCCCCCTCTGGCATGTGTGCCATAGGTTCACCACTGCCCTATACACTGACTACATTAGATTCAGTGGTGGGATTCAGCAGGTTCACCCCAGTTCACCAGAGCCGGTAGCAGAAATTCTGGCTGGCCCCACCCATCCAAGTTTTGAAATAAAGTAGTCCTAATTTGGGTGCAACACAGGGCTTTCCCCATGGCCACACCCACCATACCACACCCACAGAGTAGGTAGTAAAAAAAATTGAATCCTTAGATTCTCTCATTCTCAGTGGTCTTACCCTCCAACTGCTACACAATATATTGAGAATCAGTGGTGCTGGTAATCTTTAAAGCCTGGGAAGGATTAAGACAAGATACTCATGGATCTCCTCCCCACTAGCCTGTGTATGCAATGATGTCTATCTTTACACCACTAAAGATGGCAGGCACAACTGACTTTTGTTCTGTGGGATGTCTGGCCTCTCCTGTTAAAAAATTTTATGAAGCAGATCTCTTCTATCAATGTATGAAGGAAGACAAGTGTACAGAGTTATCACAATAGAAGGAGATTAGAACTAGTTTGCTTCTTTAGAATGAGCTTTGTGATTGCTGGTGTTATCAGGTAATCTCCTAAAATAATTGGGGAGGAAGAAAAGAAAGAAGAGTGGGCATGTGGGAGAGGTACCAAAATTTTGGTCTCTTCTAACTGGATTGCAGGAGAACGCCAGGGTGGTGCATAGGGGATGAACAATAAATAAAGCAGCCAAGTGCTCAGGATGGCAGAAGATTCTGGACAGCATTTTCCCCAAAGCCCTCCCAACCCCGCTGTTCCCATTATGCAGCACTTAAATAAAGTGTAGCATCAATAGCTCAAAATACCTGTTTTATACCTAATCACTTTTGGGGGGTGTCTGAAGAAGAATGCATATCCCTCCCCTGTCTGAAACAAATGCATTTCTGAGATTTTCAGGGAGGTAATTTTTAAGGATGAGATTAGCCATGTTAGTCTTACAATTTAGATCCTCCTCCCTGGCAGTAAAAATACAGTAATATTGCATTAAATCACTAATGATTATCCATCAGAGGTGATGTCTGCCGGCTTTTGCTTCATGGTAAGGCTAGAGATGTCGTGTGGCCTAATTTACAGAGGACAGTTGAAGCCCTGTCCAGATGAAGTCTACTTTAAAGATAAATTAGCCCATTAGTTTCAGTCCTGATGCCCTCTGACACCAATTATTTTATTATATTTTAGTCTATGATGTATTTGTTGGTGGTGGGTTTTGATTTGCTGTGGGTATTTAGATTATTTATTTTCTGTTTGTTCACCGCCCAGAGTGGGATAAAACCCAGATGGGCAGTGTAGAAATTTAATTAATAAATAAAATAAATATAAATAAAACCAGAGGAAGGGAAGGTAAAGTCTTCAAAAGTTGTCCATTCTTAGTTAGCATCTGGACAGCTAACAAAGGTTTGCCCATTCACAGTCTTCCCCAGTCTGTATGGAGAAATGTGCAGCTTCTTCTTCCGTGTCTAGGCCAGACGTGAAACTGCCAAAATGAAGCTACCCTTTAGGTGAATTTATTCTGTAGTTCCGTTTGCCTGACCTAGTGTGAGAAAGATTAGCTGGCACAAGGTTGCTGTTGTCCTGGGTACTCCAGATTGTGGTGTAAAAATGCCACAGTCTTCTACGTACCCCAATTTGTAGCTTACTTACTGCAATTATAGTAATAAATTTAAAATGTATGCCTATGCACATAAATTAGCAAATTATATGCAAATTGATGCCCTCTTTTGCCCTCTTTGTTTGGTGACAATTTTATCATTTTGGTGGCAATGTGCTAAGTTTCCATACTACGTACGGTGGGCCTGATGATAGCTGACATAAATGAAAGTAACTTCAGTGTCATTGGGTGAAAGTGCTCCAAAACATCAGAGAAGATCAGACACGCAGAAATGACATGCATTTTTATATCTCTATTCCTTATTCTTTACTAGATTCCAGGCCACAAGTATGAACATATGCCATGTGAGAACATTTTTAACAGGCTCACTTTGCCTCTATTGTTGGAGCACAGGAAACAGTGTTTATTTGGATTGCAGCTCCCAGAAGAATCCCCAGCCAGTACTGGGTTATATTTATGATGCTCAGCTAATCCAATGCATGTCCATTTAGAAGCAGGGTCCATTGCATTTAGCAGAAATGACTCTCAACTAAATATGTGTTGGTTGCAAGCTGTACTATTTCCTGCTCACCCACTAAAATACCATCTTTTTTAAAAGTGCATAAACCTGACACACAATTATACACACAGTTTAGAATGTTTGGTACAGTGTGGAACATATACTGACAAATGCACGATGGCAGGCCAACTATGCCAAAAGATTGTACTTTAACGTGACCACTTGCAAAAGCTTTAGCAAAACACTGAAAATCACTAATGGAGCACTGTGGAGATATTCATGAAAGAAACAGCCAAGCATCATACATAATGGAACAGTGCAATTGCTAACACTAGATTCACACAAAATAATTTAAACTTGCTTCAATAGAAAGATGCTGTATAATCCCTCTGGATATTGAGAGACTGCTCTGTTTTCCTCTACATGAGTTTGGCATCGCATAGAAAGGGTTATAATTTAAAACTGGTGTGGTATAATGGCTAACATGTTGAACTGGAAGACCCTGTTTCAAGTCTCTATTAAACCACGAAATGCCCTAAATGAGCTTCAGATATTCTTTTCTCCAATTGCCTAACTTACATGGTGGTTGTGAGAATAAACTAGGGAGAAGAAAAACCACAAGGTCTCTTAGAGCTCAATGGAGAAAAAAGTGAAATATAAAGGCAATCAGTCAGCAGCTCAATCAACATTTGTATCTGCCCACCAATGCACATAAAGCAGGATTAACTTCATGGGTAATTTCACAGGATGTATTAAAGGCAAAAGGTGAGCCTTTCCTTGCATCTACATAGTACCTGGGATTTATTATAGTTTGGTGGTGATCGGTTTAGAAATCTTTTGAAAAGAGACCTAATGCTCTAGTTCCGTGATGGTGAACCTTGGCACTCCAGATGTTCTTGGACTTCAATTACCAGAAGCCCAAGTCAGCACTCCTGCTGATTAGGGCTTCTGGAAGTTGAAGTTCCAGAACAGCTGGAGTGCCAAGGTTCGCCATCACTGCTCTAGTTTATTAGAGCACATTAGAGCCCTCTGGTAGAAGGTTAAAACTGGTAAGTACAGCATGACTACAACCTACCAAGAAATAACTAATTTTAGTCACTTTTATAGCTAAGGAGTCTAGGTTGGAGAGCAGGCATCTTACATGATTCGCATGTTGGTTCATGCTATTTCTTGTGCCATTGCCTGGTATACTGTCATGTATAACAAAGTAGAAGAAACGAGATGTTTTCTACCACTGGCCAGCAGTTTTCAGCCTTAGTAGTTCTTATTTTGTTGCGTGATATGAAACTCAAAGGAGCAACTGAACTTAATTTTTGAGAGAGTAAACAAAAAAGTGACAAAAAAGTTATGGTACCTAAAAGACTAACTGCTGTAAAGACTAACTGCGGCATTTAAACCTGAGCTTTCGTGGATCAAGTCCACTTCATCAGACGTTTTTGAGAAAAGTGATTTTAATTTTGGAAAGCTATACATATAGACTGATAGAGTACCAGAAGAATTATGGACAGAGACACGGGGCATCATGCAGGAGGCAGCAAGAGAAACCATACCAAAAGAAAAGAAGCATAAGAAAGCAAAGTAGTTGTCTGATGCGGCCCTTAAAATAACAGAAGAAAGAAGGAATGCAAAAGTCCAAGGAGAAAGGGAAAAAATACAATCATCTCAATACAGAATTTCAATTAAAAGCAAGGACAGATAAGGAAAACTACCTGAACGGTGCAAAGAAATGGAGGAAAACAACAAAAGAGGCAGGACTAGAGATCTTTTTTAAAAATTGGGGAAATCAAGTGAACATTTAAAGCAAAAATGACCATGATGTTATGGAATACTGAACTAGACAAAATTGCATCCTCACGCTAAGACAGATTTAGGAGTTTTATTTGTTAATATTTGGCCAAACAGATTCAGGAACGCTTTACCAAGCTAATATTCCCTGAATAAAAATACATATTCAGAGCCATCTTTTTATAGCATAAAATTTGGAAATTTCTACACATTACATCACTATGGGATAAGCCAAAATTATTAATTAATCTTCTGACATTTCATTAAGTTCAGGTTAGAACATTCCGTAACTGTTATTTAGATCATGTCATATAAGGAACATGTCTCATGTCACATCATGTCATGTCACACAAATATTATTTACGGTTCCCTGTCAGCTGTACAAACTGTGCTGAGCTTGTGGACATAAAGCCTTCTGTTTACTTTAGCCTCATCATCAGTACTATATGATAGGTCAATCTGATCTGTTTAACTTTACAGAGTACTGAGAAAATAATTTTTACTTTTAAAACAGAATTAATATTATCTTAATATCTTAATTCTTTCACCCCTATTTCAATGATAAGGGACAAAGATGGAAAGGAGTTAGCTGAAGCAGAAGAGATAAAAAGATGGCAAAAGTATATAGAGGAAGTCTACAAAAAAGACCTCAACACTCCTGATAATAACAATAATGAGAAATTTGAGCTTGAACCAGACGTTCTGGAGAGTGAAGTCAGAAAGGCCCTAAAAAGCACTGCAAACAATAAAGCTAGAGGAAATGATGGTATCCCAGTTGAATTTTTCATAGCTCGAAAAGATGATGGAATCAAACTACTGCATTCAATATGCCAGCAAATTTGGAAAACAAAACAGTGGCCACAGGATTGGAAAAGATCAGTGTACGTTCCAATCCCCAAAAAAGGCAATGCCAAAGAATGCTCAAATTACCGAACAATTGCGCTCATCCCACATGCCAGCAAGGTGATGCTCAAGATAATACAGGATAGACTTCAGCAACATGTGGAGAGAGAACTACCAGAGGTCCAGGCTGGTTTCAGAAGAGGCAGGGGGACTAGAGACCACATTGCCAACATACGTTGGATTATGGAGAAAACAAAGGAATACCAGAAACAAGTCTACTTTTGTTTTATTGACTACACCAAGGCTTTTGACTGTGTGGACCACAACAAAATGTGGCAAGTAATTAAAGAGATGGGAATACCAGAACACCTTATATGCTACATGAGAAATCTGTACACGAACCAAGAAGCAACAGTTAGGACAGAACACGGAAAGACAGAGTGGTTTGGAATAGGAAGAGGAGTAAGACAAGGCTGCATTTTATCACCCTGCTTATTCAATCTATACACAGAGCACATAATGCGCAATGCAGGGATGGAGGAATCACAATATGGGATCAAAATTGCTGGGAGAAACATCAACAATTTGAGATATGCAGACGATACCACCCTAATGGCAGAAAGTGAGGAAGACCTAAAGAACCTCTTGATTGGATTGAGGGAGAAAAGCGCAAAAGCTGGCTTGAGACTTAATATCAAGAAAACCAAGATAATGGCAACAGGTCCGATCAGTCCCTGAAAAATAAATGGGGAAGAAGTAGAAGCAGTGACAGATTTTACTTTCCTGGGATCTAAGATCACTGCAGATGGCAACTGTAGCCATGAAATAAAAAGATGACTGATTATGTGGAGACACGCTATGAGAAACCTGGGGAATATAGTGAAAAGCAGAGACATCACCTTGAAAACAAAAATTCTCCCAAATCACCTTTTCTTTCATCAAAAACTTCACAATATTTTTAAAATGAGAGATAGAGATAGAAGAATTAGGTTAAATAGGTAAAGCAGCATTTCTTGATAAGGATTTAGGGAAAATTAGTATTGGGAAAAAATGTTAAAGTCAATGTGGGAAGTATGGAAAAAGGTGAAAAAAATATTGGCTCCAGATGTATCTCCAATTATTGAATTAGAGGAGATGACAAACTTTCCAATTAAAATTGATAAGAGAGTGAGAGATGTGTTAAATAAAAATGATTTGCTTCTGCTGAGAGATTGGATAAGAGTATGTGCTGATGAACTTAAAAGGAAGGAATTATTTGTAGAATTGAGATTGAACTGGTTGCAGATTGCAATGGTGAATAAATGGAATGGTAAATATCTGAGGGAGCCAGGTTTGAAAAGGAACAAGATGGTATTTGAAGAAATACAATGGAAGGTTAGAAAAAGAGAAATATGGGTGAAGGGTTTGGTAAGTAAGATCTATAAATTATTAAACATTGAAGATGATGCACAAGATAAATTAAGAATAAAGTGGGAGCAAGATCTAAATACAAAAAATTTAGGTATAAGTTGGAAATCAATATAGAAGAGAAGAATCATGAAAACAATGTCTGTTAGAATTAAGGAACATAATTATAAGGTGTTATGGAGGTGGTATTTGACCCCGGTGAGATTGAATCAAATTGATAGAACTAAGAACAATTTATGTTGGAGATGTAAGAAAACTGCTGGGACTTATTTACATATGTGGTGGCATTGTGAGATAATAAAGGGGTTTTGGGATGATATTGAAAAAGAATTGGTGGGAATATTTGAAGAGGAAATTAAGTTGGGTTCGAGTACCATCATGCTAATAAATATGGAAGAAGTTAATTTGGATAAAGATAAAAAGGATTTGTTATTAAATATGATGATAATAGGGAGATTGTGCATTGCAAGGAAGTAGAAGAATGATGTGAGCATTAACTTGGAGGAATGGTATAAAGAAATGTGGCAATTGGCTCTCAATGATAAATTAACATGGGAAATGAAGGAAAAGAAAGGGTTAATTAAAGAAAATAGATTTTGGAAAATCTGGAAACTGTTTGTGGAGTATGCGCTTACAAAAGGAGATGGCAGTCATCCAGTACCAGATCAAAGGAAATTTTGGATGAAATAAATTATGTCTGCGATGTGCTGCATCCCCCCAGGGCTTTGTATATATCTCAGGGTGGAGTTAATTGCGATATTTTTTGTTATAAAAGATGTATGCTTCAAGTATTATAGATATATTGTATGAAGTTTAGAATATATTATTTTAAAAATGGGGAAGTTAATATAACAAGGTCGAGCTTATTAAAAAATATCTCTTTTTCTATCTTTATTTTCCTTCCCCAATGAAAAAGAACATTGTATCATTATAACGTGGATAATAATTGTTGGATGAGGTTATATGTCTTTTACACGTTTTTCTTCTTTTTTGTATCTATGTATTTTTCATTTTATATTTTTGTGTATGCATTGTTTTATATGTTTATTCTTTGCAAAATTTAATTTATATAAATTATATATTTTATATATATATATATAAAAGAAAACAAAAATTCGCATAGTCAAAGCAATGGTATTCCCAGTGGTAATGTATGGGTGTGAGAGCTGGACCATTAGGAAAGCTGAGCGCAGAAGAATAGATGCCTTTGAAATGTGGTGTTGGAGGAGAGTCCTGAGAGTCCCCTGGATGGCAAAGAGAACAAATAGGTCAATACTGGAAGAAATCAATCCTGACTGTTCATTGGAGGGACAAATGGTGAAGATGAAGCTAAAGTACTTTGGACATCAAATGAGAAGGGAGGATTCACTTGAGAAGGCCTTGATGCTGGGAAAGGTGGAGGGCAAGAGAAGAAGGGGCGTCCAAATATGAGATGGATAGATGGTATTGTTTACGCAATGGGCACAGAGCTGGGCGGGCTGAGGAAAATGGTGGAGGACAGAGGTGCCTGGAGGAAAATGGTCCATGGTGTCGCAAAGGGTCTGAATCGACTGTGCGACTGAACAACAACAACAACAATACATATAATGTTTTTTTTAACTTATTGTATAGCTTAGTATTATAATATTATTTACCTCTTCTTCTTGAAGTGCTGTATTTGATTTCAAATATTGGTGATTCTCATGACGATCAGCCATGAAGACTGTCTTGAGAATATAATGCAGTGGCCTTTCATCTGCCTTCCACATCACAGCATGACGCCTGTATCACTGTTCCAGTTATGTGAGTCACTTTCTGGTCCTGAGCCCTTTTGGCACACAAACTCCTCCTCAGCCCCAGGCCAGTATTGATGAAGCTGCTGCCCTCCATCAAGATGGATTCAAGTGGGATTTAATCCATTTGGGGACCATCATCCTTCCCTGTGGACTTCACCACCCAAGACAGTTAGTTCTCAGGTTTGTCAGGTTAGTTAACTACTGACTGACAATAAGTGTTAAGTTGCTGGCAGTATGGTCTACTCTATTGCTATTGCAGGATAACCTGGTCATAATTCATTATTATTTACATAAACACAAATAATGCTGCATACAATACTCCATAACAGAGTCCATAAAGGATGCCAACTTGAGCATATTGTTTGAAAATCTCTAATTCTTAGAGTCACCATAGATCGGAAGTGACTTGATGGCCCATAACAAGGAAAATATATGAAATACTATATTAATAATACTTTATTTGAAGTCTTTATTTATTGCTTTTCCACCCAATGTGTTTCTAAAAATTAAACAGATTAAAACGATCAAAACCACAGTAACTGTCACTAACTACTTTTTAAAAAGTTACTTTCCAAGATGTGGTTCTGAATAGACCCTTCATCTGCCTATTTATTGATTGGAGTTGCCAGCTAACAGCGTCTATTTTGCTTTCACTTGGCAGAGGAAAGACATCTCTTATGCTTATCTGTTTAGATAGTATGGCTAATATTGTTCCCCTGAAACATTCTTGTCGCTTTAATATAAAACCATAATCCCATTATTATTATTTTAAAAACATACTTTTATACAACATAGGCTTGCAGTATAATTGTCTGTTAATGTCCACCCGAGAAACACAAATAATGAAATCTGTGTGTTACCTGATAATTAATCTTTGAACCACCTCAATAACGTCTAGTACAATTAGCAAGGGGTATGCACGTAAATGTCATTAAGGTTCTAGTCTCCCTGCCGTAGTCAAGAGAATTACATGGATCTCTCCAATTAAGGCTAATAGGTGCCATGTTTGTAAATTCTAAAGTGATGGTGGGGGTGGGGACAGAACACAGGAGTCCTTTATATTCTTCTGGTATTCACCACATAATTATACTGCACTGATATGATTATGTGCATCCCCTTTAGAATTGCAGGGAAGAAAGCCAAAGAGCCCAGTAGAGTTGATATTCCAATCCAGAGATGTCAATGTCTTTTTGGCCAAGACTGGCCAACTTACACATGTAATTAGGAATGGATCTCTGGTTTGTTGCTACAGAGCAAGGGTCAGGTGCAAACCTTTCTCACAGACACTCTGCCTGTGGATGAAAATCAGACATTTGATACAAAAATCAACAAGAAAATGAGACTCTTGCAAAGTTATAAAGCCAGGATTACCAACCTACGGCCCACGGGCCGGATCCGGCCAGTGGCACCATTCCATGCGGCCTATTGCTGCTGCTGCTGCCTCACCCAGAAGTGGAAGCAGGCATGTTTATGACAGCCACAAAATGCACCCGCATTTACATCAGGCATAAATGCACCCATGCCCACGGCTGTCATAAACACAGAAGCGGGTGCATTTACTTCAGCTGTCTGGAGCCATGGTCAGGCCTGCAGCATAAAAAGGTTGTGAAACCCTGTTATAAAGTATCTCTTTCATATATTACAACATAACATGATTTACAGTCTCTGGAAAAAAAGCCCATTTTCTAAAGGGCAATGAAGTATCCCAACATGAGAAAGGTGACTTTTTCCTGTACCAAAGCTGGAAATCCAGCACTGTGAAGTTATCACATAGCAAGGATGTGACCTCTGAGGAATCCCTATTGGATTGGGCTGTGACAAGAGAAGAGGAGTGACTAACCTTGGTGCCTCAGGTGTTCTTGGACTTCAATTTCCAGAAGCCCTGATCAGTAGATGTGCTTACCTGGGCTTCTGCTAATTGTAGTCCAAGAACACCTGGGGCACCAAAGTTGGCCACCCTGCCCTAGAAGGTCTGAAATTCCTTACTCCTGAAGTTCTCAAATGAACAGCACCTTCTAATGTTCCTAGTGTGGCTTTTCCAATGGCACCTGCTATCTAATCTGTCTAGCGGGGGGGGGGGGGGATTTGATTTTTAAGGGGGTCAATTTGAGAATGAGTTATTAATAGTGAATAGTTTTTTTTTAACAGCCTTTCCTCCATGTGAACAGGAGTTCACTTTTTGAATAATAATATTATATGTCATGGGTGGTAGTGGTCAGGATTTTAGAGATACTTAGGTGGGGCATGGCTAAAAAAAGGTTGGGAACCAGTGGTCTAGGAGGAGATGCTACGGATTGGGCCCATTAGCATGCAAAAGATGAGTTCTGTCTTTTTGCCATGTGCAAAATGGCAGCTTTTAAGAGTATTGCTTACAAACTGATTTGAGACTGGAGTACATCAGCAGTGCCCACACAGTACACAAGAATGAGTGATGCTCCAAACTCACTGCCGTTGATTCTGGTGTATGCCTGTTTTATTTCAAAAGTCAGAATGTACTTGACAGGAAGCAGTGGAGAACTGATGTTGCATGAACCTTAGGCTTTGTTTCCCACTGACAGTTTTACTATACAGTTCCCAGCCAGAGCATGAGTGTGTGTGCATGCATGCATGCGCGCATGTGCACATGCACACACATTTCAGAGGGGGGAAATGGCTCTCACTTCTTGTTATCAAATAAGTTAGTGAAAGAGCTGGAATTAGTTACGACATAAAACAGCCTGGCTCTTGGTATAGTAATAGCAGAGAAAGTGTGTTCATATGAGCAGTCTCTCCATGTTTACTGTATCATACTGCTAAAAACTGACTGCATGCCAAATGCTCTAACAGAAGGGAGCATATGAACTCCAGAATGATGACACTAATAAGAAAATTACAAAAGGCCAAACAAATGGCATTAATTATAATAATTTTGTGTCAGAGATTACTCTGGGTTGAAAGGATTTTTAGGGGATGCTTAAATGAGGCTCCTTTCATGTCCCCAAGTGCACCTCTTGAGTATCGAAACCCAACCTTCCAGTCTCCAGCTCAGTGCCTTAACCACTAAGCCACTAGGGGAGCTGCTAAATTGCATTTATAATCAATAATATTTTGCTTGCTTTCTTGCTTGCTTGCTTGTTTGTTAATTTCAAATCTTTCTCCCTTTTGGGGTGGAGGCTGGGGTTTGGAATTATCTTTCCAAACAGTTGGCAATTCCCATTTGTTCTTGTCCCCTGAATATAATTAAAAACATGCTGTAGCATCTACTTAAGACATCAACTTTCCCAAGCCTGTCTTGTCCACTGCGTTGTGAACAAAGACACTTGTTTTGGCATTGTGCCTTTAATTAATCACTGGAAGCTTTATCACTGCTCAAGGGGAGGGGGGACCCACCCATGTCTTTGTTTACTTGTTCATCAGAAGCCCGGGTTCTGCAGAACTTAATCAAAATACAGAACCAAATTTCTAATCTACTTAAAATAGGGGGAAAGGGCTTTTTGTTTGAAAATGGCTTCCAAAGTATCATTTTGATGAAGGCATATAAGAATGTTCGAAATCAGTCATGATTTCAGGCTGGTAAATGTCATTGGTCAACTACTTTTGGTGTTTTTAACAAATGAAACATAAATGTTATAGTAACCGTACATGTTCTCAGCTCTTTAAGATCATCACAAGAGGCCCTTCTCTTGGTTTCATCATCTTCAAAGGCACATTTGGTGGGAATATGTGGCGGCTCCCAGGTTGTGGATTGCCCTCAACAGGAAAGTTAGCTTCAAGGCAATCTTGTTTAGGTAGGCTTTTAATGAATTGGGCAGTTTTTGATCTCGTGTGCTGGACATTATTTTTATTTTATGTGTGTTTGTAATTTGTTTTAAGGAGATTGACTCTGTGAGGGAAGCTACAGGTTTGAGTTTGCAGTTGTTCAGCAGGATTGCTGAGGGCAGGAAATTTTGGAGATCTCTCATTAGTCGGAACCGCTTCGATGAAACATAATAATAACAAGGGTTTTGAAGTTTTAGCTAATTGTTTTCAATATTATCATATGTTCCATTATTTGTTTGTTTTATAATTTATTGTGATTTTAATCATTCTTTTTTAAAAATAACTTGTGAATCCACTTGAGTCTCTTAATTGCAAAAAAAGGCAGTATACGAATAAAAATAATTCTGTTAATTTTTAAGAAATGAAATTGATTCTATGTGGGCCTGTTGGACTTAAATCCATACTTAGTGGTAAGTGAAGCAGGGAGTAGCTTTTTTCTTCACGTGGCCAAAGCTTATGGCACCAGCTGAACCCTCATAGTATTCCTATGTTTTCACAGTTCTCTCCTTTGGTTTGATCTGGTGTTAGAAAGATTAGCCGGCAGGGTTGCCACCCAGGGTATGCCCCATTGTATTCACAATCTTCAAGGAGACTCTTTCTGTGTAGGCTAGCTATTGATGAAGCCATGCGTGACAGGATACCTCAAACCTACACAAGTTGAGAAAATATACCCACTTGTTGGTATCGCTCCACCTAAGATCAGGAGAGAAGTAGCAGTGGATGCTGAGAGAACTAAGCAAGAGAATGACCCTCAACACCCTCTGAACAGAACCTCAAGTCCACCGGCTCAGATCCAGGAAGAGCTTTATGAATAGAACAAACATTCTTGAGTGGGCACAAGAGCAAAACTAAATTGGAAGATGGAGGAAGGAGCTCACTGGACAAGAAAACATCATTAAAGGAGGATATAGCTGAGGAACTCAACCTCCCGTATGTCACTTGGAGGACCTTGAATCGGCTGAGGGATGGAGTCCCTAAATGCAAGACCAACATGCTCAAGTGGGGACTGCTGGTGGACAACAACAAGTGGTGTGAATGTGGAGAGAGACAGAATCTGGCTCGTTTACTGGTCTGCCGATTACTGCCAGAAACATGCACCAATGAGGACTTAAGTTTGGGCAATGACAAAGCGAAGAAAGTGGTTTCATTTTGGCAGTCCAGGGCTTGGTCGGACACCAAAAAATAACAGTTCTCTCAAGGGGGAGAGAAATCTTAGGATGAGTAGGGCTGAAGGAGAAGAAAGTTGTGCTTATATCTTTTATTATATCTTTTATTCAGTATAGTGAGGTTGTAATAAGGTACACCCATCTCCACATATTCCCAGCTGGTACCAGAGTTCCTTGGCTCAGCACAAAAGTGTTTATGTGGGTTGTACAATGTTGGTGCATTGTGTGAGGGAAAGGGACTTGGAAGATAGACGTCAGGCACATTCACTTGGGCCGATCCTGCCATCTGGAGTAAGGCAGAGTGGACATCCTGTGTTTATAACCATTTGCCTTCTCCAGCTCTCTAACATTCCAGGAACCTGCACCTGTGACAACGCGAAGGCCCATCTCAGTGAGATCCCACAGATCTCAGAATCTTATCCTGAAATCATAGGCAATGCAAGGCAGCTGATCTCCATCCCATACATAGTGTGAACCTGACAGAGTGTCCTCCAACATATGGAAGGCACTGTGGAGCTTTATCCTGTTGGGTGAATAGAATCTCTCTCAGTGATTTCATTGCTTGCAATCAGCTGTCTAAGCATGTTGGAATTCTGTGCCATTTGGGTCACTTTGACCTAACACTACATCTGTATTCTATTGTGGGAAATGCCTCATAGAGATCACCCTTGGCATGAAACCAGTATTGAATGACATTAGTCAGCCTTTGTTGAAGAACAATGCCAGGCTTTGCCAATAAATTTTCAACCACATTCTCAACAGAAAGCAGTAATAATGTGTTGTTTTTGCTGTAGAGTTATTTCCCACCACATTCTTTCTTCTCGTAATTTTTATTTCAAACAACAAGGAAATTTTTTCCATCTGATTATTCTTTTCCATTCAATCAGCTACAAACAACTGCAAACTACAGTAAACCCCTACTTGTGAAAAAGTCTGTTCCATAGGCTTTTTCTTAAGTCGAATTTTTATGTAACTTGAAGCAAACCCATAGGAAAAAATTATTTTTATGTAACTCGAAGCAAACCCATAGGAAAAATGAAATTTTATGTAAATCAAAGCATAGGAAAATCCATAGGAAAAAGAATCTTTATGTAACTCGAAGCAAACTTATAGGAAATTGTGTAAATCGGGACATGGTTTTAGCACAAAATCATTTTGTAAGTTGAATTTTATGTAATTGGGGACATTTGTAAGTCCGTTGTTTTTTTACTGTATTGTGCTACTATAAATGTACAATAAGAATCAATGCAGGAATGATTCCATTTTGTGGAATTAAGGCAGGGGTTGGGGAACACTTTCTTCAACTACTAGAATCATCAAAGAACCAGTGCAATGTAATGGACACAGTATTGGACTAGGTAGGGCTTAGGATACTTGGGTCTCAGCTAGTTGTTCAGTCTCACAGTCAAATCCGACCCTTTGTGACCCATGGACCACAGCAAGCCAGGCTCCTCTCTCACCTGCCATCCTCTGCAGCCCACCCAGATCTATGTCCACTCCTTCAACAATGCCATCTAGCCAGTGGTGGGATTCAAACTTTTTTACTACCTATTCTGTGGGCATGGTATGGTGGGCATGGTCAGGGGAAAGCCCTGTGTTGCTACCAGTTCTGGCAAACTGGGGCAAACTGGTTGAATCCCAGCACAGTATCTAGCCATCTCACCCTCTGTCACCCACTTTTCCTTTTGCCTTAGATCTTTCCTAGCATCAGGACCTTCTCAAGTGAGTCCTCTCTTCTCATTGGTGGCCAAAATACTTGAGCTTTAGCTTCATTATTTGTCCTTCCAAGGAGCAGTCAGGGTTGATTTCCTTTAGGATGGACTGACTTGGTCTCCTTGCAGTTCAGGGGACTCTTAAGAGTCTCCTCCAGCACCATAGTTCAAAGGTGTATATTCTCCTGCACTCAGCCTTCCTTTTGGTCCAGCTCTCACAGCCATACATTACTACTGGGAAGAACATTGCTTTAACTATAAGGGCTTTTGTTGGCAGGGTGATGTCTCTACTTTTTATTATGCTGCCAAGATTTTTCATAGCTTGTCTCCCAAGAAGTAAGCATCTTTTTATTTCATGGCTGCAGTCACCATCTCAGCTTGGCCATGGAAAATCACTGGGATGAGGAAGGGGGCACGGGTAGACCCACTCCTTCTTAAAACATCTCATATATCTTGAAAACTCAAGAGTCTCCAGAAGTCAGATGTGACTTGATAACATTTATAGAGATAAAAGTCAGTTAATGGAATGGAATGTAACTTTCTGAGTTTTATAGCTTATTTAAATTTTGGCTATTGTGAGCGGCCTACCATCTATGGGAGAAGTGAGCAACTGTAGCCCTTTCGATATTGTTGGACTGCAGTTTAAATAAATAAATAAATAAATAAATAAATAAGTTGGCTGGGGATGATGGGAGCTGCCATTCATCTACATAGGGGAATACCTTTCTTACTCTCTTCTAAGGCTAGTTTATAAACATACATTACACAATCTTTTCTTGCTTGTTCAGTTTGGTAATTCCTAACAAAATGCATAAAGAAACTCTAGTCTTTTTTTTGTTGGCATGACATCAGGTTATATGAAAGTTCTGTTTCTTGTAATTCATCTGTGATGGATCATTCACATATGCAAGCTATCACTTGAGGCGGTCATCAATCACAAAAGTACTCACACATGTCAACCAGGCCAGGGGAGTTCTGCATACACAGAGATATCAGCCATCCTATATGTCTGCGATCCAACCCCTTCAGTTTGAGTTTACTGACAATTTACATTCCTGTCAGAACTTGGAAAAGTTGTTTGTTTCTCTTGGAGTTTTCTGAAGACAAAAGGTCCCACGATTTCCCAGCTGTCAAGACTTTGAGAGTGTTTGTACCAAAAAGGAACTTGTTCCAAGCTCTGGCTTGTGTAAAGCAGACAGGTGATTGGCCTACCCTAAGAATAATGAAAACCAAAAAAGCATGTCTGGATAAACTGAACCTAAAGAACCATATTGGGAACCACTGTGGACTAGTGGATGGAGAGTCAAACTGGGATTCAAGAGACCTGAGTTCAAATCACTGCTCAGCCATGAAAACTCACTTTGGTGATGGTGATTATGAAACCACTCCTTGAATATCTCACATTCTTGAAGAACCCTACAAGGAATTAGGAATTAGCACGTAACAACAAACAAAGAGCCTGTATTGAATTAGGTTAGGTAAGAATGCAATGTTGGTTAAAGGGGGTGAGGGAGACACAGGTTTCTCCTTTGTTTCTAGGACCAATTTAAAGCCACCACAAAGTTCAGAAATACTCTTTATGTATAACAGGGAGACATTTTCACTTTCATCCTTCAGCTTTTCTGGTGAGGAATAGGATTGTTCCAATTTGATGCACCCTATATGGTTTGTGACTCCCTGAGTGTGTTTTTGTGTTATTTTTAAATCAGCACATATGCAAAATGCAGGGAACTTGCAGAAAAGTATATATTTCAAGGGGAAATCTTTTTGGTACAGAATTTGTGGAAACTCTACTTAAAAATCATACATACCATACAAATGAGACTGCTATATAACAATAGATGAAAAATAAGGATGTAGAGGACAAATATAAATTTTGTAAGACCCAGTCAAAATAATGATGCATATGGTGACACATGCCTTAGTTAGATCCAATTTAATTACTGCAATAGGCTTTTGGTCTTTCCATGAGGCTGCCTTGCAAAATTTCATTTCGTTTCATTTTCATTTCACTTTAATTTTATATACCGCTTAATTCAGCTCGATGGCGACTCTAAGTGGTTTACACCGGTACATGCTGCCTGCACAGCAGACAGCAGCAGGAAAGTGAAAAAGGTACAATAATAACAATATAGAAAGTAAAGTACATCATACATAATACAATAAAACAGCATAATCAAGCAAAAACAATTATTCATAATACACGTAGTCAAAGGCCCAGGTACAAAATTAAGCAAATGCAGCCTGCACTTATATCAAAAATAGAGTCCAGATAGATGGAGTCCTCTAGAACAGTGACAAGCGGTGGCCACAGGTGGCTCCCATCCCCGGGGCAATGGCATGGCTCCGGGGAGAGCACGGGACCCCTCGTGTGGCAGCAGCGGTGGCAGCTTTTCTCCCCTTTGAGCCAGGTGTAGCTCAGAAGGGGGGCGGCAGCAGCTACAGGTGGCTGCCATCCCCGGAGCGATGGCGTGGCTCCGGGCAGAGCATGTTTTTGAAACTGTCTTCCAATTAAAAGGATCTCCACTCAAAAACTAATTTAAACATAAAGAATCATCAGAAGAGGTGCTGAAATTATCTTCCAGGGCTAGTACCTGAAAGCCATAAGCAGTCAGTGGTGTAAATCGTGTATTTCGAAGTTTAGGGATTCTTTGTGTTTTTTTGAGGAGCCATCCCTTCCTCAAAAGAAAAATATAAACATGATGGCAGCTGGATTGGTTTATATAAACTATGAAACAGCAGGTCTTTTGTATAGACAATGGTTTTAATTTGCGCATTCAAGACCAAACCATCCTCAAATACTTCATTTTACTAGATGGATAATAATAACGGTGTGTTGTCAAGTTGATTCTGACTTGTGAAGATCCTTTCCAGGGATTTCTATGTAGAGAGTACACAGAAGTGGTTTACCTTTCTCTTCTTCTGGGGGTGCCCAGGGACTGTGCAGCTTGCCCATGGCTACATAGTCTGACTTTTCTCACAGGAGACACAGTGGGGAAATCAAACTCTTAACCTCTGGTTTTGCTGCCAGATACCTATACCACCAAAATAAAAATAAACTTTTTTCTCAGCTACAGAGAGGACTGCAACTAAACTCGGAGGGAAGAGGTATCCTGAAAGAGATGGCAGACATGTCACAATCCCTGCTATTTAAAAAGCCCTAGGGCTATGATCCTGCAAGTCCCAGTTTCCCTAAAAACTAGAAACAATAGGAGCAAAGGTCACTCACACAAGGTCTTCTGTTTAAATTATCAAAAGCAGTTCCAACTTCACACCTGTAGAAACCAACTTCCAGTCTGGCCAGGTTATCCTCCTATGGTAGGAGTTGTAGACCAGTAGACCGGGGTTGCCAACCCTTTTCAGCCAGGGGCCAGGTCATGTTCCCTCTGACAGTTGAGGGGGCCAGACTGGTGCCCCCCCTGTCACTTATGGCTGTCGTAAACACATTTGCAACATCCGTAGACTCATTTACGGCTATCATAAATGTGTTTATGACAGCTGTAAATGAGTCCGTAGCCAATTGTGGCAGCTGCGGCTGGAGTGAGGGTGGGAATTGGATTATTTAGCCCCTTGGGCCAGATCCAGCTCATGGGCTGTAGGTTGCCTAGCCTGAAGTAGACCATACTGCCAGCGACTCAATGCTGTGTGCCAGCCGGCGGTTGACTAATCTGACAACCCTGAGGACTAATGACCTTGGGTGCCAAAAGTCCACAGGGAAAGGTGATGGTCCCCAAGTGGATTAAATCCAAATTGAATCAATCTTGATGGAGGGCAGCAGCTTCATCAGTACTGGCCTGAGGCTGAGGCAGACTTTGCACGCCAAAAGAGCTCAGGACCAGAAAGTGACCTGCAGAACTGTATCAGTGGTACAGGTGCCACTCTGCAATGCAGAAGGCAGATGAAAGGTCACTGCATTAGGACAGTCTTAGATAGATAGATAGAGAGAGAGAGAGATAGATAAATCTTTATTGTCATTGTCCTGCACAGAACAATGAGATTGGCGGGGGGGGGGGGGGACACTTATCAACCCAACAAAACCTAAACAAAATGCAACTATACAAAATTATCAACATACTGCCACCCCACATATACACATTTAACCCCTAAAAAGCTCTGAAACTCTAAAAACTCTATACAGAAGCTCCCTCATAGACTGCACGGATACCAATTAGAATATGCAACTATAAGCAAAACATAATATTTAGTTACATATGTCTTTATGTTTTGGTGGCATGTCATTGGCTCCCCCGCCCAGAATGGGACTGCATTCATATGCCTTCTCTCTTTTCCTCCTATGCGCACACATCTTTCTGAAACAAAATCTCTTTTATCTGTGTATTCCTCTTCATTCATTCCACCTAGACACTCTAATCACTCTAATCTACTAAAGCTTTCACGGAGGCTCTTCTGATATGAATCCTCATGTGTGCAATGGCAAGCAAGCTAACAGGAGCATACAATGTGGACGGTGCAGCAAGGTCGTACCAGCAACCTCACACACACTGTCATATTAAAATTATATGATGTGTCCTCTGGCTGGATCACTCAGATTACCTTACTTGGCTGTTGGAAAAGTTAAAATTTCTGTCATAGATGCTAGTTGAGGGTCATTTGAATATTTGCTGTCAAAATTGTTTAATTGGAATCTAAACAATTCAGATATACCATGAAACAATCCAAAGTTATGAGTTTGTTCTCACTTTGAAAAGGAGTCCTTCCAGAAGCTTGGCTTAGGTTACTTCTTAATATAATATATACACACCTTTTCCAAATTTGATGATTCATTGACAGTCTTCTAGAAGTGAACATTTCCCAGAAGGCAGGATTGATGCTCTTTTATGCTAAAGACTTCCTAAGAGAGAAAATGCTGTTAGAAATAGGTCAGTAGAACACAAGGGTTTCCTTCTCTATGCAACAGTTTGTTGTGCAAAATTAAAACTACAGGGAGGAGGGGAATAAAAGAAATCGATTGTTGCTCAAAGACCTAGCGGGTAAGTGTAAAACAGAAGGATGGCTTCTTTCCCCACCCTAATCCAGAAACACTTCTGTAATCCTAAAACTGATAGCAACCCTAATTCTGAGCCTGAGACAAAACCCTAAACTTCACTGTACCACAAAAAAAAAATCTTTAGACAGAAATTATACAATATTATCTACACTAGTTTCTAGAGTAGCTCGTGTTTGATCTAGAAACACTTCTGTAAGCTTATTGAAACCCTAACAAAGGGACTAGGACTCTGCTGGGGAAGGAAGCGCTATTATTGGGATGCTGGGTAGAGGGGCAGGGCGAACTCTGTGCTGGGAGGATGGAGGAAGCACTCTCATTGGACTGCTGGACAGAGGGGAGGGGTGCGTGCCCACAGAGAGAATGAGTAGGGACTTGCGTGCCGGGTAGGGACTTACAGGCCACTCTGTAGGTAAAGTTGTGGGGGGGATGGTTGGTCTTTGGTTGCAGCTTTTACTGGGTTGCTCTGGCTGCCTTGTATTCCCCTAAACCTGTGATGGTGAACCTTGGCACTCCAGATGTTCTTGGACTTCAATTCCCAGAACCCCAAGCCCCCATGAATGCACATGAAGGGGTTTACAGTAAAACGCACCCTGATGGACGCGTTTTACTTCCACTTCTGGTAGCGAACATCTGGAGTGCCCACGTTCGCCATCATGGCCCTAAACAGTTACCATTTTCTGCTACTGCATAATCAGATGTTCTTCTGAGTATTGATATAAGAATACTAACGTGCAAGGTGGCGCAGGAGCAGAGTTTCTGCATATCTTTAGTCTTAAGAGAAGGATTTAACTGCACCGCATTCTCATTCAAAGCTCCCATTTGAAAACATGGATGAAAGACCACACCTCAAAAATACAAACTGTGTTCCTTCAAGATATTTAAACATGAATACAAATGTAGGTTAGAAGTTCTTGGTGGCATTTGTTTTCCCCTGCTAGATAATTCTATGTGTGGGTTATTGTCTTTCTTTTTTCCCCTCCCATCACAATTGGTGCCTTTCAAGTCCTTGGGAAACGTAGCACCATCTCATGAAGAAGGTCACTGGGGGCTTTTTCAGATGTAAGACAATGCTGAAGATGGAATAACAGCAAAGAGAAATAATGGTTTTTATTTCAACAGAACTTTCAATATGCTTTCTTTACTGAAATATGGTTAATAAACTACACTTGACACAGAATATTATAAGTTCCTGAAAGACAGCTTTGTTTCATAGTGCAGAGAAGAATAATCTATGACTATGACTGCTAATGCTAATAGTAATCCTAAAACCTAAAAAGAGGAAGTTGTCCCCCCCCCCTCTCCTTTCCTTAAGGAAACAGCATATTTTGCCTTTTGTCTTTTCTTCTCTTTGTGGTCCAAAGACAGTACTGTTGACTGACTCCTTCAGAAAAGAGATCAGTGAAATTGTCAGTTGATTACTTCTCCTTGATTAGCATTTATAAGAGCCCTGTGATACATTATTTGCATTCCTATTTAGCCGTGATTTTGTGGGGCAGCAATGATTAAACTTGTCATGGGGTCTGATTGACAGGGTCAGATCTTCACTTTCTACTCTTTTGAAATTAAAAACAAATGTGTCAGCTCCCTTCATGGGCCGCAGCGCTGTGAAGCTTGCTCGCCTTGTCATCACAGATAGGTCAGGAATGTTTTAATTTTAGGGATGGATTCTGCTTGTCAGTGTAGGATGTGATGGCGTGTAGTTCTGGAGATGAGATGTGAAGGGTGTAAAACAAAGAATGGGAAGAACAAAGACAAAGACACTCACATTATTAGACAGATTTAATTAGTCTGAATGGATATTATGCTAGATGAAGCAGCGAGCTGTGAAATTAACCCTTGATTACGGATCTGCAGATCATGCTCGTAAAGAGAATCAAAACCTTTGTGAATAAAAGAGAAGTTGTGATTCTATCCTCCCCCTCCCCACATTTTATCTGCATAGCCCACTCTGAAAATCGAGAGGTGGATGTGGGGTGTAGAGAAAACAACCCTTGCTGTTAGCATTTTGAAAGCTTGAAATGTCTTTTTTTCACCCCACTTCCCTCCAGATATGGTCTAGACCACAGACCCAGAAAAAGACATAGCAGTTAGGATACTGTATATAGTTCAATTCACTCCCTTCTTATCTAAATCTATTGAGTGACTAAAGCTAAGATAAAATTCTTCAAAATATGTTTTTCTAGGAGATGTTAGTAGACTTGGATTCTTCTCGTTTCCCTAGAAAAGGGCAACCACTCCCCCCCCCCCATTTCACTATTCCCCACTACTTTTTGCATAGAGGTGCCTTGATTGATTTGATTTGATTTATTGGATTTGTATGCCGCCCAACTCGGCTACGTGACTCAGGGCAGCTAACAACAATCACAATACATCTAATAATAGAATACAATACAGTAAAATAAAACACCAGTGTACATCACACAAATCATAAATACAGCATCACAAAACATTGTAAAGGGGGAAAAGCATCCATTTAAAATGTCCATAGTATTCATTTACCAAGTCCACAACAACACAGCATGGTCACAGCATCCTTCTATACCCTGGCCGTAGGTGGGGCCCAGAGGATGGCAGCAGCAGCCATAGCTGCTCCTCATCCCCCAGCCATTGGTTGGGGATGGAGGGTGGTGGTGAGGTGCTCCTATTTATACAAGAATGATGCTAGGAGTGAGGCTCTTGGAAGATCCAAAATGGTAACCAAGCTACCAGCACAGCTGCTGCCATACTACCACTCCTCCTGTTTCCATTGCTACCATCATTGCTGACAATTGTGCTAAGAAAAAAACTGTTGAAAATCTAAGATATCAGTGGAAACAAACTTAGTCCTAGCAGTGAACCCTTTCCTCCAGAAACAGTGACATGATCTCTCATCTCGCTAAAAAAGAAAGGTGAACTGGTCTTCCTAATTACTCTAAGTCAATGTTTCCCAACCTTTGGTTTTTGGACTTCAATTTCCAGAAGCTTAAGTCAATTCCCTAAAGCACTGATCAGTCAATGTACTGACTTAGGCTTCTTGGAAATCCCCCTGTGGGGCATGAGCCCCATGTTGGGAACCACTGCTCTAGGTGCAAATAGGGTGGGAAACTTCAGTTGACCCTGATGTGGACTAATTATGACATGAAGAGAATAGAAAATTCACAATTTCAACTATCTGTAAGTACCGGTGTTATTTTTAAGAGAGGGGAAATAGATACTTGTTGTTGTTGTTCAGTCGCACAGTCGACTCCGACCCTTTGCGACCCCATGGACCATTTTCCTCCAGGCGCCTCTGTCCTCCACCATCCCCCTCAGCCCTCCCAGCTCTGTGCCCATTGTGTCTACAATGCCATCTAGCCATCTCATCCTTGGCCTCCCCCTTCTTCTTTTGCCCTCCACCTTTCCCAACATCAATGCCTTCTCAAGTGAATCCTCCCTTCTCATTTGATGTCCAAAGTACTTTAGCTTCATCTTTACTATTTGACCTTCCAATGAGCAGTCAGGGTTAATTTCTTCTAAGATTGACCTATTTGTTCTCCTCGCTGTCCAGGGGACTCTCAAAACCCTCCTCCAACACCACATTTCAAAGGCATCTATTCTTCTACGTTCAGCCTTCCTAATTGTCCAGCTCTCACATCCATACATTACTACTGGGAAAACCATTGCTTTGACTATTCTAATTTTTGTTTGCAATGTGATGTCTCTGCTTTTCACTATGTTCCCCAGGTTTCTCATCGCTTGTCTCCCAAGAATCAGTCGCCTTTTTATTTCATGGCTGCAATCCCCATCTGCAGTGATCTTTGATCCTAAGAAAGTAAAATCTGTCACTGCTTCTACTTCTTCCCCGTCTATTTTCCAGGAACTGATTGGGCCTGTTGCCATTATCTTGGTTTTCTTGATATTGAGTCTCAAGCCAGCTTTTGCACTTTCCTCCTTCAGCCCAATCAAGAGATTCTTTAGGTCTTCCTCACTTTCTGCCATTAGGGTGGTATCGTCTGCATATCTCAGATTGTTGATGTTTCTCCCAGCGATTTTAATCCCATATTGTGATTCCTCCATCCCTGCACTGCGCATTATGTGCTCTGTGTATAGGTTGAATAAGCATGGTGACAAAATGCAGCCTTGTCTTACTCCTTTTCCTATTCCAAACCATTCTGTCATTCCGTGTTCTGTCCTAACTGTTGCTTCTTGTTTCATGTACAGATTTCTCAGAAGGCATATGAGGTGCTCTGGAATTGGTAGATGAGAATTCTCATCTCTGAGCAAGTAGTTCATGAGGGGCTATTGAAGGATTGTGTGAACTGACATTTAGACCATGACTACCAGTACCTTTCCCTTCAGAAAGTCCCTTCTGCAAACCATGACCATTTGTTTAGATTATTTATTGCTGGGTTAATGTAACTGCTAGAAGTACTTCCTACTACTAGGTGGTCTTCACTTGATCAGAGTTAGATAAAACCTAGGTTAGAACTGGAAGATTCAGCTGAAGTACTTATATTCTTCTGTGTAGGTGGTTCCAGGTTGCTTGCTCGAAAGCTAGTTGTATCCAACTCTAGGGTTCAGTGCTCATCTCTGTTTCAAAGCTGAAGAGCCAGCACTGTCTGCTTCTGCAGACGTTTCCATGGTCATGTGGCAGGCATGACTAGACACCAGAGCGCACGGAATGCTGTTCCAGAATATGGTTCCAGAATATGGGCTAAATCCAATGCAAGTCCTAAGAAACCCAATCCATTGGGATTAATGGTTCTTGTTAAACACAAGTAAGATAAATACCACTGATTTCAGTACATCTGTTTTTCACACTGGAAAGCAAAAGACTTGGAACTACAATCAGCAAAGAACCACAAACAGCCTCAGCTTTCAGATACATGGGGGGGGGGAGGTGAATATGATGACATCATCCACAGAGAAAGATTGCTGATTTTTAAGGAATTCCTGTTTCAATTTCTGGCTTCCCCAGCCTCACCTACAATCAGTCTCATACTGGTTGAGTTGGCTAAATTCATGAATTGAAGCAGGAACTTTTTGGTTATCTACAATTTTTTACTAGATGATATTGCTGACAGCAACAGATTGCCGGCAATTAAAGAATTCTTGCCTTGATACAGGTGGTCACCTTGTTTTCCCACAATGAAACTGATTGTGTGATAGTTGAGAGTAAGTCCGGAGAGACCAAAGATCAAACAGCAACTTTTTAATTGCTTGGAATCTCCTCGTACCAGTGATGTCATCACCCTTACATGCAAGCATAGTTTACTTCACAGGATTTTGGCAAACATACTGTACATAAATGATTCATTTATCAATTAAACTTTATTATAAGTAGTTGTCTGTGTCTTGTGATCGAGAGGTCTCCAGTTTTTGGGCCCTCCGGATCAGCCATATAGCAGGAGTAGCAAAAGATGTGTGTGCAGGTGGAGCTGTCTTTATCTGCACACACATCTTACATGCTACTCCACAGTAGGGCAAATTTGGATTGAGTGGCAGAGTCGATCGATGTGTGAGCTGTAGTGGTGTTTTATTTTATAGGTATCCTAAATCTAAGCAAGGGCCTCTTGACACAACTTGCTACAGGCCTCACACTGGCTTAATCCGGCACTACACTCCCCTCGGTCTGGGGTCTGCCACTGAGTGTATTTCTTTTAAAACTGTGTCATAATTCAGTTTCTGCCCTCCAAGAGACACATATTGGGGGGGGGGCGGAAATCCAAGAAGGAAGGTGCAATTATGAGTAGATTTTAAAAGCTCTCTGTTAGATCTGGCCCTTATAAGCACCAGTCCAGAACAACAATGAACAAACAGCAACAGGCTTTATTTAACAGTCAATTAGAGATGAGCTTACAAGGTGTTCCGGATCCCGAGATGGCTATAGAATCCTAGCGGAGTCAGTCCCTCCGGACTCTTACACAGCAATGGGCAATAAACTAGCTACCATAGAAGTGTAGCATAATGGAGGGACCCAGACTTAGCGCTATAGAGTAGGAAGTATAGATCCGGTCCGGCCCCACCCTTGTTTACCTGTGAGGCTTATATAGTGTCTCCCTGGCGGTGGCTCCTGGGTACAAGGTAGCGACCCGTCGAACAAACATAACTAACTAATCATAACAGGGAATATATATAGTTAACCAATGGAGAACAGGATCCAAAACTGTAACCAATCACAGGGCTTGGGTTAGCCTAACATGCCCTTTTACAGGGTTTTCGCGCTACTTTTGGCTTCTAGTTAGAATGATGGGAAACTGCCATTTTCCTCTTGCAAGAGCGCTCCCCACGCTACTTGCAAATGTGCCTCAATGCGCAACACCCTCTGAGGTCATACTAAAGCTGGCCATTGTCCCATTTCTGGCCAACAAGATGTTCCCAAGCAGCAGCCTATAAAGGGAAATATCTTTCACAAACTGTTTGTTCCCAACATCTAGCATTCAAACACATCCTATATCCAAATGTGGAAGTTTCCTCAGGTAGCAACAGGGTCTGTCTTGAGGTAAAGTGATGCATATGCTTCGAACAAAAGATATTGTGGGCAGCAATTGTTGTTCCTTTGTTATTTTTTCTGAGCCTTCTGGATATTTTTCTCTGTATAGTACAAGAGTTATTCATACACTACCACACAGTGTGTCTTCATCCCCCCCCCTGTTCTGATGCCCTCAGGTGTGAAGGAGAATGCTACTCTTTTAGCAGCAGTCAAAGAAGCATTCAGGCAGTTTCGGCACATGAAATGTGAGCATGGCACCCTCTTGTCCTTTGCATTAGAAAATAAACAAGCTGGTCTGGTCTTGGGCATCATGAATAAAGGGAGTTACTTAGCCATTCTTGGTCTTCTTAAAGGTAAAGGTCAAGATTTCCCTTGCTCGAAAGCTAGTCATCTCTGACTCTAGGGTTCAGTGCTCATCTTTGTTTCAAAGCCGAAGAGCCAGCGCTGTCTGCTTCTGCAGACGTTTCCGTGGTAATGTGGCAGGCATGACTAGACACCGGAGTGCACAGAATGCTGTTGGTCTTCTTAGGAACAAGCATAAAGGCAATACAGCATGAAGTGTTCTTAACTGCTGGAACATGGGAGTGTACTGTAGTTCTGTTGTTTCAAACATGGATGTGAAGGTGCTGTGAATGTTCAGGAAATTCAGCTTGTTATGCAGAATAGTTTCTTGTTTCAGGGCTGAGTTTGACTCATCAATTGCACTGAAAACATTATATCCTTAATACATTTTAGCTTTTTTTTTTTTTTTACCCCTTCCTTCTTCATTTCGCCCCTCCTGAATAAATTGAATGGTTCCCATCATCGCTTAGCATGTCAGCTTGTAAGTCTACAAAATGGTTTTCTACCAGCTGGAGGTCTAACATGCTACATGAATACATAACAGTGCCTAACCAAGAAGGTTTGTAATTCAGTAATTAGCTGTAATTAATGAACACAAAGTGAAGACTCATTTACAGTTTAAATTATCACATTAGCTCCTGTCACCCTCTATGTACACAAAACAGCAGGAATTCAATTATTTTTATTCTTCAGAGCTAATTTAAAATTTAAGGAATGCCATTACATGAAATAATAGGTAGGAAACATAGTAGAAATCACTGGGAGCAGTTAGCTACCCATGGAATGGAAAGGGGAGGACTGAGAGAAAACTCCTAGTGTTGAATTTGAAATATTTGCATGGAGGGTTGCTGGGTTTTTTTATGTGTCTTATTTTTGCTTTATTAGTTGCAAGCAGCTGAAGGGTTAGGATCTCAGCTCCCATTGGCATATTTAAAATGAAAATGAGCTGAGAGGCTGCCTCTGACTCTTTGTAGCTAGACAAGTCGTTAAGCATAATTATAAAAGCAGTTGATACAGATAATGCTGTTGATGGTAACATGAAGACAGCGGGAGGGGATGTTGCCGACATTAGATTTAATGGGACTGACTTGGTGGTATCTCTGTGTATCCTTTGCTTGTAAGATTCCCCCATCTTGACTTAGAAAAACTTCTATTTAGCATTACTTGAGGGACTGTCATTTCTTTATATGGCCCATACTTTTGTGCTCTCATTTGGTTGATGAGGGGATGCCGTTTTTTCTTTTTCTTACTTTTAAGCATGTCAGGTTTCATATGCACCCGTGAGTGCTCCCATTATCTTCGCTATACAGCCGTATGTGCTTAATATCCGTTCAGAGGTTCAAAATGTTTGAATTACCACCCTATTTTCTTCCATCTTAATTTCTGCTTCTTTACTTATTTATTTCTTCATTTATTCACACTCATTTCTCTATGAGCAGGCCACTATGAGGCCTCATTTTTTCACAGGTGATCGGCTGCTGAGTTGTGTATTTTTAGGCAGACAGAGGGAACGTGGTGATAAGGCAAAGTGGGTGTGGGTGGGAGGCAAACTCTATTAGGGAAATGTTTCTGTAATTAATGAAACCTGCCGGTAATTGGGAAGGTGTAAGACTTTGTAATATTGTAATGATCTCCATCCGTGCCGTGTGGTGCTCGCTTCCCCCACCCTGAAAATTCCCTCTCAAGCAATCTCTCATCATCTTGGTGATCTCAGACACTTAGCCATGCAAATCTTCCTGACATGCTTCTATGTCTTTGTCTTCCTAATTGGACAGTATAGAGTTGTTTATGGATATTGAAGACATTTAGACCTCAGTTGGAGGTTGTTCAAAAATCGTTAACAAAGTTGCCTTAACAGCATTGTCAAATATTTATCCCCTGTTTCAATAGCCAGCCTGCCATCTTTTATGATAAAATTAGCAATGAACTGTCTAATCCTAGTCTAGTATGTGATTAATTAATTTTTTGCACACAGACGACTTACTAAATCCTTATTTTATTATTGACGAATTATATAGGCTGTTTGGTTGTTCCAGCTAGAGTGGATCCATTGAATCAGTAGCTGAAAGATGTGTCAACGCTGATCAATTTCTAGTGCATGACGGAGTGAGTGCCATCTCTGTCCCAGCTCCTGCCAACCTAGCAGTTCGAAAGCAAGAAATTACAAGGAGATAAATAGGTACCACTTCAGTGAGAAGGTAAACAGCATTCCATACACTCTGTTGTCTAGTAATGGCTGCCACATGTCCATGGAAACATCTGCAGATGCAGACAGCACTGGCTTTTTGGCTATAAACAGATATGAACACTAAACCCTAGAGTCGGATACAAGTGGCTTTCAAGCAAAGGTGACCTTGAGATAGACAATTGATTTCCCTCAGGTTTTCTGTACAGTTTGCTAGGTGTAGGAGTCTACTACATGGTAATAAATATACTCCATGACCTTTTAGAGCAAAACCATCTATCCAAGGCTGACCTTAGGTAGGTGAAGGATAGGATGCCACTGGTATGAACTCCACCCGCATTCCACCTACAGAAGACAACTAGAATTGCACTCAAATCTTGTTTCAACACTGGTGATGTGATATATGGATTATAGTGTCTTTCCTTCACTCAGTGTCTTCTAGATATAGGGACTTGGGGTTTAGGAGAATAATTTTTTTGATTGCAACTCCCAAAATCCCCAAACAAAGCTTATGTTTTTGGCTTCAGGGAATCTATTCAGAGGTAGTGCAGGAGACAAGGGTGATTTCTACATGGCCTTTATGGAGAAGCCATTAACTTTTCCCCTTGCTGGAAGATATGATTTATGTGTATGCCCTCAGGCTGTCCTGGGCTTCCTAAACTACAGCTGTGCCCTCAGCTACACTGGAGAGTGATGTCTCATTGCTAGCGTTGAAATGGTTCTGGAGACTGAATGGAGCTGGTTAGATGGGCAGTTGTATTCTATAGTGTGGACAGAGTGGGCCTGAATATCCCTCCCTACTTAAGTATGGCTGCTCTGTGAAAAAGCTAATTTCAACTCCACCACTTCTTTCTGCTTTACAATTTGGAAATAGCATTGTGTTCCTTGTCTCCACTTGCACAAGTCAAAGTCCCCAGTGCCCAATGGAAGTCAAGTTCTTTCTATGTATATTCATTCATTTGTTGTGATTAAGTCTGACATTTATGCTTCCATCTTTTCTCCAATTTGTTCAGGGCAGCATGTGTGACCCCCAAGTCTGTCTTCACACCAATTCTGAGATGCAGGCAAAGATAAGAGAGAGAATGGCTACTTCAAGTTCACCCACTGAATGTTATGGCCAAGTGGGGGTTTGAAGGGACTGTGGTGGCTTAGTGGTTAAGATGCTGAACTTGACAACTGGAAGGTCAGCATGTTAGTAGTTCAAGACCTGAGTGCTACATGATGGAATGAGCTCCTGTCTCTGTCCCCGCTCCTGCCACCTAGCAGTTCAAAAACAAGAAATTGCAAGTAGATAAATAGGTCCCGCTTTGGTGGGATGGTAACAATGTTCCAAGCATTCTGGATCTAGTCATGCCCCTGCCACATGACCACAGAAGCATCTGCAGACATAGACAGTATTGGTTCTTTAGCTGTAAATGGAGATGAGTGACACACCCTAGAGTTGGATACAACTGGAAGCAGTGGCCTTCGCATGGCTACCCACCCACCGCCATTGGTTTGCCTGTAGGGACTTGATGCTTTTCACTGCCTTCCATGATCCCCTCTGCCCACCTCTTTAGCAGTCTCTCCTCTTCTGCTTCCTCTCGCCTTCTTTCTTTCCGACACCAGATGCAAACCCCTGTGCGGGGTAATTGCCAAATGCTTCCATCAATGCATAAATAAGACAAATAAATTTATTTACATTATTCATATTTTCTGTGCTTTCCTCCTTTTTTATTTATGCCTTAAACAACAGTTACAGTAAATATAACAATAAAAAGAATGCCTGCAGCGGGCCGGAAGATGATCAAAAAGCTCTGATATAGAGCAATTCATGTTTCTTCTTTACAATCGCTAACTAATCTTAACTTGAGCCATGTTAAGTTCCCATGTGAGTGATAAGCAATGATTTATTATGGAGTGTCATGAAATCGGAATGCCGTACAGTGAGAAATGAGTGAGTGAGAAATGCATTTCCATTTTCCCAGTCTCATTACTCAAAAGATGCAGAGTCCCCATTCCTAGCCTAATTTCCACTGGAGGTTTTCCTAAATGTCTTTGCTTTGACATGGAATAAAAAAGCTCAGAGTGAAACCCTTGACCTCAACGTAGCCTTCCTGACTCATGTCCCAAATATTGTGGATAGACATTACTTCAGGAAGTTCTGTGGGAGTAAGCCCCATGCTATTTATATGAGCAATACAATATGTGATCTAGAATATTAACAGAGCTCAGCCCCATGAGCTTCACCTTTGTTTTTATTATTATAATTTAGTAAACTTTACATCTTTCTTTCCACACACTATGATCTCAGAGCCATCCCCTGCGGCACACACAAAATGAGACATGCAGGATTCAACTCTGGGACTGCAATGGACTGCCGCAGTAGCCTTGAGGATTTGGACAAGGTGCACCTTCACTGCCAGTCTATCTGGCATGGTCTCGTCTTCCTCCATGACCGTTGGGAATTAGAGTTCCTCCTCTGCTCATTTTGCCGTTTGGCCCAATATGATGGTTTCCAGTGGCATTTCCTCCACTGAGGTGGACCATCACCCCACCTAAAGGGGCTCATTACCCGTACAAAGTCACGCCAATGACATTTGTCCTGCTTCAGGAAAAAAATGCATTCTTGGATATGAGTTGCAGTCGATGACATCTTTCTTTCACCAAGCCAAGTTGGCATATATGGGCGATTTTAACTAATATTAACCCTTCAGACTTCTGGAAACAGAGCAAGTGGTTTACTGGTGATCTACACTCACTTCCCAATTCAGATATCTCAATAATGTACGTGCACACATATACATGTGCACACTCACTCACTCATGCACGCATGCATGCATGCACGCGCGCACACTGTGTGTGAGAGAGAACCTTTGTCTGTGATTATGGTTGTCAGAAACAACAGTGAATGGAGTTCTTTATATCTTTACTTGTTGCATAGAAAGGTAAGCTCTTAGATACCAATCAATCCTATTCTTCACTGACTATGGCAAACACTACATACTGCAAAATTCTTTCATCAGAAGTGTACAGTGGTACCTTGCTTAAAGAGCATAATGCGTCCCACGGGATTGCTCTTTAAGTGAGTTTGCTCTTTAAGCGAAACACCATTGTAAGTGACCAATTGTGACTTCTAGGGATTGCGAACTCCAATTTAGTTGTGAAGCAAGTTTTTGGTTGGTTTTCGTTGTTAAGCAAGGTGACCATTCAGAGAAAATTCTGCTCTTTAAGTGAGTTAGTCTCTAAGTGAAGCACTCTTTATGCGAGGTTTTACTGTACTTGGAATTGTCCCTTGTCAATCTTCCTCTCCTACCAGATACTAGACATGATCAAGGGCATGTTAGCCATGGGAGTGGCAACTCTAAACAACAATGTTGTGTATCATCGAAACAAATCCCCAAGGTTCTTCAACCAGTAAGTTTTTCCCTTCTTGCACATTTTTTTGCCATTCATCAACTGGGACAAGATATACTCTTTCTTGGTCATATACCCTCTTTCTTTTTAATTGCACGATAAAAGTATTCTGGTTTTCTACATTGTATATGTTTGAGGATTTCTTCATCTTTGTGGATATATTTTAGTATTTCTGTGTTTGTCACCCTCTTGACCCCTCAAACATTCTTTGCATCTTGAAATAAAGCTACATTATGTATGCTTTTATCTTTATAAACAAATAGTAGCCCAGATTAAAGTCCATTGTTCCTTGCCATAGAATACAACAAAGACTAAGTACAAGAATGCAAAACAAACCAAGCAAGTTTCAAATCCTTGTTGTGTATTGCATTTCCTCATTTTAAGGAAGATGCTACAGGCAATCTCTCTTCTGACTTTTTCTGCAGAGCTATTCAACCAAATCCCAAGGTATTTATATTTATCAAAAATGCTCCACAGTTTCATTTTGGATGTTTTCATTCCATTTCTTGGACTGCTTGCTGTTCACTGATTATGAGGAATCTAGCTGTCCATGATTATCTCACTGTCGCCAATTTAAAGGGAGAGGAGGCCCGTAGTCCACACAGTTGACAAAAGTGCATTTTTTCTTCCAATTTCCTGATTAATTTAGTGTTTTGAAAGGTTGAGCTGTGCCATCTTCTCCTTCCTCCAGAGAATGGTTGACAAGTTGTTCCATTTCAGAACTTGTCAGTGATCAGCAAAGAAAATTTCATGACAGCATAAGGAGGAAATGAAGGAATATATATATACATATATATTTAAAAAGTATAATGAAAACTTATTAGTCTGATATACTCCTGACCTACTTCTGACCCCTCATATAGTCTAGTAAGGAAAGATTCTTGGGAGAAAAATCTAATGTTATATAGATTTAATTTCTTACAATGTCGTGCACCTAATAGATCCATCTCTATTGTAATGCGCTTCTGAACATTGGTAGTGGTTATAGTGAAGCCTCTGAAATTGAAGTAATAAGGGTGTGTGACGTCAGGCAACATTCACAAACTTCCTGCCGATGGAATGAAACCACCAGAAAACAAGCAAACAGAATGTCTGCACATGAACCGGATGTTGTTAAAGGAAGGAAAGGACCACATTTTCAGGGTATTGTATATATGTTGCAGAGGATTCTGCAGTTACACAGGATGGAAAGGTATGAAATAACAGGCTCCAGGAGGCAAAAGATAGGAAGCTCCAATCTGTGTGTGGCTACTGGAACAAAATGAAATAGGCACTGCCAGTGTGGAAAAACCACAATACAAGGGAAAGACATGAAAGCTTTAAGAAGAGAAGAAGAATGGCAGAATTGATGGGAAGCATTCCAGTCTGGCCAGGTTATCCTGCTATGGTAATACAGTAGACCATAGTGCCAGTAACTCTACACTGATTGTCAGGCGGCAGTTAACTAACCTGACCACCCTGAGGACTAGTGGCCTTGGTGAAGTCCACAGGGAAGGGTGATGGTCCCTAAGTGGATTAAATCCCACTTGAATCCATCTTGATGGAGGGCAGCAGCTTCACCAATACTGCCATGGGGCTGAGGAGGACTTTGCATGCCAAAAGGGCTCAGGACCAGAAAGTGATTCATGGAACTGGAACAGTAGTATGGGGACCACGCTGTGATGTAGAAAGTGAGGCTGTGTTTTTGATTGATTTGATTTTGATTTATTCAATTTATATGCTGCCCACTCAGCGTATGCCGACTCAGGGCGGCTCACAAAAACCTCACATAAATCAACGATATACAAAGTAAATAGACAGCAGTACAATATAAATATTAGCAGCAAACACAAAAATACAGTATACGATATACACAATAATTATACAATATTGACGGAGCCCGGGGCTCAACGTCCTCGGCGGAGCCTGGGGCTCAACGTCCTCAGCAGAGTCCAGGGCTCAACTTCTTCGGCCGCCTTGGAGTCCCAGCAGCCCTTTAACCTCCTCCAGTGTTGGTGTGGCCGGAGGGGGGGAGACATGGAAACATGGAACTCAGTCTTTGGCCGCCCCGGAGCCCCGGCGGCTGTTTAACCTCCTCCGGCTTTGGCGTAGCCAGAGGGGAGAAGACGCGGAGCTCAGTCTTTTTTCCCAGCAACTACAAAAAATGAAGAGAAAGCAAAGTCCTGGGACACTTTTGCCCTTGCTCGAAAGCTAATCGTATCTGACTATAGGGTTCGGTGCTCATCTCCATTTACAGTCAAAGAGCCAGCACTGTCTGCATCTGCAGATGTTTCCATGGACATGTGGCTGGCATGACTAGACATGGAATGCTGTTTATCATCCCACCAAAGTGATACCTATTAATCTACTTGCAATTTCTTGCTCACTCTTTTGTGCAGCACTCAGGTCTAGAACTGCTGACCTTCCAGTCATCAAGTTCAGTGTCTTAACCACTAAGCCACGGTTTATTGGCACCCATGAGACTTATAAATTTTTTTGGGCTACAGCCCATTTCTTTAGACACACAGAGAACATATCTGGAATGGGCAAACCCCAAAGGTTTTGGGGCTTGTTATGTATGCATGTACAATGTTACTTTAAATATATGAATGTAACCAGTCCACAATCACAATGTATCTCAGCTGTTAAGGAACACGAGCAAGCCGCCCATAGAGGGCAGCTGCGAGCGTTCAGTCTCACATGGTCCACATTGCCCAAATCACGAACAGCCGCGGGAATTTCCCCACATGATCAGGAGCTACAGAAAACAACTGCAGAAGAGAAAACAACTGCAGAAGAGAGGCGTGTCCTGGGCGAGGCCACGCCGGTAGCAGCCAATAAGCTACCGTGCAACAAGATTCAAATGTATTGTGTTATGGTATATAATGAGATGTATCTCCCCCATTACCACATGTTCGTGCTGAGCATCAATGAATAAACCTGTGTTAGTCCTTCCTGCGACTCCTTCTTTGTCTTCCGTGCAAGACACTAAATTGGCGACAAAGGTGGGATAGATGGCGAATCCCAAGGTCAAGCCGTACCAGTTCGATGTCAGCGAGCCCGAACAATGCGAGCTCTACGAGTGCCAGTTTCGGCACGCCATGGAGGCTGCAGGCGTCGACGACGATGCGAAGATGCGCTCCCACTTCCTGTCTCAGGTGGGGCCGGCCACGCTGCGGATCCTGATGACCCTGGTGGCCCCCCGAAAGGTGGACGAGGTGCCCATCGACCGTATCCTGGAGAGGCTGCGTGAGCATTTCCAGCCACCCGTCTCGATCTTCCCAGCCCGGGTCGCGTTCCACAGGCGAGACCAGCGACCGGGCGAATCCGTGTCCGCCTACACGGCGGCCCTCAGGCTTGCAGCGGTGCATTGCCAGTGGGACGACCTGGACCAGGCCCTCCGTGACCGCATGCTGTGCGGCTTGAGGGACGAGGAGCTTCAGAGGAGGCTCATGACCCGCGACCATCACCTCACGTTCAACGAGGTACTGCGGGAGGTGCAAGCAGCCGAGGAGGCCAGGAGCGGCGTCCGGCTATTCAAGTCTCGAGGGGCCACGTCCGAGAGGGCCAAGTCACCAGTGCAGGCGGCCCGGCGGACACCAGCGAAGACGGCCTGCCGGGCCCCCAAGCCGCCCGCCGCCACACCAACGTCATCCGAGGAGTCGTCCACAACAGCGGACCCCTACTCCAGCGAGGACGACGACGTCCAGAGGATCAAGAAGCGAGGTGAGAAGCGGCAGACCCGAGAACGGCAGGACCGCCGCTGCGACGGTTGTGGGGCGGCCCACGACCGCATGAGGTGCCCGTTCCGGAAGGCCGAGTGCCACAACTGTGGCCGAAAAGGACACATCGCCCGAGTATGCAGGCGCGGGTGAGTCAAGGACAAGGGCAGTTCCAGCCATCCCCAGACACACCAACGAACGGCGGCCGGCACCAGGAAGGTCCCAGCCGGCTACAGCGAGGACGGCGTGAACCGCGTGGGCCTGGAGCACCGGCGGTTCTTCATAGAGGTACTGTTGCAGGGGGTCCCAGTGAGGATGGAGATAGACTCGGGGTCATCTTATTCCATCCTGTCCCAAAAAGAGTTTATGCGCATTCCCCCAGAGAAGCAGCCCAAACTGCGGGCCATGAGATCCAATCTACGGGACGTGCAGGGAAATGGGATCCCGGTGTTGGGGGTGGGGAACTTCAAGGTGAAGTTCAAGAACTACTCCGAGAAACTGCCCCTAGTAGTCCTCAAGGGGGGGAGATGCTGCCTTTTGGGAACGCAGTGGTTTGCTCCCCTGGGGATCGAACTGTCCGGCATTAACGCCACCGAGACTGACCCAATGCGGGACGTGTGCGACGCACACCCGGACGTTTTCAAGAAGGGGCTCGGGAAATACAAGGGGCCCCCGGTTTCCTTTGAGCTTGACCCAGAAATCCGGCCCATCCGCCTCAAGCCAAGGAGAGTGCCCTTCGCCCTCAAGGACAAGATTGAGGCGGAACTGGACAAATTGGTGGGGCAGGGGATTTTGGTTCCAGTTGACTCGGCGGAGTGGGAAACGCCGATTGTTACAGCCCTCAAGTCAAATGGGGAGGTCAGGATTTGTGCGGACTATAAATGTACGATAAATAAGGCCATTCGGCCAAATGCATACCCGGTGCCCGTGGTCAGCCATTTGCTCGCCACGCTACATGGGGGGAGGTTTTTCGCCAAGTTGGATCTGGCCCAGGCGTATCAGCAGCTCTCTGTAACCCCGGCTGCTGCCGCCGCACAAACGATCGTAACGCACAAGGGGGTGTTTAAGGTAACGCGCCTTCAGTTTGGCGTGAATTCGGCCCCCGGAATTTTCCAGTCCCTCGTGGAACGCCTTTTAAAGGGGCTTCCAGGCGTCCTCCCATACTTCGACGACGTGTTGATAACAGCGGGGAACGAATTAGAGTTAGCCAAGAGGCTAGATGGGGTTCTCTCAGTGTTCGAGAGGGCAGGACTTCGATTGAGGAGGGACAAGTGCGTATTCTTCGCGAGGGAGGTAGAGTTTCTAGGGTTTAAGGTAACCCCGGACGGAATCAAACCCTCCGAGTCCAAGGTTGCAGCCGTGAGGGACGCCCCTCGCCCCACCGCGAAACTGGAGCTGCAGTCATTCCTAGGGCTCCTAAACTTCTATCACTCCTTCCTGCCTCGAAAGGCATCAGTCGCGGAGCCACTGCACGCGTTACTTAAGAAGGCTGCGGTTTGGCGGTGGGGGGACAAGCAGGAGAGGGCATTCAAGGAACTCAAGTCACTCCTATCTTCAGATGCTGTCCTAACCCACTTCGATCCGAAAAAGCCAGTGGTATTAGTCTGTGATGTGTCCCCGGTGGGGGTGGGGGCGGTCCTGTGCCACGTGTTGGAGAGCGGGAGGGAAGCCCCGGTAGCGTATTATTCAAGGTCCCTCTCGAAGGCAGAGCGCAATTACGCGCAAACAGATAGGGAGGCCCTAGCCATAATCGCGGGAACAAAGAAGTTCCACGATTTCCTATACGGCCGCGAGTTTACGGTAGTGACGGATCACAAGCCGCTTTTGGGGATCTTCACTACCGGCAAACCCACCCCGCAAATACTATCCCCCAGGATGCTGCGTTGGGCCATTTTTCTCAACGCCTACCAATATGAGCTGGTCTATCGCCCAGGGAAGGAGATCTCCCATGCGGACGCCCTGTCCCGATCCCCTCTCCCTAGTTTAGGGGACCCCACGTGTGAGGTAGAGCAGGAACACCAAGTCCTGCTGATTGAGTCTCTCGACTCACCCCCAATTGTGCCGGCCGACCTCGCCAAGGCCACAGCGGCCGACAAGATCCTGGCCCAAGTTAGTTCCTGGGTTAGAAAAGGGTGGCCCACCTCTCCCCCCGAGGAACATTTCAAGCCTTTTTTCAGGCGCAGAGTAGAGCTTTCTCTGGAAAGGGGCTGCTTACTCTGGGGCCAGCGGGTGGTTATCCCAGAGAAGCTGAGGGCCAAGGTGCTGAGGCTACTGCACACCAGCCACCCCGGGATCGTGCGCTCCAAGGCTCTGGCCAGGAGTTTCTTTTGGTGGTCCCAGATAGACGGGGACATAGAACGCCTAGTGGGCACGTGCGAGAGCTGCCAGAGCTCTCGGCCCGAGGAGTCCCGGTTACCCCATAGGGAATGGGATACGGCCCGCAGGCCATGGTCCCGGATCCATGTCGACTTCGCCGGCCCTTTCCGCGGGTCCATGTTTCTCCTGGTAGTCGACTCCTACTCCAAGTGGTTGGAGGTAATCCCCATGAACAGCACGTCCTCTGCCGCAACCATTAAACAGTTGCGAAAGCTGTTTGCCTGCTTCGGCCTGCCAGACGTCCTTGTGAGCGATAACGCGAGTACCTTCATGTCGGCAGAGTTCAAGACGTTTATGGAGAGGAACGCCGTCAGGCACATAACCGCTGCCCCGTTTCACCCTGCCACAAACGGTCAGGTAGAGCGCCAAGTGTGCACTACGAAAGACGCACTGCGGCGCATGGGTCCCGGTGAGTTGAACCTGCATCTGTGCCAGTTCCTCATCTGCTACAGGACAACCCCTTTAGCGTCAGGTTTTTCCCCAGCCGAACTCCTCATGAGGAGGCGTCCGGTAACACTGTTTGACCGGATGGATCCGTCCAGGGTGGAGGATGAAGGGAGAAACATAAGCATAGGGGGAGAGAGCTCCAAAAGTTTTGCGGTAGGGGACCCGGTTCACTGCAGAAACTACGCGGCCTCGGGGCCAGCGTGGGTGCCAGGGACAATTGTTGAGCAAACGGGGCCGGTATCCTACAGGGTCGAGACTAGTTCAGGTCTACTCTGGAGAAGGCACGCCGACCAACTCCGAAGGCGAGTCACCGGCGAGGGGGAATCAGCGTTAGGGTCCTCCCCCACCCGCATTACCCAAGGGGGAGACACAGAGGAGGATACTTTCAAAGAGAGGGATCAGTTTGATGATGATTATGAGTTGCAGTACCAGGGGGATGTAGCGGAGTGGTCCCCCACCCGTCCTAGCGAGAAGAGGGGTTTCAGTTCAGCCCCTGGTACTTCCAGTCCCCCTAGCCCTTTTGTTTTGGAGTATGCAATAGCTCCTGCTCCCCGGAGACCAACGCCCCCAAGACAGGCAACAGGGGAGAGTCCGCCCACCACAGTCTCTAGAACGCCCGGACAGGCAGCGGGGGGTGGCGAGGCCACGAGGGCCTCTTTGTCGGTCCCGAGATTCGTACTGGGGGGGGGTCCCCAAACTCCTCAAACGGCAGGCAGGGATTCACTTCCCATAAATATTTTTTTAAAGAAAAGGGTAGGGATAATTGGGGGGAAAGCAAATTCCCTGTACCCTCTGGTGGCCAATTATTTGGGGAGTGCAGATGTGCTCTCAAAGTCTGACAACACAAGAGGGCAACCTGAGCTTTTAAAAAGAATGGGGTAGAATGTACTGAGGGAACAGGAATACTTTTTTTGCCCTAAGTCAGGGGTGGCCAAACTATGGCCCATGGGCCAGATTTATTTATTCATTTAAATTTATATGCCGCCCAATCAGGAGAACCCAACTCAGGGTAGCGTACAACAGTTAAAAATGTATTTTAAAAGATTTTAAAATCCCAAATCCTCCACTCACTTCCCCACCCTACTACCCCCCCACCTCAATTAAAAGAATAAAACGAAATAAAAGGGAATGGGGGGAATGCCAATTCAGCCTGTCCCACCATCATCGCTCCTGGAAGTGGAAGTAAAATGCGCCTGGGCACATTTTACTTTCACTTCTGGGAGTGACAAGGATCGCGGGCGTCGATGGATTAGCATTGGGGGCCAGATGCAGCCTGTGGGCCATAGTTTGGGCACCCCTGGTTTAAGCAGAGTAAATGGCAGCTTAAAACCTATCTCATCCTGTTGCAAAACAGATTGCAATGCGTGTTTTACTTCCACTTCCAGTAGGAGGAACCCTGTGACCGGCCCACTGAACCACATGACCGGCTCACAGCCTGAAAAGTTTAGGCACTCCTGCCCTAGGTGCTACACAAAGGCCACAGTCTTTCTGTTGCCCATCCAAGATATGCAATGCACCTAGAGCGGGGATGAAGGAGGACCACATGTGGGAGTGCTTGGGATGGGATTGGCATTAGTACATTAACACCTGGTGATGAGTTTTCAAGGTGTTGATAACTTTATTAGCACAGGCAGTGAACATTCAAGGCATTGATAATAGTTGCATTTGAGCAATAAGAGATTCAGCCGGCTGGAATCTTAACCAACAGGTTGATTAGCAGTAACTAGCCATATCATTTTAAACAAAAATTTAAAATTTCAGATCTAATGACCGGATGCACTAAATTCATAAAGAAAAGGAGGGAAAAAATTAAAGTCAGATTCCTGTCATTTGGTAATAATCTTTGTCATGTCCCATCAAGTCAATTCTAACTAATGGCAAACCTTTCCAGGGTTTTCTAGGTAAAACATAAGCTGTTCCCTTCCTCGGGGGGGGGGGGGGGCACCTGGGACCATGCAGTTTTGCCAAGTTGGCACACACTGGCTCTTCCCTCAGGAGGTAAGATGGGGTCTCAAACTCCCAACTTGTAGCTCTGCAGCCAGATACCTAATCCACTGAGCTATCCAGACAGTTTATCACTTAGCATACCAATGGAGATCAGATTGTAGAAATCTCAATGGCTAATTGCCATGATTAAAGGAGGCAACAGTTGTACTCCTCATTGCATACCAGCTGCATCTCTTGATGCATAACAAGGAATGCAAGCATCATCTCCTTAACTAACAGTAATTTGCCACTGAAGTTTATGCTATTTCACTTATGCTAGTGGAGATATGTAAAAGACTTTCTGATCAGAGTGGCTCATGTCATAAATGTAGAGCTCAGAAAACGTATGTATTTCAACTACAGTTCTCAGAATATTTGAGCCAGCCCAGCCTGTGGCTAATGGATTTGTCCTTTGAAAAAGGAGTCTTTCTAAATGAATGACTGAATTGGGACAGCTAGATCCCAGATGAGGTTGAAAGTACATTTGGATTCTGCTTCTCAAAGGAGGAACTAAATGAAATAGAACTGAAATTCAAATCCAATGTTTGAAATGATACAGCTTGAGTTCACCCTCCTCTTTGCTACCCCAACCACTATGTTTCAGCTCATTTACATTCCAGGTAGTACTCAAGTGCAAAAGCTCATTACTTAATTGTTACTACTGACAGGTACAGTATGTTCACCTGGTGAGGAAGTTCTCTGGAAGAGCTGACTGGCAGACATCCTTTCAACCAACTGAGCTAGAATGTGATCCTTGCTATTATAACTCCTTAATTGTATGCATTAGATGTTAGCATCATCAGTCATTAAGGTAAGGATTAAAGAAAGGAGAAGAAAAAGTAATTTGAAAGGGTTGCAGGGAGGTAGAGGACTTTAATATCTAGGGCTGGGATCAATATTAATCATCCATGGGCAACACAGAGAAGAAAAGTTACTTTTTTGACATTGGCCAATATCTTTTTGCATAGCTACAGGGGTATAACTTGCTGCTATCTATTTGTTTGTTTATATTATTTATTATATATACCAGGGGTTCCCAGACTATGGCCTGTGTGCCGAATCTGGCCTACAGCACTTAATAATACAGTCCTCACTGCCCTCGTCGCTCCCAGAAATGGAAGTAAAACGTGCATGCACAAAACGCTGCCATAAAACATCTGCGGCTGTTGTAAACACATTTATGACAGCTGTGGGTGCATTTATGGCACATGCATGTGCTCGTTTAACTTCTGCTTCTGGTGGGAGGAACCACGTGACCAGCTGGGTCAACCACGTGACTGGCCCATGACTGGCCCATGGCCTGAAAAGTTTGGCCACCCCTGATACGTGCCATCTTTCTAATGTAAGGGACCCAAGGTCATACAATAAATAGCAGCAGTAGTACAAAGACTGAAGTTCTGTCCAATGATGCATTTATGGTGGGATGTTGCACAACAATTGCAATGAGCATTGCATGTCTGATTGTTTGGTCCAATTGCACAATTCCCTGTTGCCAGTGATAACTATACATTATGCCTGCAAGAACAGGACTTTGCCCATTGGAGGAAGAAGAGCACAATAACTAATGAGGATTGAAGCGCTCTACATGGGGCTGCATTTGATGACTATTCGGAGGCTGCTGCTGGTCCCAAATGCAGCTGCCCGCTTGTTGATGGGGTGTGGGCATTAAGATAAGATAAATCTTTATTGTCATTGCCCCCTTGCGGGAACAATGAAATTTCTCGGTTGCTATATATCAACTCGAATAAGGCATACCCCTTAATTTAAAACAGCTACAGAAACACCAATTAAGATAGTACCATACAATTTAAAAAATTTACAATTTTAAAACCTTAAAACTTCAAAACCTTAAAACTTCAAAATTCCAAAATTTTAAAATTTCAAAATCCCAAAATCCTAAAATTTCAAAATCTAAAAAAAAATTAAAATTTTAAAATAAGATAAGATGACTTCAGAGTCTAGAGTTTCCATTTAAGGCCAAAATTGCTCTGGAGAAGAAACTGTTCTTGAGATGGCTTGTTTTTACCTTCATTGTTCTATATCTCCGTCCCGATGGCAGAAGCTCAAAGAAGCAGTGGCCAGGATGCGATGGGTCTCCTACTATATCTAATGCTATTCTGTGGCACCTGATGGTGTAAATTTGTTCTAAAGTGGAGAGTGGACAGCCGATGATACTCTCCGCTGTTTTAATAATTCTGTGCAACATTATCCTATCCCGATGGGTACTACTCCTGCCAACCTAGCAGTTCAAAAGCAAGAAAATGAAAGTAGATAAATAGGGACCACTTAGGTGGGAAGGTAACAGTGCTCCGTGCACTCCGGTGTCTAGTCATGCCTGCCACATGACCACGGAAACGTCTGCAGAAGCAGACAGCGCTGGCTCTTCGGCTTAGAAACAGAGATGAGCACTGCAACCTAGAGTCGGATACGACTGGCTTTTGAGCAAGGGAAACCTTTACCTTTACTACTCCCATACCACACACATAAGCCATAAATGAGCACGCTCTCAATAGCGCAGCGATAGAAGGCAAGCAGCAGCTTTTGTGGAAGATGGTTTTTCCTTAGAGTTCTCAAAAAATACAGTCTCTGCTGCGCCTTCTTCACAAGCCCCCCTGTGTTGGCACTCCAGGACAGATCCTCCTGTATCTTAATGCCCAGAAATCTGAATGTTGCTACCCTCTCCACACAGGTTCCGTCAATCAAAAGTGGCTGGATATCGGTTCTCTGCCTCCTAAAATCCATCACAAGGTCCTTTGTTTTCTTTATATTGAGGAGCAGATTATTGGTTCTACACCACTTTGTCAACCGCTCCATCTCATCTCTATAGGCCGTCTCGCCCTCCTTGTCAGAGATGAGCCCGATTACAGTTGTGTCATTATGCCCATTCCTTACCCCTGCTGTGGGAGCTGCATTGATTGCCAGTGTGCCTCCGGGTGCAATTGAAAGTGCTGGTTATGACCTTTAAAGCCATACATGGTAGTGGGCCAGGATACCTAAGAGACCGCATCACCCCGAGGACGTCTGCCTATCCCACCAGGGGCTCCTTAAAGGTGCCATCAGCTTGTCTCTCTAGCACAAGGAAGAGGGCCTTTTCAGCATCTGTCCCAGAACCTCCTGCCAATGGAGCAATGTCTCCAGACAGAGCTAGTGCCTTCAGGAAAGATCTGAAAACCTGGCTGGTAAAGCAGGTGTGCAGCACCGGCAATGTGATAGTCCCTGCTCGCTGGTTGATATAATGTAGGCCGCTTTTAATTAGTAGAGTTGGGTGGTGATTGTTAATGGTTTTAGTAGTTTTAAAGTTTTAATGTTTTAATGACCTCCTGAATAAGGTCTGTCATCTGTAAGCCGCCCAGAGTCACTCGCGAGTGGGTTGGCAATACAAATTTGAATAAATAAATAATAAGGAGATTGAAGAAGTCTGTATAGACAAAAAATGATAACTTTTTCAACTTTTAAAATATGACATCAAAGAGTCACTCACGCTAAAGTAAGGGAAATTAAACTTTATTTTAAAGAAACACAAGCTATTTCCATATATGCACCACTCTAAAGAAAATGGCTGTGTACATTTCCAAATATAGAACCAGAGAACTATAGAGTTACTGTAAAGCAATGTTCCCAACCGTTGAGTTTTGGACTTCAATTCCCAGAAGCCTAAGTCATTTCCCCAAAGCCCTGATCAGCCAATGACTTAGGTTTCTGGGAATTCAAGTTCAAAACCCAAAGGTTGCAGAATGCTGCTGTGAAGGATCACTAGCCTCACTGAGTTCCACCCCCTGCCAATTAGTTAATCTATAGCAAAAGCATCCCCCGGTATTTGAAAACTCAAGTCCTGAAAACTGAAGTCATTGCATCTACCTATTGGCAGATTGTTAATATATTCAACACTTTGAGCATTCACTGTCTATGTTAATCATGCCATAGTCACCTTGGAAGTTCATTATTGTCATCTTCTATTTCCCATTGCCACTTGGTCCCACTTTCATCTCCAAATTGATTATCTTAGCACAACCAAACACTTCCTGAAAATTAAAGTCCTGAAAGCAAAAGTCATGTGCACATAGCTGTCGCCAGGATTGCCGGAACATTCATGATATGGATGCTTATTATTTATGTTCGTGATATGCCAATGACACTTTGGAAGTTCACTACTGGGTCTTAATATGCTATTGGCATTGTTCTTCTTTTGTGTCCTGATCAAAACCAGGACAGACTAATGAAGCCACTTTCTTGGCTTTGTCATAGGGCAAACTTAATTCTTCATTGGTACATGTTTCTGGCAGTAATCGGCAGACCAGTTCTGTTTCCTGTCCCCACACCATGTATTCTGTCTATATCCCTCTTCCTCAGATATTTTACTATATACATCTGAAAAACCTGACTCAAACTACCAAAAAATCACTCTGAAATAAATGTGTATTATTTGCTTTTCATATTTTTTAGTTTCTTCCAAGCTTTGCAAATAGTGCAGCATTAGAATCTAAAACACATTAGTGTTCTAGAGAGGTGATTCAGGCAGCCCTTCAAAACACAACCTATGCTCTGTGACCAAGAACAGAGAAAACAAACACAATTGCAGCTATGGAAAGCTCCAGCTGTAATAATCAGGTGTTTCGGTCCTCTGATAATTCTTTCTTGCTGAACTATATTAATATCTAGTTTGGCCTTGGATTTCTTTCTTTCTATTTAATTCCAGCTTTCTATTAGAGAAAGTGGGAAATCTCTAGGTAAAGGTAAAGGTCTCTCTTGCTCAAAACCCAGTAGTGTCTGACTCTAGAGGGTGGTGCTCATGTGAGAGGCATGACTAAACACGGAATGCTGTTATCTTTCCTACCAAAGCGATACCTATTTACCTTCTTGCAATTTCTTGCTTTCGAACTACTAGGTTGGCAGGAACTGGGACAGAGACAGGAGCTCACCCCATCACTTAGTACTTGGGTCTTGAACTGCTTACCTGCTGACCTTCTGGTTGTCAAGTTCATCATCTTAAACATTATGCCACCACAGCCTCTTCCCTGAGAGATATTGGATTATAGTGCCAAGAACTGTTTTCACCTGAAAATTCATTGATGTAGCAAAGCAGAGAGGATATTCCAAGAATGGAATGCCACCACACACAAAAAGACCATTTTCCGAAATCTAGATGCTTGATGTCAACAGCTAGGAGAACCTCAGCAATGGCCATGTGCACAGTTAGGATCATGCGCAGGCTAATTCTCCTAGTAGAAATTTGATTTCCTGACCATTTTCTTCTTACTGAGCTCTATAGTCAGACTCCTGAGCTGCTCAAAGCTTAACCAATCAAATTCATGATTGTGACCTGGCCTCATCTTGAATCCCTCTAAAATGGAGGGCTGGAACATATAAGACCACAGCTTCAGATTTAGAAGTTGATAATTCTTGCAGTTGAATTCTTGTTTTGGGATGTTTTGACTTAGGTGACTTTTATTATTGTATGCTAATTGTATTCTGCTAATTGTATCTTGTTCTCTAGTGTATGCTAATTTTATCTTGTTTTATATTGTATTGGATGTGATATTTTTGTTAGCCACCCTGAGTCGCATCTGCAAGTGGGCGGCATATAAATCCAAATTAATAACAGCAACAACAACATAAAGCAAAAGCAATTACATTTCTACACCACCCTATAGCTCTTAGTGCACTCTCTGGTAGGTTCACAAGTTAATTAGCATTTTGCCCCCAACATGCTGGGCACTCACTTTACCGACCTCAGAAGAATGGAACGCTGAGTCAACCTTAAACCCAGGTCAGGATCAAACTCACAACCTTTTGGTTGCATTGCAGCAGTTTAACCTCTGCACCACCAGGTATTCTTCCAAAGATGAATATCAGGCCTGTGCCATCACACTTGTAAGTAAAGCCTGTGTTTACTTACAAATAAGAAACAAAACAAAAAGAGGCAAGCTGGAGCTGCTTCTTCTTCTTCCATGTCTAGGCCAGACGTGAAACTGCCAAAATGAAGCCACCTTTTGGTGAGTTCATCCTGAGGTTCCTTTTGCCTGACCTAGTATGAGAAAGATTAGCTGGCAACACACGGTGGTTGTTATCAATCTTCAAGGAGGCTTAAACTCTTTTGATGAAGAAACACCTTTTCCCCCTTGAAGGATGTTTTGCTTCTAATCAGGGTTCCTGGTCAGGGTTCCTGGCCTTAAAGAAAAGGGAAAGAAAGCGCATTAGTTGATTGTCTGCATTGTTGTGACTGTTTTGTTTTCTGATTGCAGGACAAATGCCTTAAATCCCAGCTTTCCCCTCTGGACTCCACACGCTTTGTCCGCTTCTGACATTGAACTTCCAACAACCCAGACTGAGAAGACTGCCAAAAGAATAATAAAAATCTCCAGCTATTCTTCTTCATCCTCACTAACAATTTGGTAATGAAGTATTGATTTCCACTCCCCTGCTTATGGACGATATTAGATTTTCATTGATAAACTGCACTGAGACTTTCTGGTCTCCTCTGTCCCTTTTTGCTGTCACTAAAACAAAGTACCGCTGAAGTAGGATAATGACCGAAAACATTGATGTACTTATTTTGTCAATTTGTAACACTCGACAGGAAGGGGGTGGGGAAGTACGATTCTTCATGGTTTAACGTCCAGGCATGTTCTGAGAGATGCAGTCACACTGGAAGCTTTGCTTTTCATGGTAATGTCTGTTTCCTATTTATAACCCCTTTGGGATAGTTTGTCTAAAGGAAATGTTTCAACACAGTGCAGCCATTTACTGATGCACCTGGGCTGCCCAATCCACTCATTGCACCAGGGATCCATCCATCACAGTAAGTAGAAGAATTATTAAGTTAAAACAGATTCTGAGCCAAAAAAACTCGGAACAGCGTTAATCTTCCCAGCAAGTTGTTCGGATCGTTATGGTTAACTGTGTTGCTGCCAAAGATTTGTTCAAAATAGTTTCAAGGTCTTACCACTCATCATGTCTCTATCCTGTTTTGATCCTTTTAATTTGAAATCTCCAAAACTCTGTATTTCAAGATACAGTATATGCAAGATGGTTTATCAAACAAACACACAAACAAAATCAAAATGATGTGCTTTTCACGTGTTTATAAGAGCTAAGACTGCAAATCTTCTTTACTGTTAAGAGCAGGGGTTCCCCAACTGATGGCCCATGGGCCGAATCTGGCCCACAGTGTCTTTTCATGTGCCCCCGCCCCTCCCAGGGAATTTAAGAAACAAATGGCCACCCGTTTGAAGCTGTTGGGACAAAATGGCTATCCCCATCATGCAGGCAGGGCGAAATGGCCGTCCGGCCCTCAAAGATGACTGAGAGAGTATGATCTGGCCCCTGGCTTGAAAAGGTTGGGAACCTCTGCTTAAGAGAATTGTTCTAGATCTCCACCCAGTAATATTACTAAGGCTATTACCAGTTCATACTTCTTACTTTTAAGTTTCAGCTTAGCTTTAAAAGGAGCTAAGATTTCTTGACATGGGGGCAAAAAGCAAGCTTCTGTTTAAAAATGTTTTTTTTTTAAACTTGCTTCTCTATTAAAACTTCTAAGTTTCCAATTTTAATTTGTGGGATATTCACATTAATAATGAGATCTAATTAAGACATCCATTAAAAGCCCGTTAAAGTTAATTTAACGTAAAAATTCCAATAGAACTGTATTAGATTTTCTCCATTAAATTAACGTTATGGATTTTTAACGGATGTCTTAATTATATGTTATTATTAACAGGAGTACTGTATTACACAGATTAAAATCAGGTCCTATATCAATTCAGAAGAGCTTCCAAGATGTTTTGATGGTGAAGATTTCCCATTGCCAATCTTTGTGTAGGAGGTACAGCCTGCTTTTCACCATGAAGCATTTCCCATATAACAACGCCACCTTATAAAGCGTAATCCATCTGTGCATTTATAGAACGAGTTTTCTTACCCTTAAAGGAAAAACAAGACTGTATCAAATGATAAAATATTGCTCAAAATGCAAATTGCATATTTAAGGTAAGCTAGACATAAAGCTGAAAATATTTTGGAGAAAAAAAGATGGATGGGGAGATTTTTAAAAAGGCAAGATAAGGCTAAATTAAATATAAAGCTGGACTCAGGTGAGTGCATGTGCTCACAAATGCACATACGTACAAGGCCATATCCATTTAGCATTTCCTCCAGTTTTCAAAAGCAGAAAAATCTTCCAACACAGTTGTCTGAGAAATTTTGACATGATCCCTAAACTCAACATGGAGAGGGAGGAGGGAAATCCTCTTCTTATTTACCTCCTAGGGAAAGTGTTGCCCTTATGCCGCATATAATAGCAAATTGCTTTTTTTTATGGCATGCATAACCTAGATGGGGAAAAATATGGCGCTTGAGGGAAGGAGGAGAAAAGTAAATGAAGTTCCAGGAATGTCGTTCTGAAGTAATGAGGCATGGACAGAAAGTATACCCCTCACATCATCGGATTGAGATGGCAGTCGAAATAGCTTCATTGAAGTGTCAGCACTCATCCATCAATCAATCATCCACAAGGAAAAATAGCGACAGTACAACGGGGCAGCTTTTATGGGATTTACTCATGGGCATAGGGAATAGCAGCTCAAATGTAGTTCTGACATGAAAAGCAAGGTGCTGATATTATTTTTTATGATGGGAGGATCATAAAGTGAATTGAGAACAGTGAGGTCTGTCTTTGCTTAACCTATTCAACTGGAAACAAACGGAGCTCAACTGGAAACGAGCAGAGCCTTTGGATGGGTTAAGATTGAAGCAGGCAGGCGATGTGGCATCAAGCCACTGGCCATTGACGACAAAAAAATTCTATTAAAGCCAAATGCATTAGCACTGCGCTTCCTCTGAAGCTGTTAAATTGCACCACGCCAAGGCGGGGATTATTAAATGAAGTTATGTAACATGAATTTGTGCCGCATGAGCTGCGTGTTGGCGAGGGGGAAGGATGGCATAGCACACACATATTTCACTTTAGGGAGAACGTGATGTTGATTCGCAATGGGGGGAAATAACTTTTCCCTTTCTGAAGAGGTAAATTGTATAGCTGCAAAGAGATTTTGCAAGAATTTTGGCCTGCTTTTCAGTAATGCAGCCGACGCAAGTTTCTTGCAGCTTAAAATTGCAGAAACCACTTATTGCGCTGCGTTAAGAGTCCGGTTCCCTGGGAAGGCCTTATGTGCAAGGAAGGTTTGGTGTATGAAAACCAAGACACAGGACACAGCCTCGGGCTGGGTTAACTCAGGTTTATTGCATGGTGGTCAGAGGGAACATGAGGTAATGGCGGATCGATAGCTCTTTATATACAGTAGTAATACATTTGAACGTGGTTCCATGATAGCCCATTGGCTACTATCTGCGTGACGTCATTGGTGGTCACGCCCTTCTTGTCCAGGTGTAGGTGGTGGCGGGAAAACTTCCCGCGCTGTTGCCTTTGATGAGTTTGGACCAAGAGAGCTTGGACGCTCGCTGCTGCCAGCTGGTGGTCATTAGCTCGCGTCCTATTACAGGGTTCATGAGATACAGCTGAAGGTTACATTGTTACTATAGGCAAGGTTACATTGGTTCAGATACATTGTAATCCATGTGGAAGGTAAAACCATTAGAACACAACACCCCTCCCCCCTAGGATGAGACGAAGTCTCGAGCCCACACTTTAATCACAATCCCCCCCCTTAGGAGACAAAGTCTCTCAGCCAAGATGGCTTATTTCGAACACGCTGGGGTCTCGATGCGGGCTGCCTTTCCCCGGATTTGCTACCTTCTCTTTGTCCCCTGGTTTCCTGTCCTGTAATTGGAGAGGGAGACTCGTTAGTGCCTTGCCGCGGCTCCGCGGCATTGTTGGGAGGTGTGCTCTTTCTTAGGGAAGAACCGGGGGCACTGGGGGCTAACGAAAAACCCCTCTTCTCGCTTGGATGGGTGGGGGAACACTCCTGAAAACCCCCCCGGCTCGCAAAATCAAAATCAGAATTAAATTCGGGGGCAGCGGTCGCGAACTCCTCTCCCCCTTCCCCGGCCTCTGATAGAACTGGCGTATCAAAAGGGTATGAGTCGGGGCCGCTGCTGTCTCCCCCTTGGGCTAAACGGGTGGGGGAGGACCCTAACGCTGAATCCTGTTGCGGAGCCCCACGGACTGGCCCCTCACTCACTCGGTGCCTCAGTTGGTCCGCGTGCCTCCTCCATAGGAGGCCGGTGTTAGTCTCGACCCGGTACGACACTGGCCCCGTCTGTTCTACAACCGTCCCTGGTACCCAGGCTGGACCTGCGCTGGCATAGTTCCTGCAGTGAACCGGGTCGCCGGCGGCGAAACCTTTCGAGACTGCCAACCCTATGTTTTTTCCTTTGTCCTCGACTCTTGTCGGGTCTAGCCTGGACAGGAGCGTGGTCAGTTTTCGCCGCATCAAGAGCTCCGCCGGCGAGTAACCTGACGCTAAGGGGGTCACCCTATACGCTAATAAGAACTGACATACTTGGTGATTTAGGTCCCCCGGGCCCATGCGCCGCAGCGCATCCTTTGTTGTACGCACCAGCCGTTCCACTTGGCCATTCGTGGCCGGGTGGAACGGCGCGGATGTGACATGCCGAATGGCGTTTGCCTCCATGAATGCCCCGAACTCAGCGGAGGTGAAACAACTAGCGTTATCGCTGACTAAAGTGTCGGGTAAACCGAACGTGGAAAAGACTCTCCTTAGCTGGCTAATTGTAGTGGCGGAGGACGTGCTCTTTACTGGGATAACCTCCAGCCACTTGGAGAACGCATCCACCACCAGGAGAAACATGGTTCCCCGGAATGGGCCAGCGAAATCTACGTGTACTCTGGACCATGGCCCCCTTGCCGTGTCCCACTCCCTATGCGGGAGACGGGCCGCCTCTGGTCGGGATCCCTGGCATGCCTCACAAGTGCCGATCATGTGCTCAATGTCCGCGTCCAGCTGTGGCCACCAAAAGTAACTCCGGGCCAACGCCTTTGAACGCACGATGCCCGGGTGGCTGACGTGCAGCAGTTTGAGCACCCTCGGACGCAGGGACGTAGGGACCACCACCCGTTGGCCCCACAAAAGGCACCCCCTTTCTAGGGACAACTCTAGCTTTTTCCGAAAAAATGGGTCGGAAATTGATTGGATTTGTGCAAGAGCATTGGTAGAGTTCCCTAATGCAATGCAGAAGCTAATAGGCTGAGTGGTTAGCTATTATTAGGTGCGATTTACAGACTTACAGTAGTGACCCTATGAATGAATGACTTCTAGAATGTTCTCTCATTAGCAACCCTGCTCAGCTTTTGCAAACTCAAGGCTTCCTTTACTTGAATCAATCCACCTCATATTGGGTCTTCTTCTCTTTAACCCTCCAATGTCTTTAACTTTTCTGAGCATTATCATCTTTTCCAGTAAAGAAACTCAGCAACAGATCAAGATTCTCTAGTTCAATTGCTAATACCTGTTCAGTAAGGTAAAGGCCAGCCTTGCTTGAAAGCCAGTTGAGTCCAACTCTAGGGGACAGTCCTCATCTTTGTTTTCTGGCAAAGAGACAGCACTGCCTGCATCTGCAGATCTGCAGATGTTTCCATGATCATGTGACAGGCATGACTAAGCACATGGAACCTATTACCTTCTCTCCCAATGCTGTGCCAATCTTGATTGGTGTGTGTGCGTGTCCCCATCACACACACGTTTCTGAACAAGGAGAAAATGCAAAGAAAATTCCATACTATGGTTTCTGAATTTGCATTCTTGTTCCTTGTGCTTGTTTCACACACTGATTTGCTACCTGTTTTTAGTGCAATAGAAAGAGGGTTAAGTAGAATCCTTACTTGTGCTGTGTTAAGGAGCCCTTGTGGTGCATCGGTTAAACTACAGTGTTGCAGCCAAAATTGCTGATGTTGTGAGTTTGATCCCAAAGGGTTCAAAACTGACTCAACCTTCCATCCTTCTGAGGGGTTGGTAAAATGAGTACCTAGCATGTTGTGGGCAAAATGCCAATTACCTTGTGAACCACCCAGAAAGTGCTCAAAGTACTATGGTGTGTTATATAAGTGTTATTGATATAGTAAAACCCTGCTTTACAGAATTGATTTATTCCATGGGTTTTCCTTATCGCAAAAATTCCTTATCACAAAGTGCCCATAGGAATGCATTGCACGGTTTCCCATAGGAATGCATTGAAAACAAAAATTATTTACATCAAACTGCAGTTTCCCATGGGAATGCATTAAAAACAAGTTAATCCATTCTGGAAAAAATTCTGTGAGCTGGGGCATCATTTTCAATGGATTTCTTTTCATGTGGCAAGTTTTCCGTTTGGCAAGGTGTCCGTAAAGTGGGTTTCACTGTATTGTTCCATGCCAATGTGCTCATGAATGCTTTCCCCATCTCAGTCCTGACAACCTCATGTGAACATTTTTTAAAGCAAAGCTTCGAAAAGTCACCATTCCCCAGTCAGCAAGGACAACAAGTTCAGCAAGCAATCAGGTCAACTTGTTCATTCACTTGAAGTAGAAGCACTCTATTTTTGTTAAAATAAATGTCCTTTCTAATCTTGTAACTATACATAATGGTTTAACTGGCTACCTGCGCTGAATGGGTAGTATAGATCCGGCCCGGCCCCATCCTTGTTTACTCGTGGGGCTTATATAATGTCTCCCCGGCAGTGGCTCCTTGATACCTAGTAGCGACCTGCCGGATAACTGTAACTAACCAATCATAACAGGGTATGTATGTAATTAACCATTGAGGAACAGGATCCAAAACTGTAACCAATCACAGGGCTAGGATTAGCATAATGAGCGCACCCTGGAACGGGGATTTCGCGCCCTTTTTGGCTCCTAATTTGGATGGCAGGAAACCGTCATTTTCTTCCTTGCAAGGCGCTAACCATGCAACTTGCAATAGTGCCTCAATACACAACAGCACTCCTGCTGATCAGGGCTTCAGGGAATTGCAGTTCTAGAACAGCTGGTCTGCCAAAGTTCACCACCACTGTTCTAGAATTTCTCAACCTTGGGCTCCAATTCCCAGAAGCCCAAGTCAGTACACTTGCTGATCAGGGCTTCTGGGAATGGAAGTCCAAGAAAATCTGGGGGACCAAGATTGATAAATGAATCTAGAGTGTTCACTAAAATAAAACAAAGATATAAAAACATAAAGAACTTGAAAAGCCCTTTAGGACTAAATTAACTAGTATTCTAGTGTTCTGGGACCTGTAGCCTATCACACACTCTGGCAAAATTTCCCAATCTCTGACAAAATGCCAACATGCTGATTAACTGGCCCTTGAGTGCCTCTTGACAGCCCTGGCTATTTTACATCTGTCCTAGCTAGAGAACCAAGGAAGAATTTTGACTTTCCTATTAATTTCTAGGAAGAGCAAGCACAGAAAGAATCAAACTCAGATATTTGAAAAGCTACTTGAGAATGTCAATACCACCTTATTAAACCCTGATTGTTTTTTTTTTCTGCACTTGCTCTCCTTTGGGGACATTTTAGATACACATTAAGTAGGTTTTTTAAAAAACAAATGTTCTTTTAATAAAATAAAAATATTGCCTTTCTCACCCACTCATTTCTTTTCTTTCTTGGTATAAACCTGGATGAGTTGATAGTATATTTGTCAGATAAATCAGGGATGAGCAAGGGGCGGGGGAGATCATTACCTCTTCTGTGTCACCTACGCTCGATATTGTCATCCTGACTTTTATTCTTTTTGGAGATCATGAAAACATTATTTTTTTAAAAACCTGGTGATCAAATAAGCTGAATATTTATGATTTGCATTCCTGTTTATTAACAAGTAGTGTATTGATATACCATACATCCAAGCTGCTTACTCTCGCTGCAATAAACCAAGATAAATTGTCACCATAACCCATAGCTTGAAGAGATTTACTTTGAAAACAAGAGCTGCTGCTTCTTCTTCTTCTTCCATATCCAAAACCGAATCTTGGTGATCCTCATGGCAATCAGCTATGAAGACTGTCCTGAGAATAGAGTATAATGCAATGGCTTTTCATCTGCCTTCCAGTTGTGCGAGTCACTTTCTGGTCCTGAGCCCTTTGGGCACACAAAGTCCTCCTCAGCTCCAGGTCAAGACCATCGCCCTTCCCTGTGGACTTAGGCACCCAAGGCCGTTAGTCCCCAGGGTTGTCAGGCACTGAGTCGCTGGCTGTATGGTCTACTCTGTCAGCATATAACATTTTTTTAAAATGGAAAAAAGGAGATTTAGATTAAGTCCTTTGCCCTTTTTGCATATTGTTTCACACCCCACTTGACCAACTTACAGTGGATGGACAAGGTGTTGTAGCTACATGGGGTTAAATATCTTGGCACACTTCCCAAATATGTTTGGGGATGTTTTGTTCATAGTGTCAAAATCAGCTGATCTATATTAACCAGTACTGGTGAATCAATGTATTACATCACACATCTGTAATACTCTTATCTAGAAAAAGCACTTTTATTTGGCAACTTGGAAAGAAAGCAGATCGATAGAACATCTGTAAAGCACTCTGGTCAGTTTGAAAAGGTCTTTGCTGCATTGTGTTTAGAAGTAGCTTTTCTTTTCTAGAATAACTGTGAAGACAATCACACACACACACACACACACACACACACACACACACACACACACACCTAGTAATTCTGCAAAATTGTGATGAAGGCTGGCTCTAGATGGTGGTGATTGGCTAGCACCTATTCCTCCAAAACACTTCAATTGTGGGTACAGTTTTGCCACTGTGTCACGTTTTAAAAACCCTTTCAAAATAGTTATGCTGGATTATATGAAAGGCCATCCCAGTGCAACATTCTCTTTCTATTACAGTCGATGAGATCCAGGGCCGTAGCCAGGATTCTAGATTTGGGGGTGGGGATTTTCAGGAGGGGCAAAAAAATTTAGTGGGGCAACAATGTCACACTCACATATATAACATTGGCACCACAGGGTGGGTTGAGGGGCTGTTAGCTCAGGAGGGTTTTTGCCCCTACCCCCCCCCCCCCCCCTGCTACAGCCCTGATGAGATCTCCAGGGGAAGCCTGCAGGGCATGGCCAAAAGCAACCTCTTGCTCATACATCTCAGAAACTAAGTTATAGAGACCTCTTGGCTCAAGTAGTTAAAGCACTGAACTTGACAACTGGAAGGTTGGCAGGTCAGCAGTTCGAGACCTGAGTACTACATGATGGAATGAGCTCCTGTGTTTATCCCGGCTCCTGCCAACCTAGCAGTTCGAAAGCAAGAAATTGCAAATAGATAAATAGGTATCACTTCAGTGGGAAGGTAAACAGCGTTCTGTGCACACAGAACTGTGTCTGTGTCAAGGCATGCCTGCCACATGTCCATGGAAACACTGGCTCTTGGGCTATAAAGGGAGCACTGAACCCTAAAATTGGATACAACTGGCTTTTGAGCAAGGACGGCCTTCCTTCTAATATTCAGGGATAGATAGATGACAGTAGCAATGGAAGGCAGCAGAGGGCCAGTCTTGTCCTGTGAACCACAGTTCCTTAACGGGTTCAAAGGAGTGACTGGAGGCGTACTACTGAACTTGCCCTGCCCACAGAGAAGGCATTGGCTTCCTCTGTAGCCTCCTTCTCAGAAAGAGCTAACCTCATTCAGAAACATGTGACTTCAACAATTCCAGGCCATGTGGGGGTCCTCCTTGAACACAAGGCACTGTAGGAGGGGTGGTTAGGAAAATTGCTACATCAGATGCTTGAGAGGTGCTCTTTCTAATTCCTTTCCTATCAGAGCCACCACACCACAAATCAGCTTGTATAGATATAAACCAAACAATATAAACCACGATGTAAACATGGGGGAAAGACATAGAAAAAAATCAGTTTACGCCAAAAAAAAGCGTGTTAGCCTGATGCTGTGATGGCGAACCTTGGCACTCCAGATGTTCTTAGACTTCAATTCCCAGAAGCCCAAGCCCTGTGAATCCACACAAATGGGCTTACTGCAATTCATCCGGCCCACACCGCCCTCATCGCTCCTGGAAGCGGAAGTATGGGCATGTTTTACTTCTGCTTCCGGGAGCGATGAGGGCAGTGTGAACCAGATGAATCACAGTAAACACATTCATACCTGTCAAGTATCCCAGATTGGCCGGGATTTTCCATATTTCTGCACTGCTTCCTCTACTTTCCCACCACCATCCCATAATTTGACTGGCGGGGAAAGTAGGTACTGCGCATGCGTGTATGCACAGAACCCTTCTGCACATGTTCTGTGCATTTGCAGAAGGGTTCTGCACAGAAGGGTTCTGTGCAGGTCCCATATTTTCCAGAGCCATGCATGACAGGTATGAACCCATTCATGTGGATTCACAGGGGCTTGTGCTTCTGGGACTTGAAGTCCAAGAACATCTGGAGTGCCAAGGTTCACCCTCATGGGCCTAATGCAATGATGGCCAACCTTGACACTTCATGTGTTCTTGGACTTCAATTACCAGAAGCCCAAGTCAGCATTGGGAATTGAAGTCCAAGAACATCTGGAGTGCCAAGGTTGGCCATCACTGGCCTAATGCAACCTCCCTCTCAATTACCCTACTCCTCTAAAATGATGATGGTAGATAGATAGATAGAGGGGATGGACCATACAAGGAAAAGCCATATACAATGCCTTGAGCTCATCGAAAGAAAAACAAGACATATATGCAGAGAATGAATAAATAATATATTAATAGCAATCATAATTATAGTTCTAATGATAATCATTCAAGGGTACATGTTCAGAAAGGCAGAGGTGGTTCTTTGAATGGTTGGATTCCTGCATTGAGCAGGGGCCTGGACTTGACCCAAAAGGCCCCTTCCAACTCAGCTATTCTATGATTCTGCGTTGTGGTCCTCATCTGCTTTAGGACCATCAAGGAAGATGTCAGCATTCTGACTCATGGCAAGAAGAAAACTAGTAACAAAAATAAGCAAACAACTAACTAGCTAAAGCAAAGCTAATTTTATGCATTTGCCCTGCTTTTGCTCTGAAAGGGCTTGTTTCTGCCATGCCAAACTGAACATGTGAATATAACATCAGTCTCCTTCCTTCTCTATGTATGCTCAGAATGTTAAACCCTGGCACCAAATACCAGGTTCTGTGCTTTCCTGTTACAAAAGAATAAAATGAAATACAGAACTCTCCTTATGTTAGACATTTCATTAAACGTTTGGTCAAGATTAACTCTTTTTTTCTTTGAGGTCTTAAAAGACATTAAAAAAATCAATAAGTTACATAATAATGCCTCTCCAAATGCATTTGCAGAGGAACACTTCTAATCAAAGATACTTCCAATGATATAAATGAAGGAGGTCTCTTTTTTCTTTATTACTTAACAATAAATAAAGCACCATATGTACTATGATATAAATATACTAAGCAGAATTAGATTTTTACAGCAAATGTTAATTTCACCTTCCCACACAAAGGGATAAAAAAATCCATCAGCAAGAAGAACGTAGACATAAGTAAAGTCATAAACTATGTGCTTTGAAACTTATTTCTCTTTTTAAAACAGAAGAGTAAAAACACATACCATTTATTTCACATACTGTGCATAATAGTTGGACACATCGTGATAATAGTTTACATTTGGGCATTGTAATAAACTTTTTACGCTTTTGTGTTCCAATCTGTACTGCCATTAAATAATTTTTGTCTGACCCCTTAATTTCACGCACAGGTTAAATTAAGGATTCAGTAGTTTTAAAAAAATAAATCTAAAAAGCTGTAATTCTTTGACAACAAGGAAAGTTAAATAAATATGTATTAAGGAAATAGATTTAAATGATTGGCAGCATTATTTCTGGGAATGTTGTTGGGGGTGGGGGTTCCCAAATCTATGGAGAATCACAAAATTAACAGCTGACAGGGGGGGAGAATTAAAATCTGATAAACTACAGGCTATTTCTCTGTAGAACTTTTCTGTAAAACAGGGATGGGTAAAATATGGCCTGAGGTCCACATGCAAAACACCCTATGAACACCCGACTCTCAAAGCTATTTTCCCTCCATATATGTTGTGTTCTATGACTGTACCTTTTACAATGTATCCATTCACGTGTATCCAATGTAACCATGCTCGTGTAACATGATAACCAGCAGCTGCTTAACTCTAGCCCTTGCAATAGGACGCGAGCTAATGACCACCTGGTGGCGATAGCGAGCGTTCAAGCTCTCCTGGCCCAGACTCACCAGCAAACAACAGCGCGGGAAGATTCCCGCCATCACCTACACCTGGACAAGAAGGGCGTGACCGTCCGTGACGTCACGCGGACAGTAACCAATAGACTGTCGAGGAGCCACATTCAAATGTATAGCCACTGTATATATTGAGCTACCCATCCGCCATTACCTCATGTTCCCCCTGGATCATCATGCAATAAACCTGTGTTAAGCCAACCTTTCGGCTGTTCATTGTCTTTGGTCCCATACACTAAATTGGCGACGAAGGTGGGATATGGCTGCCCACGGGACCAAGACATGCGCCGGCTTCGAAATCAGGAGACCGGCAGACTGGGACATCTTCGAGATGGACTTCCAGGGAGCCCTGGTGGAATCCGAAGTCACGGATGAGGCAAAGAAACGGGCCATCTTCACCCGGATGCTGGGGCCAGACACCAAGAGAGTTTTGGTGGACCTGATCGCGCCGAGGAGGGCGAGTGAATTCAAGGTGAAGGAGCTCATGCACATGCTGCGTGAGTACTTCCGGCCCACGACGGCGATGTTCCCCGCGCGGAGCGCGTTTTGGAGGCGAGTCCAAGCGCCCGGGGAGACGGTCGCCGACTTCGCAGCGGCCCTGCGACTGGCGGCCGGCCCATGCAAATGGGAGAACGTAGAGGTCACGCTAAGAGACTGCGTGCTGTGTGGCCTGAGAGATGCCGAAACTCAGCGCACATTGATGAACCGCGAGCCACCCCCCACATTGCAGGAGGTTCTGAAGGAGGCACAAGCCGCGGAAGCTACGAAGGCTGGGGTCCAGGAGCTCCAGGACTGGCGGCCAAAGACGGGCAAGACAGAGCTTTCGGTGCACGCTTCGGTGCACGTGGCCCGGCGAGTTTCGAAGTCGTCCGCGGAGAGCAGCGACGACGAGGACGTCCGGAAGGTCCGGAAAGAAGGCCGGCGTTGCAACGGCTGCGGAGCGAACCACGACCGCACCAAATGCCCCTTCAGAAAGGCCGAGTGCCACAACTGCGGTCGCCACGGGCACATCGCCAAGGTCTGCAGGAAGCGGTGCGAGGCCCGGAAGAGCTCGAGGGACCGCAGGACGAGACCCAAGGACGGCACCCAGGCCACGAGGAAGCGAGACGGCGTGGGCCGCATCGCCGACGACAGCGAGGACGACGCACCGGTGTTCAGCGTGTCCGCGGGACACCCCCGTTACTTTGTTGAGGTACTAGTACAAGGGGCCCCCATTAGGATGGAAATTGACTCGGGGTCCTCATATTCCATCATTCCCGTCGTGGGCCGGAAGTACTCACGCAGCATGTGCATGAGCTCCTTCACCTTGAATTCACTCGCCCTCCTCGGCGCGAGGTACTAGTACAAGGGGCCCCCATTAGGATGGAAATTGACTCGGGGTCCTCATATTCCATCATTCCCCAGAAGGAGTTTCTGAGAATTGCCCCCCACGTGCGGCCCAAACTCAAAGCTTTGAGGTCCACGCTTCGGGACGTGCAAGGGAACTGCATTCCGGTGTTGGGGGTGGGGAATTTTCGGGTCCAATTTAAGAAACACGCCGCGACTCTCCCCCTAGTTGTTCTCAAAGGGGGGAATTGCAGCCTCCTCGGGACTCAATGGTTCCAGCCCCTGGGTTTGTTCATTGGGGGGGTGCACGCCGTTGCCGTTGGGACTGACCCGATTCAGGAGGTGTGCGACGCGCACCCCGAAGTCTTCAAAAAGGGACTTGGGAAATATAAGGGACCCCCAGTAGCATTCGACCTAGACCCTGAGGTCCGCCCAATAAGACTCAAACCGCGCCGGGTGCCATTCGCGCTCAAGGACAAAATAGAGGCGGAGCTGGACAAATTGGTGGGCCAGGGGATTCTTGTTCCTGTTGATTCTGCAGAGTGGGAAACTCCAATTGTAACAGCACTAAAGGCCAACGGGGAGGTGCGCATATGCGCTGATTACAAGTGCACCATCAACAAGGCCATTCGCCCTAATGCGTATCCGGTGCCGGTAGTCAGCCATTTGCTGGCCAGGTTACATGGGGGAAAGTGTTTCGCTAAGCTCGACTTAGCACAAGCCTACCAGCAGCTCTCGGTGACCCCAGCTGCCGCCGCTGCACAAACTATAGTCACCCATAAGGGGGCGTTCCAGGTGACGCGCCTTCAATTCGGCGTAAACTCGGCGCCTGGAATTTTCCAGTCACTCGTGGAACGCCTCCTGAAGGGGCTCGAGGGGGTGTTGCCTTATTTTGATGATGTATTGATAACGGGGGGGGAGTCAGGCCGAATTGGCAAAGAGGTTGGGCAAGGTCCTGGCGATATTCGAAAAGGCGGGGTTGAGACTGCGAAAAGACAAATGCGTCTTCTTCGCGACCGAGGTCGAATTCCTAGGGTTCCGTGTCACTCCTGAGGGAATAAGGCCGTCCAAGTCTAAGGTAGCCGCCATCAAGCAAGCCCCTCGCCCCACCTCCAAGCCCGAGTTGCAGTCGTTCCTAGGGCTGCTGAACTTTTATCACTCCTTCCTTCCCCGGAAAGCAGCCGTGGCCGAGCCGTTGCACAGGCTACTTAAAAAGGACGAGGCATGGAAGTGGGGCGACCAGCAAGAGAGGGCATTTAGTGAGCTAAAGCAGCTTCTGGCGTCTGACGCCATCCTCACCCATTTCAACCCCAAGCGGCCAGTGGTCCTGATCTGTGATGCATCCCCGGTGGGGGTGGGGGCGGTGCTGTGCCACGTGCTGGAAAACGGGAGGGAGGCCCCGATAGCGTTCTATTCCAGGTCCCTGTCCCAAGCGGAGAGAAACTACGCCCAGACAGACAGGGAAGCATTAGAGATAATTGCGGGAACAAAAAAGTTCCACGACTTCCTGTATGGCCGCCCCTTCACAATCGTAACCGATCACAAGCCCCTACTAGGCATCTTTACCGCAGATAAGCCCACGCCCCAGATCCTGTCCCCTAGGATGCTTAGGTGGGCCATTTTTCTCAACGCGTATCAGCACGCGTTAGTGTACAGGCCTGGGAGGGAGATCAGCCATGCGGACGCTCTATCGAGGTCCCCCCTCCCCCAAGAGAACAGCCACGTGGGCGGGGCGGAGCCAGACCATCAGGTGCTGATGATAGAAGTCCTCGACTCGCCCCCAATACTGCCCGCCGACATCGCCAAGGCGACCGGCAAGGACAACATTTTAGCAAGGGTTAGCTCCTGGGTGCAGAAAGGGTGGCCAGCATCTTCCCCGGCAGCGGAGTTCGACCCATTTTTCCGAAAGAAGTTAGAGTTGTCCCTTGAGAGGGGGTGCCTTCTGTGGGGCCAGCGAGTGGTGATCCCGGCGTCCTTACGGCCGAGGGTACTCAAACTCCTACACGTCAGTCACCCTGGGATTGTGCGCTCCAAAGCCCTGGCACGGAGCTATTTCTGGTGGCCCCAGCTAGACGCCGACATCGAGCACATGGTCAGCACTTGTGAGCCCTGCCAAAGTTCCAGGCCAGAAGAAGCCCGCCTGCCTCACAGGGAGTGGGACGCGGCGAAGGGGCCGTGGTCCCGAGTTCATGTAGACTTTGCTGGCCCGTTCCGTGGGACGCTTTTTCTCCTTGTGGTGGATGCCTTCTCCAAGTGGTTGGAGGTCATTCCGGTTGCAAGCACGTCCACGGCCACAACCATAAAGCATTTGCGGAGGGTCTTTTCCACGTTCGGTTTACCCGACACCCTCGTAAGCGACAACGCAAGTTGCTTCACGTCCTCTGAGTTCAGGGCATTCACAGAAATCAACGCCATTCGGCACATCACCTCCGCTCCTTTTCACCCTGCCACAAACGGCCAAGTAGAGCGCCTTGTGCGCACCACCAAGGACGCGCTGCGGCGCATGGGGCCCGGGGACCTAAACCATCAAGTGTGCCAGTTTCTGCTAGGTTACCGAGTGACTCCCCTAGCGTCAGGATACTCCCCCGCAGAGCTGCTGATGCGCAGGAAGCTGACCACCATACTAACTAGGCTAGACCCCATGAGAGTAGAGGAAAAGGGGAGGAACATTGGGATAGAGGACACAAAGAGTTTCGACGTGGGTGCCCCCGTGTATTGCAGGAATTATGCCAGCGCGGGTCCGGCCTGGGTACCGGGCGTCATCCTAGAGCGGACCGGCCCCGTCTCGTACCGCGTCGAGACCGGCACAGGCCTACTCTGGAGGCGGCACGCAGACCAGCTCTGGCGCAGGATCCCCGGCGAACAGGGCACGGACCGCGGGACACAAGACTCAGCGTTAGGGTTCTCCCCCACCCGTTCAGCCCAAGGGGGAGGAAAGGGGGGCCATGGGTCCCCACCAAGGGGGGAGGAAAGGGAATCTGTCCTCATAGATATCTTGCGGGATCGGTCAACAGAGAGAAGGGAAGCCGATCTCATAGATATCCCGCAGGATCTCCCCACTAATACGGATACCCCAACAGAGTTAGATTTTGATTTTCAGGACCGGGGAAGTTTTGCGGAATGGTCCCCCACCCGTCCAAGCGAGAAGAGGGGTTTTTCGTTAGCCCCAAGTGTCTCCGGTCTGCCCACAATGGAGTTTTTCCCTTCCCCCAAAACCGCCAAACCACGGCAAGCCTCTAACAAGTCTCCCTCTCCCGTTTCAGGACAAGGGACCAGGGAACAAGGAAGCAGTAGCGCCCCTGGGGCGGGTCAGCCCACATCGCGGCCCAAACGCGTTTGCAATAAGCCATCTTGGCTGAGGGACTTCGTCCCATCCTAGGGGGGAGGGATGTTGTGTTCTATGACTGTACCTTTTACAATGTATCCATTCACGTGTATCCAATGTAACCATGCTTGTGTAACATGATAACCAGCAGCTGCTTAACTCTAGCCCTTGCAATAGGACGCGAGCTAATGACCACCTGGTGGCGATAGCGAGCGTTCAAGCTCTCCTGGCCCAGACTCACCAGCAAACAACAGCGCAGGAAGATTCCCGCCATCACCTACACCTGGACAAGAAGGGCGTGACCGTCCGTGACGTCACGCGGACAGTAACCAATAGACTGTCGAGGAGCCACATTCAAATGTATAGCCACTGTATATATTGAGCTACCCATCCGCCATTACCTCATGTTCCCCCTGGATCATCATGCAATAAACCTGTGTTAAGCCAACCTTTCGGCTGTTCATTGTCTTTGGTCCCATACACTAAAATATACAAATCTTTTCCTTGTGTGTAAAAATGGCTTATCATATGAGACCCGCCCACCCCAAAATGAGAAGAGGAAATTGATCAGTTATGACCAATATCTCAAAGCCATATCAAACCTCCTCGTAACTGAGATCATCATCATCTAGAGACCGTGATGATCTATGATTTATTGTTGATTTCTCTCCAAAGCTACACTCGTCTCTCTTCTTGCCAAATTGCCTCAACCACTACTCTGCAATTCTTCAGTGGGGAGCAGTTTTAATGAGGAAAGAAACTGTTTCATTGGATGCATGAGGGTTCATCTACCCAAAGCATTTCTCTTTTTATATAGCAATATGAAGAAATTTGTGATATTCTAACACTCTCTGAGAGGTTCACAAAAAAATTAGCATTTTGCCTCCAACAAACTTGGTATTTATTTTACCCACATTGTAAGAATGGAATGCTGAGTCAACTTTGAGCCTGTTGAGATCAAACTCAGCTCATGAGCGGAGGACCACAGAGGCTCTATAATATACATGATTTTGTTACTGAGATACTCAATTTTTGTATGTGCTGTCCAGATGATATGAGGGTTGTGTTGGTACATCCAGTGACAAGCACTGACACAATCTGAGAATTTCTGTTCTCCTCCCCCCACCCCCACAAAGCATTATTTATTTTAAAACTCATTCCATCCTGGGGAGTGGAGTTTAGTGTTTATTGCCATGGTTAGAGATTCCTGGTTTGAGCTTCAAATAACCAGAGTAAAAAAAACAACCATTAAAAATGAACAAAGAAACAATTTTTAGATTTAAAAGGTTTCAAGATGTTCTTCTGAGGGTTGTTGTTGTTTTAACAACAGAGAAGTAGTTGAAGAAAATTTATCTCCAGGGTATACTTTGGTGGGACCCTTCCTTTCTCCTCCTTTTTTGATTTCTTGTAACCCAGAGGAAAAACAGTTGAGGGAAAGAGACGGGAGATTTAAAGTGAAAATTACACTTGTGTTTTAGATAAACAGGAACCACAGTTGCTTAGTGGTTGGCAGGCCAGAAGATTGGCAGGCCAGCAGTTGAAGACCCAAGTGTTACGCGATGGAGTTAGTGTCTGTTATCTGTCCCAGTTCCTGCCAACCTAGAAGGTCAAAAGCAAGAAATTGCAAATAGAGAAATAGGTACTGCTTCAGTGGAAAAGGTAACAGCATGTTGTGCGATCTGGTGTCTAGTCATGCTTGCCACATGACCATGGAAATGTCTGCAGATGCAGACAGCACTGGCTCTGCGGCTGTAAACTGAGATGAGGACTACACCCTAGAGCCAGACATGACTGGCTTTCGAGCATGGGAGACCTTTGCCTTTGCCTTTAAACAAACAAACAGACAGAAACAGTGTATCTGTCAATTAAAACTGATCAATGAATGTAGGAGTTTTGCATCAAAGTTTATGGTTATGGTGCTGACTGGGAGGTGGAAGGTCAGCAGTTTGATTCCCGAGTACGCAGGATGGAATGAGCTCCCGTCTTTGTCCCAGCTCCTGCCAACCTAGCAGTTCGAAAGCAAGAAATTTCAAGTAGATAAATAGGGACCACTTTGGTGGGAAGGTAGCAGTGTTTCATGCGCTCCAGTGTCTAGTCATGCCTGGCCACATGACCATGGAAACATCTCCAGAAGCAGACAGCACTGGCTCTTCGGCTTTGAAACAGATGAGCACTGAACCCTAGAGTCAGATACGACTGGCTTTCGAGCAAGGGAAACCTTTACCTTTAACAGCCTATGGGAAGATTAATTGAGTGGTATGAAGGGTTTATCAAAGAGGGAGAGCAAAGATAACTGTTGGATAACAATAGTAATAGCCACAAACTTTAGGCAGGAGATGGGCACAGCTCCTCCTGCCCCCATGTCAGTGGCACAAGCACATTCTTAGAGTTATTGCCCATGAGGCTTATGCATGCAGGCATGCTCTTTCTGGCCTCTCTATTCCAGGCCACCTTACCATGTTCACTGGTAATAAGGACTTGTGCTTTCTCTCTCTAAGCAGCAGCTGGATATACTTACTAACATCAAAAGCTTGGGAAAATCACATTTGTATATTATAAACTCTAAAATCCTCCTGGATTGGGGATTCTAGGGGTTGTAATAAGGGATGCGATGCACTACTTGACTCATTCTCATGTAGTAAAGAAGAATGTATGAAAACTCTTCTCCCTGGCACTAAACCCGTGATGGCAAACCTTGGCACTCCAGATGTTCTTGGACTTCAATTCCCAGAAGCCCAAGCACTCTGCGAATCCACATGAATGGGTTTACTGTGATTCATCCAGCCCACGGTAACCTCATAGCTCCCGGAAGCGGAAGTAAAATGTGCCTGGATAGGTGAGTTTTACTTCCGCTTCTGGGAGCAACGAGGGCAGTGCGGGCCGGATGAATTGCAGTGACCCCGTTCGTGTGGATTCACAGGGTGCTTGGGCTTCTGGGAATTGAAGTCCAAGAACATCTGGAGTGCCAAGGTTCACCATCACGGCACTAGACAATAAGATGAGTGAGGGCTGTTAGGTTGTTATTGAGGGTTTTTTTTGGTCAATCAGAGATTTGCTCATTCATGAGACTGTTTTTTGCACACTTCTGTGCATGTGGAAGATCTGAAATTTTGACAATATCTGCCATCTTACATGGACTGCTAAAAGAAGCATTGGATGGGGTTTTCTTATCCCTGTGAGCCAACTGACTGACCTTTAGAGCTTGTTGTGTGTGCACTTAGTTTTACAGAGGGGAATGTGCTAGAGACACAAATTGGAGTTTCATACTGGAAGTGGAATCTTTCAAGGGAGCTTGCAAATGCCGAACAGCTTGTTTCACTCTTAAAATAGCGCATCTTACCCATAAATACTGGTGAAACTTCTTCACATCATTAACTGCAGTCTAAAACATAGATTTTCTAAACACTGGCCAATGCATGGCACTGCTTCCCTCAGATTTCATTGTAATCTGACATCTTTGCACTGTTTGCAAAAGCTACTTTTAGTGAAGTCTAAGATAGAGCTAGCACAGAAATAAGTTCTGTAAATGCAGTGAATACACCTGGATTGGAGCAATTTTGCAAAAAATCCATTATTGTGCATGAAAGATATCGTGGCAAAGGCACTTCATTTCAATATGTTCCACTAGGGGAGAAAGGCATGATAAAAACCTGACCATAATAATCAATTGATTGATCAATTTAATTTCATATACATATTCCATTATTCTACCAAATCCCTCTTTTAATGTTGATTTTCTATTTAAACAGTTGATATTCTTTTTATTTAATTTATTTATTCTACTTAGGTTTTGTATTTATGATGGATATGTAGTGGATGCACACCCAGTGCAAATGAGATTCTATAGAATGGTAATGCATTTCATTCAACATACCTCTGTCCAAGCCATCCTTACTAAAGAACATTCTGTTAGCAAAGTTGCTTTTCAGTTATTTATTATTTATACTAGAGCGTTATGAACTTAAGTCAGAGACTCATTTTGGCTTTCAAAACACCCACAAGCACTTAAGAGAAGTGTCTGGTTGAGGAAACAAATTAAACAGTATGGTTAATCTTGCTTCTTCTTATGTTCTTAACTGTGCTGATTGCTGTTGGTTATCTAGAAGAGAAAAATGTGGGCAAAAAATAATTAAAAATCACAGTAGAAAAATTACTTAAAATTGTTGAGGGTGAAGGTAATAAGATTCTTTCCCCCTTAAATCTCCATCATGTTTATAGAAAGGTACCTAATTATGAGGAAACTAGAGTTAATTCTAGAATAACGGGGTTAAACTGATGCACGATGCTTCTACGCTGCTTCTTGGCCAAATTTTCACTGTGAAAGACTTGTATGGAAATGTTTTCTCTCACTCAGGGTCAAATTATACATTACAAATAACACATCATTGGCAAATATATCTGTCAGTGTTTCAGCCAGATGATTCTAGCAGACCTTTGTGACTGGGCAATCATACTTGCAAACTAATCTTGTCCTTACCCCCCATCATTTTATCACAAAACACAGCAAGCTGATTTGTGAACTACAGTAGATGTAACTAACATCTGCTGTGACAATCTGAGGTCCTCTGCACTTAAGGAATTCCCTTTTCTAATGACATGATGTCTGAAATCCTCTTGCATAGCTCCATGGGGGTGATGTCAGTGGCAAATGGGATAATGAATAAAACTTCCTTTGGCAACTGTTGGATGCATGAAAGTTTCACTGCATTGCAGATGAGTCAGCACCCTGAAATCACTTTTAATCATTGGAGACTTTCCTTAATTCCAGGCAATTTTCTGCTCCTGCTTTCATTCCCATTTCACATGTGAAGCTATACAACGGGATCTCAGCCATGATCTGTAACGTGTATTTTGCCCCAGTAAATTCAAAATGCACAGCGGGAGATCTTTATGAATCAATAGGTTCCGATATTATCTCCAAATGTATAAGAATAAAACTGTGGCTGTGAAATAAATGCTTTGTCTTATGTTAGATCACTAAACAATAGTCCTATAGGGCCCTAGCAAACTGGAGGGATTGTGGTGGCTTAGTGGTTAAGACGCTGAACTTGACGATTGGAAGGTTGGCAGGTCAGCAGTTCAAGACCCGAGTACTACACAATGGAGTGAGCTCCTGTCTTTGACCCAACTCCTGCCAACCTAGCAGTTTGAAAGCAAGAAATTGCAAGTAGATAAAAGTACTGCTTCGGTAGGAAGATAAACAGAGTTCCATGCACTCCGGTGTCTAGTCATGGCTGCCACATGTCCATGGAAATTTCTGCAAACACAGACAGCACTTGCGCTTTGACTGTAATCAGGGATGAACATTAAACCCTAGAGTCAGATACAACCGTCTTTCGAGCAAAGACAACCTTTACCTAGCAAATTTTAACCACAATGTGGTAAAATATTCCCTTCTCTTTCGCTTTTACAGAAAAATGGCTCCCCCTTTTAAACAAACTAATTAACTAAATGCTATAATGTAAGGAGATTCTACAATTCTCTGTGCGGTTTGCATCTCATGTCCTAAACCATACATGATCTTTCACACACTGTTGTGAGCATCGCAAGGCATCCAAGATAAACAAATGTTGGCCATCTTTACTCAGCAGTCAACAAAAATCTTTGCAGCATCTCATATAACAGTATACAGGTAAAATGATGAAACCTGAACAATTTTCATTCTATGCAGAGTTCCTATCCCATAATCTGTTGTGCAATGCAGCTTTTTAAAATCAAACATGTAAGCGACTTTCTCTGTTTCATTCTGCCTCACCCCCAAATACTCATGCAATCTTCTTCCTTGGGTTTTCAGTATTGATCACAGACACTTTTTCCTGTTTTGGATGAAATAATCGGGGCTAGGGGGAAGTCTAGAATTAAAAAAAAGTCAGCTGTTTGTAGCTTGGTGGTTTTGGTGTGGAAACAGATGAAAGAGCAGCGCTGCAGTTAAAAGCAGTGCTGCCTTTAGGAGAAAAGGTACTTCCGATTAACCTCCAGCATTGTTTTGCCATTTCACCAAATTGCAAATTGGCTAAGTTTCGGCAAGTGACAGGATCAGGATGTAAACTTGGGACTTCACATGCAGTTTTGTGGTGCAAAAACAGCAGCTGATGCGAAGAAAACATCACAGTGAGGTACCTTGAGAGGTAGGTGGTGAGTGCTAAAACACTGGAAGGATTCAGGAGAGAATTGGGCAACCACTTGTCAGATCTGCTTTGATTTGGATTCCTGCATTGAGCAGGGGGTTGGACTCAATGGACTAAAAGGCCCCTTTCCAACTCAGTGATTCTATGAAGTGATAATTCTTTTCCACTTTCTGTTTGAGATGCTGCATTCTCATCTGTTTCTCTCCTCGGCCAACATGTTCTCATCTTTGGGACATGTTTCTTGGTGGTGGTTGGTTGTAGATCACCCGCCTAGAGCAAGTTTCCAAAAGTGTATTCCTCTTGAATCAGGTGTGTGAGCTGTCTAGGATTGTTTGCCCCCATTCTCTCCTTCTTTCTCTCTCTCTCTCTCTCTCTCTCTCTCTCTCACACACACACACACACACACGCATGCATGCATGCATGCATGCATACATAGAGAACAGACATCCTTCTTTTTTTAAAAAAACAGGCATCGCTGTTACGAATTCCCACCTGAGATACCTTCCCTCTCCATGCAAAATTACAGCAAGTGTATCTGTAAGAATGTTTTGGTGCATCCGAGGCACTACCTTCGCTACAAGTTGCATGCTGTATAGATTATATATTGCTTGTATACTCGAGGCAAAGGATTGAGGGTGGCTTGGGGGTGGGAGAATGATGCATTGGGGTTGGGGGAATAAGGAAAAGCAGGCTGCTTTTCTGTGTTCACTGCAGCTTGAACGGATGGAAATTAAAGCCTTTGATGCATTTTTATACTATACATATTTGTATATAATTAACTATATTGCCATGTTAATGAACACAGCTTTTTTGTTATATTTGCTTGTTTCCATTTCCTTTTAAAAGAAGAAGAAAAGAAAGGAGTTGGGGGGGAGAGAAAGGGGTGGGTGGGTGGGAGAAACATCTGACAAATCTGGCCTCTTATGTTTCCTATTTCCGTTGACGCTATTGCTGGTGTTATTTTCTTTCTTTGTCATCTCTTAATTCCACTGTGAGGAATTAAAATCAAGTTTACAGAGAAACAATGGGGAAAACAAGTCTATGTTTGCATGAGACCTGCCCAGTTCTGGAGCCAGGGAAAATAATAATGATAATAATGCTCAAATGACATCCCGCCCTGAGGAAACCCATACCTGTGCAATGATCCTTTTTTGTATTTTGTCTAACAATGCCTGTATTTATTTATGTTTTTCCCTTTATAAAAAAGGAAAGGTGGGAGGGGAAAGTCTTTCCCAAAGAACAATTCGTAATTGTCAAAATTTGAAACATTAGCTTAATTTTGTTTTCATGACCTCACATTTCTCCTTCTTATTTATTTTCTGGTTGTTCTAATGGGCCCCAAGGACACAGCTGCCTTGTAGTACCGTTCTTCCACATTAAGGATGTTTTTAAAATTAAAAAGATTATTGAGCCACTAGGCTGTTTTAATCAAAACCATGTTTCACTTGGTTTCTGATGATTATGAATGGTCCTTACAGTTAAAATAAAATAAAAACAATTAAAACTCAAACCGTAGGGCTCTGACATTTAGGTGAAGAGCACCATCCAGTGGTTTAAAAAAGTTAGCCACAGACCAGGCTAATCCAAATGGAAAACATTTTTTGTTTCAGACTCAAGGAAGTTCTCAGCGTGTCAATCTATTTGCGATTACGGGTGGTGGCTAGCCTTCATACATTTGCTCTAGAGCCGTGGTTCCCAACGTGGGGAACATGCCCCACAGGGGTGGCAATTTGATTTTTTTTAAGGGGGCAATTCAAGCATCGGTTAGTAACAGTGATTTTTTTTTTGCATTTTTAATGGATCTTAGGGGCCGCATATACAGTATATAAATATATATTGTGACGTACACATTTTTAAAATTAAAATCCGAATATAGGTGTTGCATGGTCAAAAAAAGTTTGGGAACCACTGCTTTAGAGTAAGCCTCCCAGACTGAATGCACCTGTCTGGATTCCAGCAATAGTCAGAAGAGGACTATAAACAAGAAAGCAAAAAAAATATGAGGAGTCTCAATTGCTAGATAGATTCCTCACAATTGATAATTCTGTGACTTCTATTATTTTATCCACTCACACAACAAATTATCATCAATGTCACTAAATCAGGTCTAAGCATATCTATGATAAAACCGTTTCCCTGACAATCTTTCTCTCTCTCAATCAAATGCAAAGCTATAACTATTGCCAGGAGAAGCAATTTTGCCTCTGGTTTCGTTCTCTAGATATTGAGAGAGAATAATGTGGGTTTGAGATTTAGATTTAACTGGACTTAGATAAAGCTACTTAGCCACATCCAATTTTGCGTCACATTCCAGGGAGCTCCCCTCCCTTGAAACACTTTTTATGAACATGGAAAATATATGTTCAGAAAAGTTTGAGAATAAAACTGTCCCATTTTGACAGGAGCAATCGAAGCCCAAAATAAGAGGCTGATCACCCGTCTTTCACCGACGTGTTCAGAAGGAGGAGGGTTAAGTCTACTGTGCATTTAATCCTGAACACTTCATTTCCATTGCAAAATGTTTCCATATGTATATTATTTACATTTTTTTTAAAAAAAAAAAGAGAGAGAGAGAGATGGCAAGTCTGGCACATGGCAGGCCAGGGGAGAAAAAGGAAAGAGGGTTGGGGGTGGGGAGAGGAGAGAAAAGAAAAACACAGCCTATTCTCACGGAGTTATTGTTCCCATCTGAAGTGTTATCATAATTTGCATCAGGAAATCCAACTGCAGACATTAAGGGCTTGGGTGTACTCAATTATGATGTTGCTGGAGGCTGTCCCTCATTTTAATGCCTTCCTCATTGAACTACCTTTCTGAAATCTAGCTGATACAGTTTGCCATAGACACGCTCCATAACATCATTAGCTTTACAAATAGCTTCATTTCAGTCAAGGCAGACTTCAGTTTGGGCCAATTGTAAAATGGAAATTTGATGAAGGAATAATAATTTAAAAAAACAGATGCACTTAAAAACATGAAAATAATTATTTATGATAAAAATATATTTAGATTTTTTCAAAGCACAAGACTGAATTGAAGTGCTCTTTTTATGCTTTCTGAAGATGTTAAAAGTCTTTCTACATTAGGCTTAATAAATCTGTAATGACATTTGATGGATTGATTTCTCTCTGTGTGTGTGTGTGTGTGTACATATGTATGTGAATTTCCTCCTTTTCCATCAGAGACACAAGGAGGAGGAATCATCTGACCTCATTAAGAAAAAATCCAGAATCTGCTTCTACAAGATATTTATTTTAATTCTATTGTCTCCAGGGCCGTAGCCAGAGGGGGGGGCAGAGGGGGCGAAAACCCTACTGAGCTAACAGCCCCTCCCAACCCACCTCGTGATGCCAATGTTATATATGTGAGTGTGACATTGCTGCCCCTCCTGAAAATATTTTTGCCCCTCCTGAAAAAAATTCGCACTCATCCCCCACCTCCCCAAATAAATCTAGATTCCTGGCTACGGCCCTGCTTGTCTCTCAGATTTCCCACAGTTGTGGCATTAGATCAGACATTACATTAGCCTCATGAGGAGAACAATGTGTTCTGATATCTCAACATTTGTTTCCTCATTTGTGTCCTTAGAAATAACAAGTTCTCCGGTTCCTTCTGTAGGAGAAGATACACACTGAGAGAAAAATTAGCTTGCTATTTTTTTTCTTATTGTTAAAAGAAAATAAATCAAGCAGCAATTAAGCAACTTCCCAATGAATGTCTTCTAGATTAAGAGTCCAGCTCCTAAAGTGTACTTATTGGCAGGTAACTCAAGTAGGGGTGGTAGAGTTGTGGCTCATAGAATATGTTAGAATATTTTGATGAGCAAGCATGATGGCATCATTTCCACCCTCAGCTTCTTTTCACATTTCCTCACAGTTGCTGGGGGACAAGGATGAGGAACAAAGTTTTCTGAGTAGAGAAACACTAAGTAACATTACTGTAAGCAGTCTCTGTTGTAACTGCAAAATACTTTATCACAGATTCAACCTGAATAGCCCTTCATCGCCATTTGTTCTTGCTAGTTGTTATGGACAGTCTGGCCAGGTTATCCTGCTATGGTAATAGAGGAGACCATACTGCTAGCGACTCAACACCAATTGTCAGGCAGTGGTTAACTAACCTGACCATTCTGAGGACTAATGGCCTTCGGTGCCGAAGTCCACAGGGAAAGGGGATGGTTCCCATGTAGATTAAATCCCACTTGAATCTACCTTGATGGAGGGCAGCAGCTTCATCAATACTGGCCTGGGGCTGAATAGGAATTTGTATGCTCAGGACCAGAAAATGACTCGCAGAGCTGGATCAGTGGTATGGGGGTCATGCTGTGATGTGGAAAGCAGATTAAAGGCCACTGCATTATATTCTCAGAACAGCCTTCATGGCTGATCACCATGAGGATCGTCAATATTTGGATTCAGATACAGAAGAAGAAGAAGTTATTATGGGCTATCAAGTCACTTTTGACTCATGGCTGTGGCCATGATAAGCTTTTCAAGGTACAGTATCTGAGATCTTCAAGGAGTGGTTTACTATAACTTGCCCTCATGGCCAAGTGGAAATTTGAACCTAGTTCTCCTGCAACCTAGTCTGAGCTTCCATCCACTACACCTTATGGTAGAAAGAGAAATTGTGAGCATTGGTTTTGTTGATATGAATAAACCATGTATCTGCATTTTTAGCATCTCCTTTAGAACATGACTACATTGAATAATACCTTCATTTGAAAAATTGCCATAATGTCATCACATTGAGGGAAATGTGCAGCTGGCCAAGAAAATAAAGCATTCCATTCAGTGCATCAGGAAGATTCACTCCCCCTTTAAAAGGATATCCACTGAATGAGTCATTTGGCTGCCATGAATGGGACAGCCCTTGGATCTAGGAGATTCTCATGTAAATCTCCTGTTTAGGTCAAATAGCTATTCATTCATGCAAGAAAGCAAACAAACACAAAGCTCACACCAGCACGCTTATGCACATTAATGGACTACCCTGTGAGATTTCACAGATGAAAGCAGGGACATACTGCTTAACACTCCTACTTGCATTCCAAGAATCACAGCCTGAGCCTACTCAAAGTGTTACAACGTGCTGATAGTTCAGCTCTGCTTGCTAGATACTGTTATTGGCCCACGTTGCATAACAGCCTGTCCTGTGCTGACTTGGAAATTGTTATTCTTGTTACAACCCTCATGTCACTTCCAATTTATGGTGACCCTAATAGGATTTTTGAGGCAAGTGCAATGTTCAATGGGTGCCTTACCATCGTCAACTGCCAGTGCGTTTTCGTGGCTGTGCAAGGAATTTGAACCCAGGTATCCTGAATGCTTATCCAACACTCTATCTCACACTAGTTCTTGACTTAGAAGTTATGAAGTCTCTTTGGAAAACAAGAAAAAGAATGACATAAACTCTAAACATTGCCTTGCCAGCATTTTATCACTCAAGAAGCTGGAGGTGGTGCGCTGCATGCTATGTTAGCATGCATGCACATGAAAGGAAAGATGTGTGCTCATGCTGAGGGATTTTACAGCATACTTCCTGACATCCAGCCAGGTGCTTTCTGGATGCATTTAACTACAGCTTCCATCATTTCCAGCCTGGAGGCCTAACTTGGAAACTCTGAGAAGAAAGCTGAGTCTTAAATAATGGGCAACTGTTGGAACTATGGCAACACTTTCGCAAGATATGGAAAAACTGGTGTAAGGAAATAAATAGTGTTTCATTCACCAAAAATGCTCAGACCAGTGAAATGTTCCATAGGTATAGCACTTATCTGGATTTGACATCCTTCAGAAGGCATTCCCTGGTGGTGGTTGGTATTTCATAATGTCCAGAAGCCTACTGTTGATTAACCCTGGTCTAAGTATAATAGCAAAAAACTGCAGCTGCAAATTGCCTCTAATCAATGAATTACCACTTGCATTTCTAGTTATACATAAAGCCATGTAACTGGCACGCAACTAAGAATGCAGCTCATTAATTAGTGGCATTACTTAGGCTATTGCCCTTATACAGACAGGATAATTCAGGACAAGAACAGTATATTTATAAATATACGGGATGAGCAGAGAGGGGGGGACGTATCTCCAACAGAAGGACTCTTCTATTGGTAGGGCTGCGGTGGCTCAGTGGTTAAGAAGCTTGCCTTGTTAGCTGGAAGGCTGGCAAGTTGGCAGTTTGAGACCCAAATACTTCATTTCCATTTCATTTCACTTTTTATTTGTATACCGCTTTATTTGGCCCGAAGGCGACTCAAAGCGGTTTACACCAATGCGTGCTGTCTGCACAGCAGACAGCAGCAAAAAAAAAAGCGGAAGAGACACAACGACAATGCAAAAATCAATACAAAAAACAAATAGGTACACCACACAAAATCAACCAAACAGCACAATCAACACAAAACAAGGAACACAGCAAGACTCAACAAGCATGATGGATTAAGTGTCCGTCTCTGTCCCAGGTCTTGGGGATATGAAAGGAGCCTCATTTGTGCGTTCCCTGAGCAGAGTTTCTTCCGCAAAAATCCTTTCAACCCAGAATAATTTCTGACACTAGATTATTATTATTATCTATTGGTATACATCAGCCTTCCAGAGGGAAATAAATAGCAGCTCAAAATGCTATTGGTTTTCCAAACTGAACATTTATTCCTCTCTCTCCATATGTCTCTGTCAGCGCTAAACAACATATGTTAAATATACCACATGCAGATGAACTTCTCTTTCTTTTTTGCTTACTAATAAAGTATACGCTAGAACCTGATCTGGTTCATGACGATGGAGCACAGACAGGCGAGTCTTGAACCTATGCCCAAGTTGTTGCCCTCCATTCCTTGCCATCAAGGTGAAACCAGCTTATAGTGACACCAACAGGGCTCTCAAGGTAAGTGAGATTTTTTGACAAGTGGTTTTATAAGTGCCACCCCAACATGAGTTTACACGGTCAAACTGGGATTCAGCCCCAGCAGGTCTCCAAAGCCCTAGCACATTATCTATTTCTTACACCATTCTGGATAGTGCAAGAACTTTAAAAGAATGGTACAGTCCAAAAGTAGAGAAGATATTTAGGAAATTAGCAGGTTTGGAAGAAATGTTCAGGAGGGTCAGTTGCATGGTACTTGTTTAAGGAATTCCTAGGCCAATCTCACTCCAATTGCAGTTTCTGCTGTTTCTTTCCATTTAAAATTTACACTACATCTTCTTTAGTTGTCATAGAGGAGAAAATAATGCCCCTCTCAGCTCCTTTTCCTAACCACTCAAAAAGCACCATAGTAATCTCTCCACAGTGCCATTTACTGAAATAAAATACAGTACATATATACCTATAAGAAGGGGGTTGGGCTGTGTGTGTCTGGCATACGTGGCCACACCTGGCCCAACCGTCATGTACTGAGCTGGCCACACTTACCTTAAGACCATGTGAGCATCGCCGCAAGGGTCCGACAGCTGAGAGTGGGGCAACCACCCCACAAACCAGAACAAAAAAAACTATGCCTCCCAGCATCCTCCACGCCATGCCACCTCTCAGCCAATCAGGCTGAAGGATGTGAGTGGGGAGGCGGCGGGGCAAGCGGTGCACACTTTTAAAAGAATGGCTGACGCGTCTGGAAGACAAAGGCCAAAAACGGCGCTCCGCTCATGGCCTTCGACTCCCAGAGGTAAGCCATCGCCTTCCATGGAGGGTGGGGGCTGAAAGTTTCGGCCCCCACCCACCGAGGAAAATGAACCGCTTCCCTCTGGGAGACGAAGGACGAGAACGGCGCTCCATTTTTGACCTTCGACTCCCGGAGGGAAGCCATCGCCTTCCACGGAGGGCAGAGGCCAAAAGCTTCAGCCCCCGCAATCCGTGGGAGGCGATGGCTTCCCTCCGGGAGACACGCCACCCAAAAAAAACCACCACCGCCAATATACCTGCCCAGCAAGGCTGGACAAAAAAAATGCTAGTTTATCAATAGAACTGAGTTGGAGAAGAGTGACTGGCAGACACTAATTTGTTTTTTCCTTGTTGTCTTTTCTATATCCACATGCAGATTGTCCCTCATTTCTCCTTTCCCTGAGGTCACTTCCTGCTGCTGCTTCCTCCTAGCTAGAGAAAGGCAAACTCACATGCTTCTCCAAAAGGGCTGAGCAGACCATACATATAAAAGCCAACATAGGGTCATCTGTAATGAATCCAGTTATGAAATTCCAGATGTCTAGTTCCATAAACTTAGCATTAGCCTGTTGAACGCTTGTTACAACTTTACATGATGTCTGTGTTTGGAGTAACATAGAGGGAATGTTCTAGGCTGGGATGACTATCTATCCAGCAGTAACCAATCATTCCTTCTAACATAGTGGTTTGCAATGTGGGGCACACACCCCATAGGGGTACTTCAATTCCCAGAAGCCTAAGTCAGTACATTGGCTGATCAGTGCTTTGGGGAATTGACTTAGGCTTCTGGGAACCGAAGTCCAAAAACCAAAGATTGGGAAACACTGTTCTGACCTCTGCATTCAAAGAGAGTCCTGCCTCTCTTTGCTTTGTGTTGTTTCCCTCTCTTTGTTGGTTGATGTTAGTTGTTTGTTGGCACGCTCATTGAGTTGCTAGCATGCATGCAGTAAAGAAAGCAGAATGCACACATCTGTAATACCAAGTAATAGTAAGTAAAGAAACATTTTTTATTCTTTCTCCTATAAATGTCTCAGAGTAGGTTATTGAGACATTAAGTGCCAGTTAATAAGAAAAGGGTGGTTGCTGGGAGATTTGTTGCTATTTTCTTCTGTGGGTCTTTGCTACAGGGATTTTTTTTACCAAAAATTCAAATTTCTGCAACATAGTTAATGCAACTTTCTGGCATTAATGTCAAAGATTCAACTATGATACTAGCTATTGCTATTCCTTTTGATGCAATTAACTCTTCCCTCTCCAAACCAGGAATGTTTACAAAAATAACAGTTATAGTTTATAAGGGCAGTCTGTGGTAGTAGCCCTATTGGATCATTTTTTTAAAAGAATGGCTTGCCTGCCCCTTTGCTTGGCCGATTCCAGGGCAGTATACAGAAATGAAGACAGGATATAATTGAAAACAACATGATGTACATCACCCTTCACAGAAGGATAAAACTGAATTATATTTTCTCCATACTGACTGCTTATGTTAAACCATATGCAACACCTCCAAGAACAATACCTAAAAATAAAAACAAAGCCATGTTTCAGGTATTCGTGTGTTTGACTCATTCCTTTTCTTCCCAGCCTGTCCTGCCTTAGTTTCATGAAATTCAAAAGTCAAGGCAATTCTCCCCCCACCCTCTGTTACTCCCACCGTTTATTTCCACACTTCTTTCTTTTCTCTCATTTAGTCTCCCCGACCACTATGAACTTGGGTTATTTATGATGCAATCTATGTAAGGCACTGGTTTGCTGTCACACAAATTCAAAGATCTTGGGCCATAAACCAGCCATGATTGAGACCACAGTGCTGTCCTCTGCTCTGCTCTGCTTTAGACAAATGGCCCTGTTTAACACTTAGTTTCCCTAAGCACTCCCTTGTTCCCCTTAATGTTCTCAGTGAATTGGGTGATGCTTCACATCCTGGAGTTCTTCAGCATAAGCTGATACTCAAAAAGGAATAATTTAGTCCAGGTATTTTCTTTCTTTCTCCCTTTCTTATTTCTTCCCTGCAGATGGACTGGAAGAATAGAGAGGACAGACACTTCCGAAGGCTACCCATTATCTTAGGATCGATGCCATTGTGCAGAACACACAGCATACTAGAGACCTCTTCCACCTAAACCATTTTAACTATTTATCTGCACAAGTTTTGCTGAGAAAGCTCAGGGCAGAAAAACTTGATTTGGAAGAAAAGAGAAACAGGGTCAATCTGTACATTACATACAAGGTTCCGTTATAATGGAACGATCCTGATAAGCTGGAAACACCTGATTTTCACAGGAAGAGCTTTTCATCTCTCCTGTGATTTACAAATTATCTTCCTTCCTTCTGTGATTGGTCAAATCACATCACTAGAACATTATCAGATTTCATCTTCTAGTAATGAACTGTCTGTAATGTATAGATTGGCCCTTAACTGAGATTCCATAGTGGAATCATGCATTCCCTGTTCTAAATATGGTGCCAAGACCATTTTTGCAAGTACAGTATCTCCTAGAATGTTTCCTTGTTGACTATTTTTTGCCTAAAGAATGAGGGGAACTGAAGTTCAAAGAAAAAAACTTTTTCAGGCTCCCGCTGTGTGGGTAGATAGATGGTTGGGTGTGTGGATGAGTGGATGGATGCATGTATGGGTGTTTGGGTGGGTTGTTTGGTTGGTTCTTCCATTTGCAAAACAAAAACAGAAAGCAGGAATATCACATCACAGAGAACCCATAGGGCTGAATTAGGGGAGAAATGTCAAATTTCATATATTCCAAAATATCTGGAAAATTCTGATAAGAAGAATCTCCAAGCTAGAGAATGCAACTCAAGGTAGGCTGTCAGAAATGGCATTCTATCTCAACTAAAGTTCATGCTCCCATCTATTCTCTCAACTAAAGAGCATGCTCCGAAAACACCATCTTCTTTACCAAACTGGAACAAATTCCTGCCTTACAAATACTCTACTAGTCCTGAAACACTTAACAAGTTTACATGCAAGTCTCTAGAAGTGTTCTCAATGAAAATCTGTAGGAAAGTGGCTCTTGGCCTGGAAAGCCTGTGACTGAACATATCACACAGAACATCACACACCTTTGTCCCTTGGGCTGATGGACACTTTTGGTGTACTGGAGCTCAAAGCCTGTTGCCAATGTTACATAAAAGGACTAGCAAGGGTTGAACCTGGGATCATCAGGGGCTGGCAGCCTGAAGCCCGAGATACACGTGATCCATGTCCTCATTTCAAAAGCTATGTGCAAGAGATGATCAGACCTGCAAATACAGCTTTTCCTTTCCTACAAAAAGAGGAGGAAAGAGGAGATATTGAGGGAGAAACGGGTGTCAGAAAGGGCAAAACAAAGCAATTATACTTATATACCATCCCATAGTGATTAGTGCGGTTCACAGAGTAATTAGCATTTTGCTCCCGACATGCTGAGTACTCATTTTACTGACCTCGGAAGGATGGAAGGTTGCATCAACCTTGAACCATGGTCAGGACTGAACTCACAACATTCTGGCTGCATAGCAGCAGTTTAATCACTGAGCCACCAGGGCTCAGAGGGAGAAAAGGGCTATAAAGCAGGCAGAAGCTAGCCACTGACTACATTAGTACTATCCACTGCCAGCAAGTGGCCTTCAATAGAATACACCTAGGAATGGTGGCCTTTAACATAAAACAAATTTGAGCTATGACCTGGGCATAAACCATATTCCACCAGTGAGTGTCAACTGCTCCTCCTTCCAACGGCATAATATTGCTCGAAAGCCAGTTGTATCCAACTCTAGGTTGCAGTGCTCATCTCTGTTTCAAAGCCGAAGAGCCAGCGCTGTCAGCCCAGTGAATTGCTCTTAAATAAGCCCATTGTAAAGTAAAGGACTGCAGTGGCATAGTGGTTAAGATTCTGAACTTGACAACTGGAAAGTTGGCAGGTCAGCAGGTCGAGACCCGAGTGCTGCATGACAGAGTGAGCTCCCATCTCTGTCCTAGCTCTTGCTAAGCTAGCAGTTTGAAAGCAAGATATTGCAAGTAGATAAATAGGTACCGCTTCGGTGGGAAGGTAACAGCATGACCACATGACCACATAAACATCTGAAGATGCAGACAGTGCTGGGTCTTTGGCTGTAAATGTTGATGAGAAGCTGAACCCTAGAGACACATAAAACTGGCTTTTGAGGAAGGGCAACCTTTACTTTTACTAAGCCCATTGAATCAGTAGTGATTTAGTGTACCAATTTAGTATGGAACTTATGGAGGAGGTACCACTGATTCAATGGACTAACTCTAGTGCAATCTAAGCAACAGAATTTTGACCAATATGTGTTTGTGTAATTGGCAGATATCCCAATTGGTTCAAAGATCCTAGCATTTATACAACACTATTTAGAGGAGTTTTTCTGTTTACATTTCGCAAGATCCCCCTTGGGTAAAATAAAGCACTTACATGCAGAGAGATGGCTACGGATAGTCAATGAATCATAGAATGCTTGAGATAGAAGAGAAACATTAGATCATCCAGTTCATCTCTTGTGGAGGATGGGTCCCTGAAGCATGTGTCCCAGGGCTTTTGTCTAGCACACTTGAGTTAACTTTAGTTATGGAAATATGGTCCCTTTCCAGAGTTCCTAGACAAGGCATAGCAATAAATACAAAGCAAATAGCAGCAGTAAGAGGGACCTAGGCTGAGGTCCACATGGTAAAATACATCAGAGCCCTATTCATGAGTCACTCATGTGTAGGTTATTTCTATGCTGAAATAGGAATGGGTCTGAATTTGTGAACTTATCTGCTAATTATATGGCTGTTTTTTCCAGTACCAGCATGGTTGTCTTCCAGAAGACCCCATCACGTGAGCAGTAGGTAGGAAGATGAGCCTCGGGTCAGCTTGCCCTTGGAATTGCACAGCTAGTGTCAAGGGGTAAAGACGTTCCCTGGAATCCTGCATGCTCATAGGAGCCTCTTGTTGTGTTCATAATGAAGAAGAGAACAATTCTTCCCCTTGCTATAGGGAGAAAGGAACAGTCTTTGTAAGTGCAACAGAATGGCTAGAAAGCTATGCTTTTATCTCTGATCAGAAATAAGAGCAGGAGGGTCATCTTTTTGATCAGAGATACGAGCAGGGATAAGGGATAAAGAGAATTAGTTCTCCAATCAGAGGTAAAATCAGGGTTTCTTTCCCAGTGCTGTGGAAAGACTGCCTACCTAACAATATGATAAGTGATTGGAGATAAATAGGAAGTGATTGGAGAAAACAATGGAATTTTACCCTGTATGTTAGAAGTAACAGTTCTTTAGCTCTGCACCGATGGGCCAGATACAGAACCCATGACAGCAAATACCTCAACAATAAAGTTACGGAGTGAGTGGATTTTCTCTCTCTCTCTCTAGGTATTTTCAGATTGCAACATCAGAACTGGCTCCTGAAGTGGTCCAGAATTTATTTCCCTGTACCTGTATTTTTCTGGCATGCCAATAATAATAAATATCAGACCTCAAAACAATGGTAATGATTACACCAGCTTTGCTACTGCAATGCATTGGTTAATGCAATGCTTTCATTTAAAAAAATTACGCTGCAATCTGTAACTAATTCTCACATTTCACACACAGAGAGAGACAGAGCTTTTACACACACACACACACACAACAGCTATATGCCATCAGGTAGATGAAATATGTTTTGGAAGAGCTGGATGATTAAGAGGAACAAAAGGGAGAAATATACTTTAAACTCACTGTAGAGCCCTGGAATCCACTTCATTTATACTAGAATACTCAATTTATGGTCCATTTTGAATCCATGGGTAATTTACTGCCCTAAGTGCAGAGGAGATTTTAATACGAACCAATTTTTCTTGCCTTTTAGTAGCTCCCTCCTTTTTTTGCTCTCCATTCTGCGGAGAAGGCAAACAAACAAATATTTCACAGAAGAATCCAAGGCCATGTTTTAAAGCCTTAAGCGTCTCCTGTCTACTGCAATGAAAATCGCCTTGCTATAAAGCAATCCTCTTCTTAAAAACAGTGCTTGGAAAGGTTACATTCTTAGAACAATTAATCCAGAATCCCCAAGACAACATAACCATGTTTAACTGTTCCAAATTCTGTTAAATAGATCCGTGGATCTCAAAATACCAAATAAAAGGTAAAGGTCGCCCTTGCCCAAAAGCCAGTCATATCTGACTCTAGGGTTCAGTGCTCATCTCTGTTTATAGCCAAAGAGCCTGCAGTAAGACACTTGGTTCATTGGTCACAAACCTGGATCATTGGTCACAAACTGTTCTGAAGAAGAAGTAATTACTACCAAAGTAAGTGTCCAGTAGCAGGTTTTAAAAACCACATCACCTCCTCTTCTGCAGTGCAGGGCTGAGTGACATGGGGTCTTGGAATAAACTGTGAGATCCCACACTTATGAGGTTGCCTTCCAGATTAGTCAGTGTAGCCCCTGCTTTGACTGGTAGCAAGTTGACCCCCACAGGGATGAAAGATTCTGATGGGCAGGATGTAGTAAAAAAAAATGGGGGGGGGGGGAAAGAGGTTGGATGGGTAAGACACCCCTTCCTCACCCCATTTATTGGTCCTAGTGATCGGCCCCTGAATCGTCCCTATTCTTTCTGAGCATAGGTATAATCCTCACTGTACTTGTATGAAAAATGGATTTCTCAGGAACAGCATATTGTTGCAGGTTACCATGGTTATAATGAAAAGCATTTGAGGGTGTTTTGCTCCCCAAATGGCAATCAAGAGCCATTGACTTTACAAAGAACCTGCTCCAAATTAGTTAAATAGGAATCAATCCAGTTGGCTGCATTTTGGGACTTTGAGATCAGCAGGGCTACCTATGGGGACTGCCATGATGAGCACCTGTACTTCCACAAAAATGTGGAAGAGCCCTCACGGCACAGTCGTTAAGAAACTGCTCACATTGTGCTCAAGGTTGACTCAGCCTTTCATCCTTCATGATAAAATGAGTATGTTGGGGGCAAATTGATAATTACATTGTGAACTGCTCAGAGAGTGCTCTATTTGCAAATGGTGTTATAAGGACCTCACAGTCTCAGAAAGAAGCCTATGTCATGTGCGTAGAAGTAGCCAGGTGTACAGCTGTGAGAAATCCACCACAAAGTAAACTCAGCTCCTCCTCTTCCTCCTCCTCCTTCTGCCATATCCGAATCCAATTATTTAAAGATTTACTTTGAAAACAAGAGCTCCTTTTTTGTGTCTCTCTTCTTCTTCTGCCATATCCAAATCTGAATATTGGTGATCATCATGGTGATCAGCCATGAAGTCTGTCCTGAGAATATAATGCAGTGGCCTTTCATCTGCCTTCCACATAGCAGCATGACACTCATACCACTGATCCAGTTCTGTGAGTCACTTTTTGGTCCTGAGTCCTTTTGGCACGCAAAGTCCTCCTCAGCCCCAGGCCAGTATTGATGAAGCTGATGGATTCAAGTGGGTTTTAATCCATTTGGGGACCATCATCCTTCCCTGTGGACTTCAGCACCCAAGGCTATTAGTACTCAAGGTGTTCTAAACTTTTTTCTTGTATCATTTGAGTCACAAGGAGCCAAACTATAAGCTCACACTGCCATCCTATGGCCACAAGACTCAACACACATTCTTAAAATGGAAACGATTTCACATAGCTGTCATTACATCAACCTAACGTTCCCCAGGACAGCAATTACTTCTCTGAATCAAATGCCATTCGTTTTCTGTTGTGTTATTTTTCTTAAAACAAGACTTAAAAACATAAGATCAATGGAGTTGCTGTCCTTCAGGAAAGAAATATCAAAAGACACCGTTTGAGGCAATGAAATGTCTATAGTCTATATTGTATTCCAGAAAAGTTGTACAAATGAATTTAAAGTTCAAAACATGTACACAAAGTTCATCCTCCAAAAACACGGTAAGCTCATATCATTTGTCACAGTAAGATCCAAATTTTCTTGAAGCCAGACAAGTAACACTGCTCGGTAAGCATCGCTAGAATATGCAAACCTAAATCTTTACCTGTATTAAATCACGTCCTCCTAAGCCTCTATTGCCTTGTCAGTTTGTGCTCCAGGACGTTAGAAAACTTCTCAAACCTGACCTAATTTAAAGGTACTAACTAAAGCCCACAGCTTTAGGTTCGCATACCCTAGGGATGCTTACCCTTGAATGAGGTTTATAAAAAACATTAAGAGTTATTACTAAAATGTTTAATTATTAGCAAGTATTAATTGTTTCATCTTTATATTCTACAGAAAGATTTCCAGTTTTCTCCTGAGGAAATCCAGTGAAAAGCTTCGAGAAAATTTGGGTTTTACTGTGACAAATGATATGAGCTTACCGTGTTTTTGGAGGATGAACTTTGTGTACATGTTTTGAACTTTAAATTCTTTTATACAACTTTTCTGGAATACAATATAGGCTATAGACATTTCATTGCCTCAAACGGTGTCTTTTGATATATTTTTTGGCTAATACCGTTTGGCCCCTATTGGATTTAGTCCTTCAGGAAAGGGCTAAAAACCTGGCTGGCAAAGCACCAGCAATGTGGTGACCCTTGCCTGCTGGCTGATTTAGTAAGAACACTCTCTCCCTCTTTTAATCTCTTTTAATCTGTAGGGGTCGGAGTAATTTTTGGTGGCAGTTTTAATGGGGTTTTTATTGGTTTTTAAAATGTGATTGGTTTTATTTTGTGTGAGCCGCCCAGAGTCTTCGGAGTTGGCCGGCAAGAAATACTACTACTACTACTACTACTACTACTACTACTACTACTACTACTACTACTACTACTACTAATAATAATAATAATAATAATAATAATAATAATAGTCTGTGGATTTTATTGACTTGGTCAGCACTTCTTCTTCAGTGTCTAGGCCAGACGTGAAACTGCCAAAATGAAGCCAACCTTTGGGTGAATTCAATCCACAGTTCCTTTCACCTGACCTAGTGTGAGAAAGATTAGCCAGCAACACAAGGTTGTTGTTACCAGGGTACGCCCAATTGTGGTTCAAAAATTCCACAGTCTTCGAGGAGTTTCTTTCTTTGTACCCCTGATCAGCACTAATAAATAAGAAACAAGTATTTTTTTTAAAAAATACACAAAGCCTACGCTAGTAGAGGAGGTTCTTTGGCCACAAATGTTCACCCTCCACGGGCAGGCCAGTTTTGTTTTTGTTTTTTTGGAAAAGGACACTGATCTTTTCACAGACCCTACATTTTTTAGGCTATAAGAATGACAGTGAAGAATTGAAAATTTAGTAGGTAAGAGAGCAACTACTGAGGTGATCACATTTTGCTGCTTGTCGAAACTCTTAAATTATCTGAGTAGCTGAGATTTACTTAGCTTAGCCAGAATCCTCTTGTCTCTTTTCTACAGTCAACTGACCAAGCAGTTCTACTCTGAACCCACGTCGGTCCCCATTTCTGTGACTTCACAAGGACTGTCCTATGTGACATTCTTTTTTTCTTGTGTCCAGGTCAGATCAGACTTTAAACTGCCAAAATGAATCCACCTTCTTGGCTTTGCCATTTACCCTAATTAAATCCTCATTGGCACATGTTTCTGGCAGTAACTGGCAGGCCAGTCAATGAGCCGGATTCTGTATCTCTTCACATTCACACGGTATGTTGTTATCCACCACCAGCCCACATTGGAGCATGTTGATCTTAAATTTAGGCACTCTGACCTGCATCCTATTCAGAGTCCTCCAAGTGACGTAGGGAAGGTCAAGTTCCTCATACATATATTCCTTTAATGTTATTCTTTGTTGAGTGATCTCCTTCCTCCACCTTCTAATTTGATTTGACTCTAGGTGACCTGGTTTTTCCTGAAATTTCAGGGAATGGCTTGCTGCCAAATGACAACCTTAATCCTCTACCAAACTTCAGGCAGCATTCTATGTTAGGGTAGCCAGACCATGCCATATTTAGCCTCTAGAAAGTGCAAGGGGACTTTTTGGTAGGTCTGCCTACCAACAGAGAAGAACAGCCATGAGACCTAGGAGGTTTAGCCAGTTGGCTGCTATCAATGCCATCTACAAGATAGCCTGCAAGTCCCTATTGAATCTTTGTCTAAATTTGCCACTTATTGTATCCAGGATGTCATCAGTATGCTTGCGATCATGTATCCACGTACTTGTCACAATATGCTCTTCAAGTATACATGGGCCATATTTCTCTGGGAAAAAAGAAAAAAAATTATAATACATATGGATAGTAGGGACTCATGTACTACCCTGTGTATCTGTTGCCTCGTTGTACCTCATGGTGGGAGTGGATGTACTGGTCTCCATTTCATGGAAGGGGCTTCTATGGAGATGCTGGTGGTACACTTGTCTAGCCCGATCCAATATGGGAGTGGAGGATCACCTAGCCCTGAGTGAAAAGGGACTCTAGAAGGCCATAGGAATGTGTGCTTCTCTGCTTTTATAGTGGTTAAAATGGGAACAGGAATACCTGGAATGAGCTTTTCTCTCTTGCTGTTTTAATTACATGGGCGACTAGAACACCCAAATAAAACAGCTGAATCCATGTTGTTGCACATTACGGGGCCTATTCAGACCTTAGACAGACAGGAACAGGAACTGACCCCAGCTAAAGAACATGGAGCAGCATTTTGCAGCATTTTTCTACAAAAGGATATTCAGGTAGAAGAACCATAATCCGAAGCTGTATCTACAATCTCGTTTGAAAAAGCCATACTTTCCCAAAATTATTTTACAAAGTTTTGGCCACTAGAGGGTGGAAGGAGCTTTTTGTGGTTAAAACAAGCCGATTTTTGAAAAACGTTAACCCATTACCCAGTTAACAATACCCAGTTTAGCAACAGTACATAAACAATGCATAACTTGAAATTTTATAAAATAAAACTCTCAAATTAATCCTGTGGACACATCCTTCTTCTTTGACCTCAGATAGCTGGCAATTCTGAAAAACGACCCTTGGTCCTCTGCGATAGCCCATCCATTTAATACCCATCTGCACAGTTAGCAACCGTTTTGCAAAGACTTACCACTTTTAATCAGTCCTGGTAGAATATGTATGAGTATGCCCACCTCCTCAGCTACAACCCAGTGTTCTAGGCGTAGCATACCCAGACCATTGTGCTCACAAATGAATGAATAAATCCAAACTACTGTTCCACAGAAATAATTACTGCAGAATTGTTTTTAAAATAACAGAGAGCCTTTCCAAATCATGTAACTGGCTGGATAGCTCAGTGAACTTAGACTACCAGGATGGAGAGTTTGAGTCCTCCTGGGAGAAGTGCTGGTCTTTAACCACTTATATAGTCCCAGAGTAACCCAAGAAGATAGCACTAGTAAACCATTGTTGAGAACTTTATACCTAGAAAACATTACGGAGGGTCACTATAAGTTGGGATTGATTTAACAGCATGCATTTATTGTTTTCTAACGTGATGTCCAATGAGTTTAACACTTCCTATTTCAGAGTTTGACCGTTTAATTGTAGGTGAACTGCACAAAATCGCCAAACCCCTATGGCATGGCTGCGCCTGTGTAACTGAAAAATTTGCACATAGGTGGATGTCACACAGATGTAGTTGGACAACTAGGTATTCAAATGATAAGTGGTCTACCAGCGCATAACTCCTTGTCAACTTCCATAGGGATGACTTTAGGCTTCAACAAGCACAACAAAATTTAAGCCAGGGGTTCCCAACCTTTTCAAGCCGGGGCCGAGTCATGCTGTCAGCTTCAAGAGCCGGATGGCCATTTTGCCCTGCCTGCACAATGGGGGTGGCCATTTTGTCCCAACCGCTTCAAAAGGGTGGCCATTTTGTTTTTCAAATGACCTTGGAGGGGTGGGGGGGTCACATGAAATGGCACCTCAGGCCAAATCCAGCCCACAAGCCTAGGTTGAGAACCCCTGATTTAAGCCAATGTTGTGTAAAAGCACTTCAAAGCAAGTTAATCATTATCTGTTTGTCTGCTTAGCCAAGTACTGTCCAGGCCACATGGAAGAAACTGTTCTGCACAGGTGAGAAACCCCACACCACCTTCCTATCACGTATATTAGGCAAGGGAATCCCCATCATTGTGTTTTAATTTGATATTTTCGATCTCATGAGCCACTTCGAGTCCCCCATTGGGAAAAAGGTGGCCTATAATTAAAACAAACAAATACACAAATAACATTTTATTTATTAGCTACAAATGCTAATAACTGAATCATGAACCTTCTGCCTGCAGAATATGGGCAGTCTCAATGAGCACATAGCCCCCATCTCTATGGAAAGTAAGTCCGCTAATCACAATTTGTACACCCGATTTGAAGGTGCAAGCATAAACTGAATAGAATAAAATCCCGGTTTACAACGTTGGTCCGTTCTGACAGCCTTCGTCGTACACAAAAAAAATCGTATACCGAAGCACGTTTTCCCATAGGAATGCATTGAAAATTTTAAAAAGGTCCCGACTGGACCAAAAATATTTTTTAAAAATACAAAACACCAAAAAATCCAAAAGATGTCAGACACGATTGTACCCCACCCCCAGAAAAGGGAAACAGTCTCAGCCGGATCAAAAATAATTATATAAAAAACCCACAATAATCCGGGGGAAAGTGCCCTCTCCCACCCCCACTAAAGGAACAAAGCGATCCCCCTACCTTTTCCATGCTGGTGCTGCTTCCTGAGCAGTTTGCCTGGCTGCCGGGGGAGCCCAGTCTCCGCTGCTACCAGAAGCATGAGAGTGTGGCGACCTTATCTGCTCAGTTCCAGCCTTTGTCCGAGTCCCTGCACAGCGTTACAGCCATGAATGCATGCCTGGGGAAGGCACACATTCCCGGCTGTAGCACTGCGCAGGAAACTCAGATGAAAATCGGAACTGAGCAGATAAGGTCCCCACACTCTTCCGCTGCTGGTAGAAGCGGCAGTGTGGAAATAGTGGCAAAAACACCAATGCCAATGCCGCCAATGCCTCCACAGTGGTAAGTGAAGAATCACACCTTCCGGCGGTGGGGTGGTTCCATTTTGAATCTAAAATGGCATGAGGCCGCCATTTTAGACTCTAAAATGGCACTGGTCATCTCAATTCCCAGTCATAAACAGAAAAAAAAAACCATAAACCTGGACATAAACTTAGTACGATTTGCTGTCATGAACTGTGGCATTCGTAAACCGGGGTTTTACCGTAATACCAGTACCATAGGTTAATCAACTAAAACCACAGCAAACTGGAGCTCAGTCAAATGAGGGAGACATGAACTGAAGTAGAACATGTGACGGGGTGGTGGTGGTAATGATATGAAAACTGCAGGGTTAATTCCTATAGTATCAATCCACCCTTTGGTGTTATGGCTGAATGAAGCCAAACATTCCCATCTTCTAGGTCTGTGATGGTGAACCTTGGCACTCGAGATGTTCTTGGACTTCCATTCCCAGAAACACCCGTGAATCCACACGAACGGGTTTACTGCGATTCCTCTGGCCCACGCCGCCCTCGTCGATCCTGGAAGCGGAAGTAAAATGCGCCTGTACAGTTCAAAAATACCACAATCTTCGAGGAGGCTCTTTCTGTGTATCCCTATAGAGCTGCTAGGAAAGCTCTTCAGTTTAATGTCAAACAGATGCTGTGATATAGACGGAAGGTACATGGCATCAGGCCTACTGATGCTTCTTTTTAAAAAGCAAGCATATGGCTGCACTTGTAATTTATGTGAAAATTCTTGAAGAAAGCAACTTCTGGGTAGGTTAAAAATATTTGTCTCAGGAGCTTTTTAGCACCAATCCAAACAACTGCAAAGGGGCACTATCTGAAAAACTTGTGTAAAAGGCTCTGGCAGAAGTATCAGCATCTAAAAAGTCTTGATTCCATTTGCCTCCACGTACCCTTCCCAAGGTTGTTTTCAACCTTCATTTGCAAGGATACTGTCAAACAGTACTACTAGGTAACACAACCTTTCCCATTGTTAGGGAACTTTCATAGCATTGTGGTCAGAAATAACATATGTAGGAAACTGGCTGGTTGAGATTTGGGTGCACATCCAGAATGAACATCAGCTTTGTCCCTGTGCTGCTCCACAGATAAACATGCTACTGTCCTATGGTATAGATCGGAGTACCCAAACTTTTTGGGCTGCGGGCCTGTCATGTGGTTCAGCGGGCTGGTCATGTGATTCCACCTACCAAAAGCGGAAGTAAAATGTGCCTTGAAACCTGTTTTGCAACAGATATGTTTTGCAACAGGATGAGATAGATTTTAGGCTGCCATTTTCTCTGCTTAAACCAGGAGTGCCCAAACTATGGCCCATGGGCCGGATCCGGGCCTCCAATGCCAATTCATCCAGCCCATGCCACCCTCGTCACTCCACAAGGGCAGCGTGGGCAGGATGAATTGGCACTGGGGGCCAGATCTGACCCACAGGCTGTAATTTGGGCACCCCTTGTATAGATCAATACATGTCAAACAAGTGGATCTAGCCCTTAATAAATCATGCAGGATTATTACTGGCAGCCTGAAAACTATCCCTAATGAAAAGTCTATTATTTGGCTGGCGTTGCACCTCTGGAAGTACACTGAGAGGTTCTAGCAAATAATAAAATATGGCAATATATCACCAGACCTACACACTTCATGGACACCAAAGCCAGCTTCTCAAGCTCCAAATATAAAACTAGAAGAGGCAAGGCTAAACCTAGGAAGAGAAAAAAAAATCATTTTTGAATAGATGAATGATGAAGAGCATCTCCTATCAGAACAAGTCTTTGGCTGTACCATCTGGAAGTCACCGAATAGTTATTTATTGCTTGATTGTATTTCTATGCCACCAGGTTTAGTGCCAGACACTACTCATAATTCAAAAAAACAAATGATACATATAATACAAATATGTCTACACAAACATCAATGATGACAGATTTTCCTTATGCAGGTAATAATCTAATCTGATCCTAAGGTTAGGTAGAGGGAGCTAATCAAAAACACACTTTTTACTTTTTTACCCCTGGTGTAATAGGGGAGAAATTCCACAAAAGCCTCTTTAAAGTGATAGGTCTTTAACAGTTTCTTAAATACCTAAAGAAAAGTGGCCTGATGGATCTCACTTAGGAGTAATAGACTTTGCAACAAAGTAGGAAGATTAGGGCTACTTAGAAATAGGACAAATTTGTAGAAAGTCAATCATTTATGTGTATGCAATTTATGCCCTACCATGTGTACAAAAGTTCTAGTAAATGGCCAAGATAATGCTATCAAAACAGTCCACTTCCAATCACTGGCAGTCTATTTATTTTAACATTTTAACTTGTTTAGATCCCCCCCCCCCTATATTTCATACATGTCTGTAATTTTTTAATTTTGCAGTGCTGTGACATAAAGAAATATAGATCCTGGTTTCTAATGACACCTAGTTTTACAGATGAAATGTTTGAAGTAGTAGCCATGTTAGTCTGTGCAAGCATATCTGAGAGTAAATAAAACAGCAAAAAAAAAGACAAAAAATGTTGTGGCACCTTAAAGACTAACTCCTGTATTTAAATGTGAGCTTTCATAGACCAAGCCCACTTCATCTTAAAAATGAATAATTTTCTCCAAACATCTAATCTGTGCCTTGTAACTTATGGGAACTGGCTATGTAGAGAACAGATAGACTGAAATTATGTCACCTGACCTGACCTCTCCCTACTACTAGACCTCATCTTTTTCATAACTGATTGCTCTATAAAAATTGCTAAATGGGCTTTTGAATTAGGTAATGTACAAAGGTCTCTCTGATTTCTCTCTTTTTATTTTATTTGCAAACCCATTCCCCAAGCGACTGCATGACTCACAAGATGGGAGAAACTGAGGACCCCAGATAAGTGTTAGAATCATCAATCTGTCTATGGCCTAAAGGGCAGCAGAACTAGATGGGAAAGAACTCAAAGGAAGAAAGTGGATGGTCTATTATCTTGTTTATATTGCTAGATGTAGCTGAACACTTTAACGTCTCATTTTTCTGTCTTGAGACTAAATCCCACTGAAGACATTTATTCCCTTTCCTTTTAGGCTGCCTTTTTTCCTCTTGAGAAGACATGGATCTGGCCTGCATTGTGGACTTTGTTTCTTTTGTACCATCAGCCTGACAAATAGGTCCAAAAAACCTGAAAGTGTATATCATTGTGGCATTTTGGTTTTCCTCTAAAGGTACTGCCCAGCTGTGAATTCAGCTTTTTTAATCTCGGGGAGCGGATGACCTTATGTTAGCAAGAGGAAATACTGTTGACGTGGCTCGATATTGGGCAGATGTCATCTAGCTCTTTCTAATTCTATTTTCGTTTTTAGAGGTGTTAATTTTAGCTTTGTATGTTATTATATGCTGGTGGTGCATCTAACACGAATAAAGAAAGATCTCAGGGAACAAAGCTCCTGTATTAACTTTTCAAATATGACCATTTTTAGTAACAGGATACAATCCAATGTTAAGTGCATGCATTTCTTTGATTCCCAATCCTGGTGCTAACAATCAAAGAGTACAATTCAAGTTTGGAATACCACCATGATCTGTTTTCAAAGATGTTAGGTATGATATAAAATAAAATGTTTGTATGTTGACATGAACAGTGTACTTTTCTGAAAAGATTTACTATTACTTTGCACCAAGGCTGCTTATAGTCGATATGCACCGTCTTAAACCCATCAGAAATCCCCAATCTCGTTGTTCTGTGCAGGACAATGACAATAAAGATTTATCTATCTATCTATGAAATTCCAAAGAAAGAAGTAATTTTCTCAAGCAAAGTTGGGGATCACAAAGTACTTTCAACCCATGATGATGGCTAGTTAGTTAATGTGTGAAAATCTTTATGTATCCATATTTTTAAATAAATGCAGATAAAAACTAAATTTGTATCCTAAAATTACATTGACAAAACAACCTTGCAAAATATGTTGAAATGATTTAAAAAAAAACAAGGACAACGTACATATTCGCAAAAGCACCAAATTTGTATTTACATCCACATGTAATAACATATTCCATTAAATTGAGAACACATCATAAATTAAAACTGACTTGTGTGTTGTCTACAGTTCAACCATGGAATAGTTGCACAATTAAAATAAATCAAGGAAAAAGGAAATAAATATAACAAACCAACAATTTGTACCAATATACTTACTGCTACTGTCAATAAAAATGAAAGACCCCCCCCCCTTCAAAAAAAACCCCACAGTAGTATGCCATAGTTAATACTGGTGAGTAAAACAGACTACAAATATCAGGATTGCAATCTACAGAGCACTGCTGCAGCAAATCTTCTATTTGATACAACAGGCCTTGCATAGCCCTTCCATACAGCAGTGTTTGGCAGACTGTGACTTACAGCTGCAGCTAAATACCCCTTTCATGCTACCTTCATGGTATGGGAGCTACTTCATCACATACGGCAAAGGTGACATCAGAAAACAAGGTGACACAAGAGCCATCTCCAGTCCATCTCCTGTTTCCAACCTTGTCACTGACACTGGAGGAGCAAATATGCAGGCCAGTGCTTTTGACATTACCTTTACAGGACAGCAAGAGGCATGTGCTATAGTGGCTCCCAAGATACCACCAGAAGATGTCCTGAATCTGTTTAGTAAACTATGGTCTATGTTTATTCATTCCCTCCCAAGATGAGAAGAAAGCCTGAAAGCTTCAGAAAGACTGTATTATCTCAAAAGAAGATTTTTATTTTTTTAAAAGGTTACTGAGCATAGCCCAGTCTTCTAAATTTCTTAGACCTGGTGTTTTATATTTAAGATTTGTTACTTTAGGGGCAGGGGAGGGAGAGAAAAACAGGAGCAAGTGAACCAGAAAGAAAAATAGACAAATTACAATATAATCCTATAAAACTCATTTGAAGGATTAGGTGAAAATAGATTAACCATCTTCCAAGTATATTCATTTTCAAAAATAGGCTATAAAAGTGCAAAACTAGGAAAACAAATCTAGATTTTATGTACATATGGCTCAGCTTATGAACAGGAAAAGGATAAATTGTGAACAATTTCCTGATACACAGCACTTCATTACATTGCCAGTTTTACAGAGACATCAAAATTACAAATTCCTTAATACATAGGAAGTAAAAAAAAACTTAAAACGCCTGTAAATTGCATAATGGGGTAGGGGGAATGTTTAGGCTTTTCTTTATACATCTGATATGAAACACATATTCAACAGTGCAAAAGTACTTTTGAAACTAGTTTTGTCTTGGAAACAGTTGAGATGTGAAACTCAAATAAAATTAGGCTTTACAAGCTGCTTGGAAAATCCATCTTCAACAACTTCTTGGTTGGTAAGACAATTCTCCTATTTAATATTAATTCTCATGCACAATGGAAAAATTGTTGGGTTCACAAAGTAATTCTTCCTCTGTAAACTGATCAAGCCAGTTTGGGACTGCATTGTGCACATAGCATTAATTCATGGGCAGAAGAGGATTCTTTTGAATACAATTGAGACGTACATATACCACTGAAATTCTTTGGCAAACACAGCACCAGGCACACTGGAATAGGCAAGCTATGATCTTCAAACTGGAAATGGCTACAGATAGCCTGAGTATGCAAACCTGCGGAGGGGCATGGCTGCTGGATCTCCTTAGGAGAGGTAGGTGGGAATCCCTTGAAGATAACAGTGAATGCAGAGTTGTGCATCTGACACTATATTCTTACCCAGAGATGACGGGAGTGGAAGGTGGGGTAGGTCAGAGAATAAGAATAGAAATGGGCTTCTTTACAATTAGAAGGGCAATTGATGTATGAATGAATCCTGCTTGTTATCTCCAACCAACAGTTCTCATGAGAAAAGGTAAATTCCCTTTGCTTGCTCTTCACCATGCAATGGGATGGTAAGGGGAAGATGAAGGGACCTTGTTCATGCACAATACTTGCATGTCTCTCTTTTATGTTGGGAAATTACAAATGGTTTAAACTTTAAGTGGTCAAGTAACATTCAAGATTTCAAGATGAGGCAAGAGTTGGCTCTAAAGCCACCTGTTCTGCCAGACTGGATCGTGACAATCTGATTTCTAGGCTCAAAACAGCCCTGACCCCTCCTTCAGATGTTGGAAATATAGGGGCTTCAATGCTAGCAAATAAAAATATTGTTTCTACTCGATAGAAAGATGAGGTGCCATCAGCATTTGAACTTTCCCTCCATTGTTTTGCTTCAGGCTTCTGCACAAAACAAGGTTAAAGCTACATCTTTTTCAACATAAAGCATGCACTGAGCCAAAGGCTGAATATTTCGGGGGAAAGAAGGTAAAACCGAATCTCTACAACTCACACTCCAGCAATAGCTGGTTGCCAAAGAATATGCAATTAGACAAGTTTCACTTGCATTGTACGGGAAGAATTGTGAAGGGAATGTGAGGTCTACTTCCTCTTAAAATGACCACACCCAAATTAAATATTACTCTCTCAAGAAGATACTTTAAAAAAACATCAATCTGAAAGGTACATTACGTCTTTGTTCAGATTGTGGTCTCTTGTGTTCATGTTCATACCTGACTCTTTGGGGCAATTAATTGACACAGAAGATTAACATAAAAGGACATTGTTCGTTTGGACACAGTTTTTTTTAAATGTACGTATTTTTAAGCACAAAGCAACACCTGACAATTTTGTCCCAGCATTTAAATGAGACAAACACAATGCACAAATTTACCTGAGTTGCAAGGATTACATACAACTTCAAAAAAGAGATCTCTTTTCAGCAGCACTCAAGTATGCAAAATATATACTTTATACTGAATATTTGGTCTATGATACTTCTAAGAAAAAAATATTAGTCAAGATCAGGAACTGATATACACATTTGCCAGTTCTTCACAACCCAGTATCAGACAATGTTTTACACCATTTCATACAAATGGGATCAGACCTTCCTTTACAGAACGGTAGTGTTTTTCTCTATACATAGTACAATCACAGCTTGGCTTGGTAGCTTTCACCTTTCCTTACTCTCAAGAAGTTAACTTCAAGGGAATTCTAAACTTGCATCCTGATACCTGGAACAAAGAAAACAAGAAGGTTTGGTTTCCATGGCTCTCTCACAACAGATGCAGAAACACAACACTGGTAATGTATAAAACTGAATTCCTAATTGTATCTATAAATTTAAAGTGACATTGAAAAAAGGTTTTAAAAACTCACCATGTTTATATTTCAAATAAAAAATTAACTTTATGGCAGGGGTACCCAAACTTTATGGGCCGGTCACGTGGCTCCTCCCACTGGAAGTGGAAGTAAAATGTGCCCGTGTATGCGTGCATTTTACTTCCACTTCCGGGAGTGGTGAGGGCAGCGTGGGCCAGATGAATTGGTGTCAGGGGTCGGATCCGACCCACGAGCCATAGTTTGGGCACCCCTGTTTTATGGCCTAAATCCCAACTATAGTAGAACTACTGAATGAATGGGACCCGTGTAAGCTTTGATTTATTCTTTCACAATTAGTTTAATGGGTCTACTCTAGATAGGATTGGACACTGGCTTTAAGCTTATGGGTAAAGATACCTAACCTGTTTTATATCAAAGGTCTACCAAGGGAAATAGCATTCCTATGGGAAATTCTTTACTATGAATAAAAATAGCTGTTTCCTCAGCAGTGTAACACTGGACTGAATTTTCCCAACTGCTCCAAATGAAGATGGATGCTTGCCCACCAAAAATAAGTCCGAGGTCTCTTGTTGCAGTTACGAGGTTTAAACATAAAACTGCCAATGTTCTTCCTATAAACAAGTGATTAATGGTCACTTACATGGTCAAAAACACAAATGAAGGATACCCATTTCTTGGAAGGAGAAAATTTTTAAGAGAACCGTAACCTAAAAATATGATTGAGGGTAAACCAACAGGAAACTATCCCCAAAAATTTTAGAAGAGGAAACATGAGCAAAAACGATTTGGGTAGTGATATCTTTAAACACTATAACATCAAGGCAACCAACCTAATGTACATTTACTTTTAAGGTGCCTAGAAAGAACAAATGGTAATTAAAATTAATATTTGGTTAACCACTAGAATATCAAGGCATCTCCAGTGAGTTTGCCTAAATTCAGGATTATATCCTAAATTTTAAGAAAATGTCATTAGGGCTTCCTTTTTTTGCCTATTTGGCAGTGGGACTGTACCATTAGAATAGATTTTAATTGCTTCAAGAATAAAAAGCAGGCCTGAACAAACAAAAGTATCATTTAGATACTTACTACTGGTAGTATCTGGTTAGACTAACAGAGAAGTTATGATTTATGTTAAACCAGGTGACACAACATAGAGTTAATGATAAGCATACTAGATAAAAACCCAAGGCATTTTACACTCTTGATATTTTAACCACATAGTAACATACAAATGGCATTTTCCTCTCCAGCATTTCCACATACTCCTCTAGATACTAAAGAACTGAAAAGGGGGGGAATTGGTTATACAGTGGTACCTCATACAACGATTCTAATCTGTTCTGTGGGGCTCGTTGTTGTACGAAGCAATTGCTATACGATGCATGCATCGTATAGCAATTTCCCCCCATGGGATGCATCGTACAACTTTTTTTTCACTAAGTGGTTTTTTCCATTGAAAAATTGTTGTTCAATTTCTTTCCATAGGGAAAATTGTTATGCGGGACGCCATTTTCTCCCAAAACCTAATTGTTATACGATTTCGTTGCTACACGGGGCGATTGTTGTATGAGGTTCCACTGTTTATACATTTATATCTATCTATCTATATATTTCTATCTGTAATTTACCATTCATTGCAGCCAATCATGTTCTCTTATCGCTCAGTCGATTATGTGTATTGCCAATAAATCTCTCGTAACTTCGCTTCTGCAGCATGGTGCTAGACAAGTGTTGATATGACACTGGCCTTTTTCCTAATAAAAGCAATCATTGGAAGACTTTAACAATCAGGCTAGCAATAACCAAATGTCTTCAGGATTTGGTCTTTACAATTTTGGGAGATAAAGTAACTATTTCAGAGTAGAGTTAAAAGTAGGTCCTCTGTATAGAATCTCCCCCCCCCCCCCCCCCGCTTCCTACTCCTCAATTGCATAAATGTCTCTTTCACATATATCTTGTGCAGTAAGACACAACTCATTCTGGTGAAACCTAACAGGCCAGTGAAACATACTAACCCTTCCACTTCTTTGAGTGTGGAAAGCAGGAAGAATAAAGAAGCAAATTATTTAAAATTATATTTAAGAATATTAGGGTTGCCCTAGTTCAAGACAGTCATATCCATCTCTAGGGTTTAGTGCTTTCTCTGTTTAAAGCCAAAGAGCCAGCGCTGTCTGCATCTGCAGATGTTTCCGTGGTCATGTGGCAAGCATGGCTAGACACCGGAGTGCACAGAATGCTGTTTACCTTCCCACCGAAGTGGCACCTATTTATCTACTTGTAATTTCTTACTTTCAAACTGCTAGGGTGGCAGAAGCTGGGACAGAGACAGGAGCTCACTCTGTCATGTAGCACTCAGGTCTCGAACTGCTGACCTTCAAGTCATCAAGTTCAGCATCTTAACCACTAAGCCACCGCAGTTCCTTGAGAATATTGACACATCATAATTTTTTTTATGTGTCACCAAGATAATTCTGATTTATGGCAACCCTTTCCAGTTTTCTAGGTACACCACATGGAGAAGTATTTACAACTCCCTTCTTTTACTGTTGTTCTGCAGCTTGCTCAAATCTGTACAGGCTGACTCGTCTCCTAAGAAGTAGTGAGGAATTGAACTCTCAGTCTCTGCTTCATAGCCAGAGACTGAACTTGTTGTACTATCCAGCCAGCTACCACAGACTAAATTAACTGTGAAATTACTTGCATAAGAACAACCACCCTTTGGAGTAGTGAGGAAATTTGCCAATTTAAATTTTAAAAAGAAGCACCATTATTTGCCTAGGAGAGTACATGGCAAAGTTGGCATCGGTTAGTCAGAAAGCAAAAATATCCAAAAAGTCTCAAATTAGCCTTGGTCAGACTTTATGGTTAAAGTCAGCTTCAAAATGGGTGCCCCGGCCTTTTAGAAACAATTTGGGATATCTAGTTTCAGGTCAGGCTGTGCAGATTTTATTGTTTTTCTGTAGTTTCATAACAAAGGCCTGCCAATCTCTCACCATCAGTCCCATTGAGAGAATGAAAGACCTTTGTTTATGGAAGTGTGGAAAAACAATAAAATACACACAGCCTGGGGCGAAAACAGATACTTAATCCCATCTAAAAATCGGTAGTATCTGTTCATAGCTCTCTTTAAGAAACAGAGCCATGGTTCTATATCTGGCGGAGATTAATTTTAGGACTTTTGGAAAAGTTTGCCTGTTGCCCTCCTGATCAGCTCTCTAATGCCTAGCCTGGCCTGAAAGCTACCCTGCATCTGTTTTTGAGATTCTAGTGGTCTAATAAAGGTACTATCCAACCTTGTTTTTGATCTTTTACAAGGATCAGTACTTAGGTAGCCTCAGCCGCTATCTAAGAAATCAAAGCCACCTCCAGTAGGAAGTGAATCTATATAACTTTATGAAATATAAAGTACTCAAGTGGCTAAGTGGCTCAAGTGGCTAAGATGCTGACTGGGAGGTGGAATATCAGCAGTTCAATTCCCGAGTACTGCCGGACAGAATGAGCTCCCGTCTTTGTCCCAGCTCCTGCCAACCTAGCAGTTCGAAAGCAAGACATTGCAAGTAGATAAACAGGGACCACTTCGGTGGGAAGGTAACAGCGTTCCATGCGCTCCGGTGTCTAGTCATGCCTGCCACATGACCATGGAAATATGTCTGCAGCAGCAGACAGCGCTGGCTCTTCAGCTTTGAAACAGAGATGAGCACTGCACCCTAGAGTTGGATACGACTGGCTTTCGAGCAAGGGAAACCTTTACCTTTATGAAATATACAAAAGAAAAACCTATAAGATCAAAGTACACAGTGATGCAATCTACAGGGTGTCCCAAGTCGCCATACATAGGGAAAACAGAAAATTATAGCTAAATGTACCAAATATATATCCCAAATGTGTACAAAATATTTGCTACATGTTGGCCACCTCTTTCTACATACACACACAAAGTCTACTCCCTCATTCATGACGAACATGTTCCAATATATCTGTTGTTATGCAATTCTGCCTATGTATGGCTACTTTTGAGACACCCTGTATACTATTTTTCCATTTCATGATTGGAACTATCATTTAGCTTTTAAGAACTAGTACGTTTTTCTTTTCTTTCCCCTTCCCTTTCCATTTGTTCTTTTTAAAATACTACTCCTTCAATGTCACGGAATTAGACATTTGTAGACAGAAACTGTTTCTATTGATTTTAGGCAAACTCTTTTCCGAAGCTTTTGGAAAAATAGAATAAAACTGTTTCAAGTAAATAGGCATGTAGGAATGCAGAAGCCACACAGGAGGGGTTTAAATATACAGGTGAAACTCGGAAAATTAGAATATCATGCAAATGTCCATTCATTTCACTTAAAAGGTGAAAGAAATATATGATATATACTCATTATACATGCAAAGCGAGAGATGTCATGCCTTAATTCATTATAATTGTGATGATCATGGCGTACAGTGTACATGAGATTATGTGATGATTATGGGGTACATGAGATTGGGGGGTTGGGGTTTTCATAAGCTGTAAGCCATAAGCATCAATATTATAACAAAGTAAGGCTTGAACTATCTCGCTTTGCATGCAATGAGTCTATCTCATATATTTGTTTCACCTTTTAAGTTGCATTACCGAACTGAATGAACATTTGCATGCTATTCTAATTTTCCGAGTTTCACCTGTACAGTATAGAGAAAAAAGTCAGCTTCAAAAACCACACTGTTGTGCAAGTGATGTCACATTACTTCCTATAGATTTAGATCCCTTCCTCGCGATTACTGTATTCTTGCTTGGATAATTACAATATTCTATGGCTTAGCAGTTTCTGGCCTATCCCTATGTTAGCACACTGGAAGTGCCACTCCAACCCTTCTACCCTTGAGTACCCTTGAGTGGTACTCAAATTTTTCACACTTAAATTAGCTGGTACACTGCAACATGGAACTGTCCAAAAGAAGAATGCCAGCAACCTTTAATAGCAACATAAATAAGCAAGCGTAGCCTGAAACTACTCTCTAATATTCCTACAGCCTTTTCCAGGACTCTTGAAACTACCAACTTTTTCCATCTTGGTCCCCCTTATCCCCACTACAGCCAAATAGCAACAAACATTTCATGGCTTCAAGCAGCAAATCAACATTAAATCCTCACTTGAATTATTTTGGGATCTCTCTCTCTCTCTAATGCACAAAGGTTTATTTTATTTTTATTTTTTTAAAAAACCTCCTGCATGATTCAGGGGGAATGTGTGACCTTCCAGATACCATTTGTCCTGCAACTCCCAACAAGTGAGTACTAGTCCAAAACCATCTGGAGAGCTACATGGCCTATACCACATTAAGCGTTTAAAGGTCCTGTTTTCAAAAATTACATGCCGTATTTGCTGACATATAAGACACATCAGAGTATAAGACACACTCTATTATTACCAAAATAGTCCACTATAACCCACTATATACAGTATAAGATGCACTCCATTTTCCCAGTGTATTTTAAGGGAAATAAAGTGAGTCTTATATGCCAGCAAATAGGGCATGTATGTACTTTGTAGGTTACCGCATTTGCTGCTGTATAAGACGCACCCCGCTATCACCAAAATAGACCACTATATACAGTACAAAATACACTCCATTCTTCCAGTGTATTTTAAGGAAGGAGTGAGCCTTATACACTAGCAAATACGGATTGTTTGGTACTCTAATTCAATTCAAGATGAAATGAGGCAAAAAAAATCATATGCTAGTTTGGGAATATTGTTAAAAGGTACTGAGGATTTTGCGCCCATCTAAAGGAATCCTGGCTGTCTTTCCTTCACTGAAATGAGTTGTTAAAAAAACTCTACAATTTTATTCAACAAACGGTATTATTTTGCTTTAAAACATTTCACTCTGCAATTATACATTGTTGAGAGACAGTGTATACCTTCTTTCGAAGAGATGGGGACTTGACCACTGCTTGACCCACAGGAACTGTAAATTGGCCCAGGGCCATATGTTTCGTACGGCTTTAAAATAGTCACTGGATTTATAGCATCTATGTCAGAACTCACAAGCCCCTGACTAGCTGGCAGGAAAGCAGCAGCAGCAGCAGCAGGTTTGATGGGCGAACTTTTCTGAGGTAACAGACCTGCATATCTGCCTGTAACATGTGATCTGTCGGTATCATTCCCTCTCCGATACAGCGGAGGATCTATCTGTTCTGCAGCACAAAGATTAAGCCTCATTCTTTTCGAAGGCAATCCATCAAATTCTAAATTTGTATTCCCAGCAGGTCGGTTGTTGAGAAATTCTATTCCTTGATTGTTTGACAAGGCAGCTTCATTCAACCGAGTCGCAGGAGAGCCAGTGGAGTTGCTTACACCCGATTGAGATGTCAAAAATCTTGCTTTAAGACCCAACCTTTTGCCTCTATCTTGTCCTGGAGTGCTACAAAGAGTATGATGTATTTCACGCTGATGTCTAGACTTATTCAGTTGGAATCCAGTAATGTGAGGTTTGTGTGATTTCAAGTTACTTGGTGAAGAGTTGCTGGAATTTAACCCTGAAACAGCAGGACACGGTTTAACCTTCTCCATGAATGAGGATTTTGATTGGGTAAGTAGAGAAGATCTGGTTTTCCCAGAATTAATAGTCAAAGGGGGCACATCCTTGCCCAAAAGACATGGTGGGCATCCAGTACGCCTACCTTTAAGAGCTGCCCTATTTCTGAAACTATTTTTATTAACAGCATTAGGATTGTTGGGAGGTTTATGCATTAGCCGCCGGTGCATTATTAGAACCTCTGGATATAATGTCCGATAAGTACAAAAGGGGCAGGTGCTGGTTGTTACAGAATTTAGAGATGCAGAGGTCACTGCAGCATCCTGAGATGGGCTGGTAGATAAATTTAAGGGCTTTTCTCGAACTATTAAACTGCATTTCAAGTTTCCTGCATCTCTTAGAAGATCCACATTTGTTCTGCCATTGAAAGCACCAGTAGAAGGCCCACTTTCTGCCAACACAGAATTCTTTTTCTCAGTTTTAGGAACTAGATTATTCACTTGATATTCCACTGTGTTTTTTTCAGATTTTATATTTTCAAGGCAGAAAATATTCGAACCATTTGCATCCATACCATTGTTTGTGTCCTGAGTTATACGTTTCAGTGTACTTTGAAAGGAAGAAAACATTTCTTTCTGCTGTTTAACCGGTGGTACTCCTTTAGCATCTTTGGCATCTTCAAGAAGCCTTTTCAGATTTTTGGTTTCTGGAGCTCGCTTGCCAACTGGCAAGAAACGCATCGTCTGGGAAGATAATAAACTTTTACTGTCATTTTTCACATCCACTGCAACTTCTGAGTGTTTAACTTTGTGATGTCTTTCCAGGTGATACCTCAAGGATGTCTTTTGGGCTGCCGCATATTCACAAAATTCACATTTGTATGGTTTTTCACCTGAAAGAGTTGTAAGCCAGAAATTAAAACTTTTGTCATGTTTTCCTTCTGTAAGTACATATAAGTCTTTATGTTCTCCTCACTGCTTCCACTATAAGTATTTTCCCCAAAAAGCTAGAAATGGCACTTTAATAGACATTAAAATGATGCTAGAAACTGCACTCATCTCCCAAGCACAAAAATGATGCAGAAATCCACCCTAATACTTATGAGGCTGGAGTTTGCTCCGAGAGCAGATCAAGTATCAATCAATCAATCACTTTGGTCAAGTATCAATCAATCAATCACTTTATTATGGTCCATGGAAAGCACAGACTAACTAAAGATAAATTTTTTAAATGTAAGTACTTAAAAAATAGTAAAAAATTACTATTTAAAAATATATCCATTCAAAGTTAAAAGAAATAGAATAAAATCAGTATTTAACATTAGTGCTATGGTAACTGCGACTGTAATATAGCATTAGTGGTTTGTGCCACTGAGGGGCCTGCCAGAATTGTTCTTCTAATCCTGATCGCTGAAGCACAAGACATGGCAGTGTTGCGGGTAAAAATGGGACTTTTATCAGATAGCACACAGTGAGTGTAAGTGCTGTTTGGTCAAATAGTACAAATGAATATGTGGTAAGGCACAAAGATTTTTAGTACATATTTCTGGAAGAAGAATAAGTCATGCCCAGTAATTCTGTGTGCCCAATCATCACAATAATTGGCATCTTGACAATTCCCCCTATCCATCTATCCACAGGCTTCATACTTCCACTAGGATACAGAATTAGAGCCACTTGCTGAAGAAAAGCCAACATCCAAGATATCAGAATTTATCTTCAACTTATCCATCCATTCCACAACTATCACTGAGGATCAGTTGAAAACAATGTAAACAGATTAGAAGAGAAGCCAAAAGATGACACCTCAAAAGACAAACACCATTCTCCTCAGCAGTGTATTCTTGTACATACCTAGTTGGAAGAATGTAGTTTACTTCTGATCTATCTGCAAGTACCTCAATCTCTAACACCCGTCCCTGGTTTCAAAAAGCCTGCTTGTAATTCTGAATTCCTGGAGGCTTAGAAGCAACATGGCCCTTTAAAACACCTTACCTGTTTTGAAGTCTCACTATTTTATTTACACTTTCCAATTAAAAACCTGTAGGTTGTTATGAAAAGCTAACCTGCACAATTGTCAAATCAAGTGATCAAGAATGATGACTAGGCGGCTCCTGAATTAATTGTTTTCTGCAAAGATAAAAATGTCAAACCAAGGCTATTCTATCATAATGAAACAGCTTCTTCATAAAACTCCAATCCCACTTTTCAATATATTTTACCTGTGTGAGTTCTGAGATGTATATTGAGGTAATAGTTCGAGCGGAAATACTTCCCACAATAGCTGCATTCTCGTGAGGTTCCAAGATTTTTAAATTTTGCTCTTTCTATGCCATCTTCATTTTTATCTTTAGATTTAGGGTGGGATGGAGAGAGAGAGAGAAATAATAATTATAAAGTTATAAATTTTTCTGCAATTATGTCAAGTAAATTGTTTGCTTGCTTTTCGTTTTAGACCTTTTGATTTTATATCTTTGTTTCAAATGTACATTTTAATGCCTCAAATACTCCAAAAATCCTACCTGCCATTTCCTTCATGCCCAACATTAGTCAAGGGATTTTGAGGGTAAAAAGCAATCATGTTCAACCACTCCTCACAAAATGCTTCACAAACCACTATATCAGAGTCATTTCATATTTAGGAAAATGACAGCATATACATGGTGAAATGCTGAAGCTGCAGCACACAAAAATATCACTATTTAATCATGCATGAATTTTGCTGCACAGCTGCCTCCTGTACATTGAAGAAATTATCTCCCAATATATTGCTTGAAAATAGTTCTGAAACATTCAGGGGCAGCGCTATGTAATTTAGCACAGTGCTAAGTGGTGACTACGACCAATTTGTTAACTCTATACAGTCATTACAAAAAGTGTGTGGATGGCATATGTAATGAAGTGAATGCCCCTACTTCTACCTCCTCTTTTGTGAGTCATGAAAACATTGTGATTTCTTGCTCACTTGAAGATCTCACATGAACACTAATGACATTTAGGAGTGTAATTTGTTCATTACCAAAGCAACAACAGAATGAGTTGCTATTAGTACACTCCTCTGAAAAAAAATGCAATTCTAGTTTGTCAAGATTTGTATAAGTGTTACACTGGTACACAATTTCAGTGGTCTAAAAATGACCACACCATACCATACATCCTAATCTAGAAAACAAATATTAGCAGGAACATTTTCTCTATAATAGAAAAATGTAAAATTGGGAAATATATATGTGATTATTTTTAAAAACTAACACTATAATTCCCAGCTTTAACTCTAGCACCAGTATCACTGGCAAAATGAATTTTAAACTTAGACTTCAAAAAACAAAAAAAAACAGCACTGTACACTTAACAATTTAAATCAACTCCAATGTTCTTGCTGAGGTGGCAAAAAAGTGTTTACAATATCGCTAGTCAAATATTTTAGTTCAGAAGAAAACACGTCTTCAGAAAGATTTAGTAAAATATTCCAATATGCAGGTGTCAAAAATATTCATTATTTATAAACAAATATTTGGAAACATAATCAATTTTCTCTTTAAAAGATCAGTTTTGCTTGAGGTCAAGCTAACCATATGATGTCCGACACTTAAAGGGGGTATCTCAGATTTTTGTTCAAATGTTTTTTATCTTCATCTACACAGAAAGAGCCTCCTTGAAGACTGTGGTAGTTTTGAGACACAATCACGCAATGGCCACCTTGTGCCAGCTAGTCTTTCTCACACTAGGTCAGGTGAAAGGAGCTGCAGAATGAACTCACCAAAAGGTGACTTCATTTTGGCAGTTTCACGTCTGGCCTAGACATGGAAGAAGAAAAATCTTCATTGGTATAAATTATTCACGTGAGTTTCACACAAATCTCAGAAAGAATAAAAATAAAGTTTTTATAGTTTTTCCCACTCTGACTCTTTAAAATGCAGCTTTCAGAATCTATCACTAGAGGGTAGCAAAGACAGTAGTATTACGTTCAACAGCATTACATCAGCTCATTTCAGCTTTGGAAGTGGTTGATGTGTTAGTCCGAACAAAGCTTATCAGACAAGAAACAAATAAAGTAAAAACCATTATGGCAGGTTAAATATTAATGGCTATATTTTAATGAGAGATTTTGTGGATCAAGTATTTTTGTTTTGACTTTTGCTTTGTTCTTTGACTGATCTATCTGGCACAGACTTACATAGCTACCACTCTGAGAACTGTGCAAGTCGCCCTTTCCTTACGTTCAGATAAAAGAAAGACACTATACCATTACAAGAACAGCTGAATGCTGAAATCATGCCCTAGGAAGAAGGGTGTCAATATTATACTAGCAAAACTTCACCTTCTGTTGAAAGCTTTATCATGATTATACTTACTAAGGTAAAACCCCGAGTTACGAAAATAATTGGTTCCATGGCCTCTTTCGTAACTTGATTTTTTTGTACCTCGATACATCCCTATAGGGATGAATAGGAAAAAATGAGCCCAGGACAAAGCTGAACCACTCTTTGTCCTCGGCTCATTTCACTACCACTACCTGCATATTCCCAGCCAGACCGGAGGTTGGGCTCAACTTTACAAAAAAACCTTTCGTAAGTCAGGGTTTTTTTGTTTGTTTTTTGTAAACCAGGACACCGATTTACAAAAAAAACTTTTGTAACTTGAGTTTTTCATAACTTGAGTAATTCTTAACTTGGGGTTTTACTGTATTGTATATGCAGAGACAAAACATTCGCTTGTAAATATTTGTCAGCAGACCTTACCTAAAGTCTCTATCAGTCCATCTTCTGATCCCTCTTCAGAGCCACCTTCTGCTTGTTCTCCTACTCCGTTGTCATCCAAGATTACCATGCCTGAAACATCTGTCTTTGCCTGCTTTCCTTCAGTACAACTGCCCTCTAAACCATTCTTTCTGTCTCTCTTGTGGACTCTCGAGTGAAGGACTAATTGGTGGTATGTTCGAAAAGTTTTGCCACACTCTGAACAATGTGTGGGCTTACCCTTGTTTTGGGACAGCTTAGAGTCTATCTCCACGGAAGGCACTTCATGGCAGGGATATTTCAGTTTCGCTTGCTGTAGGTTATCAATTCTTGCATAACTTCCACTTCGGCTTGCCTTGGTCTTCCCAGTGCTTTCAGTTTGGTTCACTTTGTTTCCATTCCAAATTTCCCCAAACTCTTCTTTATCAGAGCACGAGTCATCATTATCCGTACTTCCTTCTTGCCCTGGTTCTTTTACTTGACCATGGCCAACAGCAATTTTACCTTTGGTAGCCAACTGCCATGCCTGATATGTACTGAATGGATCTAACTCTGCTATCCATTTTACAGGCTTTTCTTCTTTACAATCGTTAGGCAGTGAGCGTGGCTTTAAATTTAGAAACTGCAAAAACTCTTCTCTTGGCGATCTATTTCCTTTGTCATCTTGTGAGCCATCATCGTTGGCTACTGCATCTTTGGTATGTACTTTACTGTGCTCTATTAAACTTTCTTTATTGTGAAACAGGAAACCACAAACTATGCAGATTTTATAAGGTGATGTGATGTTCTCTGTTACTTGATCCTGTACAACCTCATTTATTGTTATGGGACTCTCCAAACCTTGCGGGGTCTTGCTTCTAGAGCCAGACTTGCCAGTATGTGTTCTCATATGATTTTTGAGGAACCAAGGCTCTTTAAATCTCCTTCCACACACATTGCACCAATAAGTGAAAGAGTCCTTATGCTTCCTCATATGGGCCTCAACATCAAAAGCCTCCTTAAATGCTTGCCCGCAAACCACACAACTAAAATCCTGACTATCCTTTTCATTGATATCTGAGGACGGTATGTCTGTTTTTATTTGTCCTTTATCAACATGGCTCAGATATTCTGCTTCTACGCGCAAAACGGCTGGTTCACAAAGCGTTGGTCTGTGCTGTGTCAACACATGTTTACCAAGGTCTTCTGAATGCTTAAAAGTCTGATCACAAAACATGCAATCAAAAGACATGCAGCCATCACCTTGCATTAAGAATTTGTCCTGTAAGTTCTTGCATGAGATTGTATTGGTCCCTTTGATTGGCATAGTAGCATCATTGTTCTCCATTCGAGAACCCACAGTACTGGCTATACTATCTGGTCCATCCATATATACTAAGAGAGGCTGAGTCGGCATGTTTCTTTCGTTGGTGTTTTAAAAAGTTGTGGAGATCTTCTTATATTGGAAATAAGGACACTTCACTAGTTTCCCACCTGATCACCTATGAGCATTTGAAAAGAGACAACTCCTTCAAGAAATGTTTGCCGAATATTTATGCTCAACTGCACAGGCATCTAACCTTGTACAATACAAACTATTTATTAAAAAAATCATTTCTGAACCCATGGAAGATGATGAAATGCTTGTGTTCTCCTCCAGTTCATTTACATGGCCTTCAGAAGTCCACTTATATCTCCACATGTAATAATTCAGATCTTCACCCCGAGAAAATGTGGAAATGGTTCAGCACCAGCAGTGACACCTAAGGGAGAAAAACACATGTAAAGTAACTAAAGAAGCAGAAGAGCCATAGCTAGTATATTTTATACATCACCAATAAAGGTTTCTAAAACTTTACTTAACCAGGATTTGACTAATTTTAAATTTCTTCCAACACAGACAGTGCATTACCAACAAGCTCCTTGGGGAAAAATCTGTACACAAACCATGTTTTAAGGGTGTACAACAAAACCACCCAATCTAGATTTCATTGAATATTTATTTTTAAAATGATGCAGCTATCAAAGGAAGTTACATAAGCTCTGCAAGGAAAATGCCTTGGGGTTACTCTGTAAACTCATATCATCTTTAATACTCCCATGGAGGAACTGCCTCAGAGAAAGGAGTCTAATTATTAGACACTTCTACCTCCAGAATACTAAAATACTATGTTTCTGATCAATGTAAAATTAAATAAAGGCATAATACTCCTGCTACTCCACTTCCAACCCTACCATTTTTTGACTTGTGAAAGGTCACAAAAATGACTGAACTGCATGGTGTTGCTTTACTCAGCGTCTTAAGCATTTATAACACATGACAATACATTACTAATAGTGCCTATTTAGCAACCATTCTAATTTGAAATTGGCATTTCAACAACTATCATTTGCAAAATTGGAATTTGTACTATTTAACAAACATTAGTAACAATCTTCATTAAACAGAAGACTATTGTAAGCCTTTGTTATCTTTAATGTGAGAATATGTGATGAGCCTTTCTAAATATTCAAATTTTAAAATTTCATTTAAGAATACATCAGAGATAAGGCAAGCAGAATATAAATTGTTCTGTTTTTATGGTCCACTAAATCAGTCTTGAAATCTTTTTTCCCATCACAGGTACAGAAAGTGAAAGTTTACTCAGGTATTAAATGCAGGAAGCAAGGGCTACAATTTATCATGTTTTAATTCCGGATAAAAATAGCTAACTTTCACAGTTATTTATCAGTTCAGCCTTATACAAGATATTCGTGTTCAATCAGAATAAATGAAATGGGAGAGTACGATTGATGTTGGAGAGCTTGTTAAATAAAAAAAAACCAAGGAGGAAGCCATGTCAATCTGTTGTAGAAAAAATCCTGAAGAGTTCTGTAGAGTGTAGTAGTAACAACAGACAGACATGTATATACAGGTAGTGGTAAGGAGGACAGAAAATGAATTGTTTTGGAACTGCAACACTCCATGCATCTGAAAAAGTAAACTACAGTCCACTAAATCTTAAGCTAAATGAAATTTGTTAGTTTTAAGGGTGCCATGGGACTCTTATCTTTTGTTTGTGGTGACATTCAAACACAGGACCATTTATTTCATGGACTTAAAAGGCCTTACAGACCCCTCCCAACTCCTTTATCCTATGATTCTTAGCCACAACATGTTAACATACGATTCTAATATGTATCACTTTCATCTTGGTTTATGAATATTACCTGTATTTATGCCCACTTCACTTTTACATTCCTGACTTGTGGAAAATAGATATACTGTACACTGCATGAAAGCCAGCTTCTCAGGGGGTTAATGAATCTTTTCCATTAAGAAAGATCATCCAAATCACATGGGTGTTTTTTTCAATTTACAAATTAATATCACAGAACAAGCTGTCTTAAAAACCAATGGGTGCAGTATTTGAGCGACTATTTTCATGGAAGACAGTAGTGGCTTCCATTTCAAATGGATTAGTTCCAGAATACGGTTTACTGACAGTGTCTGTTATGTGATTTAACTGCAAGCCTAGCTCAGAACTAGCATGACAAAATACATGTACTGTAGTTGAAATACCACATTTCAATATAGGAGAATTAAGCAAAAAAATATGTTCAGAAAAATTATACAAAGTGGCATTTCACAGTTTCTTTCCCTTGGCTCCCTTGCATTGTAGCTGGAAAAAAAATAAGCTGATTTAAGGCATATGAGAAGAATACAAGACAGCTGCCTGGGTAACCAACAGAGCATATAACAGAATCCTGAATTGTCCTGGACCCTGCACTCATGTTACTGAATCCAACAGCTGCATTAACACTAACCAGGGTTATCGTTTGACACATAATTTGAAAGCCTTTTTGAATTAATGCTTACTGTTTTTACATCATACTTTTTGTCTCAAAGAAGTATATCTGACTTCTTCCTCTCCCCACTCCTCCCCATCCCCATTTTGTAGTGAGAAAGATCAAAATGATTGTGAATGAGCTTCATGTCTAAGGGTGGGTGGAGAACTTGAAGCCAGGCACCTCTAGCTCTAATCTGACAATGTTTAGACACTATACCACCCTGGCTTTTGTTTAAACCACCAATATTAGGTAATTGGAAGAATATGCTATACTATTCATTGAACTACTAGAGCTTTGTCTATTCTAAATCTAAACTTTCTTTACTTGCAGACTGATATTATAAAGCAGCTATAATATGTGTATTACTAGAAATTCTGCACAGTATTGCCATGCAGAACTGCTTCAAAGTCTAGAATGATCTTGCAAAGTACTCAGGCATGCCATACACCAGGGGTTCCCAGCCTAAGACCCGTGGGCCAGATCTGGCCCATGTGCCATTTCATGTGGCCCCCCACCCCTCCAAGGGCATCTGAGAATCAAAATGGCCACCCCTTTGAAGCTCTTGGGACAAAATGGCCACCCCATTGTGCAGGCAGGGGGAAATGGCCATCCGGCCCTCAAAGCTGACAGAAAATGTGACCCAACCCTTGGCTTGAAAAGTTTGAGAACTCTGCTATACACAATCCTAGTATTTTGAAAGCCAAAATTCTAATTATGCCAGAGTTAAAATCCTAAGCACTTGGGAGTTTCAGTATTCATTTCATTTCCTCTAAGCCCAATTGGAAATCCTGGATCAGATTTTCCACTTGTGATGTGTTTAAATTCAGGGGTTATAAATTTTATTTTTCAAAAGTAAATTGGATTATAAAAATATAATTGTCCTGGTAGCCTAACCAAAACACTATTGCCATTCCTCTGGGTTCTAAAATTTCACACACTCATTTTCCTTGTATTTTCAAAAAGAACTTCACAGTCATGATGGCAAGTGCCCTTTTTAAACAAAATAGCTGAGATTACTCAGAAGCAGAATTTGAGCCCTCTTGCCAAAAGTCAAAGCACCCATGTTATTCAATATCGGTATTGGAGACCATGTGGCCCTCCAAATGTTGTTTAACAACTTCGATCAACTCCCATTACTGAGCTAATGGGAGTTGCAGTCCAACTCAATCACAGTGCTATATATTTCTCTTCCCTGCTAAACAGAGATAAGCAAACAAATCTGCAAGCAAACACCAACATCAATCAGTGAATACTGACAGGGAACAGTAAAGAATAAGTAGAAATGAACACTTCAAAACTAATGGGTCAGATTCCAGGTTGTTCTGTGCTGGCATCACAGGCAAGGGAAACCTGAGTGTTTTGTAAAATACCTAGGTATCCTGATAAATTGAAGAAAATATTCTCATTTTACATGAAATGATTCTGCAAACTGCCAGGAAAATAAATTGATTAGCAGTCATAGCTTTTTCAGAGAAATCAAAAACAAGAATTCAGTCAGTCATAGAGATGTGAAGGCATGGGGGGGGGGGGGGGAACGGAAAAATTCAGAAAAAAAACGGGGTTTTCCCCCAAAAAATGGAAAAATAAAAAATATATTATGGAATGTTTTATTTTAACATGATGAATAACATATTTTAATATAAGAGGTTCAAATATTTTATAAATCATTTTTTTTCAATTTTTCTAAAAAAATCCATTTTATCCCATCCCCCCACCCCACCCCCCAAAAAACCTGATTTTTTTCCGAGCTTCAAAATTTTCGGAAATTTTACATCTCTAGTCAGTCATCCTCTACCTTCACTCCAGCATGGAGTTTTAATTGTGATATTATTTCCTCATCTTGTTAAGTATTCACTAAAAAAAAAAAAACACAACAAAAAACAATGGGAAACTTTGCTTCCCCAGGGTGCCAAACATCTGCCATCAATGCAACTAAATTACGTGTCGGCTTTTATCAGAGTACAGTATTTAACGTTACACATGATTCTTAAACCCCTCTCATATTTAACCTGATGTATTCCAAGAATTGGAGAATTCCTACTTTCAATAAAAAGAAGGAATTGGGGGCCCATAAATGCATCTCTTTTTGCCAACTGTGTTCAGCATCTAAGAAGTGCACTGACTATTTTTACCTCCACCAAGTCCTCAGAAGAGGACATGTTCACTTCACACAGGTCTCCCAGGAAAGGGCTGTCTGGCAAAGATCACTGTCTCCATATCTCGGGAGGAAGCATCTACCAATATAGCAAATTGGTTTGTGAACCTCCATTTGGGAGCCTCTTGTTTAAGCAATACAAGGTCTGAAACTACAATAATAAGAGAAAATCTTAGGGTATTTTTCGCTGTAAGTGTTGTGATCAGGTCCTGATCAGACTCCAAAGATAACCTGGATCAGGAGGCATTTCCTATGCCCAGCCCAGTTCTGCCTGGACCAGAACCTGAGAATACCCTGAACCAGGAATCTCAACCTGCTTCTGGCTGAACTCTGTTTCCCCAGGCAGATGACCTGTCAGATCAGAAGTCTGACTCCGACAATGATCAGCCCTGTCAGGGAAAGATTCAGAAAGGAGCTACACCTGCGACACAAGCAAGCTAGAATTAGTTACTAGAGAAGGCTCCCAGCTGATAATGATTAGCTGCGAGGCTTTTAAGCAAGCTTGTTGCAGCATTCCAGGGTCGGTACGATTATTCAGTGCAAAGATCGATGCCCTGCTTGACTTCGGATACCTCTTGACCTGCCTGCCGTGACCTTGACTTCTCTGCCAACCCTGATGACACCCCTGGACATCCTTTGGAGTAGACGCTGCTTGAACTACTGGTAACCAGACCTCAGCTTGCTCTTTGGACTTTGCTATTCGAACCCTCCTTGAATAGACTCTCTATGTAGAGCCTCTGTGCGGCTACCGTGCCCGCTGGGGTCGGTCAGTACAGTAAGCCACTTGAGTCGTTCAGATTTAGAAGAGCGACTCTGCCAGACAGTATACATTTAAATAAATTAGCTCAACTTTAAAAGTGACCTTATGAAACCCTCATAATACGGCAAACTTTTATATGCATGTTGAGCATAAAATCATGTCAAACCCTGTAATGCAATACTTGTAAATATTTGTCACATACAAATAGGAAAAACACTTGGTATGCCGTACACATTAGAAATAGTCATCAACAAGTCCTTCTCATCTCTCCCTAGGCTCGTGAGTAAACAACCATTCTACCTTCTCTGATCAGTAATATTCAAACTAGTATACAGTACTGTATATCAAATGTTATCCCATAAAATTCACCCAAAAAAAGAGTGTGTGCGCGCACACATTGGATGAACTTCCTGAATAGTTAATGCCCCACTTTGGTCAACCCCTTGCATTAAAGCTGACAGTCCTGACTTCAGTCACATCTTGAGTGTTTCCTTTCATCTTCACTGTGGTGGGCTGCAGAGGGCACATGCCAAAAAAGTTATCCTTGTTCCAATATTTCTGGAATGGACTATGCATTCAGTTATGGAACTAAAAGACTGAACCATCTGCAGTTCCTGTTTTAAAGGTTTCTCTTGATCAAAAGCCAGCCATGTCTGACTCTAGGGGACAGTGCTCATCCCCGTTTACAGCAGTGTTTCCCAACCATTGGTTCTTGGACTTGAATTTCCAGAAGCCTAAATCAACTCTCAAAAGCAGTGATCAGCCAATGTACTGACTTAGTCTTCTGGGAATTGAAGTCCCAGGAACCAAAGGTTGGAAAACACTAGTTTACAGAAAAAGAGCCAGTGCTGTCTGTGTCTGCAGTAATGTGGTAATGTGGCAGGCATGACTAGACACTGAAGCATACAAAGCACTTGTTACATTTCCCATCAAAGCAGTACTATTTAACTACAGTACAGTATTTGTAATTTCTTGCTTTCAAACTAATAGGCTAGCAGGAGCTGGGACAGATAATGGGTCTCGAACTGCTCACCTGCCGACCTGTTTTAGAACATGGCACATAGTTAATCTACCACTATTCAAGTAGTAACTTTCTTACTGCATGCAGCTTTCCCCAACCTGTGATAAATATTTTGGAAATTATGTCAATGGTTAAGCAATCATAATATCTGAAAGGCACCAGAGTGAAACATACTATATAATACAATTACGTTTACACATAGTAGAAACCATTGTTGTTAACAGGGCTCTCACCACAAAAAAGGTTACTCTCTATTTCTTATGTCTCTGATCTACAATGCCTTGTTATGTTTGTTGATTTGTGCAGTCAAGCCATTTGATTTATAGCAACCAGGATCGTTTTCAAGGTATTATGAGATGTTCAAAGAATAGTTTAACATTGCTACCTTCCACCAAGTTTCCCCAGATGAGTGGGGGTTTGAAAGTCAATCTGTAGACTCCTACTCTGAGGTCAACGTTTTGTAAAACAAGGCTTTAGAAATTTTTAAATAATATAAAATCACCATTCTGTGAAATAGGGGGAGGGGGATACATGTTGCAGTTCTACTGCAAATCATGCTTGTTTCTAGTTGCTGAAGCTACATATGTAAACCACAATACATATGTGGCTCATCACAGTTATGTAAGTAAAGATAAATTAAGAGATAAATTACATTTACATACATTAGGATGATAAACAGAATAGCTTTAATAATAATGTACTACAAGGACTGCAGTGGCTCAAGTGGCTAAGACGCTGACTGGAAGGCGGGAGGTCAGCAGTTCAATTCCCGAGTGCTGCAGGACGGAATGAGCTCCCTTCTTCGTCCCAGCTCCTGCCAACCTAGCAATTTGAAAGCAAGAAATTGCAAGTAGATAAATAGGGACCACTTCGGTGGGAAGGTAAACAGCATTCTGTGTGCTCTGGTGTCTAGTCATGCCTGCCACATGACCATGGAAACAGCTGCAGAAGCAGGCAGCGCTGGCTCTTCGGCTTTGAAACAGAAATGAGCACTGAACCCTAGAGTCGGATACCACTGGCTTTTGAGCAAGGGAAACCTTTACCTTTTACAAGGCTATTACAGGTACAATTTCAATCTGTTATGGATTGCCAGGTGTCCTTTATTTGGAAAGGTACAACATGGATTCCAGAAGAACATCACAAAACACAACCAATGTCCATAATTCCCAAGCATTCCTGTTCCTGAGTGTACTTGTAAAACAGACAGCACTGCAAGTATTGCCTGTTTTTGACCTGGCATCCTCTCTGGTTTTTGACCTGCCAATACATTGCCCAACACACTCCCTACTTGAAATTTAAAATGACACTGAAATATTTGCATTGGACTGCTCAATACACCTGTAAAAGCAACTCTAGTTTTTAATGATATAAGGGCAGTTTTACACATTCAAGTACCGACAGCCTGGTTTCAAATTGAAAAGTAAATTGGTTTTTTATCTGACTATACCAGTTTATGTGTTAGCCTTTCAGCAACAAGACATTATGTTACTAAAACCTCCCGAAGGTTCATCTGGTGTCAGTTCCAAGAGTTAGCATAGGAATGTGAGGGTGGATACAGCCTCCAAATCACCATCTTTCTAGTGCACAATAGATTACACATACATACCCAAGCAACCTTTTTGCACGAGCTCAGTTTTTCAGGCAAAGAAGAAAATTGTTCCCCTGCCATTTCCCTTCTCTGCTTTTTCTGCCATCTGCTGCTTTCCACCATAACAACTGCAAGCAAAACAGCTGGCCTCAAATAGGGAAACAGTTGGAACGTAACTTCCTGGTATCTCTCAGCGACTCTAAATTATGAAAGGCTTAAGACAGTGAGTCATTAAAAGACCAAAGTTTGAACAAAGCCTGTATCTGTTTTAATAATTCTAGTTTAAAGTTAATTCCACAACTAGAAACATAAATAAACTAGAAAAATAGTATTTGACAAACACATAACTACAGGAACAATTAAGATGTATTTGTAAGGAGTAAAAATGCATTTATATGGAACTAACATTTTCTCATTTTTCCCCAAACTATTTTTTTTAACAAATTAAAAGTTTGCGTAACAAAGTTATTAGAGGAAAGTGTCGTAAACAGTACCTGTCACTCAGAAATCAACATCTCTAGTCCAGGTGCATATGTGTTAAATATGGCATTTGTACTGAACACACCAAAGGATGTCAGAAGAAGATCAGCCTATCTCTATTAGCTATAGCAGAGCCTTTGACTGTGTAGATCAGGAGTTCTCAACCTTTTTAAGCCGTGACCCGTGTCATGCTCCCTCAGACAGGTTCAGGGGCTGGAGGGCCAATTTGCCCTCCCTCCACCACATGGCACTTCTGGGTGTGGTGAAGGCGGTGGGGAGGGGGGGCATATTAAATGGTGCCGCAAGCCACATTCGGCCCATGTGCCGCAGGTTGTGAATCCCTGGTGTAGATCACGAAAAACTGTGTTGTTCTGAAAGTAGTGGGTGTACCTCAGCAACTGATTGCCCTGATATGTGACCTGTACTGTATGCAAGAAACTAACATTAGAACAGCATAAGGAGAAACACAATAGTTTCCTATAGGCAAAGAAATCAGACAAAAGTATATTTTATCCCCTTAACTGTCAAGCTGTTCATGATGTATATAATATGGAATACCATATTCAGATGGAGGAGTGAAAATTGGCATCAATAGTTTAAGATATGCAGGTGACACCATCTTACTAGCAAAAAGCTGAAATTACTACTCCAACCAATTTGGTGGGAAAGAAACAGAAAGAAAAGTTTGAGCATTAAGTAGCCTTGGGCAAGCTGAACACTCCCAGAGCATCCCAGAAAAAAGGGAATAACAAGCCTTTTCTATATATTCTCTACCTAGGGAAAACCTGAAAAGGGTCTTAATAAGCAAGAATTGACAGCACAGCATGTAAATAATATTGCAGAAGAACTACACAATGTTAATGTTGACAATGAAGAAATTGAAATAATGAAAGTTTTGTACATCTTGGTTGAGTCATCAATCTAAATGGTAGCCAAGAAATCTAAAAAACAACACTGAAACTTGGAAGGGCAGCAATGAATGAACTAGAAAGATCATCAAATGTAAGAATGTGTTACAGGAGATCAAAATAATCTACATTCTTGTATTTCCAATCACCATGTATGGGCGTGAAAGCTGGACAGTAAAGAAAGCTGACAGGGGGAAAACATTTCTAAATACAACAATAGTTTTAACTTCAAAATGATCTGATAGGTCACACAACAAAGCCACCCTAGGCAGATTTCAGTACGTTTAAGTTTTAAAGCCAGTGTCAGCCACACCCCATTGAAAGTGTTACATTTTAATGACATTTCCACTTTAACTTGTATTTCTAAGTCTCCACTGAAAAATGACAAACTATTTACCAGGAAGATATATAAAAATTAGGCTCTATTCAGCAGAAAACATGTCTTGTTAATTTTCTTTCTTTCTGGTCAAGAAAACATGTACTGTATTGTTTTATTGAATTGCAACAGGTATTTCCATACTTAAGTTCAAAAAAGTAGCTATGACACACTTTATTTTTGCTGTAGCCAGTGACATGGCTTCTTTTAAAAAGCACAACTGGAATTTTTTTCCAGAAAATATTCTGGGAAATCTTCCAGTGTGCTAAACAATGTTATTTGATTTTGCATGTTTGGTTTAAATGTTATATTTAAAGACATTCAGTGTTTTTTGTGGGAAAATGTTTTCTGCAATATTCATAATAAGGTGAAAGGAACAGCATATATTCCCCTTATATTTAACAAGAAATGACAAAATCTGAAAGATCACCTTTTTAAAAGGACATGTACCTAATGAAAGCTGTATGTGATACAGGTCACCCGTATATCCATAGGGGATACATTCCTAGACCTGCTTCAAATACCTGAAACTATGGATAATAGTCCTATAGTTAACACATATGAGAGACACAGAAGTGAGGAAAGGGTTTAAAAAGCCTCTGGTTCTACAGGAGAACTGATAAAATGTCTGCTTCCATTCCATATAAAGATTATGCGGCAGACAGTGGCCTCTCGTGGTTAGCTCTGGTAATGCACCACATAAATACAATACATTTTAAAGACACCGGCCCTCGGGCATGCCTGGCCAGAGGGAGAAGTGGCTACAGCTGCTGAGTCCTGTGCCGCTAGCTGACCTCGAGTCCCGCCCTCCTGGGCCTGGGGAGAAGAAAAAGCCACAGCTTTTCTGGATGCCGGACTCCTTCCCTCGGCTCGGCCGGCTGGGGGGAGTGGGAGCAGCCATGGGAATGCCACCACCGCTGACATACCAGACTCTAATGCCCGATATTGTGGACGTTGAGCCCTGGGCTCCGTCATGGGCGTTGAGCCCGGGCTCCGTCGTAGAGTCGAGAGGCAAGGACCTTTTGTTATGTATGCTGTTGATAGATTGTATTTTGTATATTGTGCTATTTTGTATCTACTGTGTTGTTATGTACTATATATATTTTTCATGTGCTATGTGAGCCGCCCTGAGTCGGGTTCCCCTGTTTAGGCGGCATATAAGTGCAAAAATTAAATTAAAATTTTAACTGAATATTTTAGACATGGGATTCCCAACCTTTTTATGCTGCAGGCCTGACCATGCCCTCCGGACAGCTGAGCAGGCCAGACCATGCCCCCGGAAGCGGAAACATTTACAGCTGTCATAAATGTAGCCACTTCGGCATTTACGCATGTGTGGGCGCGCTTTATGACTGACATAGTCGTGTCCGCTTCCACTTCAGGACGTGGCGGTGGCACAGGCCACATGAAATGGTTGGGAACCCCTCTTTTAGACCCATGAGTACTGACTGAACCTGCAGATACTGGGTGAAAGGGCAAACCTGTATATCTTGCATCAACTGTTTAACATTCTTTTGCTGTAGTACCTCAGTTTCACTCTCTGCAATACTCTTCAATTCCATTTCAAGCTGAGAAAATCAGATTTAGTAGAATCAGTTAAACTTCCTATTTCACTCAAGGATGGATGTGAGCCTTGGGCCTAGGCAACTTATCACATTTTGTCTTGACTACTTGTACTTATGATTGATTGAGAAGCAAGAGGTTTTACAGAATGGAAACAAGCATAGCAGTGTGTTCACTTGTTAGACTATTCTTTTTATCTTTACTGAGTTGAAAGCCTTCCAGGTCTTTTCACAAAAAAAATATGCTGTTGTTAGAATGCTTAGAATCCTTATGGCAATTTTGGAAAACAGCCAGATATTGCAGTATCCTTTCTACCACATGAAAGGAGTATACATGGTGAACTAGTTTTTGTTTTCCACACACAAAAAAAGCATCAGGAAAATTTATACCCCACACTTCTGGCTATACCAGAATAAGGTGGATTTAACCGGAACAGGGAAATTCCTTTCCCTATGGTAGGAGCTAAACTGACTCAGCTAGATTGCTACAAGGAAAGGATCATTTTCTCATCTTATACTGAAGATATCCAGGAACTCCATGCCATAGACCTACTGCTGCCTTTTGAACTACTGTATGTATCGATACTTCTTAAGAGTTTATAGTGCTTCCATCCACTACCCTACAGCTCTATGGAGTCATACTAACAATTTCCGTCAGCTAACATTTTACACATCAAACAAAATATGCTCTAACCCGCAAAAGCTTATGCAGTACTACAAATCTGCTAGTTCTTCAAAGTTGCCCCATAACTTCATATCATGAATTATATGCACCAAATAATGTTGTAGCCTTGTTAATACTGATTATAGACATATTTGTTCTAGCATATGAATTCATGTATTGCTTTCAGATATTCAATAAACACAATTTTGCTAAATTCCAGTCCTACAGCCACTTTAAAATAACTATCTGTAAATAATTTAGGCTGCCATTTTAGCCAATTCAGTATACATAGAAGACCAAAACAATTCTTCATAACATATTTTGTCTTTTAGCAGATGTTGGACAAGATCCAAAGATATAATAAGTAAGTAAGTAAATTGTCTTCTATCCTCAAATGACTGCGCTGAAGAGGGAAACGATGTCTTTTATAACTGAGAAAAGTTTTTAAAAGGCATTTGCTTTATGCCTTAGTGGACTATTATGGGGAGGGGGTTAATTCCTACTGGAGTCTGGAATCTGTACTAGACCAATTAACACTTGGATCCCAGCCTCTTCTACACTTGACCCTATCACCTATTAAGTCATATCAAGAGATCAGTTGCCTGCAAGAAATGACTACCAGTGAATAGCTAGGAAGCGTTTATATTATGTAATGTGCCTAACAATGAATGAGATCTCAGAACTTCTTATTAAAACCTGTCTCCTTTAGACTAGTTTTATCTTATGCGTCCACCCTTTCAAAGAAAAAACTAAGGTTGTGCAAGGAAAGTCTTACAGAAAGTTTAACAGTGCGCAGCTCAGAACAAGACAAATTCTAATTAGGGCTAGCAGTTCCACAAATGAAACCGGGTTTGGAAGTTCCAGCTCACATCATTTAGTTCAATCAACCTGATCCAACTAAAACCTCTCTTCTGCCTCTTGCACGATGTATGGATTTAGCCACCCAAGGTTTAATGTATATTAGAAAGAAGTGAGGTCATAATTATACAGTTTAACATTTTAAAATTCTCATTATATGTGAAATCATAAAGGAATATTATTAAAATATTTCAGTTTTAGAAAGAGGTTTGGCTGAGATTTATACTCATCTATGCGGACCCTAGGGCATGTTATCACTCTGAAACAATTTATGAGTAAAAGGGAAAAGAGGGAAAGAAGAAAAAACTGGTGTAATGTTTATCCTCTTCTGTATGGTCTAGGCCAGTGATGGCGAAACTTTTAGAGACTGGGTGGCCAAACAGAGGTGCTGGGCGAACTCTGTGCTGGTGGGAGAAAGCGTGCCCATTGGGCTGCTGGGCATAGGAACGGGGTGAACTCTGTGCTGGGGAGAGGGAGGAAGCACTCCCATTGGGCTGCTGGGCAGAATGAACTCTGCTGGGGCAATGTCACGAGTGCCCACTCTGGTATGCATGCCATAGGTTTTCAACCACTGGCCTATGCCATATGTACCCTTTTTAATGTGATGCTCCATAACAATAGATTTTGGAGTGTGTTAATAAGCATTCAAGCAGGCAAAATTCTCAAATAATGCAATAATCTTACAATTTCTTTATCATGAGAGTCTGTGCCATGCAGCATCAAGAAGCACTTAGACTACTGATTCCCAACCTTTTTTGGCCATGCCCCACCTAAGCATCTCTAAAATCCTAACCCCCTCCCCCATGGTTGAGACTGGCAAGCAGGATGAGAATCCACTGTGAACTGCCATTAACTAAAAGAGGTGCCCTAACATGGTCACGTGGTTCCTCCCACCGAAGCGGAAGTAACATATGCAGAACATGTTTACAACAGTTGAAGGTCATTTACGGCAGCGTCCTCTGCATGCATGCATCCTTGCATAATTCCACTTCTGGGGGAGAAACCATGTGACCGGCCCATGGCCCAAAAAAGTTTGGGCTTCCATGTTTTAGTTAGTGGCAGTTCACCACAGTGGATTTTCATCCTTCTTGCCAGTCTTGGGCTTCCTAAAATTCTTGTTTAGAGTCTCTGAATTGTAACAATAAAATTGCTTCAATATATAAACTGATTCTTCCGGGAGCGGCATGGGCTGAACTAATGTGCACCCCTAAACTAAAATGTACCAGTTGCATTACTAGGTGTACATCTGTTACACAATTGGGTACATGCCTTTGCAACACAATCAGTACCTCATTAGTTAATAGCAATTCACCATGGTAAGTTATACAAGTTGACTTAAACGTGAATAAATTAGTAACAGCTACTTGTGTCCCTTAGGTAGAATAGCAATAAGAATTAATTACATTTGATTGCTTTTCCAGATTAATATATGCATACGAACACATCATCTGGCAGAGATGGTACATCATTTATCTCAATTATATTTCATGACAAAATTTTCTGTTCAAGGAAAACAGTGGGCTAAACCAATTATTAGTCCCAACTAGTCTTTGTGGGACTTAGAAAAATTTAACAAGTCCATTCATTCAGTTGATCTACTCTGTTTGGAAACAAAATTGGACTTTAACCTTTATCCGATATATGATTTTTGCCTAGTATTTCCCTCAATTTGGCCTATGGATATAGGTTGGGTGTCTCCCTCCCATGGGGCATCTTACAATGTATGACTCATCCCTTGCAGTTCAAATAGTTAATTGCAAGAATTCTGTGCCATTTATTCACTGAATGTGTCAACTGGCTCTCTCTTAAATGTAAAGCAAGTTTGGCAAACAATAGTTCGATTAAGAACCAAGTGATAAGCAGGATCACAGATTTAATCTGCTGACAGATCACACTGCATCAGATACAACCAAATTTCTGTTTCACCTGTGTATTTTTTTAAAGTTGTTTCACCTGTGTATTTTTTTTTTAAGTTTCTTGCAGGTAGAGAAATCATCAAACTTTTAATATGGCAAACACATTTAAATGTTTTATTCCTAAACCCAATTTTAACTGATACAATCATTAGCATCTTCATTACTTGGACTGACCACTGAAAGACTATGTATGTGAAATGGCAAACTTTCACTCATTACATTTAAGTTAGCTGGGGATATATACCAGAAGAATTAAGCAAGCACAGAAAGATTGCATTTCCAAAATCAATATACTGTACACATATTTACATCTGTAAGTGGAAAAGACAAAAGAAAGTTAAATGTATAGATATTCAGACATTAGAACTGCTCCATGATTTGGCTGATTAACATACGCCCAAGCTAATATTTTAAATAATATTTTCCCCCTCCCAATTTTATTAGATTAAATTAACTGAAGCTATGGCAAATGTTTCACATCAAATGTCTACCTACATGAATTAGCCCCAGGTAATTTCAAGTAATCATCTCATTCAAATTGCAGTACAATACTTAACAAGCCGATTGCTATGAAAAGACTGCTATAGCTATCTCACCATATAAGGGGGCAACAGTACCCATTTCTGTGTTTTGACCAAATGACTTACAACTCAGAAAAATGGTGGGTACTCCCCCTATCTTAAAGCAGAATATATGATATACTACTCATAAGTAACCCAGCCTTAACAAGTATTAAATGTATATTTGGATGGGCTTCTGAGAACATAATACTGTATCAAGGCATCTGGGTAGTTTTGAGAGCCTAGCCATCCACGAAGGGAAAAAACAACAACAACCCAAGAATTCCTATCAGATAAAATGATTTGCATCACTATACAGATGTGTTGTGTGTCTAAACCATACCTGTCAGGTTTCCTGGATTGGCTGGGATTTCCTGTATTTCGGCGCCGATTTTCGTCCTTTCCCACCTGAAGCATCCGCTATCCCGGATCTTGGCAACGGGGGGGGGAAAGGAGTTACTGCGCACCCCTTCTGCGCAGATCCTTTCTACGCATGCATAGAACCCTTCTACGCATCAGTAGAAGGGTTCTATGCAGAAGGGGATGCGTAGAACCCTCCTACGCATGCATAGAACCAACCAGTACAGAACAGTTTTGCGCAGGTCCATTGTACGCATGCGTAAAAGCCTTCTATTCATGCGTAGAATGGACCTGCGCAGAACCGTTCTGCGCAGGTCCCGTATTGTCCAGAGCCGTGCTTGACAGATATGGTCTAAACACATCTAAGTGAAAATGCTGCAATGAATTTGGTTTTATTCCAAGTTCTTTTTCCTCATTTCCTCTATGACACCAATTAAAAAATATGTTTATGAAGGGAGGGCAACAGAAAGATTTGAATTTTACAGTAGATACTGCACAGAAATACCTCATACAACGTCCGCTTCATACAATGTTGCCCAATTCTTGGAAAAAAGTTGCCTCATACACCGTCACCGGACGTTGTATGAGGTATTAGGGTTTTTACATTTGAAGTAGGTTTTTTTTGTTGTTGTTGTTCAGACGCACAGTCGATTCCGACCCTTTGCGACCCTATAGGACCCTTTGGCCCTCGCCCAGCTGTTCATCGGGTGGGGAGGCCAGCAGCGAAAACGCCGACCATCACCCGACGGCGGGGCTTGGAGGCCCCACGGAGCTCAACCGGCAGCCAGCTGGAGGAGGCAGGGAAGAAAGAACTCGCCGCACCAGGGGCTCGCCTCTCCGCGGCCCCAAAAGCGGCTCCCTGCCTCTAACGGACCCCACCGACACCGGGGCTTGGAGGCCCCACGGAGCTTGACCGGCAGCCGGCCGGAGGAGGCAGGGAAGAAAGAACTCACCGCACCTGGGACTCACCTCTCCGCGGCCCCAAAAGCGGCTCCCCACCTCCGGGGAATGCGAGTCTCCCTTTGGGCAGAGAATTGTGGTACAGTACTGTATATAAATTAAAATTAAAATTATTATTATTATTATTATTTTCGCCCCCCGCTGGTGGAGAAACGCGCCCCCCTGGCCCCTCTTAAAGTTCTGTCCGTTTCCTGTGTTTCTTTGACTTTGCCCTGCAGTCTGTGCTGTTACAATGTATCTCTATGGGAACGACGTTATACAAAGTATCGGTGGCAATAATTTGGACGTTGTATGAGGCATCACGGTTAGGATTTTGCATTCCTCATACAAAGTCGGAATTCATACAATGGAATTCATACAATGGCCTAACTTGTGGAACCAAGTTTGGACTTCGTATGAGGTATTACTGTACTTACATTGTGCTTTAATTGATGAAAACTAATTTTATATTCTTTTAGTTTACATCTAAGAACAAAACAACAGAAACCACTGTGGGACCTTAAAGACATCTTCAAGGTGCCACAATGTTCTTTGTCTTTGTTTTGTTTACTTTCTCATAAGCTTTGCACAGACTAACATGACTACCACTTCAAAAATTTCATCTAGGAACAAGGAGAAGCAAGCAAGTTAGTAGCTGTCAACAAGACCTTGCCCCCAATTTCATTTCTGGTAAATCAGTTTTAGGCTTTAGCATGTTATTTTTTAAAGTTTATCGACCTCATGATTTGCTAAATTGCTAAGCAATGTGTCTGAAATACAATCAAATAACAAGAACCATAAGAAAGTCTATATGATTTAATTTAAACTCCCACTATGCAAAGAAGTGCAACACAAATGTGTCTTGATCACAAGTTCTGCAAATTCTAAACCAGGGGTGCCTAAACTTTTAGGCGCACTGGCCAGTCATGTGGTAGAGCGTGCCAGTTATGTGGTTTCCTCCTACCGGAAGCAGAAGTAAAACACGCCCAAATATAACACTGCCGTAAATGCACCCGTGGCTGTCGTAAATGCGTTTACGACAGCCATGGGTCATTCACAGCAGCATTTTGCACATGTGCAGGCGCGTTTTACTTCCACTTCTAGGAGCACCATGGGCCAGATCCGACCCATGGGCCGTAGTTTGGGCACCCCTGTTCTAAACCAAGCTGAGCGTTTGGCAAACTGAAAATGGGAGGTCCTTTTTCATCAGTTCTAATGGCTAAGAAACTTATCAGGCAAAAAGAGAATTGTCACATTATTCAAAATGTCAGGAACTCTGCCGAAAAGTGATAGTAAAGGTAAAGGTTTCCCTTGCTCGAAAGCCAGTCGTATCCAAATCTAGGATTCAGTGCTCATCTCTGTTTCAAAGACGAAGAACCAGCAGTTTGCTTCTGCATTTCCGTAGTCATGGGGCAGGCATGACTAGACACCAGAGCGCACGGAGCGCTGTTTACCTTCCCACCGAAGTGGTCCCTATTTATCTACTTGCAATTTCTTGCTTTCGAACTGCTAGGTTGACAGGAGCTGGGACAAAGATGGGAGCTCACTCCGTCCTGCAGTACTTGGGGATCGAACTGCTGACCTTCCGCCTCCCAGTCAGTGTCTTAGCCACTTGAGCCACTGCAGTCCCAGAAAAGTGATACATCACCACAAATGAACGGATACAAATTTAAGTCAGAGTTGGAAAATTTGTTTTCTCTCAATACACATGCACAAAATACTAAATACTATTTACTGGCCACTTTTGCTGCGTCATATGAGGCTTCTGAACCAAAATTGCTGCCAACAGTTGACAGAGGTTGAAACAGGAGAAATTCCTACTCTGGGATTTCTTCCAATTCTCGGACAAAGCAAAGGATGTCTTGCTTTCAGCAAAATGTTCTTTTAACTTTATTGTGCACTGATTTTTTTCAAAAGTGAAAAGCAAGAATTCATCTAGTTCTGATCAAGCGCACAGAGAATACACTTTAAGAACAACCACATGTGGCCCCAGACTGCAAATAGGAGAAATACTGCCAGCTTACTAGCTTTGGGCTAGTAAACATCAATTTACAATTGTTAAGCCACATTTACACACACAAGCCATACAGATTGCTCAGTCCACTTCTAAGGTCCAGAAACTCTATAAACAAACATTTACAAATACTGTACATGGTTCCCCAATGATTCAAATCAGCAATTACCAAATCTCTGAAGAGATTTCTAACATTTTACTTGTTTTTTCTGTACTATTTCACTGTTAATTTTTATTTGCTGGAATCCTGCACACGCGTTGTGTGTCATTAAAAATGCTCAAGTGTTCATTATGAATAAATATCCTCTATGCCAAAGGCATAGCAAATGTAATTATGTGAAGGAGAGGGTGGGAGGGACCAATTGTATTGGACTCCTGATGCTCTAATCAAGAGAATGAGAATAAAGGAGGGCTTGTAAGCCTAGTAATGGCAGCCCTGCTGTGGCAGATTTTTTTTTTTTTGCTGATTTTCTACATTTAAACAGAAAGCTGAACTAGGAAAGATGGCATGAGATAAGTGAGAAAACTACAGTCCAAGATCCTTAGTTACAGAATCATTCTGAATTTCTGTAAAAGCAAGTAAACCCAAAGGTTAGGCTTCTCTTTCAAATTTGCCTAAAGATAGGAAGGCTTAGTTGTTTTAACTACAGTATAGGAAAAAGATAGGAAGATATCCCCAATGCGGATTAGCAAAAGTGTTTACCATGTTTGTTTTCCAACATGTACATCATTTCACAGTTGCATGAAAGTAGTACATCATTTCACAGTTGCATGAAAGTAGTTTTTCACTTCTGCTGCTAATAGTTTAAAATATTGAATTGATATTTCTTTACTCTGTGAAGCTAAACTATGAAGCCTCCATTTTACAGAACTATTAGCTGTACAGAAACCCTGTAATTTCCTTTTAACACCTTTTTTTCCTAGAGAACTATGCAATAAATTGCACCTTGATCCTTCACACGACTTGGAAGTATAACACACTGAAACAGAAAGACTTACTTCAAAATAATGTAATTAGCATAAGGGTTATGCTTTTCACTTTAATTCTGTACATACTATGAAACAAATCTTGTACAGTACTGCAATTTTGTAGATGGATACAGGTTACAGCAAGAGTCCTAAGCAATGTAGATCAGTGTGGGGAGACATAGCATGATAAAGTAGCCTCCAATGAAACAAATCAGTGTAAATTAGTAATGAAGAGTACTCCCCCCCTTCTTCTCACATTCCCCACCCTCCCAAGCCTTTCTATTCCTCACCAAAACAAAGGAGATATTCCAAGCCATCTCTAGGTCTCCATCTGGAATCTAATTCAAATCCTCTTGAAGGAGTCAGTAGCCATCCTATTAAAACTCCTATAAATACTTCCTTTTTAATTGCACTTTTTTGAGACCCAGAAGTTTATAAATAACAATTCTGAATTAAAACAAATCCAGGATTTGGTTTTTCACCCACTCTAAAGAAGTAGCCTGTGTTAAAAACAGAAGACACACCACTGCAATTACAAAACCCCAACATCTCTGTGTCATAAAAAAGTTATTTTATCTTTGCAGAAAAGACACTCCTACTTTAAAATATACAGGCTGCATACAGAGGAGGGGGTGGTCAGCTGTGGTCTTTATTTCCTTTCAGATAAGATGGATGAATTTCAGGGGAGAAAGTCCTCCATTAGTCAATTTAAAGCCATTTCTTTCTTTTAAGAGGCTATTCAGTAGCGCAATTTGGGTTCACATAGATTTGCCAGAGACATGCACACCAAAAATAAGACTTGTTTCTCAGCAAGAATCGTCAGCTGCTATTAAAGCCACACCTTAAAAAGTTCTTACCACACAGCAGCCAAGCAAGTACAAACTAGTGGTGTTTTTATTTAGCCAAAAAAGCAGCACTGTTAAAAATTTAAGACGATTCAGTATTTTAAAATCAGGTCTATAAGAAGGCACAAATATACCCCCATCATCTTTTTGAAAAGTTCCAAGTACCAAGGGTATGCATGTGTTTTTTACGCAAGTGTAGTCTATCAACCTTTCACAGGAATATAAATATTTAACATTTAAACCTGACAACACAGCAGTAAAAGATAAAATGCCTTCCTGCTAGGAGTAATAGTGTCTCAGAACTGGAAGGCAGCTGTTGTTCCCTTGCCTTCTCTTTTGTTGCATCTAATCTCATGTCAAGTCATTCAAGCAGCTCCAAAGCAATGAAGACATAATTGAATCAACCTTTTAAAATCTACTGTATTGAGAAATAGCAATATGCACACATTCAATATTACAGAAAAACTGTAATACTATTCTCCTTTTCCAAAAAAAAACAAAAAACACAGAGAAAATCCTAGGCCAGTCAGACTGTGCTCACAAACACAATGGCTACTACAAAAACAAAAATGAAATCAACAGTTCTTGGACTTTGCATTAGACAATATAACCAGGTAGGTCAGTTCACGCGAAATTATCTTGTAGTTATCTCAACTAGAGACTTTTGTTATTCTTGGTCATAGCTCCGGATAGAGGGCCATCTATCTATTCAAGAAACTAACAATATTTCTTCCTCTCTTCTCCGCTAGCTTTTTAAATAATATTTAAAAATAACATTTTAAGTTAGTTATATCTTCTTTCTAAGAAAAGGTAATGATCCATCCCAAACTGGCAGTGCCAAATCTTAAAAAAATGACTCATCAATTTACATAAAGCTACTAAAGGAGGAAAATTAAACTCCACCCATTTCCCTTCCCCCACCTCAAAAGAAGGCAGTTTAACCTACTTCTCTTGTTGCCCCAAGAATATACCCAAGCATGAGCAGTTACTGTATTTTACCAAAAAAAAGATTTCAACAAAAAAACCTAGAAGTGTAAACAAGAGCGACAAAACATTTCCAAGCCATTGTTACAAACACAGTGCCCAGATACCTTTGCAGACATAAAAACCAGCCTCTGTCTGCCAACAATAAGTAAGCAATGGCCAGCAAGTCAATGCTTGGTATTTAGCTTGTTGTAGTTCAGCAAGATGTTGTTGTTTTTCTTTTAACTTCATCATCATATCAGGCAAGGTTTCAAGGCCTAATACATTGTGGGAAAACTACATAAATCTTACCCCCCTTCTTCTGAAAATGTGCTATTTCCTTCTGTTCTTTCACACAGAGAAACTTCCCTTTTCACATTCTTTTGTAAAAAAAATTTTTTTTTCTCGCTTCATGTACAAACCTAAGTTCCTATTTCTGCTTTTTTTTCACTATGAACTGGATTCTTTCTTCTGCTAAGCTAACCCTGGCTCTCCATTTATCAGGAGGTATTTAAAAGCTTTCAAGGTCATTTTAGAAAGGACAGTTCTCTAAAACACACAATATAACAGACATCTTTCCATGTACTTTATACACAGCACTTCTGGACATCAAAACCCACATTATTATGACACCCCAAATGCAATTCAGCAGGAAGCCCAACACTAAAATCTGCTGGCCATTACTTCAAAAACTATTTAATATTTCACAAGGGGATTTTGATATACAGCAATGGGGGGGGAGGAAGGGGGAGCAGAGGTTCATGGGATTGCAAGTCGAAAGACTGCTTTTTTGGTGATAGGATTTCAGGAATCAAATAAACAAAACTAAATACACCCCAACTGAAGCCGATTAGCCCAGATTTAATGTCTCCCCATGTACAGGTAAAGGTATCAGAACACGGAAGTGAAATCACAGGGCTACTCTTTCTGAATTTGCATTATTCTCTTCTAGCCAAATCTATTGTTGTTGCCAAGAGCCAAGTTTATTTCAAAAGAGTTTTTCTCTTTTGTAGTATCTGGTGTATTAGTATTTATCGACATATATTTTTTTTATTTTTTTTTAAAAAGGAAAACGGTATATCAGATGGCCAGAAACCAAATTCTGCACAAGAACCATTCAAAATAAAACTGACAAAACGGATCAATAAACTTTTCATTAGCAAATCTGACCTCCCACCCCCACCCCCCATAATCTTAGACCCAAAGACATACACTAACAAACCTTGCTTTTCCAGGAACATCCATTACTCACAAAGAGATCCTTTTTCCTCTCCCTCTGCCACCTTTCAAGATCGGCAGAATGAAATAATATATAGAAAGTTTCACAAACATTACAATTGGATGGCAAGAATAAATAAAGAAAAGGAGAATTTTTTTTGGGGGGGGGGGCTGCAAGCAGCAGAAACGAGGCAGAAACCCACACGGCAAGAAGTTTAGAGGAAGCAAAATAAGCGGTCTATAAAATTTCCTCTTCCTCATCTATCTTCCTCCTTCTTTTGGAGAGGAGGGAGGCGGGTTTTGAAGAGGAACAGGAAGAAATCTAGCAAAGCGAGACCTTCTTAAAAGGTGTATATATTATTATTATTATTTTGGGGGGGAGGAGTTTTCTTTACCTGCTCCTCTCCTGGTTCTTCTCTGCCTAGCGGTGGTGGTGGTGGTAGAAAGGAAGAGGAGGAGATGGTGGTTGGTAAGAGATAATAAAACTGACACAACAGGAGAGTTCCTGCGTTTGAATGAGAAAGAAGAGGGAGGAGGGATTCTTAAGGGAGGAGGAGGAGGAGGAGGAGGAAGGAGGGCTATCGGGAGTTTTTGAGCCCGGTTGCATGAGCCACTGCTACACACATGCGTGCGCGCACACACATGCACACACACACCTGATCCTTTGCTTCCCTCCCTGGGCGGTGGGGAGGAGAGGTTTTGTGGGGGGAAAGGGAGTGTAGTTCCGCATAATGATCCATACAGGAAGACACTGGGATGCTATAAGTGAGATATACATTTATTTATATCTGAGATTAAACAAAACAGAACAGCCAAAAAAAAATGTTGTGGCACCTTAAAGACCAACTCCTGTACTTAAGGCATATCAGAGAATAAACAAAACAAAAACTCTGTAGCGCTTTAAAGACTAACTGTTATGTTTTTTAATGTGAGCTTTTGTGGATCAAGACCACTTCATCGTTTGTTTAGTCTCAGATGTGCTTGCAGGTAGCTTTACCTTTATGCTTGCACAGACTTAACACAGCTGCCACTTCAAATATTTCTACATTGGTTTATGTATGGCACAGCAATAAATCTGAACCCCCAAGCAGGGATCTTCTGTTATTACCGGTTGTAAATAGCCACATTGATTTGCAAAACTAGCTGTTAGGCTAGCCAACCATTGTGTAGCTCTGTATCTGATAGGTATGACTCTTGGGTTTGATGAAGTGGACTTGATCCACGAAAGCTAACATTAAAATACAGAAGTTAGTCTTTAAGGTGCCACAATGGGTTTTTTGTCTTTGTTTTGTTTTGCTTACTCTGTTATGTATTGCAGATACAGTTGAGAGAGAGATAAAGGTGTACAGTATATCCCTTTCTATTCTAGACATGCATGCCCATTTTAATTGGGGTGGGGGGGAAATAAAGCCAAAGGGCATCAATTCTTTGGTGTGTGTGTGTCTTGTTCCATGATAAATATTCCTACGCCTTTTTTCTACACTTCTCCAAACCGAACAATAAAATGTATGGTTGAAATGCTCACAAAATTATGGGGCTATCGGTTTATCCAACCGGTCACCCTAAACCTCTACCTCCTGCTCTGAGATTGCTTCAGAAGAGGAGAATCCCATTTCAAGGTGAGATGATGATCCCTCCCTCGTTATACAGTACTGTAATTAACTTCCAATGGGATTACAGGCCCCTCATGCTATTCCATTTTAACATGCCAAAAATACAGCCCCATTTCCCCCCTTTTGCCACTTTTTTCTTGGCCCTGTTTCTTATCACTTTTAGACTGTAAGCCAGTCGGGGCAGGGATCCATACAATGGCATGGTTTACTCAGAGTACACCTCAGTAAAAAGGGTTTGGTGTTTTCTTCAGAGAAAAGGTCTGTAATCCTGGAAAAGTCTACAGGACCAGAATCTTCTTTTTTTCCAGCCATAACAAAAAGAATTGGCACAAAAAATCCAAATCTGTCCTTGAAAAAGAAAACTACCTGGAGTCATGCTTATAAACTTAGAAACTGCAACCCTTTACATGGAAGGCCCAAAAGTCTCCATGAGGGTCTGCTTTTATTTGGTTATGTTCATCCTTTGTTATTCAAAATGAGAAAATAACTGCTTTATCCCCCCCCTCCCCCCAAATATCCCTTGTGGGGAGAAAATATAAATGGAAACTCACCTCTTCCCCTTTTAAAAAAAGAAATATAAATTTTCCCAATGCAAATATGTATTTGGGGAAATTCAAAGAAAAAAATAAAACCAAAAAGGAGACACCATCCTAATTCTAAAAGTTGGAGGTCCAATTCTTTGTCCCCTCACACGACGAAACAAATATATCCATGCCCACCTTCATACCTACCCTTGCCAACCCTACGTATAAGGGGACAAAAAGGCCTTTATGAGAGAGGCTTGTTAGGCTTTCTTTGCCCAACAATGGTTGTGGGGGAAGGAAAAAAAAGGATGGCTTATTTCCCCTTGAGCTGCTAAGCCCAGCTTCCTTGACTGCCTCCGCTCTCTGTCCTGGGAGTAGGGATGGTCTTTGGACCAAAATGGCAACACTGGTGATGTGAGTCAATAAGGATGGAGCATGTGGCTAAAATGGTAGAGGAGGGGAGAGAGAAGATGTTGGCCCTCTGTTAGAAAAATAAGCAGGTCAAATGAGACATTATCCTCTACAAAACTGAAGAAGCCTAAAATGAAAGGCGGGTCTTTGTTCACACACACACAGACACACACACACACACACACTATTTTTCCTCTTTCCATGTATTTGAGAAAGGAAAACGAGTGTTCTGGAACTGAGAGGGAAAAAGGGAAGTGAGAAAGTGGTCTGGGACGAAGGTTACTTTTCTCTGCGAACCAGAGAGTCCTTTTGAGGAGGAAAAGTAGATTCTGTTGCCAGGAGAAATATCTGTGTTAGTCTGTTGCAGTAAAAATAAGCCCTGAATAGGCTGAGGGTTGGAGTCCCTAAATGCAAAACATACTCAGTTGGGGGGCTGGTGGCAGATAAAACAAAGCTGTATGAATGTGGAGGGATACATACCAAAGAGTAAACAAAACAAAAAAAAAGGTGTGGCACCTTAATCCTGTATTTAAATGTGAGCTTTTGTGGATCAAGTCCACTTGGTTGCACAAAGTGTGAGGAAGATACAGAAAGATACAGACTCCAGCTCATTTGCTGGTCTGCCGATTACTGCCAGAAACATGTGCTGATGAGGATTTAATTTTGGCCAAAGACAAAGCCAAGAAAGTACCTACCTTAGTCTATTGTAGTAAAAATCACAAGGAGCCTCTTACTCTATTCCTGTCTCTTTAAGGTGACCTAAGGCATAGATATCAGACAGTAAACAAAACAAAAAATTTTTTTGTTGCACCTTGAATACTAACTGCTGTACTTTAATGTAAGGTAAAGGTAAAGATTTCCCTTGCTGGAAATCCAGTCGTATCCGTCTCTAGGGTTCAGTGCTCATCTCTGTTTCAAAGCCGAAGAGCCGACGCTATCTGCTTCTGCAGACGTTTCCGTGGTCATGTGGCAGGCATGACTAGACACGGAATGCTGTTACCTTCCCACCAAAGTGGTCCCTATTTATCTACTTGCAATTTCTTGCTTTCAAACTGCTAGGTTGGCAGGAGCTGGGATGAAGACGGGAGCTCATTCCGTCCTTCAGTACTCGGGAATCGAACTGCTGACCTTCCCCCTTCCAGTCATCATCTTAGCCACTTGAGCAACTGCAGTCTTTAATGTACCAGAGAGTAAACAAAACAAAAAAGGTGTGGCATCTTAATCCTTAAATCCACTTTGTCAGATTTGCATGGACTTGATCCACGGAAGCTAGTATTAAAATACAGCAGTTAGTCTTTAAGGTGCAACAACTTGTTTAGTCTTTTAGTTTTGTTTTGTTTACTCTCAGATAAACTTGCACAGATTAACACGGCTACAACTTCAAAAATTTTGACTAAGGCAGAGAGGCATTGTATATTAGGATTCTTGTTTGTGTCTTCCATTATGCCCCTTAACCTGGCTCTTTGTGGACTTTACACAGGGTACTGTCTTCTTACATACCTAATCTGGTCAGATACTTCAGGGTTGAGATTATGTATAAAGAAATCGGAAGTACAGTAAAACCCGACTTACATATGCCTCGAGTTACATAAAATGCGACTTGCATATTGATTTTGTGCTAAAACCATGTCCCGATTTACATGATTTCCTATGGGTTTGCTTCGAGTTACATAAAGATTCTTTTTCCTATGGGTTTGCTTCGAGTTATGTAAAAATTCATTTCCCTATGGGTTTGCTTCGATTTACATAAAATTTTCATTTTTCCTATGGGTTTGCTTCGAGTTATGTAAAAAAATAATTTTTCTTATGGGTTTGCTTTGCATTACATAAAAAATGATTTAGGCAAAAGCCTACGGAATTGACTATTTTTTTGTAAGTAGGGGTTTTACTGTACTGTATTGTGTCATCATATAGATATACAAGTTTTGGTTTCAATGTTGGTTTGACTTGTTTGGGAACTTTATTTATTGTGTTTATACTCATGCCCTTTTGGTAGGGGTACCACTCCGGGGCAGCTTACAAATGTATAAAACATCACAATAACAACAAATAAAACCAAGAAATAAAGCATAACAAATAACATGGAAGGAATGGTAAGTTTTGAACTCAGACCACATTCTCCTTTGTTGCTCTGATATGTGGCATATCTAACAGCTGGAAGTTTAGAATAGATTTTTACATCATCTCAATCTATACCTATAAATCCAAGCGTTAACCGTTGGAATGTGACAAAGGCTCCCGCACCCGTCCACACTATCCCGTACCGAGCCTCCTGCACTCGCCCGAACCCGGTCTGGAGGTCACTAAATGTTTGAGAAATGTGCCAGTGGGGCAAGAGCCCCACGAACGCAAACAAAGGGAAATAACTTCAATTCCCAACGTTCTCTGTGCCGTGCCGCGCCACAGCCAATCAGGCTGAGAGGCGCGAGCAAAAGAATGTTGGGAAACGCGGCACGGCCAATGGAAATCGAGCCGCAGAAAAAACCGCCGCACGAAAGCAAACCACAAACGCAAAACTACAAGTCCCAGCGTCCTGCGCGCCATGAGCGCGCAGAACGCTGAGAAAGCCAGCGCATGGAAAATAAACTTACAAAATGCAATGGGAGCGCAAGTCCCCAGTAGGCAGACTTATCGCCTCACAGCCATGCAAAACAAAAAGCCACAAAATGCCACCACGAAACACCTGCTGTCCTTCTTTCCCAGAGCAATGGGGAGAAGAGGAACTCCCTCTCCTCCATGCTACCCCGCTGAAGACACGGCGAGACCACCACCAGCCTCAAAGAAAGTTGAGCCGGGGTGGGAAAAAACCCCCCAAAACAGGCAGCAGTTCGTCAGGGGAAGCACCCTCCCTGGCAGATGACTGGCTGATGCCTTTGTACTTCCAAATACAAAAACAGCAGCCAGCAATCCGCAAGGAAGAGCCCCCACACCTTATGCATCGCTGCCTGCCCATCTCCAGTTAGGTAAGCCAGGAGAAAAAGGAGACAGAGAGGAGAGAATCATCGTTAGGCAGAGAAAGCTCTTCTCTGCCTCCTCCTTCTCCCCCGACCTACCTAAAGAACCTTCCCGGGAGAAGAACGGGCTGACTGCCTCTTCCTTCTTTCCCCCATGGCTGCATCTAAACCAAAATTCAAAGTAGCAATGGGGAAAAGAGAAACCCACAGGCAGCCCATTCTTCAAGCTAAAGTAACCACCAAAAACAAACACCAAAATTATTTAAAAAATAATAAAACAAAAATAAATCAATAATTAAAAAGAACATTAATAAACAAAAAAACCCCACAAAATACACAAACAAAAACATCCACAATAACACAAAACCACATACAAAACACCTAACTACAACACAAAAACCCACAAATTACACAAACAAACAACAATTAATTACACCAATAAACAACAACAAAATAAGAAAAATTAAACAAAATCAGAAATAACCAAACCAATTAAACAAACCTAGAACTCAACCAAAACAAAAAAGAACAAACAGAAACACCTCCCAGCCCACCACCACAAAAGCAAAACAAAGAAAAAACCCAGAAGAAAGAAAACCAGACAACTCACCAGCACGTCCTCCCTCCATGACGACCGGAACAGAAATGAAGAAACAAAGAGACTACTTACCGGAAGAAGCCCCACCCAGAGGCCAGGAGAGAAAAAATACGTGAAACTAAAACACAACCACTAGCAGCCCTACCTGCAGGGCAGAATAGTAAAAATAACTCAAAAAGACACAACAGCCCCACCTAGAGGCCACAAGAGTGGCCAAAACATAACAATAAATCACAATTTTACACAAATCACAAACATATGTCAAAAAAATAAATAAAAAGATTTATAACATCCTGTGTTGAGTTTAAACTCAAATAAAAACCCAAAACATCTAAACACAGTTTAAAAACATAACATCTAAACACAGTTTAAAAACATTGAATGTAAAAAACATGTACCTACGGTACAACTATTAACAAACAACACCACCCCAAAAAAACCTAAAACATTATTTGGTTAAATAAAACAATTTGAAACAATTATATCATCCTTTGTTCTTTTTTTAATCCACAAAAATCCCCAAAAAAAGCTGATCACAATTTATAACAGCCCGGCATCGCCGGGCAACCTATGCTAGTAAACTAATAAGAAGTAGATTTCAGTTTGCCAATAAGAAGTGGAGAGGAAGAGAGTCAGGTTACCATATATGTCTTGGAGTCTTTACAGAAGGAATGGGATATAACCAAAACTAATAAATAACTTTTTACCATGCTTAATTATGTTGGGATGGAGGAGTAATTTAGATTAATGGAAAAGGTAAATTACAAAGTAAGGTCCAAAAGAGGTAATAGAATCTAAAACTAGAAATCAGATTCTACCTAACAAAACTAGTTTGCTCATTTTCCTGTGTTGTTGTTTTGGGCCTAATAAAAAGTATCTGTAGTTCAGTGGTTTAGGTATCTGACTGCAAAGCCACAGGTTGAGGGTTCAATTTCACACTATGCCTTGGGCAAGCTATACAAACAGTCGCAGGATGCTATCAGAACAGGAGAATGATAAACACATTTCTGTGTATTCGCATTCAAAGGGTTGATGCCCTCATCTAAAAAACCCTGGAAAGGGTTACCATAAGGCAGAATCCATTTGGTGGTACACAACTATTTATTGTTGGTGGATTCAAGATAGAATTTCTTGGATCACTCTTGGTAAAGGCTGTAAAATGTACTAAAATAGACACCTGGCAGGATAGGGAGAAATTTTAAAAAGAAGGCAACACAGGATAGAAAAGGACAAGACAGAAGAGGAATCAGTGGTAACAATTGTGATAAGGACAGAATTTATAATTTATTCCTAGTCTTACAATTTGGGCAGGGAAAGGTCACTCAAAAATCAACCAATATTTTATGCCTACCAAAGTACAGCTTGAGTTGTACTTCCAGTGGATGCAAAATGGGACTCGGCATCTCTGTAAATCAAAATACTAGCTTTCCCAGTATTCCTTTGGAAGAAGGCATATTAATAACACTTGAATTGTTTCTTTATATGTGCATTTTGAAATAGCTTTTCCAGTATATGTACTTGTGTATGCATTTTAATCTCTTCTTTTTGTGAATACAGTAATACAAAATTACATTTAATCTTTCACCTTTGTCATATTTTAAACATATACACAAACTGCAACCATTTTACCACTACTGTAGCATTCAGATCTAAAATGAATGCACACTTTTAAAAAAAATGCGATTCTAAGCTAATAAGATTAATGGAACTGAACAAACAGCAGCTGAACATTTTTAAAGAGCTGTGTTTTATAGTGTTGCCGAGTTCCATTCTGTAGCTGCCCCATTCCATCTCTTGTGTTGTACTGTACTTAAAAGATTTTGATAATTACTAAACTTAGGTTTGAATTCAGAAGATATATTTTTTGTTGAGAATGAGCCAAATAACTAAGGAAGACATTTTCTAATAGTCTACAGTCCCGAAGATGCATGTGTTAAAAAGGGAGATCTACATTTTTAAATTTGTTGTTGATCCCTAAAGGTTCCAAGCTGACATCTCTTAATTTAAAGTTTTAAACTGGAGTGTATGGAGCTCAGCTCATGTAATGAAAAACAAATTAAGCTTTGTTCGATGATATGCAGCGTGTGTCAGTGTGTGTGTAAATTTTAAGTTTGATGGCTTCTAATCATGATATAGGTATGAAGACTGTGGTGGCTTAGTGGTTAAGATGCTGAGCTTGACGACTAGAAGGTCAGCAGTTAGAGACCCGGAGTGCTGCATGACAGAGTGAGCTCCTATCTCTGTCCCAGCTTCTGCCAACCTAGCAGTTCGAAAGCAATAAATTACAAGTAGATAAATAGTTTTCACTATGGTGGGAAGGTAAACAGCATTCCATCCCCCCCCCTGTGTTTAGTCATGCCTGCCACATGTCCATGGAAACGTCTGCAGATGCAGACAGCACTGGCTCTATGGCTATAAACAGATATAAGGACTGAACCCTAAAGTTGGATACGACTGGCTTTCGAGCAAGGGTGACCTTTACCTTTACTACGATCAGCACACACAGAGATGTATTGCTGTCACTCCTTCTTAGTGGAATTATTTCTTAATGGATGACAAACCAGTCTCAGGGTGCCTAGTGTTGCCCACAAGTAGAGAGAACGTTCCAGTCTCCCTTAGATTTTTCTCTCAGAAATGAATGACTGCCATTAATTTTCACCACTGTTTTCACTATGGATTGTTCTGAAGAAAGTGGGTGTGCCTCGGCAGTTGATTATCTCCAAGCATAACTTGGATTGTGGACAAGAAGCTACTGTTAGGACAGAATATGAAAAAACAAAACCGTTTCCTATAAGCAAAGATGTCAGATGAGGGTGTAATTATATATGTCAGTTCAATTTGTATGCAGAAAATATCATATGAAAAGCTAAGCTAGACTCAGATGAAGAAGTGAAAATTCCTGTGGAAAACCATCAATAATTGAAGATATGCAGATGACACCATCTTACTGGCAGAAAGCAGTCATGACTTAAAATAACTCCTGGTAAAACGAAAGAAAAAAGTGCCACAGCGGGACTGCAACTGAATGTGAAGAAAACAAAAATCATGACTGCAGAACTACTGCACAACTTTAATGTTGATAATGAAGAAATAGTAAAATATTTTTATACCTTGTTTCAATTGTTAATCCAAATGGAGACAGCAGCCAAGAAATCATAAGAAGACTGAGAGAATGGCAGTAATGAAGGAATTAAGAAAGATCATCAAGTTAAGGATTTCACACTGGAGACCAAGGCCAAGATCATCTACACCAAGGGACACCAACCTTTTTAAGTTGGGCGCTGGGTCATGCTCCCTCAGACAGTTGAGGGGGCCAGACTGGTGGTCCCCCAGCCATTTACGGCTGCCTTAAAGGCGTCCATAGCTGTCATAAATAAGTCTGCGGCCAATCACTATGGTGGTGGCAGCGGTGGCTGGAGCGAGGGCAGGGGCCGGATTATTTTGTGCCATGGGCCGGATCCAGCTCAAGAGCTGTAAGTTGCCTACCCCTGATCTACACTATTGTATTCACAATTACTATGTGTGCATGTGAAAGCTAGAAGGAAAAATACTGACAGAAAATAAATTATTCATTTAAAATATGGTGCTAGAGGAGAGCTTTGCAGGTACCCTGGACTACCAGAAAATGGAAAAACAGATCCTAGATCAAATCAAGCCAGGATTTCCACTGGAAGCAAAAAAATGCTGAAGCTGAGGATATCCTCCTTTGAGCACATTATCAAAAAGCAATAGTTACTGGAAATGAGAGTGCTGGGAAAATATAAAGGCAGCAGAAAAAGAGGAAGACCAAGAATGGGATGGATTTAATCTATACAAGAAGCCATACGTTTGAGTTTTCAAGAGCAGAGAAGGGTTGATGAAGACAAGACATTTTAGTAGTCATTAATTCATAGTGTCATAATAAGTTGGAAGCTGCTCGGCAGTATGGAACAATAACAAGCAATTTTCACCACTGAAAAACCCTTGGTCTGTAGTTGATATTTGAACAAGATAGAAAAGGGACATTTCCTATCTGATGTTAGGTGGGATCTTCTGTTACCCATGAGTGGTTAAAGAAGTTTCTTCTTCCCCTTCTTCATAGCTTGTATGTCTAGATTATGATCACTGCTACTGGCAGAATAGAATGTGTTGATCTCCCTCCCTCCCTTCCTTTTGTATTAACAAAGGTAGATGGGAGAATACAGAGGCAAAATCACACTGTAGCTGAAGAAAAGCCATTTTGAATTTTAAGTGAACAAAACTTTGTTCACTTAAAATTCAAAATGGCTTTTCTTCAGCTACAGTGTGATTTTGCCCCTTCCCCATGTCTCTGTGTACATGCCAGAAAACAGGTAAAATAACTTGGTGCAAGATAAACCGGGCCTGATCAAACCACTTTTGACCTATTGTTATTCATATTTCTGCTGTTTATAAAAAGGGGTTTGTCTTTTGCTCTTTGCTGCCAAGGTGGAGAGCCCATATGCATATGTACAAGAAAGCCTTTCTCTCTCTCCTACTGTCACACCTGTCAAGTGTCCCGTATTGGCTGGGATTTCCTGTAATTCAATGCCGCTTTTTGTACTTTCCCGCCCGGAGCCGCCACCATCCTGTAATTTGATGGCGGGGAAAAAGTAGTTACTGCGCATCCCCTTCTGTGCAGAACCCTTCTATGCATGCACAGAAGGGTTCTACACATGCGCAGAAGGGGATGCACAGAAGGCTTCTATGCATGCATAGAAGGGTTCTGTGCAGAAACCTTCTGCACAGGTCCCGTATTGTCCAGAGCTGCGCTTGACAGGTATGTACTGTATTTATTCATTTTGGCACCCACAGCCACATAAGCTACAGTTCACCCATTTTGGGAACAACGCATTCTTTAAAACCAGATCATATTTGATGAGCAGCTTTAAATTCCTGTGATTACAAAGAGAACAATAAGAATAAAATTGGAGTGTCTCAGCCTACCTTCCATATAAGGTGCAGAGATGTCAATAGTTTGTAAAACTACATCTTTTTCTTGTGCCATATCCAATTCTGAATACAGACGATCATTATAGCGATCAGCATGAAGACTGTCCAATGAATATAATGCCATGCTCTTTCATCTGCCTTCCGCATCACAGCATGACCCCCGTACCACTGATCCAGTTCCACGAGTCACTTTCTAGTCCTCAGCCCCAGGCCAGTATTGACAAAGCTGCTGCCCTCCATCAAGATGGATTCAAGTGGGATTTAATCCACTTGGGGACCATCACCCTTCCCTGTGGACTCCAGCACCCAAGGCTGCTAGTCCTCTGGGTTGTCAGGTTAATTAACCACTGCCTAACAGTCGGCGTTGAATCGCTAGCAGTATGGTCTACTCTATTATCATATCAGGATAACCTGGCCTATTTGGTTTAGTCTGGGTTTGTTCTCTGAATTTTAGTTGGCAGCATACAGCACCAGAGGCTATGCAGAGCATGGATAGTGATATGGTGAGGCACAATCCATTTATCTTTAGGTTGGATTTGAGATACAGGAACCATTCATTATCTGTTGTCCCATGTTGAGATCACTCTTGCAACTCCTGTACAATATTTTCACAGAATTCCTACCCTCTTCCTGAAAACAACAGTTTACTATAATGTTACTGATACAGTTAGTAACAACTAAGCGTTCTGTACCTTTCCTTGCTTTCTTCTAATCTACGTGGTAAAAAAGTGTCCGTAAACATCAGGAGGTTTTTTAGAAGCTACAGGTCTATTATTGTGTTAGTGTTCTTGCTTGAGTTTGCTACAGGTGGCACCATGGAAACCTTGTTTGTGCTTGTTCTCTTTTTTATTACATGGGTATTAGACTCTTACACTTGTATAAGTTTGCTCACTTGACTAGCCATGAATAAACAAAAACTGTTGCTCGAAATGCTATGCAGACACAGTGTTTTATTCACTGGTGATTAGATCTAAACCATCTTCAGCTCTGATGAAGCAGTATTCCTAAAGTGAAATACCTAGAATGGTGATTCTACAAAAGTGTAGCTGTCATACAACTCTCACAATATTTCTAGGAAAACTAGACATCTATTTTCCTCTTTGAATTATGGATGTTTAAATTTATGAGATTCTTTACTTCATTAAAACTGATGTAGCCAAGTGTGACCGTCCATGTTCCTGGACTGCAGCACTCATCAATCCACAGAAGCATAGCAAATGGTAAGGTATGGTCTGGATTGCAACCCAACAACATCCAAAAGGCTGTACCTTTCCCATCACTGCATGAAAGAAAGAAAGAAAGACCCAAATCCTGCTTGAGAACATAAAACCAAATGACTATAGGTATGAGTGAGCACATTCAGGAATCCCCTGGGCAATGAGAGGACCCTGTCATCTGATTCTTCTACTCTGGAAGCACCATTGAATTGCTTTTGACATGAAAAACAAAGATATAAACAGTTTGAAAATCTAGATTTTAAAGAAAAAAGGATTTTTCTTGATTTTTCAATTTTAAGAAGTTATTCTAAAACAATGCATTGAAGCTGAATGTTTTGTTGGTGAAACAGTTATTGGTTGAAATCCAGTAATAGGAATAGGTCCTCTTAATCAGTGTGATTTAATGGAGGAGCTGGGTTATCAAATCTCTACTAATCTCAGATGTATTAGTTGCAATTTACCATGGATTTAAACCAATGGGAAGAAATTGTGACTTTGTGATAGAACACTTGTTCTGCATACAACATGCCCTGGTCCTGGGTTTCTCAACCTTGGGCCTCCAAGAGTTCTTGGACTTCAATTCCCAGAAGCCCAAGTCAGCACACCTGCTGATCAGGGTTTCTGGGAATTGGAGTCCAAGAACATCTGGGGGCCTTTGATGTAGGCAGATTGATTGCACTCGGAGGCAGCAGGAGGGCCAAACACTTCTTTATTGCAGCATGGTCAATCTGTACATGGACACATGTAGGAGACGCAGCTCCTTATATACTGTACTAGCATAGTTTGCCCGGCCGTGCCGGGCTTTTTAAAATTGTTTTGGATAGTAAAGGGTTGGGTTTTTTTTTTTGAACAATTGTTGGTGGGCTATTTTGCTTTTTTGTCTGATAGTGTTTTTTTTCCTTTAAAAATGATAATGCTTTCATTTTTTTTAATAAAAAAATTTATTTCTTTTTTTCATAGTACAGGAATATTAACTTTTTTTATTTTTGAACTTTTTTTAACATTTCTCAAATGTAACTTGGTTAATTTTTCTATTTACTAAGAACTGGTTTTTTAAAAAAAATATATAACTATTTAACTTTGACTTTAGTTTTTAAATTTTTGAAGTAATTGTTGCTTTGGCCGTTCGTTGGTTTTGTTGAATCTGCAATATAAGGATATTTAGTGTTAGTTACAGTTTTTAAATTTTTTTCCTCGTTAAATATTAGTTACATTTTTGTTGGTTTTTTCCCCGTTTTCTTTGCTTTTTATCTGTTGTATAAATATGCCAATTTTTAAAAAACTTTATATGGATATTTTTTGTTTTAGATTGTTTTGCTTACCTTCATTGATCTTGTGGGGTCCATTTTCCTTGTCCGTCTTCTTGGTTTTCTTGTTTTGGTAGAACTGTGGAAAGAGATTTCTTGGTTAAGTGTTTTGTTTCTTTGTGTATGTTTTATTGTCTAATTTTTTCTGTAATAATACTTGTTCTTACCTTTTGGTCTTCTTAATGGTAATTTAGTCATGCTGATGTAATTGTCCAGTAGTTCCAATGGTGTTTCCATTCTGTATTTGTTGGTTGGATTCATCAGCCACAGTAGTTGTGCTTTTATTATTTCGTCTACTGTGATAATACTTTGGTTGTAGTATTGTTCATTGGTGACAATTGCTGGGTTTTCCAATGGTTTGTTACTTGGTCTTGTATTGTCCTGTCCTGATCTGTTGTTAATTTTTTCTATTATTTTTTTAAATTTCTCATTTTCCTGGATTGTTTCTATTTTGGTGTCTATGTTTGTGTCGATTTGTCTTTGCTCCAATTTTGGTCTGTTTGTGTTGCTTTGTCTTTTTGTAGGCCAATTTGAATTCCCTGATCTGTGGTCTGTTGTTTTATTGGTTTAGTGTCCATTGTGTTATGTTTCCATGGCAAAATGTCTGGAATTTTTTGATTTTTTTTTTTTGGGGTCTCCAGGTCCACACATTTTTTGGTGAATCACTTTTCTTTTTAATGTCATGAATTGGTGAACTTTGTTGTGGTGGCTTTTCTTTTCTTCTTACAACTTGTATTTCTTGTTTTTGGGAAGGTTTCTCATTTTCATAAATTTTTGGTTTTTCTGTAATTGTTGTATTGTTTACCTCAGTTGTTCTCTCTCTCTTTGTTTGCCAATCAATATTTGGGTTATATATATTTTTAATGTCCATTTCTCCCTGTGTGGTATTTTCGTTTTGTTTTGCATTTAGATTTGGTTCTTTTAGTTGTTGTAGTGTTTTGTTCCTTTGAACTATTTGAGTATTTATGTTATCCCAAGTTTGGTATTTTGTGGGTGTCATTTGTTTTTGGTTAATTTTGTCTATTATTTCTTTTATTTTATTTTTTGAATCTTCTGTAAGGTCTGTATATTTGTCATTTATATTATTTTTGTTTATTTCTTGTGACTTTTCTTCTTCCTCATCATCATACTCTTCTTCCTCATTGCTACTATATTCTTGGATTGAAAGTACTGTGTAGTCTGCAGTTTTCATTTCCTCAATCTCTATTTTTTTTAACCTGTCCATTTTGGTAGAGAGTTAGTTTACTGGCTTTAATGGCACCCTCATTATTATTCTGTTTAGATTCACCATCCCCCATAATACATTCATTTTCTTTCTCTATTTTGTTTTTAAATTCTTTTTTGCCTGCAATTTCTGTTGTTTCCTCCATAATTTTCACCTCTCCTCCAATGTTTGGTCAATATTATTTTGATGATTAATTGTTGAGCTTGCAGTTTTGGCAATGCTTTCCCTTCATTCTAATTTTCAGTACTTGTTATCCTTTACGCTTTGGCTCTAACCACAGACGTTCTCGAAAGCTCGTTCTCTGTCTTTAATATGTGGTTTTTTAAAGGTTCTCGTTATCGCGTTGTTTGGCATGGGTTTTTTCCCTGCGTTGCTCTCGCGAGAACACAACGATCGGCTCTCGCGAGAACACAATAAGAATAAACCCAAGAGGTTCACGCGCCAGAAATGCTTTTTAAATAGACTCTGAGGAAGTCTTCGAAATGTCACCATACCGGAGGGACATCAGTATTTAACGAACTTCACATCCCCCCAACCCGGGTCGAGCCGATCGTTGTTTTCTTTGTGGTCCACGTCCCGCACCGAATTGTAACGTAGTAAAGACTTTGCATTTACCTGTTGTGGCGTACTTGCACGGACAGACCAACACGATCTGATTTTCCATGCTGCCTGCAGGAACTGTGTTTTTTTCGACTCACCCGGTCTTGTTTGTCATGTGAGGGGGGATAGGGAGGGGGACTGTTTCCAATACTGCCTTCATGTTATACACTTGATGTGCCTTGTCTTAATGTATATGTGCAGATAGACCTTGATATTCCAAGACCCCTCAAGTAGTAGTTCAGTGAACCACCATTTGTTTCTCACAACCATTAGTTAGGATATTAAATATTGTTCATTTGGCACTTTTCTGGGAGTGTTTGTTTCCATTCCTGTACCATGGGGAAGAAGGGCAGTGGCGTCAGATTTTTTTTTTACTTTTATTTTTCTTGTGCTGGCTTGCCCATCGGAATGACGGGCAGCGGTGGTGGTGGGGTTTCTTTTTTTTCCCCATGGGCCATGCTGGCTGGCCCGTGGGGAAGAAGGGCAGCTGCGGCGGGTTTTTTTTAATTTTTATTTTTCGCGCACAGGCCGCCTCAGCGTTCAGCACGCTAATGGCGCTCAGGACACTGGGGCTTGTAGTTTTGCCTGGGCGTGTTTGCTTACTGTGGCGGTTTTTTCCTGTGGCTTTTTTTTATTGGCCGCGGTGCGTTTCCGAACGTTCCTTTTGCCGCGCCGCTCAGCCTGATTGGCTCTGGCGTGGCGCAGCACAAGGAACGTTGGGAATTGAAGTTCCCTTTTTTTGTTTGCGACTGGGGGGCTCCTGCTCCCGGGTCAAAAATTTCAACCTGACAGTTACCTGCGAACCGGGTTCGGGCGAGTGAACGGAGGCCCATTACGGACTTTGTACATTCCAACGGTTAACGCACCATTTTATAGGTATAGATTTGAATTCCCCGCCATGGATACTCTTTGGCTGTGGTGCCAGTGACGTCATTGGGGGCGTACTGCGTAGCTACTAAGGTACACCTTAATCCAGGCAGTTTCCTGCGCTAGCTGCTGATTGGTTAATTGGATCTGCATGGGCTGAGCTTCCTCAGCTGCGCTACTGTGGCAGCTGAGTAACGTTCAGAATCGGGAGGCTGTTGCATACACAATAGGGCCTCAGATTGAGAAACCCTGTGGTCTAGTCCAGGGTTCCTCAAACTTGGCTCTCCAGATGTTTTTGGACTTCAATTCCCAGAAACCTTGATCAGCAGGTGTGCTGACTTGTTTTTCTGGGAAATGAAGTCCAAGAACACATGGAGAGCCATGGTTTAGGAGCCCTGGTCTAGTCCATTGCTTATAGGTTAAAGGAGAAAGCAGGAGATGATAGAGACCTCTTGCCTATAACCCCTGAAAACTGTGGCCATCTGAAGTAGACCATATGAGTGTGACATGGTTAGCGAGATTACCTAAGGCTCACCATTGTGCTTACAAACAACCCTTGCCTTATTACTGGCACCCTGGGTAGCTTATTGAAGAAGGAAAGCCCAACCTGATCACCACACTGCCAAGAGACACAGTGAAAAACACCAACAGAGGATACCAAGGCAAAAGGGCTGGAAGGAGAGGGGCCACCCAGAGGATGGGAATAATGTGTGTCCACCACCTGGAGTGGTTGCTTGGAGGATGGAACTCTGGGTAGAAAAGAAGGTGACTGTGCAGTAAGAGAAAACCAAAGGTGAGGTAGAATGAACTGAACTCCATTCACCATGGAAGTAGCACCCTTGAGAACTTCTCTGAATGTGAATTAGGCTCTAAGGTTAGATGTACAAATAGTTTTACCATACATGTGGCAGTTTTTTTTAATGTTAGATTAATATTAAATAGTTTTACCATACATATGGCAGCTTTTTAATGTTAGAATGCAATTTAATATTCAGATTCAGGCTTTGATATCAAAGATTGAGACAGAATGCCATGTGGATGACAATGACAAATACTATTCCTTAGCATAGTAAATGACACTATTGTAATCCTATCAGTGATGATTTGGTGAGTCAACTCCTTTGTAAGTTCCATTGATTCAAATGGGCCGATGCTAACTCTGATTTACTATGCTAAAATAAATTAGGGTTGGCCCGCTTGAGCCAATGGAACTGATGAAGGAGTGACTCACCAAATGTCTGTTAATTTAATGGGCCTACTCTAGTGTGATTTACTACATCAAGATTTTTTGGCCAGGGTATAATTCTTTTAATGGAGTTGACAAGATGTCAGATCCTCTTTGACTGGTGTATCATCATGACCAGACTATTTGTCTGGCACCAGCTGCTTGGTACAGAAATCTTACTACTAGCAACAGAGCAGCTGCCTTTGCAGACAAATGTAGGACTGCTCTCCTCTCCAAAACACTTAATTTGTCAGCAAAGTTTTATTTAAATAGATGAAACTTAAGAGGCAAACTACATATTATCATGGTACCCATATGAGTTGGAATGCAACAGCTGTAAAGTAGTGGGATGGAATGATTTTTAAACTGGAATCTGATATTGGAAGGGAGTGCTAAATCCTATATTGCTTTGCCTGTATACACTCTTCCCTCGATTCATTTTTCCTGCTAGTTTTTAGTCCCAGAGGCCAGCTAGGGCCAGAGTCTGAAAGCAACTTACATGGAAATATGATTCAGACTAGACATAATGGTTGTTAATTCCACTCTAAAAGCACAGGGTAAGTTAAACAGCTGAGAAGAGGGTGGGAAAGAGAGTTGTGCAGAAAAGCATGAAACAGGATGTTTCAGCAACTCTGATTGATCTTAATTAACACTATCTCCTAAGCTGTTGCTAAAATTAAGCAGCCTAGTGCAACTGCCCCCATCCCCACCCCGGTAATATTTAACTTGATCTTTACTTCCATGCAAAAATTTGCTTTATTTTGAGGTTCAAATCACATCAGAAGCCTGAAATCCTAAACCCCTTGCATAGGAATTAGAGGCATTTAAATCAATCAATGTTCTGCCTAGAATTGAAGTGTAAATTGCTGGATAGAAATGAGCAGGAAATAAGTTGTTGTTCTCAATTCCTTTACCAGCCTCAAAAGATCACAAACTAAGACTCACAAGTGGCAAATGAATGTATAATTTAATGACTTTTTGAGAATGTGCATTTTTTAAACTTTTGTGTTGTTTTCCTAAAGCATGCAATTGTAGGTTAGGAGGAATCTTGTAAAAACACTTAAAACACATCACAAAAATCGATAAACTGCAAATAACAACAGACAAAAGGGCAATAATAATGCCCTGTGTATGCATTGTAACAAATTTTTATGGCCCTGGATATTTTAAATATGGGAGTTTTCAACATGCACAAATATACTTTTATGGAAGTGTGGATTCCCCATGCCCCAATGGCATGGAACGGCCCACGCAGAGGCCACTTCGGGAGAACGCTCCTGGCCCGTGGGCTCTGCGGGCAGAGAAATTAAGGGGGGTGGATTAATAATAGGGTTTGATTCACCCAACTATGACCTGACCGACGGTTCCGCTGAGGAGGCATTCCTCTAGCCTCCGTTACCCATTAAGGTAATCACTCATCTCCGAGTTTAGCGTAATCCCTGGTGCAAATAGTGGCCATATTTACCCCGGTCTAAGCCCTAGACAATGGTGTTTTCCCTGTCAATGTTTGCCCACGTTAATTAACTTCCCCAAGTTAGATTCCCCATTAACCCGGGTAGATGGGTGATGTGATTTTCTGTCAGATGACGGCTTTCTCCTGCCTTGCCTTCTGATCTATAAATGTAGATACTTTTCCTTCAATAAACCACTGATCTGATCTCGCTCCATACTGCCTCGTATCGTTTCTTGATCAGTCTCCTCCGGGACCTAATGGCCGTCCTAGCGGCCCCGATTCCTACATCTGGTGACCCCGACGTGATCTTACCCGTGAGTAAGCGATCACACGGTCCGGTTCTGCGCTTGAACCGCGTCCGATCATCCCGGAGGACAGCGCGGCAGCCCGGCCGGTAAACCAGCCGGTCGGGAGATCGGCCTAAGCGGCGAGGCAATACCGAGAGGCTTCCTACAGCTTGCTCCCAACTTTCGCGGCGGCTTGCAGGTTACGGAAAAACGCGTTCCACTCAGGGTCAGCTGTGAACCCCTGACAGCGCAGAGGCCACTGAGGGCCCGTGGCAGCAGTCCACGCTCCGAGCTCTACCCAGAGAATCATCGCCAGAACCTATTACCTTGCCCAAAGACGCGTCGACTCGTCCCGAGGAGGAAACTTTGGAGGACCCACGCAGGTAATATGGGGACTTGTCCTCAGCGACAAGGTCCGTCCGCTAGCCAAAGAACTCGTGAGGAAGAGTTCAGAATCCTGGCCAGGGTATTTCAGTTGCGTTTTCACAGCCGAGAGCTACCGAGACTTTTGGCGTACCTAAGGGAACACTGCCTGCTTTACCCAGAAGTAGGTACGTTAACCCTTAAGCTTTGGGATCAGATAGGAGATTGCATTCAGCAACCCCCGAAAGCTCCAGGAGGCGTAATTCGCACATGGAGTAAATGTAGGAAACTCTTAGCGGAGATAGAACCAGTCCGGGTAGAGGCCAAAGAACCCCCAGCGCCAGCCGAACCATCGGCGCCCACGGCGCTCTATCCGTCATTGCAGTTTAGGCAGAGTAGCATAGGGAACTTTCCCTCGGTGACAGCTGCAGACGTCACCGACGGAATGCAAGGAATGAGGAGCGCAGGCGCTTCTCTGACAGCTCCAGGTTCCCAAGTTACCAAGAGTGCCCTTCAGCGCACAGTTGAGGAAGAACTGAGGAAGGGGGATTTGCCAGCAGAAGAACTAGCTGAGCTTAGTCAGATTTGTCCAATCCACATGGAGATGGATGCCCTCATGGGGGCCCAACAGATAGTTCACTCACCAGTCCCGTATAAGCTTTTCATGGCTATACGGAAGGCCATTTCAGAGACAGGGCTTCAGAGTCGGTTTACTAGGGGCACGCTTCAGCAAGTGTGCGAGAACACCATGTTCATCCCGCACGACTGGAAAGCCGTCATGCGGATGATGCTCAACCCTAGCCAGTACTTGATTTGGGACAGCGAGTTTCGCCTTGAGGCTCAGACTAGGGCTGCCAGGATGGGAGGCGCAGTATTTCCTGACCAGTTATATGGTTCAGGTGCCTTCGAATCCATTGATGCGCAGATCAACTTGCCACTCGCCACCCTTCAGATGTCAGCCGAGGCTGCCTTTAGGGCTTTTTTCAAGGTTCCAGCAACTGGCAAAGCGGCTAAGAATTACACCGCAATTAAGCAGGGAGCCCAGGAGCCCTACATGGACTTCATCAATCGCTTGGAGGAAGCGATCAGTAGGCAGATAGATAATGAGCAAGCCCAACAAGAGCTCATGATGAAGTTAGCCAAGGACAATGCCAATTTAGACTGCCGTAAAATCTTGCAGTCACAGGGCAATCGTCCCGACTTGACTCTCACGGACATGATTAGAGATTGCGCCGACGTTGGCACAGAATCCTATAAGATGGGTTTGCTAGCGGCAGCGGTGCAAGGGGGTAAAAGACCCAAAAGTAAGAACCAAGGGGCATGTCACTCTTGTGGCAAGGTCGGTCACTTCGCTAGGGAGTGCCGATCCAAGGGAGGCAGACAAAATTCCGGCCGTTCCAAGGCTCCAAACACCCTGTGTCCGAAGTGCAAGAAAGGCTACCATTGGGCCAGAAACTGTCCGAGTTCGGGAAACTGGAACGCGGGCATATCTCTGGCCCCGGTCCAAACAGAGGCTTCCCTCATTCAGAGCTCGCCAGAGCTAGACTAGATTCCGGTCACATTCCAGGCATTGCGAGGGCGCAGGCCAGCCCCAAGGGCAGTACAGGGCTAGATTTGACTTGTCAGGCAGACGTTACATGTGACCTGCCAGGCACGGTCTATCTGGTGGACTCCCAGTACATGGGTCCACTGCCCAAAGGCTTTATAGGTTTAGTTTTGCCCCGCAGTGTAGCCGGAGCACGCGGAATTCTTGTAATTCCAGGAGTCATTGACTCCAATTTTTCAGGCGTTCTCCAAGTTCAGCTTTGGACGCACTTACCCCAGACAATTCACAAGGGAGACACATTAGCGCAACTGATCATGGTTCCTTGTCACTCGCCAGCAGATAGCCAGGGAAGGCTCAGGGACAGCTCAGAGTCCCGGTCAGAGGACTGCTCGAGCGCCAGTGAGGCAGTACAAGGATACCAGGTCTTAGTGACAGTGGAGACCAACATTGAGTGGAAACAGCGCCCGGTTATTGAGGTATTTCTGAATAAAAGATCATTTTCAGGGTTGTTAGATACCGGAGCTGATGTGAGCGTGATAAGCAGAAGCCATTGAGTGGGCCATTGAGCCGGTCTCCGATGTGTGGGGGGTAGGCGGCATTCAGGAAGCGTTTAGGAGCCGGGAGTGGGTGACAGTCACAATCCCAAGGGCTGACGGCACAGCGGTAATTCGGCCGCACATTCTTGACGTGCACATCAACCTTTGGGGGCGAGACATTTTACAGCAGTACGGTGCTACCCTTACCTTTGGGTAATGGCGTTGCCACTTAAATGGCTCACTGATACGCCGGTCTGGGTGGAACAATGGCCGGTAGTGGGAGAGAAATTAGTCGCCCTTAAGCAGCTGGTTAAAGAACAGCTAGATGCAGGACATATAGAGCAGTCCACCAGTCCTTGGAATTCGCCTATTTTTGTCATCAAAAAGAAGTCGGGGAAGTGGCGACTCCTCCACGATCTCAGAGAGATCAATAAATGCATACAGCCAATGGGTCCGCTTCAATGCGGCATCCCAAATCCTAATATGATTCCCGAGGGGTGGGAGATCCTAGTTGTAGATCTCAAGGATTGTTTTTACACGATCCCCTTAGACCCCAGGGACCGGGAAAGGTTTGCCTTTACGGTGCCGGTTGTGAACCACAGTGAGCCCACGCAGCGTTACGCGTGGAAATTTTTGCCACAGGGCATGCTCAATTCGCCCACCCTGTGCCAAATCTATGTTCACAACGCACTGGCAAAGTTTCGAAACCTTTACCGCAAAGCCTTAGTTTGTCATTTCATGGATGGTATCTTGGTCGCGGTGCCGCAACTCGGCAGCGAAATGTTTTCAGACCTCCAGGCCAGCCTGGGGGAGAAAGGGTTACTCATTGCCACGGAGAAAGTGCAGAGAACCGAGCCCTTCTCATACTTGGGTCATCGGCTTCTCCGCTCTTTCGCAGCACCAGTTTTGCCCCAAATCAACTTGAAGGATTCAGTCACCTTGGTGGAATTGCAGCAGGTTTTAGGGAACATTAATTGGGCCAGACCGTATTTCCGATTGGATATGGATCTCTTGAAACCGCTCTTCTCGCTGCTCACATTAGGTAAGCAGCCAGCAGACCGGATACAAATTTCTCGAGAAGCGCGCCTAGCTCTCGAGAAAGTCAACCAAGTTCTCAGCCAGAGGTGGGTAGATAGGATCACCCCAGGACCATATGCTCCGATCCTGAATTTGTACATCGTGCGAGCAGGATCCATGTTCACCGGAGCCCTCGGAGTAGACTCCGAGAAAGGGGCGAGTATTGTGGAATGGGTGTACTTGCCAAACACCTCTTCCCGAAACATCGTTCCTCCCCAAGAATTAGTTTCCGCGGTGGTCTACCGCGGAAGGCTGAGAGCTAGGGACATCTCAGGGCACGACTTAGCCAAAATTGTAGTCCCGTTCACCAAAGAACAGGTTCTGCAGTTGATGCAGCTCGGTGACTCGCTTCCAATTGCGTTGGAAGGATTCACCGGATGCTTGGCATACCACTTGCCAAAGGACCCCAGACTTGTCTCGCTCCAAACGCAGAAAGTCAGCTTGTTCGAATTGCTCTCGCTGGTTCCGCTTCAGGGGACCAGGACAGTTTTCATGGATGGAGGTCGCACATATGGTGTCTTGACTTGGCAGGAAGGCCAGGCTTGGCGCACGCTGTTAACTCTTCCACAGCGGGCAGAGTTGGCAGCGGTGAACCTTGCCTTGTGCACCTTCGCCAAAGAGCGCCTAAACATCATTACTGATAGCCAGTATGTCAGGAATTCGCTTCACAGTCTACCGGGAGCATACATTACTCCTGTGATAGACAAGAATTTGCTTAGTCTGTTTCTCACTGCTCAATTTCATTTGCGAAACCGCACGGAGCCGCTCTATATTGCCCACATCCGAAGTCACCAAGACCTACCGGGTCCGATTTCTGTGGGCAATAGCAGAGCGGATGCGGCGGCACAGGAAATTCAGCAACGTTCAGTGTTGGGTGTTTTCACTACGCCAATTCAGAGTCATGCATTCTTTCACCAAAATGCCAAAGCGCTTGCCAGACAGTTCAATCTGCCACTCTCTCAAGCCCAAGGCATAGTTCGCTCTTGCCAGCATTGTGCAGGGGCACCGGGGGGGCCCTCGTGGGGGGTCAACCCACGAGGGACAGAGGCTAACCAGGTGTGGCAGATGGATGTCACGCATGTTCCGCAGTTTGGCAGATGGCAGTACATGCACGTCTGCATAGATACCTTTTCTCAATTCGTTTGGGCAATGGCGCAGAAAGGGGAGACTGCTTCCCACGTGGAGCAGCACCTCCTTTCCTGCATTGCGGCCATGGGCAAACCACGGCACGTGAAAACCGATAACGGCCCGGCCTACTGCTCCAGGCAGTTGGCCGCCTTCATGGCCACCTGGGACATTAAGCATACTTTTGGCGTTCCTTACAATCTGCAGTGGCAAGCGATTGTGGAACGAGTCAATCGGACACTCAAGTCCTATATTGACAAACAAACAGAAAGGGGGGAGCCACCAGCCCTCCCCAAGTCACAGGGTCAGGCGCAGCATTGTCTGAATAAGGTATTGTTCACGTACAATCACCTTAATGTTTTTTCGGATTGCACGCCGCAGGAGAAGCACTTCCGCCGTTCGGAAGCTCTCCTGCGACCGATGGTCCGATACCGGGTGCCACCGGTCCCTTCTTGGAGGGGCCCGGCGCCACTTGTAACCTGGGGAAGAGGGTATGCTGCAGTTATGTCTCCTACAGGTGTCGTTTGGATTCCAGCTCAGTGTGTCAAGCCTCACTTGGAACCACATGGCGTGGACCCAGGCCGACCCGAGTCCGATCCCAGAGATGGAGGACCTCACTCTGACCGAGAGGACCCGTCGGAAGAAACGGCCACAGATGACAGCACCGAAGATCACCTGGGGAATGGTCAAGGTCCTTTGCAGTGAGGCCGAGGACGTCATCCGGCGCGAGGAGAAGGAGCCAACGCCGGAGAACTTCACGGCTGCAATCTTTGCCCGAATTCATGCCAACACCGTGGCAGTCACCATCATCCTGACCCTCTCCCTACTTGCGGGGGGAGGCGTTCAGGCTGCCTCATTGAAGGCCAACGATTTGATGCCAGGCGGAGACCTCTCTGCCAGGATGCATTACAACATATGGGAAAGGTTGGCGGGTCTCGTCAACCAGTCCGATTTTTGCCTGAAGCAGAACATTGGTTCTGCCTCGATCCTGAGCACCTGCCTCATCCCAGTGTGCCACTCTCCAGGCGCGCACCGCAGGGATGGGGACTGGCTTGTGAAACGGATTTTCAGCCCGTACATCCCAGCGGCTTCTTCCGAATACGCCCGTTGGGAAATGCGGCTCACCATGACTTTGCCGGCTGATGCAGCCACTCTCCACACTCCTCGAGTGGCAGTCAGCCCGAACTCTACCTGTGCTCGAATGACCGGCTGCGCCTCAGCTGGTCGAACCCGGCGCCGCTGCCTCAACGTTGGCAGTGGCAATTGGACTTGTGATAACCCAGTGACACTTGGTTCAATGTATGTTCATGTTACCCTACCATCTGGTTGGTTCTTCACATGTAATCAGTACACTTGGAACTACATTCCCGCAAATGTATCAAATGCTATATGTTGTATCAGTCGTTTAACACTGTTACTCCCTACTAAGGATATGGTCACACCAAGCACAGATGTTACAAATGTTTCAGGACCCGTACGATGCACTCGCACCACCCAGTTAGACAGCTCATGTGAGAGCAGCTTTAGAGTAATGAGTTCAGCCGAATATCTCTCGTTGGCAGTCAGCATTTTTGGCATGCCAGGCTTAGCCGTCGGCAACGCTCGGAGGATTGGTCGAGTGGCTTGCGGATTAGCTAAAGCCATTAACCATACCTCCTCGGCGATAGCGCTGCTCAACCAAGAGCAGGCAGAGCTTCGCCATGCCATACTTGACAATCGAGCGGCTATAGACTATCTCTTATTGCTACATCACCTGGGCTGCAAATCTTTTCATGGTATGTGTTGTTTTAATCTCACTGATAACTCCCATAAGGTACAGAGCCAGCTCACAGACCTCCACACCATAGTCGAGGGCATCAGGGAGGGTTCTGCATGGGGAACTTGGCTGAGTTCATTGTGGAACTGGATGTGGTCGTGGATTCCGTGGGGGTGGCTTCAGACGGTGCTCAAAGTGATTGTGGGGCTGATTATACTAGGCATAGCAGTATGCTGCTTTGCGCAATGTATTCCCTCACTGATATCAAGGTGCCGCTCCCGGAGGGAACCCCGAAGCACCATTCCCACTCAACAGCTGATGCCCCTCTTGCGCAGAGTCGCCGGTCAGGCTCTTAAGTAAAAAAAAGGGGGAGATGTGGATTCCCCATGCCCCAATGGCATGGAACGGCCCACGCAGAGGCCACTTCGGGAGAACGCTCCTGGCCCGTGGGCTCTGCGGGCAGAGAAATTAAGGGGGGTGGATTAATAATAGGGTTTGATTCACCCAACTATGACCTGACCGACGGTTCCGCTGAGGAGGCATTCCTCTAGCCTCCGTTACCCATTAAGGTAATCACTCATCTCCGAGTTTAGCGTAATCCCTGGTGCAAATAGTGGCCATATTTACCCCGGTCTAAGCCCTAGACAATGGTGTTTTCCCTGTCAATGTTTGCCCACGTTAATTAACTTCCCCAAGTTAGATTCCCCATTAACCCGGGTAGATGGGTGATGTGATTTTCTGTCAGATGACGGCTTTTTCCTGCCTTGCCTTCTGATCTATAAATGTAGATACTTTTCCTTCAATAAACCACTGATCTGATCTCGCTCCATACTGCCTCGTATTGTTTCTTGATCAGTCTCCTCCGGGACCTAACGGCCGTCCTAGCGGCCCCGATTCCTACATGGAAGAATCTCTCTCTTTTTTAGAAGTAACCGCTGAGGATAAATTCTAGCTGAATATGAGGGTAATCATGAATGTTCTGTTATTAATTGTTGGAATGGCTATCTATTACAGACTTAAAACATAAATTAGAAATGCTTTGCTAAAAATAGCAGACAATTCTTTATATTTTATGTAAACAAAAGATTTGTAGCTTAGTGATTGGGAGAGCCTTATCTCAGACAGCTAATAATTTAAAGTAGTTATTTGAATTATATGTAAGCAAAAATCTGAATTACAGTTCAGTTTGGAAAATAAAAAGCATAAAGATACCTAATTATTAGTACATTTATATAGTATTTAATGATGTAGTCCAGTATTTTACATACTGTATATAAAAGAAAACATTCTGCCAAAAAACACAGTATATGTATTGTTTATTGCCTTTTTAGACACATTCAAACTCTGTTCCTTTTTATCCGTTGGGTAGGACTTCTCACCTTGTTTTGCTGGCAGGTAAGGTAAAGGTAATGGTTGCCCATGCTTGATAACCAGTCATATCCAACTCTAGTATTCAGTGCTCATTTATAGTGAAAGAGCCAGGGCTGTCTGTGTCTGCAAATGGTTCTGTGGACATGTGGTAGGCATGACTAAACACCAGATTGCACAGAACGCTGTTACCTTCCCACCACAGTGGTACCTATTTCTTTAATTGCAATTTCTTGCTTTCAAACTGCTAGGATGGCAGGAGTGGGACAGGGTAGTCCCATGCAGTACTCGGGTCTCGAACTGCTAACTTTCCAGTTATCAAGTTCAGCATCTTAACCACTAAGCCACAGTAGCCGCCCTTTCTGGCAGGTACAGGATTGTGAAAACAAAACAAAGAACAATTTCCAAAAAGCCCCTCTGATTCAATGGGATAGGGAATTTCCTGTCGGCATAACTAGATGTGTGAGCAAAGATAAGATTTAATGTTCTTTCTTTGATATTCTCCAGGTGAAAATAATCCCCTGTGCCAGTTTTATGGAAAGATGGGGCAGCTTTATTTTTATTCTATGCTACTTCTGTGACAAGTTGCATAAATAAATTTAAATACACACATTGAATTCTTCTTCTATTTTGGCCATTCAGTATGCGCAGTAGTATGTTTACAGGAAGTGCTGCTTATGTGGACAGTTACAAGTCTCACTGGGCTGGGTAGCTGTTTGACTAATAGACTCACAGGATTACATTTCCAAAATTGCAGACAAGGGCTTAGGTGAGAAGGGTCCAAGTCACTGCATTTTGGAACTAACAACTAATCACAGGATTTAACAACACTGGATTTTCTGCTCTATTTTTTGGGTGATCAGTAAACAGGCATATGGCTGCCAGGGCTCTCCCCAACCCAAGAACGTAATCCAAGTTCCTGTGAATTTTTTTCACATTTCTATTATTATTATTATTATTATTATTATTATTATTATTATTATTATTATTATTATTATTATTATTATTATTATTATTATTATTATTATTATTATTATTATTATTATTATTATATCCAAGAGAACTCTTGTTTCTTTCCTCCCAGTCTGTTGAGTCTCACAACCAGTCTGCAGGTAGATTAAAGGGGGGGAGGGGGGATTGTCTACCGAGCATCATAGAGATACAGAGTCTAGATTTTAAAGACTTTTTATTCTTTAGGTGGCCACTTATACCTCATAAAAATGGACGCAGTGGGTGGGGGTGGGGAGGTATAAGGTGTACACTTCCCAAAAAAGTGCACCATCTGTATAATTGCCAATACCAATTTAGAAATATATTTGCCGATTAACTAGTTTATGTAATTATAATGAGATATTCTCTGGACTTTTGTCAGCAAGCTTTTAAATTTTAAAAATTAAAGACTTACAATATCAGGAGACCTGCATATTTATTTATTTATTTTTCACGCTTATATACCGCCCACTCAGGTGCAACCCAACTCAGGGCGGTTTACATAGCGGACAGTAAATACATAAAAGACACATGATAAAAAAGTTATGCATAGTGTTGGTCCCGAATTATTAATATGAGTATAATTAAAATCATTAGATTCACAATCAAAGACTGGTATAAAATTAACAGTTCAGGACCTAACCAAGGGCCTAAGAACTGTTAAGGTAACATCTAAGTATATAGGCAGTTCATAGTAAAGTAGTAGTAGTTGTTGTTGTTACTATTATTACTGTTATTTACCTCCACTTACTGCTGCTGATATTTTTTGCTATATTTTTTGTTGCTGTGGTTTTAAGATTTTCTGATGCCATCTGGTTTTGTCTCTTGGGTTTTTATCGGCAATTCACTGGATGATTTTATTCTGATCATATATATTACTAGCATTGTTTGCCCGGCGGTGCCGGGCTGTTTTAAATTGTGTTGGAAGGTTTTTTTTTTGTTAATGTTTGTACAAAAGAGGTTAGTGTATAATTGAAAGTTTTAAAATGTTTATTTATACACAATTTGTTTTTTTCCAGGCTGTTATAAACTGTAATCAGTTTTTTGGTAGTTTGTTTTTGTGGATTAAAAAAAGAACAAAGGATGATATAATTTTTCAATTTTTTAAATTTAACAAAATAATGTTTTAGTATGTTATTTTTTTAAATAGTTGTACTGTAGGTAATAATTTTAGGAGTGTGAAAGTAGATGTTTTTTACATTCAGTGTTTTTAAACTGTGTTTTGATATTTTTGGTTTTTATTTCAGTTGAAACTCCACACATGATTTTAGAAATATTTTTATTTTTATTTATTTTTACATATGTTTGTGATTTGTGTAAAAGTGTGATATAGTGTTATGGTTTTGATTTTTTTTTCTTTTGTGGCCTTTTGTTTGGGGCTGTTGTGTATTTTTGACTTGTTTTTACTTTTCTGCCCTGCAGGTGGGGCTGCTAGTGGTTCTCTTTTATTTTGACTGTTTTTTCTCTCTTGGCCTCTGGGTGGAGCTTCTTCTGGTTCGTAGTCTCTTGGTTTGTTCATTTGTGTTCCGGTCGTTGTGGAGGAAGGAGGTGGTGGTGAGTTGTCTGATTTTCTTTATTTTGGGGGTTTTCTTTGTTTTGCTTTTGTGGTGGTGGGCTGGGCGGTGTTTCTGTTTGTTCTTTTTTGTTTTGGTTTATTTTTTGGTTTAATTGGTTTGTTTATTTGTGGTTTTGTTTTGTTTTTCCTGGTTTGTTTCTGTAATTTGTGGTTTTTTCGTTTTGTTGTTAGGTGTTTTGTAAGTGGTTTTGTGTGTTTTTTATTTTAAGTAATGGTTATTTTTAATTATGGTTTTATTTTTGTTAGGTGGTTAGGGGTATGTGTGTGTCTGAGTGTGTGTGAGAGAGAGAGGAGGCTGCCGCCGGGTGAGTACCTCCGGTAGGTGAAGGCAGCGGCCGGAGCGCCGTTCCTTGCCTTTGCTTTCCAGAGGAATTGTTTCACTTTCAGGGGGGGGGTGAAGCCACTGATGCCTTCGTCCTCCCTTGAAAGCGAAACACTCATAAAGTAAAGGCAGCGGCCGGAGTGCCGTTCGCTGCCTTTGCTTTCCGGAGGAATTGTTTTGCTTTCAAGGGGGGGGGGAGGCACTGATGCCTTCGCCCTTCCTTGAAAGCGAAACACTTACTTGGAAAGTAAAGGCAGTGGCCGGAGCGCCATTCACTGGCCTTGCTTTCCGGAGGAATTGTTTTGCTTTCAAGGGGGGGGGGGGCGAAGGCATCAGTACCTTTTTTCCCCGTTGAACACCCCCCCCTGTTTTGTGGGTTTTTCCCACCCCACCTCAACTTTTCTTGAGGCCGGTGGTGGTCTCGCCTTGTCTTCGGTGGGGTAGCATGGAGGAGAGGGAGTCCTGCATGGATGTGAGGCGCTGCGTCTGGCTGCGGCGGACCTGCATTCCTGTGCAGGTTTTTGCATGGCTGTGAGGCACTGTGTCTGCCTGTGGGGGACTTGCGTTCCCATTGTGTTTTTTATTTTTATTTTTCACGCGCCGGCTTTCTCAGTGTTCTGCGCACTCATGGCTTGCAGAACGCTGGGACTTGTAGTTTTGAGTTTGTGGTTTGCGTTTGTGCGGTGGTTTTTTTCTGCAGCTTGTTTTTGATTGGCTGCGGTGCGTTTCCCAACGTTCTTTTTGCTCGCGCCTCTCAGCCTGATTGGCTGCGGCGCGGCGCAAGGAACGTTGGGTAGTGAAGTCCTTTTCTTTGTTTGCGTTCGTGGGTCTCCTGCCCCACAGGCACATTTCTCAACCGGACAGTTACCTGCGAACCCGGTTCGGGCAAGTGCACGAATGCTCGGTATGGGCTAGTAGGGCCGGGTGCAGGATCCTTTGTCACATTCCAATGGTTAACGCACAGATTTATAGGTATAGATGATGTGTTTTTTATCTATATATATTGCAAGCCGCCCTAAGTGGTGCTCATATCAAAAGGACAGGGTGTAAGTGTGAATAAAATAAAATAAATAAGAATTATTGTAGTCTCTGTACTGCATCTGTTATGTTTGTTCACCAAGTGTTGTGAATAAGCAATTCCAAGGTTCCTGTCCCCCCTGCTTGTATTTCTTTATCTTTAAACCGCTCTTGGACAGCAGCGTCTTTCAGAAAGGAGACCTCTTTCTTTTAGGTAAAACAGACAATGTTAAATGTGTGCTACTCAGCATTTGACCTCCCCAGTGAGTGAATGCCTCCTTACACAGAAGCAGGGTAGATTGTTCCCATCACCCAAATGTCACTGTATCCCTCTTAGAAAATTTGCAAACTGTGCTTTGATGTGGGAAAGCTTAGTTTTGAAAAGAATCAGTGAGAGTATCACAAGAATGTAGATATGGCATGTTGGCAATGATTGTAAAATCAAATGTTTTGCTCTAGGTTTAACGATTGCCACATGTTTTCTTCTTGCAGCTGATTACAATCATTGGGGTTCAAGTTCCTTGTTTGCTGACCATGGCAGAATCAGAGGCAAAGGTAGCAGTTGTAAATGGAAACCTCTTTCCTACCAGCACAAGCTAAAAATAATAATGAAGCATTATTTAAAACTATTGTGCTCTAGCAAAAAGTTGTCAAACATTCATAATCACAGCTTCAAGAAGGCCGTGCTCTGTTCTCCAGACAAGAGAGCTTGATAACCTTCTCCAGCAAAAATCCTTTCAATCCAGAATAATTTCAGACACAAAATTACTTATTACCTCATTAAAGAGCAAACTCTTTCAGAATAAAAGTCATCCCGAATATAAGTCAAGGTACCTATTTTGGACCTCTAAAAATAGGAAAATAGATTGACCCAAGTATGTCGGGGTTGGAAAGTGCAGCAGCTGCTAGTGAGTTTCAGTAATTAAAATACGGTAAAATTAATTAATTTAGACATTTGTGTGGGTATGTTTTTGAGTGTTTACATGGACCCGAGTATAAGTTGGGTCCCATTTTTGGACCTCATTTAGGGGGCTAAAAAACCCGACTTATACGCGAATATATACAGTATAAAGATTCATTTGATATTAGTGAAATATTAGCATGTGATACTTTCCTTAGTTACATTCTTTTGTATTACTAACCAGACAAAACATTTGTAGAGTGGTTTAAAAAAGAATGCTGAAGATTTACCTTCAGTTTACATGTTTCCTTTATTTGATTTGGGACAAACTGTACACACATTTAGCTAGGTTTGTGATTACATCCACATTCTTTACACCAAATAGGTCTTGAATGTGCACTGCCCATAATTAAGTAAATACATTCCTGCACTATCCAGAAATGCTACATAGATAAAGGGGAATTCACCACACTGAAAATTTGGGACTTTTGTCTGGTCTTTTATAATACTGTTGTATTTTGTATACTTGTGGAAAGAGGTGTATCTCAGTGATTACATTTGGCAATGAGTAATTTTAAATCCTTATACAGAGAGGCTAATTGACTGTGTAGCTAGCCCATGTGAAAAAGGACCATGTGTAAATAAATATTAAGGGACTCATGCCTAGATTGGCCTTTCCTGGCAGAGCCCAGAACTGGCATACTTCACCTATATATGATGGTGAACCTTAGCACTCCAGATATTCTTAAACTTCAATTCCCAGAAGCCATGATCAGCAGGAGTGCTGACTTGGGCTTCTGGTAATTGAAGTCCAGGAATACCTGGAGTGCCAAAATTGGCCATCACTGAAATAAAAAAAATAGAATTTAAGTTAAAAATGTATTTTTACAATGGTCTAACTAATTGTTTGCATGAAGTGTTGAAAAAAAATGATTAGCAATAAACTCAGACCTTTCAGATCATGACCAGCTGCAGGCCGGTTGATTTCAATAAGTTTACTCAAAGAAAGAGGTAACCTGGATTCAATCCTTATATTATAATTTATACTGAGCAGTCAACTGTAGAAGTGTTTATAACAGGATTTATTAAAATGCCTGGACCATGCAGTTTACAAAAAGAAATACATGGCAGAATGATTTATTCTCTTTTCTCAATGAAGCAGTCAGTAGGTCCATGTCTACCTAGAAATAATGCTGTAAATATGCATTTTGTCTTAAACAAAGGAAAGCTAACCAAATTTGTGAATATTGATTTTATCATGCAAATGTTTTATTTGCATAGAGCCTAAATCCTGATGGCCTATCAACTCTTGTACAGTTCTGGTCGCCATACCTCCAGAAGGATATTATGGAGTTGGAGAAAGTGCAGAGGAGGGCAACCAAAATGATTAGGGGACTGGAACACCTTCCTTACCATCTGAGGCTGCAACGGTTGGGCCTCTTCACTCTTGAACGACGGCGTCTAAGAGGTGACCTGATTGAAGTTTATAAAATCATGCATGGTGTGGACAAAGTAGATAAGGAAAAACTGTTTTCCCTATCACACAACACTAGAACTAGGGGACACTCGATGAAACTTTGAGTACTAGTTCTCAAACAAATAAGAGAAAGTACTTTTTCACCCAGAGGATTACTGGTCTATGGAACTCCCTGCCAGAAGAAGTGGTGACAGCTGTCAGTCTTAACAGCTTTAAGAAAGGGTTAGACAAGTTCATGGAGGACAAGGGTATCAATGGCTATAATTATGGATACTTAAGGACAACCTCCGGGTTGGAGAGATAGGCAGGATATCTCTCAATGCCATTTCCAGGGAATCCTAAGCAGGTGAAGGCATCTGCTTGGGAATACCCTAAAGGAAATGGTGAGCCACTGTGTGAGATAGAATGCTGGACTGGATGGGCTGTGGCCTGTTCCAGCAAGGCTGTTCTTATGTTCTAACTCTGGACCTCAGAACATAAAGGTGAAGAAAGAATAAGCTGATGAACTGTGATTGCTTATAAGAGAGAAAATACAGTACAGTATTTCATCTATCTATCTATCTATCTATCTATCTATCTATCTATCTATCTATCTATCTACACACACACACACACACACACACACACGCGCGCGCGCGCGCGCACACACACACACACACACACACACACACACACACACACACACACTTGCTACCCGGCTTCACTTGGGCCCTGCGGAGAGAGGAAGCAGGGAAGGGGGTGGAGGTGGACATGATCCGTCCCTCCTTCCCTGTCTTTGCGGGGTGGGGGGAGGCAGGGAAGGGGGGGAGGTAGACACGATCCATCCTCCCATCCCTGTTCTTGCCTGGGGGGGGGGTGGTGTTGGTGGAAGGGAGGGGGGAGGTGGAAGCTCATGCACACACACCAATCACACCCACCCAGTCTCTCTCACACTCACCATCTACACACCCTCCCACCCAGTGTCTTACTCTCACACTCTCTTGCACACATACACAGCCACTCACTATCCCACCCATTCTCTCTCTTTATCTCTCTCACATGCCATCTACACACTCTCCCACCCAGTGTCTGCTACTCTCACACACACACAGACACACAGACACAGACACACACAGACACACAGACACACACACAGACACACACACACACACACACACACACACACACACACACAATCTCTCTCTCTCTCTCATGCACACACATCCACCCACACTCCCAACCAGTCTCTCTCCGTCTCTCACACACAGCCACTCACCTTTCTTTGCCCCCACACACATCCACCCACACTCCTTCCCTCTCTCTCTCACTCTCTCTCTCTCTCACACACACACACAGCCACCCTCGGCTTTACTGGCCCCCACACATTTACTTGTCCAGGTAGGGTCTTCCTCCTCCTCCTCCGCCTATGTGACCCGGGCACCTGCTGTGGCATTTTGGGCTGAGGGCGGGAGGGCCAGCAGGGCAGAGGCAGCGCCTACGGCGGCGTCTGGCCTGGCCGCATCTTCAGGCACCATGGCTGAGGGTGGGAGGGGCGGCAGGGCAGAGGCTGTCCCGCCTGCTCCGTGCTTGCCTGATTGGCTGAGGCGTGCCACGGCATGGAGGACGCTGGGACGTGCAGTTTTTTGTTGCCGTTCATGGGGCATTGGCCCCAGTCTCAGCTCCCGGCCCCTTGCGGCAATGATGTCCGGGACAAAAGGTAAGTGTGGCTGGTGCATTACGGGATAGGCTGCATGGGTGTGGACACACATTCCGCATACGCACGGCCACATCCCTTCCTTATATATATATATATATATATATATATATATATATATATATATATAGATAGATAGATAGATAGATAGATAGATAGATAGATATAGATATAGATATAGATATAGATATAGATATAGATATAGATATAGATATAGATAGATATAGATATAGATATAGATATAGATATAGATATAGATGATATAGATATAGATATAGATAGAGATGATATAGATAGAGATATAGATGATATAGATATAGATATATAGATAGATAGATAGATAGAGATATATAGAGATATAGCTATATAGATATATAGATATAGATATAGAGATATAGATAGATAGATAGATATATAGAGATATAGATAGATATAGATAGATAGACACACACACACACACACATATGTGTGTGTCCTGTATGCGTTCCCACACCCCTGGACTGAACCTCACTGAAATTTGGCAAGAACCTACCTTGATGATCCAGCTTGGTTTGTGCCAGGGAACCATGGCTGACGGGGGGCCCTGCGCCCCCCAAAATGAGAAAAAGTAAAACACCACAAGTCCCAGTGGCCACAGCGCATGGCACAGCCAATCATGGAGGCGATCCTGGGCCATGGCGATGGGAGCACGGCAAAGTCAGTCACCTTCATGGTTTGGGCAGCAGCCAGACATGCACAGCCTGAACACTGGAGGTGAGGGGTGAGGCCGCACGGCCACCGACAACCCACGGAACTGACTCCAGCTGCCTGCCAGAAAACCACCTGGCCGAAAATGGGCACTCATGCTAGTATACATATAACCTAGAGAAGGGCAACTGTGACTTCATGTTGGGTTGTGATTCCTATTAGCCTTCACCTGCATAGCAATGATGAAGGATTATGGGAAGTACAGTCTAAAAACATCTGAACAGCCAGTCAATCACCCTGACATCATCCAATTTCATACTCCAAAATGTATGCTTACTTGTTAAATGAGATATACAAAGCACCCCAACACAACTGCACATATTTTTTTAACTGAGTGTGTATAGCCCTATGATTTTTTTTTGTATTTTGCCAGTGATTTTGGCAGAAACTGAGTATGATTTAAACCTGTTATTACTCAGCAAATTAGCACTGCTGGAATTCTATGGTAAAACAGTAATAGTTATAGGAATAGTAGTAAATTTCTTTGCTAAATGTGAACTTGCCAAACATTGATGTATGCAAAACAGTTTAATTTCTATTTTTAAAATAATTTTTCACTGAAAAAGCTTTATTGTGAATCGGTCTGCTTATGAATCTATTTTACCGTTGTTTTATAAGAACTATTGATATCATGATTTCTTCTGTTTATCTATGTTAGTCCATGATGTAAGGCTGAAAATAAAGAACAACAACACTGTTCTTTTTATGTATCACCAAACTTTCTTCCAACTTCTGTCAGTTTTAAGAATTAATAATCTCCAAAATGCCCTGTCATTAACACCATTATTGAAACTATTTTAGAAATTACAAAATCATCAGTAGGTTTTAGGACTGTTCTGCCTGCAGGAACAAAACGAGTAGAACAGTAGGTGAGTATGCAGGTAGCATAGTTGACATGCTGGAAGATGGACTATGTGGTATAATCTGAGAAATAAAGAAAATGTCATTTCAAATATATTGTTATGAGGCGTTAGATTGTTGTATACAGTATATGAGGTGGGCCCAGTTACATTCAAAGATAGCAGCTGTTAAGCAAAGTTGAACTTTTATACTAAAAGCATCTTCATTGTGGGCAAAAGGAAAAATGGTAGGCTGAAAGGTTACATGCCTCCAGTACAACTCCCAGAATCTCCCAGTGAGAATTAGAAGCTAACTTTTCTAATGTGTATGCTATTGTCCCTTCCCAAACTCATCGCTAGCCTTATTTCACACAACTCAAATGTACAGGGTGGCCCGTAAGTCCCTACCCAGCCATAAAGAGAGTAGGGCTCTGCTGGGGGAGGGAGGAAGCACTCCCATTGGGCTGCCGAGTAGAGGGGCGGGGTGAACTCTGTGCTGGGAGGAGGGAGGAAGCGCTTTCATTGAACTGCTGGACCAAGGGGCCCAGCACTCTCCATACCCACGGAGAGGACGGGTAGGGACTTATGGGCCACCAGGTACAAACCTATTTCTATGTACCCATTCCCGTTTCCAAGCAGTAAACATTTAAAAGAGGGAGGAGCCAATTATAAAAAACAAAAGCTTCTCCCCCTACCAAAAATAACCTTCTATGTGGTTCTTATTTAAAAAAACAATAACAACCCATTGATGAGTGAACTGGCAGTTGTCTGGCTATAGTACATCTTGGCATTTCAGTGATAAACACTCCTAGTTGGAAGTAAGCCCCATTGAATTCAGTGGCATTTATTGCCAGGGAAGTGTGTTGAGAAGTTAAGCTGAGTTGGGCTGTGATCCAAGTACTTTGACCTACTGAGGCTGCAAATTTTCAAAAGCAAAGAAGAGCAGCGAGAGAGAAAGACATTCTCAGATACATTAATGTAGCATTTAGTCTGGGGTCAGGGAGATACTGTATTATAAAACTGTCTGAAGAAGGAGGCTATAGTCCATGAAAGCGTATCCCAAATAAAACGCGTTAACCTTTAAGGCTTTTTCTATCTCTTTTGGCTACAACATGCTGGCACATAGCAACCTCCTTGTCAATTTACCATGTCAGTAGGGGCATTGTTCATTGACTGATACGGTTCAGAAACTTTTGGGGTAGGATATAGAAGAAGAATTTGCGCTTTAAGCCAGTTTATGATTGGAATTCATTTCAAAGTTGCCTGGTTTGTCAGTCAGTAGTATTAAGGAGCTCTCTGGCAGCGAAAGAAGTGCCTCCTCCCACATAAACCCCCTGGGGGTTCAACATTCTTGCTGCCTGCAGTTTCAGAGGAAGCAAAAAGTTTCCCAAATCAGCTTCGGTCCTTTTAGTTTTATATGCTACTTTTATTTATTGGCAGTTGTCCCATTACTTAAGGTGTTTTTCTCATGTGAAACAATCTTTAGAACATATGGATGGATTAAATACTGTATATCACTTTTAAGAATGTTGAACTAAGATGTTGGCAAAAAGTGCTTTTAATCTCAAAACCTTTATTTGCATTAAAATAAGCATGTTGCAGTGTACAACAGGTATGAGATGCCAAAGATAAATTAGAGAATAAATAAATAGCTCAAGATAATAATTAAAATAGTCGTAAAAACATTAAAAGGAATCAGATCTTCACCTTATTCTGAACTCTTAACTTTATCCAAGAAATGAGCCACAATTTAGGAGATTTCTGGCAGAGTGTCACTTAACAGATATTGCAGGGAAGGGACCACCATGGTTGGGGATTTATCATTCAGGGGACTCAAGAGAAACCTTTGTGGAAGGGACTCATATAAGTGGCGTTCACTTAAAATATGATGGATTAACTCAATCCAAAAATGCTCTTTGCAAGAGATACCCCAGCTGTTTAGGTATGTCTGCAGAGCCAAAGGTTGGGAGTTCAATTCCCTTCTATGCTGGGTGGGAAAGAGCCAGCCTATGTAGCCATGGGGAAGCTACGCAGTCCCAGGGTACTCCCACTTCAGAGTACTTTATACCTAGCTAGCCATGAAAAAGATGGTTATCTTCTTTTGTGTCCTGATCAAACTTTGGACTGCCAAAATGAAGCAACTTTCTTGGTTTTGTCATTGGCCAAACTTAAGTCCTCATCACTACTTGTTTCTGGTAGTAATCGGCAGATCAACAAATGGGTCGGATTCTGTATCTCTCCATATTCACAGTATGCTGTTCGGCAGCAGCCCCACTTGAGCATATTGGTCTTACATTTAGACACACTGACCCTCAGCCTATTCAGGGTCTTCCAAGTGACCTAGGGGAGGTGAGTTCCTCAGCCATATCCACCTTCAATGTTATTCCTTGTTCAGTGAGCTCCTTCTTCCATCTTCTAATTTTTTTGATCTTGTGTACCCTCCAGAATGTTTGTTCTTGCCATAAAGCTCTTACTGGATCTGAGTTGGCAGACTTAAGGCTCATATCCATTTATGTCAATGGTCATTTTCTTGTTTAGGTCTCTCGGCGTTCACTGCTACTTCTCTCCTCATCTAAGGTGGAGTGACACCAACAAGAGTTTGGTGTATGAAAACCAAGACACAGGACACAGCCTCGGGCTGGGTTAACTCAGGTTTATTGCATCGTGGATAGAGGGAACATGAGGTAATGGCGGATCGATAGCTCTTTATATACTGCAGTAATACATTCGAACGTGGTGCCATAGTAGCCCATTGGCTACTGCCTGCGTGACGTCATTGCGAGTCACGCCCTTCTTGTCCAGGTGTAGGTGGTGGCGGGAAAGCTTCCCGCGCTGTTGCCTTTGATGAGTTCTGACCAATAGAGCTTGGACGCTCGCTGCTGCCAGCTGGTGGTCATTAGCTCGCGTCCTCATGCAGGGTTCATATGATACAGCTGAAGGTTACATTGTTGCTATAGGCAAGGTTACATTGGTTCAGATACATTGTAATCCATGTGGAAGGTAAAACCCTTAGAACACAACATCCCTCCCCCCTAGGACGAGACAACGTCTCGAGCCCATGCTTCTAGACACTCCCCCCCCTAGGAGACAAAATCTCTTAGCCAAGATGGCTTGTTTCGAACACGCTGGGGTCTCGATGCGGGCTGCCTCTCCCCGGGTTTGCTACCTTCTCTTTGTCCCCTGGTTTCCTGTCCTGTAATTTGAGAGGGAGACTCGTTAGTGACTTGCCGCGGCTCCGCGGCGTTGTTGGGAGGTGTGCTCTTACTTAGGGAGGAACCGGGGGCACTGGGGACGGGGACTAACGAAAAACCCCTCTTCTCGCCTGGATGGGTGGGGGAACACTCCTGAAAACCCCCCCCCGGTTCGCTAAATCAAAACCAAAATTCCAATCGGGGGCAGCGGTCGCGAACTCTTCTCCCCCTTCCCCGGCCTCTGATGGAACTTGTCTATCAAAAGGATATGATTCGGGGCCGCTGCTTCTTCCTTCCCCCCTTGCTTGGGACTGTTGTCCGCTGCTGTCTCCCCCTTGGGTTAAGCGGGTGGGGGAGAACCCTAACGCTGAATCTTGATGGCGATCCTCACTGACTGGCCCACTTACTCGGTGCCTCAGTTGGTCTGCGTGCCTCCTCCAGAGGAGACCGGTGTGGGTTTCAACCCGGTACGACACTGGTCCCGTCTGCTCTACAACCGTCCCCGGCACCCAGGCTGGCCCCGCGCTGGCATAGTTCCTGCAATGAACAGGGTCGCCGGCGGCGAAACCTTTCGAGACTGCCAGCCCCACGTTTTTTCCTTTATCCTCAATTCTTGTGGGGTCCAGCCTGGACAGGAGTGTAGTCAGTTTTCGCCGCATCAATAGCTCTGCCGGCGAGTAACCTGACGCTAAGGGGGTCACCCTATACGCTAATAAGAACTGACATACTTGGTGATTCAGGTCCCCGGGGCCCATGCGCCGAAGCGCGTCCTTTGTTGTACGCACCAACCGTTCCACTTGGCCATTCGTGGCCGGGTGAAACGGCGCGGACGTGATATGCCGAATGGCATTCGCCTCCATGAATGCCCCGAACTCTGCGGAGGTGAAGCAACTCGCGTTATCGCTGACTAAAGTGTCGGGTAAACCGAACGTTGAAAAGACTCTCCGAAGTTGGTTAATTGTAGTGGCGGTGGATGTGCTCTTTACCGGAATGACCTCCAGCCACTTTGAGAATGCATCCACCACCAGGAGAAACATGGTTCCTCGGAAGGGGCCAGCGAAATCTACGTGCACTCTGGACCATGGCCCCCTCGCTGTGTCCCATTCCCTATGCGGGAGACGGGCCGCCTCTGGTCGGGACCCCTGGCACGCCTCACAAGTGCCGACCATGTGTTCAATGTCCTCGTCCAGCTGTGGCCACCAAAAGTAGCTGCGGGCCAGCGCTTTGGAGCGAACGATGCCCGGGTGACTGACATGCAGCAGTTTGAGCACCCTCGGCCGCATGGGTGTTGGGACCACCACCCGTTGGCCCCACAATAGGCACCCCCTTTCTATGGACAACTCTAGCTTCTTCCGAAAGAATGGGTCGAATTCCTTGCTTGGGGACGATGCTGGCCACCCTTTCTGCACCCATGAGCTGACTTTCTCCAGCGTTCTGTCCTTGCCTGTCGCCCTAGCTATATCGGCTGGTACTATTGGGGGTTCGTCTAAAACCTCGATTAGCAACACCTGGCGGTCTCTTCCTATTCTGGCTTTTTGGTCGTCCGACAAGGGCAAAGGGGATCTCGAAAGTGCATCAGCATGGCTGATCTCTTTTCCGGGCCGGTACTCCAACTCGTGTTGGTATGCGTTAAGAAAAATGGCCCATCGCAACATTCTCGGGGATAGTATCTGTGGCGTGGGCTTGCCTGCCGTGAAAATCCCTAACAGGGGCTTGTGATCCGTCACGATTTTGAACGGGCGGCCATACAGAAAATCGTGAAACTTTTTGGTCCCCGCTACTATTGCTAATGCCTCCCTGTCGGTTTGTGCGTAATTTCGCTCTGCTTGGGACAGGGACCTTGAATAAAACGCAACTGGGGCCTCCCGACCGTCATCCAACACGTGACAAAGCACCGCCCCCACCCCCACCGGTGATGCATCACAGACTAAGACCACCGGCCGTTTGGGGTCGAAGTGCGTAAGGATTGCGTCCGATGTTAAAAGTTGCTTTAGTTCGTTGAACGCCTTCTCGTGCTCGTCACCCCACATCCATGTCTCCTCCTTTTTCAGTAACCGATGAAGCGGTTCGGCCACGGAGGCTTTCCGCGGAAGGAATGTGTGGTAAAAATTGAGGAGCCCCAGGAATGACTGTAGCTCGGTTTTGGATGTGGGGCGAGGGGCCTTCTTAATGGCTTCTACTTTGGATTTGGACGGCTTAATACCCTCGGGTGTGATCCGAAACCCTAAAAACTCGACCTCGGTTTCGAAAAAAACACATTTGTCCTTCCTCAGTCTCAGCCCCGTTTTCTCGAACACAGTTAGCACTTTATCCAATCTCTTTGCCAGTTCGGCCTCACTCCCCCCTGTTATCAATACGTCATCAAAATAAGGTAACACCCCCTCTCGAACACAGTTAGCACTTTATCCAATCTCTTTGCCAGTTCGGCCTCACTCCCCCCTGTTATCAATACGTCATCAAAATAAGGTAACACCCCCTCCAGCCCCTTCAGGAGGCGTTCCACAAGCGACTGAAAAAGACCGGGTGCCGAGTTCACGCCGAACTGTAAACGCGACACCTGGAACGCTCCTTTGTGTGTGACTATCGTTTGTGCCGCGGCCGTGGCGGGAGTTACGGGGAGTTGTTGATAGGCTTGTGCCAGGTCGAGCTTAGCGAAACACTTTCCCCCATTTAGCCTGGCCAAAAGGTGGCTGACCACTGGCACCGGATATGCATTAGGGCGAATCGCCTTGTTAATTGTACACTTATAATCAGCGCAAATGCGCACCTCCCCGTTAGCCTTCAGAGCTGTTACAATTGGAGTTTCCCACTCCGCGGAATCAACAGGAATAAGAATCCCCTGGCCCACCAATTTGTCCAGTTCCGCCTCTATTTTGTCCTTTAGTGCGAAAGGCACCCTGCGCGGTTTGAGTCTTATCGGGCGGACCTCCGGGTCTAGGTCGAAGGCTACGGGGGGTCCCTTGAATTTTCCAAGTCCCTTTTCAAAAACGGCGGGGTGCGCATCGCACACCGCTTGTATTGGATCCACCCCCACTGAATGTACTCCCCCTATGAACAGGCCCAAAGGCTGAAACCACTGTGTCCCTAGGAGGCTACAACTTCCCCCCTTGAGGACAACTAGGGGCAGTTCCGCAGAATGTCTCCTGAACTTCACCTGAAATTTCCCGACCCCCAACACCGGAATGCTGTTTCCCTGTACATCACGTAGCGTGGACCTCAAAGTTTTAAGTTTGGGCCGCGCGTGGGGGTCGATTTTCAAGAACTCTTTCTGGGGAATGATGGAATAGGAGGACCCCGAGTCAATTTCCATCCTGATAGGGGCCCCTTGTACTAGTACCTCAACGAAGTAATGGGACTGTCCCGCGGACACGCTGAACACTGGGGCGTCGTCCTCGCTGCCGTCCGAGACGCGGCCCACGCCGTCCTGCTTCTTCGTGGTCTGGGCGCCATCTTTGGACCTCGCTGGACGGTCCGGCCTGGTCGAACGGTCTGATGACTGCCTCCGGCCCTCCTTTCGTTTTCTGCATGCCCTGGCAATGTGCCCCCGCCGGCCGCAGGTGTAACATTCGGCCTTTCTAAATGGGCACCTCGCGCGCTCGTGGGCCGCTCCGCAGCCATCGCAGCGGCGCCCCCCTTTTCGGACCTTCTGGACTTCCTCGCCGTCGCTGCCTTCCGAGGACGATTTTGAGGCCCGTCGAGTTGCGTGCACCGATTTTTCCGCTTTGCCGGCTCTGGGACGCCACTCACGCCACTGGTGCATCTCGTCCACACCGGCATTCGTGGACTCTGCGGCTTCTGCGGCTTCAATGACCTCTGCCAGCGTGGGTGGCGGCTCCTTGTTCATCAAACTGCGCTGCACCTCCTTGTCTTTCAGGCCGCACAGCACGCCGTCCCTGAGGGCCATTTCTTGGATATTGTCCCATTTGCAGGGGACGGCGGCTACCCTCATGGCGGCCACGAATGCCTCGACCGACTCGTCCGGCGCTTGGACTCGCCTCCAAAACGCGCTCCGAGCGGGAAACATCGCCCTCGCGGGTCGGAACCGCTCCCGTAGCAGCTTCATGATGTCGGCCGCCTTGAATTCGCTCACCTTCTTCGGAGTGATAATGCCCACCAGTGTCCGCTTGGTGTCCATCCCGAGCATTCTGGTGAGGATGGCCCTCTTCGTCTCCTCATCGTCTTCCTTGACTTTGAGCTCCACCAGTGCCGCATGGAAGTCCATCTCAAACAACTCCCAGTCTTGCGGTTTGGTGATGTTGAACCCGCTCTGTGCCCTGGCTGCTCCTTGGGGATCCATTATCCCATCCTCGTCGCCAATTTGGTGTATGAAAACCAAGACACAGGACACAGCCTCGGGCTGGGTTAACTCAGGTTTATTGCATCGTGGATAGAGGGAACATGAGGTAATGGCGGATCGATAGCTCTTTATATACTGCAGTAATACATTCGAACGTGGTGCCATAGTAGCCCATTGGCTACTGCCTGCGTGACGTCATTGCGAGTCACGCCCTTCTTGTCCAGGTGTAGGTGGTGGCGGGAAAGCTTCCCGCGCTGTTGCCTTTGATGAGTTCTGACCAATAGAGCTTGGACGCTCGCTGCTGCCAGCTGGTGGTCATTAGCTCGCGTCCTCATGCAGGGTTCATATGATACAGCTGAAGGTTACATTGTTGCTATAGGCAAGGTTACATTGGTTCAGATACATTGTAATCCATGTGGAAGGTAAAACCCTTAGAACACAACAAAGAGGATATATTTTATCAACTGGTGTGGGTTTGAGGCATCCTCAATATGCATTGTTTCATTAACAGTGATGTCAACTAGTTTCACATTGCGGATGCGCTCCATACTGGAGCAGCATACACTGTTGCAGAGATGCTCAGGGCCAAAGCTGATGTACACAGTGTGGATGGTCGAGCTCTGCATGTATGATTTGTAAATTTCCTTGTCAAGATGGCCATAAATTAGATTTGACTTGGCGGCACACAATTAGTATTTTTAGATAGACAGAGGTCTGTGGAAAACAGGAATAGAATGCAAGCGTGGCGCCAAAATGGCCGCCGCGCTCTTTGCGGCCCCCCCCCACCGGACTTGGACATCCGGGTAGTTAGGGGGGCGTGGCCAGCCCTCTTTAAAAGGGGTGGCCACGAGGCAGCCAAGCTGCCATTTTGCAAAGCGACGGAGAGGAGAAGTTTTTCCCCACTTGCTCCGTCGCTCTTCGCTTCAGCCGGGAAGCCTCTTTGGGGCAGCGGTTTTCTTCGCCTTTTTCCTCAGGCTTCCCAGCGATTCATGGCAATGCCTTCCAAAAAGAAGGCGATGGCGAATCCGGTTCACCCGTCCAGGAGGCGCCAGCCGGGTCGGAGGACCGCGACTGCGCCCCCTCAGCAGGCCCCCTTTGCGGGGGCGCCCACCGGGACCGGTGGGATGGGGTCCATTACTCCTTGGCCTGAGGCTGGGCAGCCTCAGACCGGCCCGGCGGGGGCCACGGCCCCCGGCCCGCAATTAGCGGCCATCGGCTCGGGCCAGGTGGGTGGGCATAACCAGGCTGGGCCTTCGGACCTTGGCCCGCAGCTCCCAGCGGTGGGCTTCAACCAGGGGGGTTGGCTGGGTTCCCTTCCCTGGAAGGGCATGCCCCCGGTCCCTCAAGGGCCAGTGATTGGGGCATGGCCATATTCGGGCCCCGGTGTTCAGAGGCCGGGCACGGCCCCTGCTACCAGTGGGCCGGCCGGCCCGATGACCCCCATCTGTGTTGGGGGCTCGGTAAACATTGATGCCCTACTGGCCCGCGTAGCGGCCCTGGAGGCATCTTTGGGGATAGTCAATCCACCCGGGGCGCCTTTTAGTTTACAGGTCAACGCAACGGCCGCCGGTCCTCGGCAGGTGGCCGACCGGGTTGAGCTGCCTGAGGCACGTAGGCCGGCGCTAGCCGCGACCTCGCAGCTCCCCGCGCAGCAGATGCCGCCAACAGGTAGTGGTCAGGCCCCATCTACGAGCTCGGTTGCGGTCGCGAGCTCCGACGCCCGCAGTGGGCCGGAACCCCCAGTGGGGGCGGCCCATGGGGGTGCACCTTGTGAGTATCCAGTTCAAGCCAGTGCACCCACAACACAATCCACAATGGGGGGAGGCTTACAGTGGCCGTGGCCTCGCCTGGCTGGGGCAGCGGGACAGCCGCCGCCGGCCCATTCAGTGGCAGCTTTGCCACTTCCAGGCCCCACTTGGGGCGGGGGACCCTATGCTGCAGGGAACCTACTGGGGGTTGCGGGGCTGGTTCAGGCCCCTTTCATGGTGCCCAGCACTGTCAATGTCCCGGTGTCGGCATTCCCGACAGCGGGGTATTCTTTGCCCCTTGGGGATCATCTGGCCCAGGCCACCAAGGAAAAGATCTGGCGGGGGGAGTATGTGGACATTTTCTCCCTCCTGAACAGGGAACCCACTAAGGAGGAGAGGGAGGGGCAGGATGAGAAGGACAAGGAGCAGTCCCGTCGGCGTAAGCCGCCACGCACGTGGGCCAACTGGTTACCCGTGTACCTCATATACATGGCGGTGTACCCGGCCGGATCTGGCCATTCCGATGGTCCAGTATTTGGACAACATATACAGGGCAATGGTTGATTTCCCTGGCCCGTCGTGGTTGGCTTACGACGAAGAATTCCGTATGAGAGTGCCCCTACACCCAGAGATGAGGTGGGATGAGCCCTGCCAGAAGCTGTGGCTTCTGTACATTACCCCTACGCGCCCTGCGCCGGGGGAGAGGTACCATTGTGGACATGCGGTCCAGCGAGCTGCTCCAGCCCAGGCACCCCGCCAGGTGGCGGGGCAGGGGGTTCCAGCTCGCCTGCTGTGTTGGAGCTTCTCGGCCAATGGTTCATGCAATAGGAAGCAGTGCCAATACAGGCACGAGTGTCCCTCTTGTGCTGGCCCCCATGCCGCCTCTGCGTGTCCGCGGGCAGGCGGACTGCGGGGCAGAGGTAGAGGTGGACAGGGAGCGGGCAGAACTGCCGCGGAGGGAGCTGATCAAGCAAAAGGCCCCCTCCCCAATTAATGTGGACATGTTGGAGCGTTGGCTCACAATGTACCCGAGGAGGGCAGATGCAGCTTACCTGCTTGAGGGTTTCCAGCAGGGGTTTCACATTCCTTTCACAGGGGACAGGTCCCCCCAAGATGCCCCCAACCTGTTGTCACTCAGGGGCAGGGAGGAGGTGGCTGCCAAGAGCATTGCTAAGGAGGTTAATGCTGGCAGGGTCGCTGGCCCTTTCCCTGTCCCACCATTCCCCAATCTCAAGGTTTCCCCTTTGGGGTTAGTGCCCAAGAAGTCACCGGGGGAATTTCGTTTGATACACCACCTGTCTTACCCGGCCGGCCGTTCGGTCAATGATGCTATCCCTGATGACCTTTGTTCGGTCAGGTATACATCTTTTGACCAGGCCCTGCGCATGGTGCGCTCTTGTGGCCCGGGTGCACTACTGGCAAAGTGCGACATTAAGCCGGCGTTCCGTCTCCTGCCGGTGCACCCGGGTGACTTTGAGTTGCTGGGTTTCAAGTTCCGGGGTGAATTTTATTTTGACAAGGCCATGCCTTTTGGCTGTTCCATTTCATGCTCGGCATTTGAACGCTTCAGCACCTTACTACAGTGGGCCTTTGTTCGCAGGTCGGGGTCTCGGTCTGTAGCCCACTACCTCGATGATTTCTTATTCGGGGGTGAACGGGGCTGGGATACGTGCACGCGTCTCCTCAACACATTTCAGACGCTAATGAAGGAACTTGGTGTCCCTTTAGCGCCTGAAAAGACCGAGGGCCCATCTACCAAGCTCACGTTCTTGGGGGTGGAGATTGACACGGTTGTGCAGGCATCCAGGTTACCTGTTGATAAGGTTTCACGGATCGCTGCACTGATATTGGACTTGCTGGCCAAACGCAAGGTGTCCCTTCGGGAGCTTCAGGTGTTCCATGGTCACCTCAATTTCGCTTGCAGGGTGGTCGCACCTGGCAGAGCCTTTGCTCGACGCTTGTGCGACGCCATGACTGGCTTGGCCAGGCCCCACCACAGGGTCCGACTGAACAAGGGCATGAGGGCGGATATGCTCATTTGGCTCCAGTTCCTGAGGGAATTCAATGGGGTGTCATTTTGGAGGTCCGACCTTCTGGTTTCCCCTCGTTTTCAGGTTCAGTCGGATGCATCAGGGTCCCTGGGTTATGGGATTTACTTTGAGGGGAAGTGGGCCTACGGCAGATGGCCGCCAGCCTGGTGGGGCACGGATCGTTTGCGCGATCTCACGTACCTTGAATTTTTCCCCATTCTCAGAGCTTTAATGCTATGGGGCGAGGAGTGGGCCAATTCGGTTGTCCATTTCTGGTGTGACAATGCGACGGTTGTCCACATTGTCAACTCGCAGACGTCAAAATCTCCCAGGGTTATGGAGCTGGTGCGCCAGTTTGTGCTGCGCAGCCTACGCCTCAATGTGCTTTTCAGGGCCCGACATGTTCCAGGTATTAATAATGATATCGCTGACGCTTTGTCCCGCCTGCAGATCCCCCGGTTCCGTGCCTTGGCCCCGGACGCAGAGGAATTTCCCTTGCCGCTCCCAGACGAGATATGGACGCTTGGCAAGGAGAGGTGAACCGGGCGATCGGCATGTCGCTGGCGCCCCGCACGCGTAAGGTGTATAACCATGCATTCATTACATTCCGGGCTTTCTGCGCCCAATTCCAGCTACCTGAAAGTTGGCCCATTCCAGTGGCTCACGTTCTCCAATTTATGGTTTACTTGCATACCCAGGGCCTAGCTCCCCGCACCATAGCATCCAGGCTGTCAGCGCTGGCATTCATGGCCAAGGTGGGTGGTTATGCTGACAGCACAAATAATTTCCGCATACGACATGTTCTGGAAGGGTGGGTGCGGGAGCGTGGGCGCAGCCTGGACGACCGCCACCCGATTTCTCCAGGGGTACTTACCCACCTTGCGCGGGGCTGGCATGACCTGTGTTTTGACAGGTATGAGGCAGCCCTGTTTCATGCGGCTACAACGGTGGCCTTTTTTGGAGCGCTCCGCATCAGTGAGCTGGTGCTACTGTCTAAGGCGGATGCGAGTCGTAGGGCACTGGAACTCGAAGATGTCTATGTTTCTAATGATTGGGCTCAGCTGAGGATACGCTCCTCCAAGGTTGATCAGCACAGTGTAGGCAGTGGTGTAAGACTGCTACGATGTTCCATGGCAGACATCTGTCCGGTTGGTGCCCTACAGGAGTTCCTTGCACTACGTGGTACGCACCCTGGCCCATTTTTCTGTCACCAGGATGGGTCTCCCCTTACTAAATTTCAATTTTGGAAGGTGACCGGTAAGGCACTAGCCAGTGTTGGCCTCCCTGGGGCTTGCTACGGCACCCATTCATTCAGGATAGGGGTGGCTTCCACTGCAGCGGCGTTTGGGTACTCTGGGGCGGAGATATGCACCATGGGAAGGTGGGGATCACGATGTTTTCAGTTATATGTTCGCCCTCTTCAACCGTGAGTACCGGTTAATTCACTGCCCTGTTTCCTTTTTTCCTTGACAGACCCTGGGTGTCGTTTTACACCGGTGACAGTATGGCTGGTGGGCCACAGCTATGTGCACAGGGCAGCGCAGTTCGTTGCGGCGACAGAGTGGGGACCCCGACTGGGACTGGGTGCATCCGCAAGTCTCAGGTGGTACGGTAAGCGCGGAATGTTATGGCGGGAACTGTTGCCATTCCTTTTCTCCATCAGGGATGCTGACCCGCCTGATGTCCTGATTATACACCTTGGGGGGTAATGATTTGGGACAGGTCACAGGCCTATCGCTGAAGCATGCGATTTGCGGTGACCTGGCCTACTTGCATTATGTGTAGCCTGCCACAACCTTGATTTGGTCGGACATGATACCGCGGCACGCTTACAGGGGAGGGTTTAACCTCCAGGCCCTTGACCGGGCTCAGCGCTCGGTGAACAGGGCTATCGCCCGGTTCCTTCTGGACAAGGGTTGGGGGCGCGTCATACGACACCCCACCATCAGTCTGCAAAATTACGAGCTTTACACAGGGGATGGGGTCCATCTGTCGCCGGGAGGTATGAACCTCTTGTTGGAAGACTTGCGAGCAGGCCTGTTGACCGAGCTGACGGTCTGGGGGGCGGGGGCGGTGAGCCTTTATTGAAGCCTCCCCGTGTGGCGGGTAGCACTGATAAGGTAAACATTTATGACCCACAGGTATCCGGCAGGTTCGCAATTGATTGGACAACACTAGACAGGCACAAGTTGGTTAACGTTGTCCGGTCAACGATGAACCAGGCAATGGGGTGATGGCACGAGCTAGGCAGCATGCATCACCCCGTTATTTTACGGATACGCGTCAGAGGGTGGGGTCAGTAGTTAGATTATTGACTACGGTCAACAATTTGTTTGTTGTCAACAAACAAATTGATACAAATGGATACATTGTAACCAATTGCCGTTGGCAATTTTGGGAGGAACCTTACCAGTGTTACTTCGGCCTGCTTGCCTTAAGAATTATAATTGGTTGAATACCAATCGAAATTTATAATTCGGACTAGGGCATGAATCAATAAATGTGGCCCAATGCCGTTATCCACTTTTACCAGTGTCTGAGTCCTTTATTGGGGGGTGCGCCTGCAATGCAAGCGTGGCGCCAAAATGGCCGCCGCGCTCTTTGCGCGCCCCCCACCGGACTTGGACATCCGGGTAGTTAGGGGGCGTGGCCAGCCCTCTTTAAAAGGGGTGGCCACGAGGCAGCCAAGCTGCCATTTTGCAAAGCGACGGAGAGGAGAAGTTTTTCCCCTCCACCCCCTCCCTAGTTAACAGTGTGATATTTTGGTCGCTTCGGGGCTGGGTGGGAATTTTTGGCTGGGACCTACAATTGGCTCTCTGGTCCTGGCTTTTTTGCCCATCCCACACTGTTGCTATGGTTTGATACAGGGGTTCTTGCTGTTTTGTTGTTGACTTTGGTCACATGGGCGGGTAGCACTGGTAAGGTAAACATTTATGACCCACAGGTATCCGGCAGGTTCGCAATTGACTGGACAACACTAGACAGGCACAAGTTGGTTAACGTTGTCCGGTCAACGACGAACCAGGCAATGGGGTGATGGCACGAGCTAGGCAGCATGCATCACCCCGTTATTTTACGGATACGCGTCAGAGGGTGGGGTCAGTAGTTAGATTATTGACTACGGTCAACAATTTGTTTGTTGTCAACAAACAAATTGATACAAATGGATACATTGTAACCAATTGCCGTTGGCAATTTTGGGAGCAACCTTACCAGTGTTACTTCGGCCTGCTTGCCTTAAGAATTATAATTGGTTGAATACCAATCGAAATTTATAATTCGGACTAGGGCATGAATCAATAAATGTGGCCCAATGCCGTTATCCACTTTTACCAGTGTCTGAGTCCTTTATTGGGGGGTGCGCCTGCAATGAGAGCTGGCAAAGGCCGGACTAATTACTTGATCCTAAAATTTTCCAGGAGTTGTTCGAATAAAAGAAAAATAGACACAGGTCAATTTACATATCTTTCATTTCTGCCATGAGTTCTGCCACAACATAACCTCTCTCATTAGTCTGCATGTCCCTAAACAGGAACTAAGTAAAGTACATTATTTATTTTAATTAAAGTTTATAACTCGTACGACTGTGAATATAGATGAATCTTGAGTTCAAAAAGACTGCACAGTCAAGGGATAAAGTTCAGGGCATTTTCATCACGTTTTATTCCCCTCCTCCTCTAATGCATTTTATGGGGATGATATTTTAAAATTCCCAGCAGTGCTGCGACATATGTAAAAAGGAGAGATAGTAAGCAGTTCAATAGAGATAATGACTTCCAATTTTTTAATATCAGTCCTCTTTTTATTTACAAGATGGTGGTGTTTAAATTTTTATTGCTTTTTACATTGTTTAACATTGTTAGGGCAATGGGTTTGAAATGTTTTATGTTGTCCTTCAGCTTAACATTTTAATATTATTTTAGAATGCTGAAGTAAAATATGCACAGTATATGAACAAACCGAATCAGGTAGAGCACTCTATCCTCTATAGTTCATTACCTGCACTGTTCCTTGTATAACCTGCAGTTCCAGTACAGCAAACCTACTTATGCAAGATATGCAAATATGTTTTACTGTATATATTAGTTCAGTACTCTTTCTGCAGTACAGGTCATAGCAGTAGCTCTTGTGGAACTAGTGTTGAGAAGTATTTTGGAATGTTGCCTGGTGTGCGATGTTGCTGCCCAAGTGTTTGAAAATGTTTGCCATAATCTTTAAGCGTGATTGATATATCTAGCCATCCCCAGCCTGGAATGTTCAGGTGTCTATCTGCCAAGCTGTTGGTTGACATGGAATTTGTGATTTCATGCCAACTAATAGTCCCCTGCTTTTTAGCTACAATAGACAGGGCGGTCTCTATGACAAAAAGTAAAGTTACACAAACCTGACATTTCAGACGGTAGTGGGAGAATGTTTCCATTCCTAGAAGAAAATCAAGAAATGCAATTTAGTAGAGTTGTTTGGTAGGATATTTTTTTCTATTATTGGTTTGTTTCTGGTAATGGCTTTTATATTAATATAGCAATGCTTGGATAATTATGCTATTATTAATTATTGTTCTTATTGGTTGCTGTGGAATCTTTATATGTATTTTAAGCTTTTTAGGAGATCTTGCCCCATAGTTTACATTACCACTATTGCCTCTGTGTCCAGACAGGTATTCCTGTATGAACGAATGCTACATCCAGAGGGACTGCAGTGGCTCAAGTGCCTAAGATGCTGACTGGGAGGTGGAAGGTCAGCGGTTCAATTCCCGAGTACTGCAGGACAGAATGAGCTCCCGCCGTTGTCCCAGCTCCTGCCAACCTAGCAGTTCGAAAGCAAGAAATTGCAAGTGGATAAATAGGGACCACTTTGGTGGAAAGGTAACAGTGTTCCATGCGCTTCGGTGTCTAGTCATGCCTGCCACATGACCACGGAAACGTCTGCTGCAGCAGACAGCGCTGGCTCTTCAGCTTTGAAACAGAGATGAGCACTGCACCCTAGAGTCAAATACGACTGGCTTTTGAGCAAGGGAAACCTTACTACATCCAGGGATGGGCTTTTTAGAGTTTTTGAACAACAAATCCCACAATCCTTCATTCTCGGAGTTCAAACTGAGAAACTGACAGCAAATGTGGCTAAACTGCTGTACTGCAGCCAAAACATTGTGAATTCAATCCTGACTGGGATCATGGTTGACTCAGCCTTCCATCCTTCTGTGGTTTGTAAAATGAGTACCTAGCATGTTGGGGGCAAAATGCAAATTACCTTGCAAACCGCCCGGAGAGTACAGTAAGCACTATGGGGTGGTGGTGGTGGTGGTGGTGGTGGGGTGTCATCGGCTTCTACTCACGAAAGAGGCCATGCCAGATGGACTGGCTGTGAAGGCGCACATTGTTAATATTCTCAAGCCTGTGGCAGTCAATTGCAGTCCCGGTCTCATTTCATACATGCCGCAGGAGATGGCTCTGAGATCACAGTGTGCAGGTCACTTCATGGCAAGCTGGGATCCACCTTAAACAAATTCACGACAGTGGCATTTTTCCTGTCACAGAAAAAATGTATACTCAGATACGAGTAGCAGCTAGCAGTGACAACAAATTAGCTGTCAATCTGTCTCTCTGCTAGCCTATTTTAATTGATCTTTCATCTGATCTGACGTTTTATGTCCTGGATGTATATCTTGATTATGTTATATTGGTTTAAAATGGTTTTTTTGACTGGGAGCAAATGCATGAATTCCCTTGATGGCAAAAGAATGGGGGATATATACATTTAAAAAAAAATAAACAACAAAATCTGCTTAAATAGTGATTATATGTTGTCATTAGAAACTGTCTCTCTTAGTGGAAGTGGGGGCAGGAGAAAGACAACGTTTATTGGCAAGCCTGAGAACTCTGGCTATTTCCTTATCACCATCCTGATAATCCTGTGAATGCTAACCCCATTGAATGATTTTGCAATTAGCTTCTAGCCAACAAAACAATGCACTCAGCTGCCATTTTCTGGTGGACATTGTGATTTTGACCCTTGCTTTTGCTGTGAGAGCTCATTAGCTGTTCATTTGACTGAAATCCGGCAATCAACTTTTACAAGAATTTGCCTCCGTTGCTTGCAGAAGTTCTGGAAAATCACCTGCAGATGTTTCTGTGGTCATGTGGCAGGCATGACTAGACACCAAAGTGCACAGAATATTGTTACCTTTCCCCATTGAAGCAGTACCTATTTATCTACTTGCAATTTCTTGCTTTTAAACTGGTAGGTTTAAAAGCTGCTGACTTGCCAACCTTCCAGTTGTTAATCTCAGTGTCTTAACCAAAAAGCCACCATGGCCCTGCAACCTAATAAATCTTTCCCCAAAATATGTCTATTGCTGATGTCTATTGCATTTTTAGAGTTTATCTTTCAGCTTGGACAAAGACCGTTGTTGGTAAATGCAGCTATCTTTTATCTAGTAACTGTATAAACAGTAAGAAATTCTAAAATGCTTCTCGTTACAGGTTTTTTGTTATTATGATTAGTTTTAATAGTAAGAGAAGCATATGGCAGATTTTCCCATTTTTTAAATTTTATTTTATTTTCCCACTAACATTTACCATCTTCCTCCTATGCCATAAAGCAGGGGTTCCCAACCTAAGGCCCATGGGCCGGATCCAGCCCCTGGTGCCATTTCATGTGGCCCCACACCCCTCCAAGGGCATTTGAGAAACAAAATGGCTGCCTCTTTGAAGCTGTTGGAACAAAATGGCCACCCCCATCATGCAGGCAGGGCAAAATAGCCATCCGGCCCTCGAAGCTGACTGAGGGAGTATGACCTGGCCCCCGGCTTGAAATGTTTGGGAACCTCTGCTATAAAGGGGTCACTTGTGAGAACATCACAATGGAAATGAGAATAGGTTGTTACAAAACAAAACTGTCAGTGCACAGGTTGTATCATGAGTCTGGATTTAAAATATTTCCTATTAGCTACAAAAATAGGAGGATTGGGAATTAATTTTCTTCTTCTGATAAGAAGCAGAACTCTGTTACCTCACCAAACAGTTTCACCTTATTTCTTCTTCCTCATTCAGTTTCCTTTTTACATTATCAAAAAAACAAAAAAAACCTACTGTTTTTGATTAAGATTGTCACTTTGCATTTCATAATCCACAATGCCCCTGCCGAAACATAGTTATAGGAGACATGTTGATATGTTTCCCGCCACCCTCCTTTTCTCTTGATTGCCAAACAGTTAATGGGGCTGTCTTCCAGTTGTGATGATTTGAAAAGAAAAAGCACAACTCCCACAGGACAGGAATCATTGAAGGAACTTTGGAAGTTATTATCCAAAAATCAGTTCTTCCTACTTCTACCTACAAAGCATTTTGTGACATCTTTAATGCTAACTGGCTTTAAAATGTCATAAAATTCTTCAGTGTTTATGATTTTGCTGCAACAGACCAATGCGACTCTCCTTGTCGAAACCTTTCCAAACTTTGAAACTCAGGTCTCCCCCCCTCAAAAACAACAATAACCCCAATGGCAGAACATTTGTCTTTCCTTTCCATCACTTTATTTGGATTTATATTAAAATATTGTAATGCTGTTTTTCAATCCTAATGTGGGCTTTATACAAAAGACTTTATATTGTTAAGTACCTTTCAAAAAACACCTAGAAGTGGAATTAAATATTTTTATATAAAGTTAAAGGACTTCCTTGTTCGAAAGACAGTCGTGTCAGACTGTACACCCATGGTTTCCAATGTGGGGCACACACCCCAAGGGGGGCAATTTGATTTTTAAAAGGGGGCAATTTGAGAACGAGTCATTAACAGTTAATGGCTTTTTAGGGTTCCTCCACATGAATAGTTCACTTTTTGAATAATAAGAACTATATGTCACAGGGGATGGCATCAGGATTTTAGAGATGCTTAGGTGGGGCATGGCCAAAAAAAGGTTGGGTGCCATTGCTCTAGATTAGAGGATGTGGCTTAACTCTGTTTACATTGAAGAGCCAGCACTTCCCTGGAAAAGCTGCTGTAGCACACGGAACACTCTTACCTTTCCCACCGAAGTATTACCTATTTTCTACTTGCAATTTCTTGCTTTTGAACTGCTAGGTTGGTAGGAGCTGGGACAGACGATGGGTGCTCACTCCATCACACAGCTTTCAGATCTCAAACTTCTGACCTGTTGACCTTGGTTGTCAAACTCAGCTTCTTGACCACTAAGTCACTGCAGTCCTCATTTTAATGTATAAAGACAACTAATATGGTATTTTCCCTCCCTGCTTATACGGCATCAAGGATGGTAGAACTCTGACCATTTTAGGAAGACAACCCCACAAATGAGGCCCTGTCTTGGATCCGTATCAATTGCCTTTCTTTAAGTAGTGAGACATAACCTAGCCTCTGAAAATGATCTATGGGGAGATTCCTGGGAAGGGGAAGTTTTAGGCCAGTGGTTCCCAATGTGGGGGACAGACCCCACAGGGGAACTTAAATTCCCAGAAACCAAAGTCAGTACATTGGCTGGTCAATGCTTTGGGGAATTGACTTAGGCTTCTGGGAATTGAAGTCCAAACAACAAAGGCTGGGAAACACTGAACTTCTTTAGGACTATTTTCTTTCTTTCTTAAAGAGCTAGCAAACAAAGCAGTAAAGGGGAGAGAGAACAACAGTGCAAGAAACTGTATGATTAGTATTTGAATTGTGGAATTCTGTCAGAAGGCAGCATAGTTCACCTAAGATTAGTGTGATGTGGTAGAACTTTTTTTTAGACAAAATCTCCCAGAATCCACATTCCATGCTGGCTGCTGGATTCTGAGAACTGTAATGTTAAGAAGTAACTTTTCCAAACGATGTACTGTAATGCGGATATGACTACGTGTCGCAGAACAGTTTCTGCATTTCACAGTTTTGGAATACTTTCTAAAGGCAACTTCACAAAGTAATCTAGAGCCACTAAGTATATGCATATTCGGTGTGAGAAGCATCTGCTCTAACAATCCAGAAACACTAGTAAGGTGTAATAAAAATGTTATACAATACAAGCCTTCCTCTTCTCTTGAATTTTTCTTTAGGAGAAACACAGGGCATGATGGAAAGGCCAAAAGTTACTAAGAAAATCGTATTCTTTACTGAATCCAAATTTCTTAATAAAACTGATGCTTTTAAAGAACAATCTGCTCTTCATCAAAGATAGCAATTGCTTGTTTCCTGAGAAGTATCTATGGGTGTGGTGTTTTTCTGGCAGGGGAAGAGAGTATCTATTTTTGTGTTAATTACCTTAGATAACAATCAGATTAACAGGTTGCATTAAGGACTGTTTCCATATGTGGATCACCCTTGATGCTTCAGGGCAATTTGTCCTCAGAAATAAAGGTCCTAGTCTAGAGAAATCTAGAATTCTATATGTATACACTAAGCCTAGCTCACAAGAAAGAGTGCATACACTTCTGTATGGGAATATATATTGACAAACCACTATAGAGACTCTCATGTAGTTTCATTTTAATAGAGATAAACCATTTTCGTGTCTTTTCCTTTGGTAGACCATAGTAACTATTCTGCTGCCTAATGTAAGGAATTGTCCTTACAACTATAGAAAGAGAAGACAATACTGTACCTTTATTACCTTACAACTATGTTTCTGGAAATATGTGCTCATGTGTTACAGCATTCACTGTCTTTTCCTACTATCCATTATGGGCAATGAATTATTTCCAAATTCCTTTATAATTTTCATTTTGTTCCAAGCATTGGTGCTGATGTGGATTAAAGCTGCTGTAAATATTGAGGTGAGAGAATAGCATGATTTTCTGTGAACTCAGATGCAAATGATTCATCATGAAAGTATAACTGAAAATATCCTACTTGCTGATCACAAATACCACACAAGGGAACTCATTTTCTAAGATTTTTTCCAGATCAAATCCAAAAATAACAATGAGTCTTGTGTAAAACCAAGGGTTTGTTTACTTGGGCATTTTTGAATTGAGCAGGTTTCGTGTTCAGGGAATTAAGAAGCAGACGAGTGAAGTAGTGAAATTCAGGTCTTTATTAGTGGGGTTTGAACACACTTTGGATGGAGCAAAACTCGGACTTATATACACTATAAACAGTAACAGTAACAATAATACAACAAGCCCATTGGCTAACAGAGTGTGCACATTTTTCGATCCACTTATTTGCATAAGAATAAATACATGAGAAAAATACATTCTGCTCCTGTCAGAAAACACAGTTAACATACATAAAATTCTTTCCCCCTAGATAAAAACAAAATCCTTTAACTAGGATGGCGGTCTAGTTTCCCTTCTGGGTTGGACGCTTGGCTGAGCAGGCTCAGGGGCTCGTATGATGGGCGACCCGACTGGAGTGAGGGATTGACTAGAGGGGGAGGATTGTAAACCCAAATTAAAGCCCTGTTTGTCAGATGGAGGAGCAGGGGATCGCTCAAAACCAAAATCTAATTCTGTGGATGAATAAGACAACTCAGGGTCCCTCCTGTGTGTACTAAGAGTGGAGGGTGACGCCAAACAAAATTGGTCATAATCAATAAAGGAATTCAGAGTGCTAGGCTGGGACAGTGTAGGGGTACACCTGGCCAGAATAGGGGAGCATTCCACAAATTCCCCTTGAAATCGGTTCCTAGAATACACTTCTGGGTCAATGTTGGCTGGCTGCTGACTATTACCTCTGCCCCCTGGGTTTAAACGGGTGGGGGCCAACCCTAGCATTGAGTGTCTGTATTCTTCTTGTGGGTCCAATACTCTGGGTCTCAATTGATCTGTGTGCCTTCTTCAGATCAGACCAGTGGCTGTTTCGATTCTGTAAGAAACAGGACCAGTTTGATTGATCACAAACCCAGGCACCCACGTAGGGCCACCAGCTGCATCATTGCGGCAATGTACAGGGTCTTTGGACGAGAAACCCTTCTGGTGTTGGATCGCTATATTTGTGCCTTTGTCCTCCACCCTAGAGGGATCCAATCTGTCCAGCAAGGATGACAGTTTCCTTCGCTGGAGCAATTCAGCAGGGGACAGCCCTGAGGCAAGGGAGGTGAGCCTATATGTGAAAAGAAACTGGCATAACTGGAGCTCCAAATCCCCTTCACCCATACGCCGAAGCGCGTCTTTAGTTGTGCGCACCTGCCGCTCTACCTGGCCATTGGTGGCTGGGTGGAATGGGGCAGCAGTGATGTGCCTAATTGTATTCCTTTCCATGAAGGATTGGAATTCTGATGTGAACGTGGACGCGTTGTCGGACACCAGCACATCTGGAAGTCCAAATGCTGCAAACAGCCTTCTTAGGTGCATTATTGTGGTGGCTGAAAGTGGTATTAGGCACCCTAGTCACTTCCAGCCACTTAGAGAATTAATCCACACCCAACAAAAATAGGGCACCCCTAAATGGGCCTGCAAAATCTATGTGCAACCTGGAACACGGGCCCAGAGTAGAATCCCATTCCTGAGAGGGAAGGTAGGATTGCTCTGTGTGAGAGGACCATTTGTTCTTGGTCCAGTTGAGGCCAACAAAAGTAGCTACGGGCAAGGGCTTTGGAACGGACAATTCCCAGGTGACTTGTGTGAAGTAGATGTAAAATCTTTTTCCTGAGAGTGATAGGAAGGACCACCCACTGGCCCCATAGAAGGCAACCTTGTTCCACTGACAGTTCCAAATGCTTGCGGTGGAATGTTCTGAATTCCTCGGCTAGAGGAGAGACAGGCCAGCCTTTTTGTACCCAAGACATTACTTTACTCAAAGTTACATCCTTGGCCATAGCCTTGGCTATATCTGAGGGGACGACTGGGGGCGAGTCAAAAGCCTCAATCATAAGCACCTGGTGGTCGCTTTCGATCTTGCAATCGGCTTCCCCAACCTCTGGCAGTGGAGAATGTGACAGGGCATCAGCGTGGCTGATGTTATTGCTGAGCCTGTGCACCAAAGTAAAATCGTATGCATTTAGGAAAATTGCCCAACGCAACATCCTTGGGGACAGAATTTGAGGCATGGGCTTCCCATTCACAAAGATTCCAAGGAGGGGCTTGTGGTCAGTTATGATGGTAAAAAGTCTTCCGTAAAGGTAATCGTGGAATTTCTTAATGCCAGCCACAATTGCCAATGCCTCCCTGTCTGTCTGAGCGTAATTTTTCTTAGGCTTTGAGAGTGAACGGGAATAGAATGCTACGGGGGTTTCCCTCCCGTCATTTAGTACATGGCATAACACAGCTCCCACCCCCACAAGGGATGCATCACACACAAGTACAACTTCCTTGTTAGGATAAAAATGAGTTAATACAGCATCCCAAGATAGCAGCCGTTTAAGCTCTAGGAAGGCTTTCTCCTGGCAATGGCCCCAGTGCCAAACAGTATCTTTCTTAAGAAGCCGACGTAATGGTTCAGCAACTGAGGCTTTGCAATGGAGAAAAGTGTGATAGAAGTTTAACAATCCTAGAAATGATTGCAATTCGGCTTTACATTTTGGCCTGGGTGCATTTCGCACGGCCGCCAACTTGGAGTCAGAGGGCATGATACCTTGGGGTGTAATTCGGTACCCTAGGAACTCCACTTCCTGTGCAAAAAACACACATTTGTCTCTTCTGAGATGTAGACCGGCCCTCTTGAAACGTGAGAGGACTCGATCGAGCCTGGCCGCTAGTTCGACAGTGTCCTTAGTGGTGATCAGGACATCGTCAAAATATGGCAGGACACTGGGCAAACCTTTTAAAATACGTTCTACAAAAAATTGAAATATTCTGGGGGCCGCATTCACCCCGAATTGTAGTCTAGTTACCTTAAATGCCCCCCTATGCGTTACTGTGGTCTGGGCTATGGCAGCAGCAGGAGCCACAGTCAATTCTTGGTAAGCCTGGGCAAGGTCAAATTTTGTGAAGCAATTTCCTCCATGCAAGGAGGCAAGAAGGTGGCTTACCATGGGCACAGGATATGAGTTTGGGCGAATAGCTTTATTGATGGTACACTTGTAGACAGCGCATATCCTGACCTCCCCGTTACTTTTCAAAGCAGTCACAATTGGTGTCTCCCACTCTGCGGAGTCCACTGGCACTAGGATGCCCTGCCCCACCAGTTTGTCCAGTTTGGCTTCTATCTTCTCCTTTAAAGCAAAGGGTACCTGGCGTGGCTTCATCCGGATGGGCCGGACGGTTGGGTCAAGCTCAAAGTCAACAGGGGGTCCTTTGTATAAACCTAAACCCTTTTTGAACACCTCAGGATGTGCAGCACAAATGTCCTGGATCGGGTCAGCATTTATTGCGTGAATGCCAGAAAGCCAGATTCCCAGGGGCCTAAACCATTGGGTCCCAATAAGACAGTTAGTGCCCTGCTTAACTACAACCAATGGATAACAGAGAAAAACACTCCCGAAGAAAATCATGATAGTGGCAATGAGTTTAATATACTAAAATTGTGCTAATAGAAACTCTACTGACTGTTGGCTGAAATACTGCCTGAGAAGTCTATCAAATATCAATACATGTACAGCAGGCACACTGAGATATGCAATATAAGTACACAAAAAGAATGCTCTCCCTCTCCCATATGGTCCTGTGTGGGACAAAAAATATTCCCCAAGCAAAATGTCTATATTCGTGAGGCCAGCACTTGGAAATTAAGTCAAACAGTCCGTAAGTACGATGTGATTCATACGTGGTGAGTACCAGGTCCTCAAAAGGTAAGTACTGCTGCAAGTGGGCTGCAACGTAAATCAATTGGAGACGGTGCCAAGAAGACCCAACGCAGGAGTAGGAGAGGAACGGTGTTCAAAGAATTTCGATGTCCCTCCGGTAAGCAGACATTTCAAAAGACTTCCTCAAGAGTCTATTAATGCTGAATATCGCGCGCAGAAACCTCCATGGTAAATTCCTATTGTGTTCTTGCAACTACAACCAATGGCAAGGAGGTGAAAATGTTTTTGAATTTGACCAAGAAATTTCCCACCCCCAGGACTGGAATCTGGCAATCTTGCACATCCCGGAGGGAAGTTTTAAAAGATTTGAGCTTGGGCTGAGAGGCAGCGGGAATTCTCAGAAACTCCCGCTGTGGGATTATGTAAAAGGTAGTACCTGAATCCACCTCCATCTTGAAGGGGACATCCTGCAGGCTCAGGTCTGCAAAGAAATGCTCGCTGACGATGCCCACTTGGCACAGCTCAGGCTCTGGTGACACTTTGGTGATGGACGTTTTGTGGTGATGACTCTTCTTGGACTCAGGTGCTGGAGTTCTTTGCTTTCACTGCCGGCATACTTTAGCAATGTGCCCTCATTGCCTGCAGTTGTGGCAGTCTGCGGTGTGGAAGGGGCACTTCCTGCGGTCATGCCGGGCTCCACAGCCATCACACTTGCAAAGGAATTTCTTCTCCCGATCGGCACGGTGCTCTCGGTGCTTTCGTCGGTCCACTCGGACTTCTCCCTCTGCGTCGCTGGACTCCGATGAAAAGGTGGAACCAGGCAATGCTGAGGAGGATGAAGATGAATTTTGCTGAGCTTGCACAGCTGAGTCGGTGGCACTGGTGGTGGAGTGGCGATGCAGGAAAAGCTTGATGCCGGACCGTGCGGCCTCAGACGCTACCGCCTCTTCTAGGACAGCCTTGAAAGTCAGCATCTTCCTGATCATGAGGCGACATTGAGCATCTTTGTCCCTCATGCCAGCCAGCAGACGGTCCCAGAGTGCTTCTTCGTTGTCCTACTTGCACGGGGTGGCAGCAATGCGCAGAGTGGTGGTGTAGTCTGCAATGGACTCCCCAGGTTGCTGCTCCCTTCTGTGGAAGGCCACCCTGGCCAGGAAGATCGAGACCTCTGGCTGCAGGTGTTTCCTCAGTGCGGACATGATTTCTGCGAGGGGCACCACATCCACGTCCCTTGGGAGAATGAGGTGGGTTGCCAGCTCAAGCGTCTCAGAACCGCACTGAGTGAAGAAACAGGAGCGCTTCTGGTCTTCGTCAGTGATCTTCTGCGAGGACATTGCGTGGCAGAATCGGCGTTCGTATGTTGCCCATTTCTCTGGACGTGCTGGGTCAAATGGGCTGATGTTGCTGACATGTGGAGACGCCACCCCACCTTTGTTGCCAGTTTCGTGTTCAGGGAATGAAGAAGCAGACAAGTGAAGTAGTGAAATTCAGCTCTTTATTAGTGGGGTTTGAACACACTTTGGATGGGGCAAAACTCGGACTTATATACACTATAAACAGTAACAGTAACAATAATACAAGCCCATTGGCTAACAGAGTGTGCACATTTTTGATCCACTTATTTGCATATGAATAGATACATGAGAAAAGATACATTCTGCTCCTGTCAGAAAACACAGTTAACATACATAACAGCAGGTGTGGGCTACATGTTGTCGCTTGGAGTTGGTAGAGATGTGATATGCCATTTCTTGCAATCCTCGTATCCAAAAGACATACTGGACCTCAAACAACCCTATTTGGTCCTTAACAAGAGAGCCACTTCAGGATATTGGCAAATCAAACACTTCTTCTGCTCCTCGATGAAAGGGGACAGCGGAAAGTAGATTTTGAAACCATACAGTACTCTTGTTATTCCAGTGCAGATGCACTGTACCATTTATGAACATTTTAAAAAGAAGTTCCAGAAGCAGAAAGAGAAAGAGGCAAGTGTACGGGACATTAAGATGCTGACTGAGGGCAGAAGGTCAGCAGTTTGATTCCCGAGTTACTGCAGGATGGAATGAGCTCCCGTCATTGTTCCACCTCCTACCAACCTAGCAGTTCAAAAGCAAGAAATTGCAAGTAGATAAATAGGGACCACTTTGGTGGGAAGGTAACAGCGTTCCGTGCGCTCCTGTGTCTAGTCATGCCTGCCACATGACCACTGAAACGTCTGTGAAAGCAGACAGTGCTGGCTCTTTGGCTTTGAAACAGAGATGAGCACTGAACCCTAGAGTCGGATATGACTGGCTTTCGAGCAAGGGAATCCTTTACCTTTACTTCTTCAATTTAAGGCACCCTGGTGGTGCAGTGGCTAAACTGCTGTATTGCAACCAAAAGGTTGTGAGTTCAATCCTGACCAGGGCTCAAGGTTGATTCAGTCTTCCAGCCTTCCATGGTCTGTAAAATGAGTACCCAACATGTTGAGGGCGAAATGCTAATTAACTTGTGAACCGCCCAGAGACTGCACTAAGCACTATGGAGTAGTATATAAGTGTGATTGCTTTGCTTTGCATCACTTACCTTAAAGATCTGTTGGAGATCCTGCCCACAGCTGAAAGCAAGCTTTGCCATGGATTCGACTATGGGAAGTTGTCAACCAAAGTGTCCCAAAGCTGAATGTGCATCAAGGCTCACTTTGGTTAACAGCTGCAAAGCCAGCTACTGTTCTTCCGATAAATTGGATGAGGAAACGTTGATCCTGTTGATATTTAAACTTCACAGAAGCCTTAGCAAGCTTGCCTGGACAAATGTAAGGGACTGTGGGAACTATATTCCAAAACATCTGCAAGGCTAGAGGTTCTCCACCATTATCCCATTATGTTTTTCATATATATGAACATTTTTCAGCAACTGCATTTCATAACTTTTTATGAGACCATGTTTACACCATATGGAAGTTACCAGTTGTCATAGCTATTCTAAACGGATGTCATGTTGCCAGATGACTGTCAACCAGTTTGCCAAGTGTCTTACATTTTGGGAAAGATTTCCCCATTTTTAAAAAAATAAAAACACTTTTCTTCTGTTTAAAGCAGATATTCATTTCAAAATTGAGAGCCAACATAGTCGTAATAACCTCTTTTCTTTAATCTTGTTTGAAAATATTTACAAAGACTCCTGGCATGTGACAGTTCTTATTAACCAAAATACATTGCTCAATTTACTGCGAGATGCCAGTGGAGCATTTTTTTTATTTAAAAAAAATTATATTTATATCCCTGAATTTAATGGCATAACAAGCTTGCTGTATCATGTACCTCTCTGACTAGAGCCTGGAAAATTATTTTCAAAAAGTAATTTCTTATAGCTCGCAGGCCTCAAACATAAATACATTTTAAAAAGAACTTCTAATTTTTTTACATTGAAAAGTAACAAGAAGTAATTTCTTTTAAAAAATCTGAATGCTACAAGCTACTATCTGCAGTATACTCTTGCATTACTTTTACATTTACTTAATATCATATCATAGCTTTAATTTGTATTCCGCTTCCCTCAGCCCAAAGGCGATTCGAAGCGGCAAACAACAATAGCAAAACAATACAATAGGTACACAATACAGAAAGAAAATAAATAATAGAATATCAACAATACATATCAAAAGTATCAACAATATTTTAGCGAAACAGTATATCAGTAAACAATATATCAGCAAAACAATAATATCTCAGAACATATCAAAAACATAATATCAAAGACATCAGCAATAACCGAGTCAAGCCGGGTAACTATAAAAGTAACTCAAGAGTTATATGTTTAGCATGTATAATATATAGAAGCAGTGCTTCCTCAAGTAGTAAAAGATGTATTTTATAGCACATGAAGGTACTGCGGTGGCTTAGTGGTTAAGACGCTGAACTTGATGACTGGAAAGTTGGCAGGCCAGTAGTTCAAGACCCGAGTACTGCGTGATGGAGTGACCGCCCATTGCCTTTCTTATTTCCTGCCAACTTAGCAGTTATAAAGGAAGAAATAGCAAGTAGATAAATAGGTACCACTTTGGTGGGAAGGTAAACAGTGTTCCGTGCACTCTGGTGTTTAGTCATGTCTGCCACATGACCACAAAAACATCTGCAGACACAGACATGCTGGTTCTTTGGCTATAAGCAGATGAGCACTGAACCCTAGGTTTGGATACAACTGGCTTTCGAGCAAGGGCGACTTTTACCTATAGCACATGAAACTCAGAGTTATGGTTGCACTGCAAATGGAGTGATGTCATCCCTTGTTATACTAACATAATGTAACTTCATTTTGCCTTAGAATGATTGCACAAACAAAAAGAGTCTACCATATTTGTAAGTAACTTGCTATTTGATAGTAGGTTCCTTCACATCTTGCCACAGATACTGGTAATACCTTAAAGTACAATAGGTCAGTTAGTGTAATAGACCAGAATGGATTATAAGTAGTTTACCAGAGAAACTGCACACATACTCCTTGTTATGAAATAAATACTAAATAAGAACCCAAGAAAGCTATCCAATATAAATGTATCTGTTAATAATTAACTTCACAGCAGTCCTGTGAGATTGGTGAGGATGCAAGTACAGTAATTGGCCTAGTATTGCTCAGATAATATCAATGCTTAGCAGAAACTTGAGCATGGCTCTTGTAAATCTTAGTTCAACATTTGGAGCTCTGCACCACCATTGAACACTGCATCAGCCTGTCATTCAGCCATTAAAGTGGGAGTCTGTTACATTCATGCATTCATGTTTGGTGAGTGGTACTCATTTTGTAGTACTCATGCGACTGCAGTGACTTAGTGGTTAAGATGCTGAAGTTGACGACTGGAAGGTCTGCAGATCAGCAGTTTGAGATCCGAGTGCTACACGATGGAGTGAGCTCCCATCTCTATCCCTGCTCCTGTCAACCTATTAGTTCAAAAGCAAGAAATTGTAAGTGGATAAATAGGCAGGAAAGGTAATAGTATTTTGTGTGCTCTGGTGTTGAGCCATGCCTGCCACATGACCATGGAAACGTCTGCAAACGCAGCCAGCTCTGGTTGTTTGGCAGTAAATGGAGATGCGCACTGAACCCTAGAGTCGGCTATGGCTGGCTTTTGAGCAAGGGTGACCTTTATCTTTACTTACTGATTCCTTGCTTACAGAGTTCTGCTACAGATGTAGTCTGTCAAAGTCCTTCTCTCTGATACTGGTGTCAACACTTCCTTTGTCTAGTCACCTTACTATTGAACCCTAATCTGCGCCTTGTGGAGAATTATTTGTAAAATTTGGGGCAGGTTACTGTTGGGGACCTTTTGAATAATTTTTTTGCTAAGATTGCTGCATGGTTGGATAGACTCTTTATATTCAGAAGACATCAAATCAGCAGCATCCCATCATGTCTCTAATCTTCTGCCAACGGCAAACATGGTTTGAATGTGTTGTACTGTATTGTGTTTAGGTGGCAAACACACCCAACAAGGCTATGCTGGTGCAATGGCTTGTTGCTGCCGTTAAGCCTCCAGACAACCTATTGCCTGATTTTTCATCCAGTATTCAGACAATTCACTGCTGAGAGGAATACTTAGCTTAGATGTTCTTACTCTTTTCTGCATGTGCAATGGCCCTGTTGCACCAATGATTGCAGCAGTCTGGCCAGGTTACCCTGCCCTGCTATGGAAATAGAGTAGACTATACTGCCAGCAACTCAGTGCCGAGTGTCAGGCGGTGGTCAACTCACATGAAAACCCTGAGGACTAATGGCCCTGGGTGCCAAAGTCCACAGGGAAGGATGATGGTCCCCAAGTGGATTAAATCCCACTTGAATTCATCTTGATAAAGGGCAGCAGCTTCAATACTGGCCTGGGGCTGAGGAGGACCTTGTGTGCCAATAGGGCTCAGGACCAGAAAGTGACTCGCGGAACTGGATCAGTGGTATGGGTGTCATGCTGCAATGCAGAAGGCAGATGAAAGGCCACTGCATTATATTCTCAGGACACTTTTCATGGTACAGGTACACAGAAAGAGTCTTCTCAAAGATTGTGTTATTTTGAACCACAATCAGGTGTACCGTGGTAACAATAACCTTGTGTTGCTGGCTAATCTTTCTCACACTAGGTCAGGCCAAAGGAACTGCAGAATGGACTCACCAAAAGGAGACTTCATTTTGGCAGTTTCACATCTGGCCTAGGCATGGAAAAAGAAGAACCAATAATTGCTAAAATTGGCTAGTTGCACAAGGGGGTATTCACTACTCTCATTTCCAGATTGTGTATCATAAAATTGGAAATTGGAAATGGCAAAGCATTCAGCACTCCACAATTATATACAGGATTCTGGACATTGTAACTTCTGTTTTTATTTCAGCTATGTTAATATATTGCATGGTCTTTCGTATTCTCCTGATGCTGTTTTCTAGATTGAACCTGGGTCACATGTCCATGTTGTTCTTCCCAGGTTACCTTCCTCTGTACAGCGTGCAGTCCATTACAAGCTGCAACATCTGTCCATTTGTCTTGTAGCTGTTCCAAACATCAAAATCAGAGACATGTGGACAATGCTTTACAAAGGAGAGCACAGCCTTAATCAGCAGACACCCTGCCTAATTTTTTAAAAAGTGGGGTGGCTGATCATTGCAGAGCGAACACTTCTGTGTGAGAAAAGTGTCATGAAATATGTGGACATGAACCAAACCCTAATCCGTCTGCCAGCCCAAATGGAAGAGAGTTATAGCTGGTTTGTCTGCAACCTATTAAGAAGTGAAGGAAGTTGCTGTAGAAGTGGACTTGAAAGAGAGGGAAATGGATGTGGGGGCGGGGGGGGGAGGGAAAAGTTTTTTTAAAAATATATATGTATTAAAGATTGCTTAAGGACCTCCTAACCTAAAGGGCTATGAGAAATTCACAATGGCTGGATTTCTGTAGAATGCAAAACTAATCTTTCTCCAGCTGGTTTCATATCACACAGGTTGAAAGCAGCAGTTCTAGTTCCTCAGGTTCACAAATTACTTGCTCCTAAACCCTCCAATCCCATTTCCCTCTTACTTATCACATCTGCTTTATATCCAGCTAGTTTTGAATGCTAACAAGGTAGTTAAAACCCAGCAATAAATCTGATCTTAAAATAAAATAAATCTGGACATGTTCTCTAACAAAGAGAAAATCCTAATGCAAATATAAGATTATCTACAAAGAGAAACAATAATCACTTGAAATGTTTGAAGTAGTAGCCATGGTAGTCTCAGAGAGTAAGCAAAAAAAAAAAAGCTAAAAAAAAGACAAAAATGTTGTGGCACCTTAAAGATTAACTTCTGTGTTTAAATGTGAGCTTTTGTGGATCAGATCCACTTCATCAGACATAAGAGGCCTCATGGCATCAATTTATACACATCAGGCACATTGGCACACAATGATTGGCCAGCCTAACAGAAAAGTAACTTTATAGCTTTTTACACTTGGTTGCCAATTAGGGGGCTGCGGTGGCTCAGTGGTTAAGAAGCTCACCTTGTTAGCTGAAAGGCTGGCAGGTTGAGTCCCCGGTACTGCATGATGGATTGAGCGCCCGTTTGTCCCAGCTCCTGCCTACCTAGTAGATCAAAAGCAAGAATTGCAAGTAGATAAATAGAGACCACTTTGGTGGGGAAAGATGAAAGGAGCTTCATTCGAGTGTCCCCTGAGCAGAGTTTCTCCAGCAAAAATCCTTTCAACACAGAATAATTTCTGACAAGAAATAATTATTATTGCCAATTGGCCAAACATTTTAATTTTTATAACCTCTTGCCTTCTTCCCTTTTCTATACCTCTTCCCATTGCTTTTATAATTTACCGTACATCATTAAATTGTACCGTTGCAACTGAATTGTAATTCATGAACATTGGAGACTTTGGGAGGATAAGAATCTGAGAAACAAAAAGGTAAATAAAACAAGAATTGTGAAAAATTGAACCAAGAGAATGGGCACTGGGATATTTTTCCGCTGGCAGCAGGGGCTTCATTGCTGAGGCAAATATAAGATCTGTTGAGAGGAAAATAAATGAGATCATGACTAAAGGTTGGAAACATTACCTCCCCACCCCCACCCCTCCCAGGACAGACTGCATACAAAGGACGATGGCAACAGGAAAATTACTTTTTTTTTGTGAGTTCAGTTTTCAGAACCCTCTGCAATCCAAAAATGTCACTTTTCCATGTTCTGTTTTTCAATAAATAAAGAAACAAACAAATTTAGATATGTCAAGTACAGTTAGGCATCACCATGCAAGTGATGCAGATGAAGTCTATAGTCCTGGCTATTCAGCAGCTCATGTCCAGAGAGTATGTAATCTGGAGGAGGCTTGTGACTTAATGAAGGCTGGCCCTTTAAGGTGGAGTGTCTAGAAGGGACAAAATCAGGAATGAAATTGTATGGGATAGAATTGGACTAGAACTTAAACTACATACAAAGACGCCCAATAAAGTGGTGTGCCCATTTGGAGAGAATGTCTTGGAATTCTGGAATGTACAAGGCATGTGTGAAAAAAGGAGAAGGATAAAGACCATGAGGCAGGCCCAGAGGAAGATGGAGAGACAACATGAAAGAAACACTACAAGAACACCAAATACCACTGGTAGAAGCCACTAGAAGTGCCAGAACAAGAACCTTGCATCTCCCTTGACAACAGATGAAGAAGATGGTGGTGGTCCATTAAGGTGATTGAGAGAAGCGTGGGTGCTCTAATATTCACTTTAACATGTAAACAAATAAACTTTGAAATTGAGTACAGAGTGAAACTAGCAGCAGATAAGAATACAGTACATTTAACATGAGGTTAAGATGTATTTTTTGGAACTGCAGTGGCTCAAGTGGTTAATAGCCCCTATCAGTCCCGGGAAAATAGATGGGGAAGAAGTAGAAGCAGTGACAGATTTTACTTTCTTAGGATCAAAGATCACCACAGATGGTGACTGCAGCCATGAAAAAAAAGGCAACAGATTCTTGGGAGGAAAGCTATGAGAAACCTGGTGACAGTGGTGGGCATCATCAGGTTCGTACCAGTTCGCCAGAACCAATAGCAGAAATTCTGGCTGGCCCCACCCATCCAAGTTTTGAAATAAGGTAGTCCTAATTCGGGTGCAACACAGGGCTTTCCCCCTGGCCACACCCACCATACCACGGCCACAGTGTGGTAGTAAAATTTTTGGAGTCCACCACTGGGGACATAGTTAAAAGTAGAGACATCACCTTGCAAACCAAAATTCGCATAGTCAAAGCAATGGTATTCCCGGTGGTAATGTATTGTTGTGAGAGCTGGACCATAAGGAAAGCTGAGCGCAGAAGTATAGACGCCTTTGAAGTGTGGTGTTGGAGGAGAGTTTTGAGAGTCCCCTGGACAGCGAGGAGAACAAACAAGTCAATCTTAGAAGAAATCAACCCTGACTGCTCCTTAGAAGGTCAAATAGTAAATATGAAGATGAAGTACTTTGGAAATCAAATGTGAAATGAGGATTCACTTGAGAAAGCCTTGATGCTGGGAAAGGTAGAAAGCAAAAGAAGAAGGGGGCGGCCAAAAATGAGATGGCTAGATGGTATTGTGGACACAATAGGCACAGAGCTGGGTGGATTGAGGAGGATGGTGGAGGAGAAGAGGGGCCTGGAGGCCAATGGTCCATAGGGTCACAAAGAGTCCGAATCGACTGTGCGACTGAACAACAAAAGTGGTTAAGATGCTAAACTTGACTACTAGAAGGTCGGAGTTCGATTCCAAGTACTGCATGATGGAGTGAGCTCATCTTTGGCCCAGCTCCTGCCAACTTAGCAGTACGAAAGCAAGAAATTGCAAATAGATAAATAGGTACCACTTCAGTGGGAACTGAACCCTAGATTCAGATATGAAGAAGCAAGGGTGACCTTTACCTTTACCTAAATAGGTACCACTTCGGTGGGAAGGTAAACAGCATTCTGTGCACTCAGGTATTGAGGCATGCCTGCCACGTGTCCATGGAAACAACTGCAAATGCAGACAGCGTGGCTCTTTGACTATAAATAGAGATGAGTACTGAACCCTAGAGTCGGATATGACTGGCTTGCGAGCAAGGGCAATCTTCGCCTAAGATGTATTTTCCCACTTGTCAGCTGAGTTGTGGTTGCAGTGGCATGAGTGAATTGCAGGAGCGATAAGTCCTTTACAACCCTTGATAGATATGTGATTCATCTTTCTTAATTTTTTCTGTGTGATGAGAGTGTTTGTTAAATGTACATTTTACATTAATGTTCACTTCATTATCGAACATATTCTAGCCTAGCTGATTCTCTTTATTGATTACACTGAATCTCTGGCCTAAGGTTCCTTCCTCTCACCCCTTATCAGTGTTTGAGTAAGGTCCTGTCTCCTCTTCCTTTCTCCTCTCTCTCTGTATGTATGTACTGTATGTGTGTGAGAGAGAAAATATGCCCCTCCCGACTGTTTGTCAACCTAGCCCTGTGATGGTGAACCTTGGCACTCCATATGTTCTTGGATTTAAATTCCCAGAAGCCCAAGTCCCCGTGAATCCACACGAATGGGTTTACTGTGGTTCATCCTGCTCACACACCCCTTGTCGCTCCTGGAAGCGGGCGTGTTTTACTTCCGTACGGGTGCGTTTTACTTCCGCTTGCAGGAGCGATGAGGGTGATGTAGGCCAGATGAATTGCAGTAAACCCATTCATGTGGATTCACAGGGGCTTGGGGTTCTGGGAATTGAAGCCCAAGCCATACCCACAACTGGCTGATGTGCTTTGTACTCTGAAGATTCCCATAAGCACCAACTACTACTGTATAAGACAAAGCAAAAATAAAAGCATAGGTATTATAGCATCCTAAAGATTAATAGATTTATTTTAATATGTATATTCTAGGATACAGTCCATTTCCTCAGAGAGAGAGATGGAGCAGCACAGATACTACAGCGGGCAAATGAATTAAAAACACTTGGAAGTAATGAGATGGGGTGTTGCCAGGTTGGCAACTTCCCATTTTGTAAGCTTCCTGCCCCAAATCTGAAGAAAAGACCCCAAAACCTGAGTCTCCATGTAAGTATGACACCCGATTGTTGCCTGAAAAGCCTTATATACTTTTATAGAGCCCTAGGGGGAAAGTCAAAAGCTTGTATTCATCACGGCTGGCATCTATACCACTAAAGGGCTAAATCCAGAATGAAACCAGACAATAATTCCCAAGCATATCAAAATTCATCTAGGTATCAAGGTAAAAGCCTTTCCATTGTAGCTATAATTCCAGGTAACATCAGCTTGTCTAATTCTACACCATATTAATCTACATTGTTTCTATGTTCCATAAGCATAAAAAGATTTAAAGTTTGTAAAAACGTCCAAAAGCCGTACAGTTGTGGAAAAAAATCTGGTAGGCTCAAATGCTTAAAAATACATGAAAACTAAGCTTAAGTACTGGGCAAATTCTTAGTCTGAATTCAGTCTGAAATGCAGGAGAATAAAAAATACAATGCAAAATATAGGAACTCATAGCAGAGATTACATCTCTTAAAATATCTCAGTTCTTAAAAGTAAGAATTTATTAATGAAAAGACATTTGTTAGTCTGAGGCATATTGAGTCTATCATTACATTGCAAGTAGATAAGGGAAGGTAAACAACGTTGTGTGCGCTCCGGTGTCTAGCCATGCCTGCCACATGACCACGGAAATGTCTGCAGAAGCAGACAGCGCTGGCTCTTCGGCTTTGAAACAGAGATGAGCACTGAACCCTAGAGTCAGATACAATTGGCTTTCGAGCAAGGGAAACCTTTACCTTTAAAGCAATTAACAATAGACCATTTATTATTGGTAACTGTTTATTTTCCATCCCAGATGAGACTCACAACCTTATTCCGAGCTTTAGGCTAGGAAATACTTGAATCTGGGAGAATTATGTAATGGGTAATATCCAGGTCGGAACATGGGGGGTCATAAGAATGTGTGCTTTTAACCATGTAAAGGCCTGATCCTTCTTCAGATAGAACACTGTTTTTTTCCTGTGCACCCAACAGGACTTTTTAAAAGTATGGAACAAGAAAAAGATCTCGATGTAGCTGCAATAGTATTTTGCTCCCAACAGTCAATTAAGTTGTGGTTGTGCTCAAATTTGCTGACTCCATGTTACTCCTAACTTGAAAAGCCAGCTGCTTAGGTAAGGACGGGGGTTCTTTTTAAAAATTACAGTACTATTTAAACACAGTCGCTAGTGAGTAGCCTCTTTTTGAAACTCCTCACAAAAGAATGTTTGGATATTTTTTGCAAGACAATAAATACAGAGGAAGTTGTGAGCACGTCTTATTATGAAGACCAATGGCTCAAAACACGAGCAGTGAGGAAGCTGAGCTTGTTTATCGCTTTGTTCTGTGCAGTTTTGCCAAAAGGCTTTCTAAAACTACGCTGTGAGTAGCAAGGGAAATTACAAACAATATTTTTAAAATGAGATGTGGAAGGGGGACTTAGGGTAAGCAGACATTTTTCCACTTAATGCACAACAGTGAGCAATTTCCAGCTTTAAAAACACAGGGAAGTGGTTTACATAGTCATTCTTTCCTGTCTAGCCTGGTATCTTCTACTTGTTAGCATTATTTGGTAATTATTGGTAGAGCAGACTGACTTAGTGTGGAGTGTGTACTTACACAAAATAGGAATACACATTTCATGATCTGGTAGTAAGGGGCGGGGGAAGAGAAATACTGTTCACTGAGTTAGGAAATCCACCTTGGATTGTCCAAGAAGATATAGGTTTCTACCCTTGGTTAAAGAAGCTCCTTGACTTGCTTGTGTATTAGTCTTTGAAACATTGAATAGCAATTTACTGTTGAGAAAGAAGGAAGGAAGCCTAGGAGTCTTATTCTGCACATAGAACTTCAAAAACAGGAAAAAATGGAAAACATCTCAATTGTTGGTCTGCCTAGTTTGTATAAAGATTTTACTTGATTTTAGGCATCATCTAGGGGGTTGGTATCAGTGAAATGGATGGGTTTGGTAATATATTCCCTAATTGCTAAAACCTCTCAGGTTATTTTCAGAAGGTCAATATTAGCCAAATGACTAGACACCGTGCACTCCGGTGTCTAGTCATGCCTGTCACATGACCACAGAAATGTCTGCAGAAGCAGACAGCGCTGGCTCTTTGGCTTTGAAACAGAGATGAGCACTGAACCCTAGAGTCGGATACGACTGGTTTTCGAGCAAGAGGAACCTTTACCTTTATCTAATAGACTTTTTTAGTGGATGGGACTTTCAGTCAGGCAGTAATAACTCTGCATGATTCATTAAGAGCTACATCCACCTGACTGGCATGTACTGATTTATACCATATGGCACTAACATATTCTGTTGTGGAGTAGCACAGTGACAAAACTTGTTCCCATTGTTTGTGGGTGTGCACCCTAGTCTGAACCAGCCAGTTTCCTACATATGTTATTTCTCACCACAATTTTCTGTTTAGGCAATGTTTTTTGGAGCTCAGAGTCTGATCCAGAGTGATGCCTAAATGTTTTGGTGTAGAATAATGTTCCAAAATATTATCTTCCCAGCTAACTTAAAGTTTGCTCTCTACTTCTCTGTTCTTTAAGTGGAAGACACACACCTGTGCTTTTGAATGGTTTGGTTTCAGCTAGTTGTTTTTAGAATTGAAATTGCTATTGTCTATGGTCATTTAAATGACCATATGGTTATTTTGCTTGTCAGTAAGTTTACCCTGCAACACTCCTGGAGAGGAAGGATTCAGTGGTGTGCTGGTCCACAGGGATACAGGGACTCATCCCAGTGTGACCCAGTGACTGGTGCCTCCCTAGAGGCAGGCAGAGGTAATGGGAATGTATGGGATTTCTCCTCCCCCCAACCCCCTGACCCCTGCCCTCCCAAGGTGCCCAGCACACCCCTGGAAGGATTAGGTGGCTGCATGCCAATATCCAGTAAATGCATGAGTATATTCAAAATACTTTCCATTCTTCCAGGGAACTGTTATGTAATGAGGTGCTGTTTGTGTTTCTTGTTGCCCATCAGGTCACAAGACTAGAGTGTGGCAAGGTATAAAAGTGCTTACTCAAAAATTACTGACATTTTGCTGCTGCAAGTTATGCCACCACACCTATGCTGGCAGGGTACACAAAAAGAGCCTCCTTGAAGATTGTGGTATTTTTTGAACCACAATTGGATGTACCTTGTTGCCAGCTAATCTTTCTCACACTAGCTAGGTCAGGCAGAAGGATCTGCAGAATGAATTCACCAAAAGGTGGCTTCATTTTGGCAGTTTCATGTCTAGGTTAGACACAGAAGGAGGAGGAGGTTTATGCTGGCACAAATAACTAAGAGGATTCTAACCACAGAGTTCAGTGCATTCTAGATTGCAACACAAATCAGCAGTGGAGACTTACAGAGGAAGAGAGAAAATTATAAGCAGGTGGGAAGAATAAAAATTATGGAAACTTAATGCATAGGTAAAGACATGAAGAGAAGACTAAATGTAAAAACATGAGAAGATGTGGCAGGCAGTAGGAGAAGAGGAATGCATATAATGAGATGGATTAACTCAGTAAAGGAAGTCACATTTTGTGTTTGCATGAAAAGAGTTGTAAACAATAGAATGTTTTGTAACTCATAAATCCATAGATTGACTGTAATTTAGAAATCACTTAACATCACATAACAAATAGGTTTTCCCACATACATGAGATCGAGGCAACCAACAATAAAAAACAAAAACATTGATTGTCCCTTTTAAAAAGCATATTTGGGGTCTATGGCTAGAATGTAAATATTCACCGTCACTTAACCAGTCAGTGTTTCTATGGAATTTGTATAATTCAGATTCTAGTTTCTTCTGAGTCATTAAACTGAACAGGTTGCCTCGCTCTACTTCACTTGATTGTTATGAGTGGAGATGAGTAGAATTGTGTATTGTGTCTTGAGATCACTGGAGGAGAAGTGTACATTTATTTATGTCCCTGTTCTTCATACCATTTGTCATTTCAGGATATGAAATATGGTAGTGAAGAAAAGTGAACAAATTTGGTGAAAGTTGATTGAGATCCATCCTGCCAAGAATGGTTGATTGCCAATAGCATTAGATAGGGGTTGGAACAGCCCTACGTGCCCAGGGAAAACTTTATAAATTAAAGCTTTTAGCTATCTAACATGGTTTGAGAAAAAAATAGAAGTCCCTATTAAAAAGCACTGGGCAGATTCAAATCATTGCAGGCAGAAAAAAAAAACCTTTGAAATTCACCTGCAGAACAAATTCCAAGATGATGTAGTCAGGCACAAAGATAAAACAAAACCTTGTGTCACCATAAGGACTAGCTAAATTACTTCCATGTCAACTCTTCTGGATTATAATTTAGTTCTTCATTCATGTATTTGCAGCGGTGAAAAGCAACAATATTATACTGTCTTTGCCCCATATGTAGTTATCCATTACAACACTGTTAGATGTAATATCACACTGCTCTGAACTACATATACCACAATGCATTGCCCATGTAACCCTACTCCTCTGACCTCACCTAACCCTATTAAAGGACCCTCACTTACCCGCTGACCCATTACCTTTCCTGACCCTTGAGACCATCACTGACCGCCATGATTGAACCTGGAGTTATTGGGCCGAACCATCTGAAACTCTCTAACAAACACTGCTTGTAATTTACTTTCAAGCTCTGAATATAGTTCCCATCATCCACAGACAGCATGGGGATGGGGTGCAGGAAATTTGCTTTAAAGCCACCCATGGAGAACTTTTTTCAGCTGGCTGTGGATTTACACAACGGATTTCCAAAGTAGTCACTCACATCCACCCTCACGTGATATGCCATACTTATTACTTTAAACCAGTGGTTTCCTACATGGGACACACACACTTTGGTGTCTTGCACGGAAGACAAAGAAGGAGTCGCAGGAAGGACTAACACAGGTTTATTCATTGATGACCAGGATGAACTAGTGGTAATGGCGGAGGTACATCACATTATATACAGTAGCACAATACATTTGAATCTTGTTGCACGGTAGCTCATTGGCTGCTACCGGCGTGACGTCGTCCCAGTCATGCCCACCATCTGCAGGTAGTGATAGTACAGGAAAGGTTCCCGCGGCTGTTGGTGATTTGGTGAATGTGAACCATGTGAGTTGAACGCTCGCAGCTGCCCTCTATGGACAGCTTACTCACGTTCCTTTACAGCTGGGTGTAGGAATCCGATTCATGTAAAGATCTCTAATCAGCCTCATTAGCAACAGTTTATAGCACCAGATAAACAAAGGAAGAGTTAAAAGCTAACGAAGTCCAGCTTCATTAGGCAAGGAAGAAACAGAGATAGAGAGAACACACACACACACACAACTGCAGTTTTGGCTGAACAAAGGATCATAATGGCGTCTCTTTATTCAAACAGAGTATATCAGAAACAAAACTTAAGGCACATACAGCCAATCAGAATGTCAGAACCAAATAAGGAGAAGAAAGGAGAATTCTTCTCACTATTCTACGCATGCCCAAAATCCAGCGTTGTCTCTCATGTAGACAAAGAGGCCTTTGTTTACAAAATGTGAAGGCAGACAGGAAGACAGAAACCAGATGCATTCCCACATGTCCTCCTTTTTCATTTAAATTTGAGAGAGGGACGGCTAATCATACCCCTGCATGTCATCATACTCCATAACTACTCCTCCATATACATCGTCACTGTCCTCCTGGACATCGTACCCCTCCTGACTCCTGGTACCTTGTTCCAGAGGATGATACCTCATTGAGTACAATTGCCGTCGTGCAAAACCCGATGTCTCCCTTCTACGCAGTGGACATGTGTTACACATAGAAATAAGATTAGTAATACAATAAATGCAAAAACACAACGATATAAGGCAAATAATAATAATGAACCCATAAAAGAAAACTTGCCTAAGGACAGACAAATCAGGCAACCAAGAAGTCATCCAATCAAAGAGATTAACATCAGTGCGTACATTGTTAGTAATGCTCTCCTGTAAATTCTGAAGTTCTTTCTCAATAGTATTATTCAGATCCTGGAATTTTACCCGACATCCCTGGTTCCCAACCAGTTTACAAAATCCTCCGGATTTTGCTAACAGGTAATCTATGGCTAGTCTGTCCTGCATTTGGTCTTGATGAAGCTCAGTGATTTCCATTTGAAGATCCCGTATGACCCTCCCTGTGGCATTGATTGATTTCTCCAGCCTACAGGTGAGTCCCAAAATGGACCTTCTATTCTCCTGGGAAATGACACTTGGGTATGATCCCAAGGTGAGTGCTCCAGTGATAACACCCCCTATAGCTCTCCCCCAGGAGCTACCATCAGAAAGCTGAACATCGATTATCACTTCATCATTGCAACCAGAACCCATCGGGCCGGCAACAGCTCTCCGGCGCCGTGCATCTGCCTGAAGCGGCATTTGCACTTGTACGGGTAAGGTAAAATAACCCAATGCTGCACATTGATATTGTCCTGGATGGAAATTCGTGGCAACTCCATTAAAAAAGAACCACATGTTGGGATCCTTAATTTGCCATCCATTGCAAATTGAACCACTATCTATAGCAGAATAATCAGGAGTAAACATAGGAAACACATCATATATATCTTCAATAGTAGTGTTAAACAAGGTATAATTAAGCTTATAAGAACTGTTATAACTACCCCATAACCAAAAATAATCATCACAACCCGTATAATTGCCTACATTCCGCAAAACCCTTTGTGCTTGAGTCCAGTGCTTCCATTTACTATTCCAGACTCCAGAACTATGACAGCAGAAACAAAGCCCTTTAGTGTATTTCTTGAATGTCATGCTTCGCCAGCGGGTGTTGTTAAATTGTTCTGGAGGATTAGAGAAGAGTGTAGACCTATCAAGATGTTGCAAGTGTCCAATAACCAACTCAGGCGTGTTGAACAATGCCGGAAGAAAGGCCATTTGAGACACTGCCAGTGGATGCTCATAGTATAACGTTGCATTCTTACCATGAACCTCAAACATATAGTTAGCATGACGAAGCCAAAAGTTGGGGTTGCCCCCATGAGTCATTGTTCTTACAGCTGGAAGCACAGTAAGAAAGAAAAGAACAAATGTCAGCAAATTTAGTCTACTGGTGAACCACCATCCTGGAGCTGAGTAACCTTCTTCTCTCTCCATGGGCGGATCGCTCGAGCAGGAATCCACACAGGTCCTGAGGTCGTAGAAACCGCTGCGTATCCTCGTCCCCAGGTGATTAGAGGCACAGGACCTTTCCACTCAGGATCCGGTTGCTGCCGATAAACGACCAATGGCTTAGGAAGACACTCCTCGGTCCTGAAATGCAATTCGACTGGAGAGTGTGACCTGTTATGGGGAGCAAGAAGAAAATTAAGAGTATACAGTACTTTAGCAACAGCTGTAGGTATTTCAGCCACAGGAACCCCTCTATCTCCCACTTGCTTGTGTAACAAATTTTTGAATGTCAGGTGGGCTCTTTCAACAATCGCCTGTCCAGTCGAGTTATAGGGTATTCCATGGGTTAGCTTAATGTCCCACTGACGGCAAAAGTCCTGAAAGGCAGAAGAAACATATGATGACCCATTGTCTGTCTTAAGGCTTTTAGGTTTACCCATTACCGCAAACGAACGAATGCAATGTTGTATAACATGTCTGGATGTTTCCCCCTGTAAGGGTGTAGCCCATATAAATCCAGAGAAGGTATCAACAGTCACATGTAACTTAGAAAGCGGAGCCAAAGCAGGTACTTGCGTGACATCCATCTGCCATAGCTGATTAGCTTCTGTTCCTCGAGGATTAACAGCATCAAATGGCAGGAATGTAGGAGACTTCGTACAGGAAGCACAGGACGACACAATGTCTCTAGCCTGTGACATAGGAATGGAAAATCGTTTATGCAAAACCTTAGCAGATTGATGAAACATTGCATGACTGTCAATGGGGTTGTCAAAGAGAGAAAAAACCTCAGCAGAGTCCCGGAGAGCAGAATCTGCTCGTGCATTGCCCTCCGTCAAATAACCTGGGATCCTCGTGTGAGAGCGTATGTGGGCAATGAAGAATGGGACCGTACGGTTGGAAAGAAAACCTTGAAGCTGTTGGAATAAAGCAAAAAGATCCCTATCCATCGATGGAGACAAATAAGCTTGAGCTAAAGTAAAAATAAGGCGGTAAACATATTGAGTATCCACAATCAGGTTAAAAGGCACATCAGAAAACGTAGAGAAAGCAAGTATGACCGCTGCCAGTTCCGACCGCTGGGCCGATGCTTGAGGTCCTGTAAAAACAGCCTCCCATTCCCCAGTAGGACCCTGCCATGTAAGGACTCCACGGGAGGGGGAGCCATCCGAGAAAAGAGTAACGGCATGCAAGATAGGTTGCATGCAAAGCGGGGATGACAGGGAGTAAGAAGTGAGATTCAGCAAGGTAAACCGCTTATCTTTGGGGGGGTTAAATTTAATTTGTCCCACAAAGTCCGCCATGGCCACCTGAAATGCCTCAGAATGCTGTAGCAAGGCGGTTAGCTGATCCTGCGAAAAAGGAAAACAAACAAAGTCAACGTCATAGCCAGTCAAATGCTTTGCCCTACTACGGCATTTGAGGAAAAGATCAGCAATCGCATCAGGCAGGCGATAACAGTTTTTCGAGGGAGTGTGCGCCAAGTGTAGCCATTCCACGATGGCCACCTTCTGAGCGTTGACAGGTGCAAACAAAACAGCAGTGGGCAGCCTCGGTGTGGGAAGAAGAGCGCATGCCAGCGCAATGGTGCCTGAGGGCACCCGATCCACAGCGATGGTATACAGCTTTTCGTTGAGGCGTTGAAGAGCTGTACGCATCTCCGTTGTGCAGGGAATGATGTCCGCTGGAGAAGTGTGTCCAGAAAGAGCAGCAAAGAGTGGTGACAGTTCCTCAGTGCTCAGGGCCAAGAAGGGACGAGCCCAATTTATGTTCCCTAGCAATTGTTGCAATTGTACAAGAGTGAACTGCTCTGGAATAGCTATTGTTGGCAATAGCGGAGTTGAAGCTGTAGCTGAGAGCCTATGTCCCAGATATTGGAATGGATACATCCGCTGCACTTTTTCAGGAGCTATGATCAAGCCCGCTTGTTGCAAAATGTCTGTTAGGTCCTGCAGGTGTTTCTCCGTGACTTGTGGACCATGCAATAAAATGTCATCGGTGTAATGATAGACTTTAACCTCTGGATGACGTTGCCTGAAAGGTTCCAAAGTCATGTTCACAAAATGTTGGCATAGAGTAGGCGAGTTGGCCATACCCATAGGCAAGACACACCATTCAAACCGTTGAGTAGGATGTTCATTATTGTATACTGGCAATGTAAATGCAAATTTTTCTCTATCTTGTGGCGCTAGCAAGATTGTATAAAAACAGTCCTTCAAATCTATAACCATGAGTTGATGATCTTCAGGGACCATGTTCGGATTAGGAAGTCCAGATTGTAGAGGTCCCATTGGCAAGATGTGCTCATTAACTTTTCTCAAATCATGCAACAATCTCCATTTTCCAGACTTCTTTTTCACCACAAAAATTGGAGAGTTCCAAGGACTAGTGGTTGTTTGAATATGTCCCAGATTTAATTGTTCCTGTACAAGGGCCTCCGCCGCCTGGAGCTTTTCTCTTGAGAGCGGCCATTGATCCGTCCACACTGGCGGGGTGTTTTTCCATTGTAGTGGAAGTGCATGCAACGGCGCTGCAGGGGAGGCCCGTATCAAAAATTTGTCTGCAAGGTACACCCTGTTTTAGCCATGAGATCCCGGCCCCACAGAGTAATAGGAATATCCATAATCAGGGGGTGAAGAGAAACTTTTGTTCCCCCTGAGGTCTCAAAGATGATTGGATGAACACTTTGCTGTGCTGGCTCGTACCCGCCCGCCCCAAAAACTTCCCTACAGGGGCGGACGGCCCATCCAATCGGCCAATCTTTTTTTGCCACCACTGAAATATCGGCTCCTGTATCGATTAGTCCAGACACTGAACGTCCACCCATAATCAGCGAGCGGGTCGGTCTATCCTTGGTGATTTGTATCACCGCCATAGCCGCTGTTACAGTCCCCTCCTGGGATGGAGTTACAGTGGTCCCTAGTGGGAGCAGATGAAGGCGTCCTACAGGTTGTCCCTTAGGCAGGGTGAGATGTTGCATGGCTGATGCAGGGATGACAATTTCTTGGTGACCCAATGTAACTGACCCTGCTGCAATGTGTACAGAAGCGGGCAAGGCGTCTGGGCAAGGAAGAACAATGCCCACCATGCCCTGGGGAATAACATCATCAACCAGTGTGGGAAGAGCCTCCACACACCCTGGCACAGCAAAGGTACAGTCCTTGGATAACCTCAATAATAGCCCTTCTTTTAGAGGATGGTTTTTTCTATATCGTGAAATCATTTCTTGGGCAAGTTCCATATCTTCTTCCATCTCTTCCAAAACCTCCGCTATTGCTTCCTCACTGACCTCTGGTAGCCCTATTATTTTGCCTGGGCCCGAGCAAGGCCCGCACTCCCATTTCCCTGCTGCTGTGGAGAAGAGTCAGAGTCTTTGTGCTGAGCAGCTGAGGAGTTGGCATTAGTATTTGAGCAGCACTGATTGGCCCAATGGTACCCTTTCTGACAAATGGGACATTTCCTTGAAGGGCGTGCTGCCGGCTTTTGAGAGGAGCGACATTGTGCTTTAAAATGCCCTTCTTTTCCACAGCCAAAACAACGATTGTTTTGAGCCTGAGTTGTGGGCAACTGAACTGCAGCTGCCAGAAGTTGAGCCTTGTAACTGTGAGTCCCCACATTTTGACAAACTTTCATCATGTCTGCTATCGATGTGCCTGGCCGAGCATAAACAGCTGTCAGAGCACCCTTACAATCCTCATTGGCATTTTCAAAAGCCAGTTGTTTCATGAGCATTTCCCGTGCCGGGACATTTTCTACCTGGCGGCTGAGGGCAGTCATGAGTCTGTTAATGAACTCAGTGTAATTCTCTTTAGGGCCCTGCCTTATTGCTGCAAACCCAGCAACTGAGCTATCCCCTTTGGAAGGAATCTTACTCCAGGCACGCATGACTATCTGTGCAATATCTCCCAACTGTGCATCAGTGAGTGCCAACTGCTGTGTGGGGTTGGCAAAATTTCCCTCCCCAAATAACATATCCATCGTGAGTGCAGGGCGTGTGTGATGTACCTCCCAAGCCACATCCCTCCACTCCTGCAAGCAGAGCATAGCTTCTGCAGGAGGCAGGAGTGCTTTGATCATCTGTTTCCAATCAGCTGGTATCAATTTTTGAGAAGCAATGGCTTCCAACAGAGCTTTTGTAAAAGGTACATTAACCCCATAGTCACGTATGCTGACTTTCAGTTCCTTCAGATATTTGTAATGGAGGGTTTCATATCTATCTGGGATTGCCAGTGCATTGCCAACAGCCGGAGCCCCCCTGATCACTGGGTATATCTCAGGAGATTCCACATCCAGCACAGCTGCAGTTAAAGCAGCAGAGAACAGATCTTTTGTAGGGCTAAAAGTGCTTGATTGCTGCAAGGCAGGATATAATGTCCCATCTCCTTTTCCACCCCCATCCCCATCAGGGGGCTCATGCTGTTGTTTCTCATATGATGGAGGGGCAGTTGCCATAGTCCCTCCCTTGGCTGGAGGCAAAAGCTGTGGAAGGGGACCAGCAAGCCGCTGGGACAACAACATATTTTTTGGAGTAAGTCTTTGAAGGCAGTTTCTGACTTCATTCCAAGTATATTGCACTGATACAGAAATCCCATCATGCTTCTGCAATTCTCTCCCAATCTTTTCCCACTCTTTTAAGTCCAGACAATCATATTTAAACGAAGGACAGGTTTTTCCTACAACTTGGACCAGCTGCTGTATTTCCTTCTTATCAGCTCGTTTCCCATTCTTATGCAGAAGATATGAGATATCCTTACAAAACTCCTGTTCTGGCGAGGCTAGCACACACCCCATAATTATTGTTTTTCACTCACCCTTTTGGGACCCAAAGTAGACTTTGGATGAATTTCAAGCGCTTGAGTTGACCTTTCCTCTGGTCGGACCTTTCTGGTCGTAGGTGAATGAAGACCTTGCCCTGGTCGCAATGAGGTGCTAATTAGGTGCTAATCGCTGATTGCTGCTTCAAAGCATTCCTTTGAATTTCATTCAAACGCCTCACCACGGGGCACCACTTGTAGGAATCCGATTCATGTAAAGATCTCTAATCAGCCTCATTAGCAACAGTTTATAGCCCCAGATAAACAAAGGAAGAGTTAAAAGCTAACGAAGTCCAGCTTCATTAGGCAAGGAAGAAACAGAGATAGAGAGAACACACACACACACAACTGCAGTTTTGGCTGAACAAAGGATCATAATGGTGTCTCTTTATTCAAACAGAGTATATCAGAAACAAAACTTAAGGCACATACAGCCAATCAGAATGTCAGAACCAAATAAGGAGAAGAAAGGAGAATTCTTCTCACTATTCTACGCATGCCCAAAATCCAGCGTTGTCTCTCATGTAGACAAAGAGGCCTTTGTTTACAAAATGTGAAGGCAGACAGGAAGACAGAAACCAGATGCATTCCCACAGCTGGGCTACATTGTAATTGTGGTCAGGTTACATTCATACATTTTGAGGCAACATCTCTTAAAGCAACATTGTACATACATAACATCCCTCCCCCCTAGGATGGGACGAAGTCCCTCAACCATTGTGGCTTGCCGCACGTGCGCCTGGGGCGTGCGGCCGCTTGACTTAACACAGGGGAGCCGGAGGCTCCTGGTTCCGCGGAGTCCTGTCCTGCAACGGAAAGGGGGGACTCATTAGTGGCTCGGTGTGGAGTCTGCGGTAACCTTGCATTGGGGGACGGGAATGGAATGAACAGTTGGGAGGTGAATCCCTGTCTACCGTTTGAGGAGTTTGGGGTCCCCCCCAGTACGCATCTCGGGACCGACGAAGAGGCCCTCGTGGCCTCGACACCCCCGGTTACCTGCCCTTGAGTTCTAGAGACTGTGGTGGGCGGACTCCCCCCTGTTGCCTGTCTTGGGGGTGATGGTCTCCGGGGAGCTGGAGCTATGGTGTATTCCAAAACAAAAGGGCTAGGGGGACTGGAAGTACCAGGGGCTGAACTGAAACCCCTCTTCTCGCTAGGACGGATGGGGGACCACTCCGCGACATCCCCCTGGTACTGCAACTCATAATCGAATTCATCCCTCTCCTCCACAGTATCCTCCTCTGCAGTTGAGAACCGAGGATATGCATTTGTATCCCCGGGTGCCGCCGTGTCTCCCCCTTGGGTAACGCGGGTGGGGGAGGACCCTAACGCTGATTCCCCCTCACCGGTGACTCGCCTTCTGAGTTGGTCGGCGTGCCTTCTCCAGAGTAGACCTGAACTAGTCTCGACCCTGTAGGATACCGGCCCCGTTTGCTCAATAATTGTCCCTGGTACCCACGCTGGCCCCGAGGCCGCGTAGTTCCTGCAGTGAACCGGGTCCCCTACCGAAAACTTTTTGGAGCTCTCTCCCCCTATGTTTATATTTCTTCCTTCATCCTCCACCCTGGACGGGTCCATCCGGTCAAAAAGTGTTACCGGACGCCTCCTCATGAGGAGTTCGGCTGGGGAAAAACCTGAAGCTAGGGGGGTTGTCCTGTAGCAGATGAGGAACTGACACAGATGCAGGTTCAACTCACCGGGACCCATGCACCACAGTGCGTCTTTCGTAGTGCGCACTTGGCGCTCTACCTGACCGTTTGTGGCGGGGTGAAACGGGGCAGCGGTTATGTGCCTGACGGCGTTTCTCTCCATAAACGTCTTGAACTCTGCCGACGTGAAGGTACTGGCGTTATCACTAACAAGGACGTCTGGCAGGCCGAAGCAGGCAAACAGCTTGCGCAACTGTTTAATGGTTGCGGCAGAGGAAGTGCTGTTCATGGGGATTACCTCCAACCACTTGGAGTAGGAGTCGACTACCAGTAGGAACATGGACCCGCGGAAAGGGCCAGCGAAGTCGACATGAATCCGGGACCATGGCCCGCGGGCCGTATCCCATTCCCTATGGGGTAACCGGGACTCCTCGGGCCGAGAGCTCTGGCAGCTCTCACACATGCCCACTAAGCGTTCTATGTCCCCGTCTATCTGGGGCCACCAAAAGAAACTCCTGGCCAGAGCCTTGGAGCGCACGATCCCAGGGTGGCTGGTATGCAGTAGCCTCAGCACCTTGGCCCTCAGCTTCTCTGGGATAACTACCCGCTGGCCCCAGAGTAAGCAGCCCCTTTCCAGGGAAAGCTCTACTCGGCGCCTGAAAAACGGCTTGAACTGTTCCTCGGGGGGAGAAGTGGGCCACCCTTTCCTCACGCAGGAACTAACTAGGGCCAGCATCTTGTCGGCCGCCGTGGCCTTGGCGAGGTCGGCCGGGACAATTGGGGGTGAGTCGAGAGACTCAATCAACAGGACTTGTTGTTCCTGCTCTACCTCGCATGTGGGTTCCCCTAGACTAGGGAGAGGGGATCGGGACAGGGCGTCCGCATGGGAGATCTCCTTCCCTGGGCGATAGACCAGCTCATACTGGTAGGCGTTGAGGAAGATGGCCCAACGCAGCATCCTGGGGGATAAAATTTGTGGGGTGGGTTTGCCGGTAGTGAAGATCCCCAAAAGCGGCTTGTGATCCGTCACTACTGTAAACTCGCGGCCGTATAGGAAATCGTGGAACTTCTTTGTTCCCACGATTATGGCTAGGGCCTCCCTATCTGTTTGCGCGTAATTGCGCTCTGCCTTCGAGAGGGACCTTGAGTAGTACGCCACCGGGGCTTCCCTCCCACTCCCCAACACGTGGCACAGGACCGCCCCCACCCCCACCGGGGACGCATCACAGACTAATACTACTGGTTTTTTCGGGTCGAAGTGGGTCAGGACAGCATCCGAAGACAGGAGTGACTTAAGCTCTTTGAATGCTCTCTCCTGCTTGTCCCCCCCACCAAACCGCATCCTTCTTAAGTAACGCATGCAGTGGCTCCGCAACCGATGCCTTCCGAGGCAGGAAGGAATGATAGAAGTTTAGGAGCCCTAGAAATGACTGCAGCTCCGGTTTCGCGGTGGGGCGAGGGGCGTCTCTCACGGCCGCAACCTTGGACTCGGAGGGTTTGATTCCGTCCGGGGTTACCTTAAACCCTAGAAACTCAACCTCCCTCGCAAAGAATACACACTTGTCCCACCTCAATCGAAGTCCTGCCCTCTCGAACACTGAGAGGACCCTATCTAACCTCTTTGCTAACTCTAATTCGCTCCCCGCTGTTATCAACACGTCGTCGAAGTAAGGGAGGACGCCTGGAAGCCCCTTTAAAAGGCGTTCCACGAGGGACTGGAAGATTCCGGGGGCCGAATTCACGCCAAACTGAAGGCGCGTTACCTTAAACGCCCCCTTGTGTGTCACGATCGTTTGCGCGGCGGCAGCAGCCGGCGTTACAGAGAGCTGCTGATATGCCTGGGCCAGATCTAGCTTGGCAAAACACCTCCCCCATGCAACGTGGCCAGCAAATGGCTGACCACGGGTACCGGGTATGCATTTGGCCGAATGGCCTTATTTATCGTACATTTATAGTCCGCACAAATCCTGACCTCCCCGTTTGACTTGAGGGCTGTAACAATCAGCGTTTCCCACTCCGCCGAGTCAACTGGAACCAAAATCCCCTGCCCCACCAATTTGTCCAGTTCCGCCTCGATCTTGTCCTTGAGGACGAAGGGCACTCTCCTTGGTTTGAGGCGGATGGGCCGGATTTCTGGGTCCAGCTCAAAGGAAACCGGGGGCCCCTTGTATTTCCCGAGCCCCTTCTTGAAAACGTCTGGGTGTGCGTTGCACACGTCCCGCATTGGGTCAGTCTCGATGGCATTAATGCCGGACAGTTCAATCCCCAGGGGAGCAAACCACTGCGTTCCCAAAAGGCAGCACCTCCCCCCTTTGAGGACTACTAGGGGCAGTTTCTCGGAGTAGTTCTTGAACTTCACCTTGAAATTCCCCACCCCCAACACCGGGATCCCATTTCCCTGCACGTCCCGTAGATGAGATCTCATGGCCCGCAGTTTGGGCCGCTTCTCTGGGGGAATGCGCATAAACTCTTTTTGGGACAGGATGGAATAAGATGACCCCGAGTCTATCTCCATCCTCACTGGGACCCCTTGCAACAGTACCTCTATGAAAAACTGCTGGTGCTCCAGGCCCACGCGGTTCACGCCTTCCTCGTTGTAGCTGGCTGAGACCTTCCTGGTGCCGTCCGCCTTTCGTTGGTGCGTCTTGGGATGTCTGGAACTGCCCTTGTCCTCGATGCGCCTGCATACTCGGGCGATGTGTCCCTTTCGGCCGCAGTTGTGACACTCGACCTTTCGGAATGGGCACCTTGTGCGGTCGTGGGGCGCCCCACAACCGTCGCAGCGGCGGTCCTGCCATTCGCGGGTCTGCCTCTTCTCCCCTCGCTTCCTGATCCTCTGGACGTCATCGTCCTCGCTGGAGTAGGGGTTCGCTGTCGTGGACGACTCCTCGGACGACGTTGGTGTGCCGGCGGGCGGCTTGGGGGCCCGCCAGGCCGTCTTCGCTGGTGACCGCCGGGCCGCCTGTACTGGTGACTTGGCCCTCTCGGACGTTGCCCCTCGAGACTTGAACAGCCTGACGCCGCTCCTGGCCTCCTCGGCTGCTTGGGCCTCCCGCAGTACCTTGTTAAATGTGAGGCGGTGGTCGCGGGTCATCAGCCTCCTCTGAAGCTCCTCGTCCCTCAAACCACACAACATGCGGTCTCGGAGTGCCTGGTCCAGGTCATCCCACTGGCAGTGCACCGCTGCAAGCCGGAGGGCAGCCGCGTAGGCGGACACGGATTCGCCCGGTCGCTGGTCTCGCCTGTGGAACGCGATCCGGGCTGGGAAGATTGAGACGGGCGGCTGGAAATGCTCACCCAGCCTCTCCAGGATACGGTCGATGGGAACCTCGTCCACCTTCCGGGGGGCCACCAGGGTCATCAGGATACCCAGCGTGGCCGGCCCCACCTGGGCCAGGAAGTGGGAGCGCATCTTCGCGTTGTTGTCAACACCCGCGGCTTCCATCGCGTGCCGAAACTGGCACTCGTAGAGCTCCCATTGATCGGGCTCGCTGACATCGAACTGGTACGGCTTGACCTTGGGATTCGCCATCGATCCCACCTTGGTCGCCAATTTGGTGTCTAGCACGGAAGACAAAGAAGGAGTCGCAGGAAGGACTAACACAGGTTTATTCATTGATGATCAGGATGAACATGTGGTAATGGCGGAGGTACATCACATTATATACAGTAGCACAATACATTTGAATCTTGTTGCACGGTAGCTCATTGGCTGCTACCGGCGTGACGTCGTCCCAGTCATGCCCACCATCTGCAGGTAGTGATAGTACGGGAAAGGTTCCCGCGGCTGTTGGTGATTTGGTGAATGTGAACCATGTGAGTTGAACGCTCGCAGCTGCCCTCTATGGACAGCTTACTCGCGTTCCTTTACAGCTCGGCTACATTGTAATTGTGGTCAGGTTACATTCATACATTTTGAGGCAACATCTCTTAAAGCAACATTGTACATACATAACACACACCCAGGGCCACCATCAGGGGGGGACCATCAGGACTCCTGTCCTGGGCCTGGAGATGACGGGCCCCTGGTACCGTCAGGAAACCACTGTTCTATGCATGCGCAAACAAACCATGCATGTGTAGAAAACCATAGGGTGTGGCTGTCAGATGTAATATCAAACTGACCTGAACTACATGTACCACAATGCCTTGCCACTGTAACCCTATTCCCTTGAACCTTATGCCTCTGACCTCATCCAACCCTATTAAAGGACCACCTCGACCTCATACCCTTCCCTTCCATCTTTGACCCTTGATACAGCCACTGACCGCCATGCGGACAGTGAGAATAAAATACTTTAATTATAATATACTGCTTCTGGAGTTATTGGGCCGAGTCATCTGAAACACTCTTACAAAATGGTAGCAGAGGTTTGGTTCGTCCACAAACAACTCCAAAATTAAAACAAATGACCAAAAGAAGGACCCGGCTGAACAAAGGAGGGTCCAGAACACGAGCCAGACCAACTGGACCCGAAACTCCGGAACAGGCAATCGCATGACCCCAAATGGTAATGGAAGAGGACAACCCCAACCGGACCATCACGGAGGTGGACCCAGATGGCCAAACGAAGGCCGAAACCGGAGGGGCACCCACCGAAAGGGACGACCAAGACGAAAGCCTGACAACCAAAATCCACAGGGCGATAGCCGGGAGAGGAATGATCCCCACGGCAGAGCTACTGGCCTTGATGAACATCGGAGATGAACTCCACACCAACGGCACGGTAAGCTCTACCCCGAGATCCTCCATGGCGGGAACCCCAAGCACCGCGCCGAGTTCAAATTTAGCCGAGATAGCCGACCAATTACAAGCGGCGGCCCTAGATTCGAACACACCGGTGGGAAAACTCACCGGAACGACAATACCCACAGATAACCCGCACGCCCCATCCATGCGAAGAAAAGAAAAGGCCCTGGGACCCCGGAGGGTGGACACACAGACTCTAGAAATGCGGGACATGCCGACCCTCAGCCCCCAGGAACTAGAAGGGGAGCGGAGACCCCCAAGCAGGCACCACGCCCCCCAGAGAGGCGCTGCTGATAACTGGGCCGAACTCCTCACTTGGGCAGAGGCCCCCTTCGCAATCAAAGGCCAAAGGGGACACGACCTCTCCCCAGAGGAAAGCCACTGCAAACCCTTCCCAGCCAAAAACCGAAGGGGACGCAGCCCCCCCTCAGAAACACGCTACCGCGAACGGGAGGGGCACGAGACCCACAAGGCACGCGTCCACGCGGGAAGGCTGGAAGCACACGCAAGGCAGAACAAAGAAAGTGAGGCCTACCACGACTCGCTGTCTGCCCAAGCCAAGCGCAGGGGATGTCCAGAGAAGGAAGCCGACCTCCACGCGGAGCCACGACCCGAGGAACCGGAGCTACGACGACGTGAACCCCCATCAGTCCAGCAAAGATGGCGGCCTCCACGCAACAGCTCCACAGGACCCTCCAACGAGGAAAGCAGCTCCAGCGACAAAAGCGACTACTCACCGACGCTCCAACCTGAAGCAGCAGGACCTCCGAGACAGAGATCCGCTCACCTCGGCAGCCAGCAAACAATGAGGTTCACGCAGGCGCAAGAGGAGCAGGAGAACTCCCTCTCTGGCGAAGAAGAGGAACTGCAGGTCAGCTCAGGTCGCTCCATGGGCAGAGGACCAGCGAACTCCCTCTACAGGCGACCAGAAAAACTGCAAATGGGACATCCAATAGCAAATATATGTGTACCCATCCCCCACTGCCAATATAAAGACAGCCCAGGGCACCAGGCCAGATCCAGCAAAGGAAGCAATGCCGGCCAGCACAGCCAACTACCTCACAGCTTCCCAATCCTTCGCATGACTGGGGAGAACCTCATGGACTGGGCACAACAATTCCAGGTAATTCTGATGAGGGAGGGGGCACTGTACCTGATCCAGGACCCACCAAGAAAGCCATGGACCCTAAAGGTGGACAGACTACACCACAGAGTGTTCTGTTTGCTTTTAAGCTCTATTGACACTTCAATGTATGGGAGTATCCCTGATGGGCTAACTGTGCATGAGGTTTGGGGAATATTGTATGAAATGTTTTATTGCAATGAAAGGACTACAACCAGCTTGCTATTGAGAGAGTTGTATGCATACAAAATGAAAGAGGGCTCAACAATGAGCGAGCACCAGATGAAACTAAACAACATGAGATCCGACCTCATAAGAAGGGGGGGAAATCGTGACGGATCAGCACCAGATTAGCATTATATACAACTCCCTCGATTCAAGCTGGGACTACTTCCTGACTCAGCTGGATAATTTGGGAAGTGACAATGCCACATTGGGGTACATCACTAAGAAACTCATAGCTGAGGATAACCTTAGGAGAAGTAGGGCCACCATACGCAGAGAGGACAAGCCACGCAAAAGAGTCAGTTTCCCTGAGCAAGCGAGCCCTAGTTTCGAGTGTCACACATGTGGACCAAGGAAACACAAACCCACACGCGATCAAACACGCCATGAAGACACTCCGAGACCCAGACGTGAGTCACAGGACGAGTACCCACGCAGACATAAGGGCGACAATGACAGGGGGGACAGACGACGAAGGTCACCTAGCCCAAAGAGAGAGCTTAAGCCACAGAAGGGGCAAGATAGACACAAACCAGATTCAGTGAACGTGGTCAAGCACAGTGAAGACACCAGCAGCCACAGGGCAGACAGGTCTTCAAATGCATACCTACAGCGGTGGCTGATCGACTCCGGGGCAACCACCCACACATCATGCCACAGGGAAATATTCAACTCATTTGAAGTAGATTCCTTCAGAATCAAAGTCGCCAACCAGGAACATGTGAGAGTAACCGGCAGGGGCGACATACTCATCCCTGGAATTGGTCAGGTCAAAGGCGTCCTTTACTCTCCTGAAATTCCATATAATGTCCTGGCTACCACCAAGCTCACAGAAGACCCCAGCCTCAGGATAGTCTTCGAAAACAAGAAGGTGTCCATCGAAAGAAGGGGAAAGCAGATTGGAAGAGTGGAGCTCATAGGCGGCCTACCATACCTCATTGCCAAGGAAGCCGAGGATGGACAGGCCACGATAGGCCTAATTGACGGCACTGACGATGAAGAGATGCAGGACTGCACCGCAGACGACCCGAGGGAACCCGAACATGAAGACCCAGAAGGGGAAAACAATGATCACAACAGTCCCACAAGAAATGAAGGGATTAGCAGCGCAGAGCATAGAACACTGAGGGTATCCATAGGGAAACAAATACATGATGAGTGTGCGCACCTGTTGCACAGAAAATTGGGACACATAGGTTTTCCGACAGTCAAGAAGATGCTAGGGTGTTCAGAAGGACTAAGGATCAAGAATTGTCAGAACTACCTGGAGTGCTCCGTGTGCAAAAGCTCCAAGGCGAAAACCGAGGCACGACCGAAGACATCCTCCAGGAAGTCAAGCCACCCTTTCGAATTGCTCCAGCTCGACCTGGTGGGGCCACTCGAGAGATCCTTGGGCCAGAAGAGATTCTTCTTGACGATAGTTGATGACTACAGCCGATACGGTTTCGTATACACCCTCAAAAGCAAGGATGAGACCTTCAGCAAGTTCAAAGAGTTCTACCAAAGGGTGCAAACTCAGAACAACACCAACATAAAGAAACTGATGATGGACAGAGGATCGGAATTCCTGTCCAAAGAGTTCGAAGACTGGATAACCGAGAAGGGGATGCTACACTACAAAACCGCACCATTCTCAGCCTTCCAGAACGGAGTCGCCGAGCGAAGGAACGGAGTGCTCCAGACCATGATCAGATGTGCAATTGAAGATGCAGGCCTAAGCTTCTCATACTGGGGGGAAGCTTTGCTGTACTCCAACTACACACTGAACAGACTATGGTCTGACGTTATCGGAAAAACGCCCTATGAAGCCATGTACAGGTGGAAGCCCAAGTTGAGCCACCTTCACATCTTCGGTGTGTTCGCAGATGTACACATACCAAAACAACTAAGGAAGAAGGGGGACAAGATAACGAAGAGGCTAAGGTTCATGGGGTACAAACCGGGCTCGAAGGCATACCGCTTCCTAGACCACAACCTGAGAATAATGATTTCCAGGTCGGCCACGTTCCATGAACACGCGAACTGGAGTAAGATACACGCAAACGAGGTACTGACAAATGAGTCAGTACAAGAAGGAACCAAAGCACCCTCATCCAACTCAAGGCCCAGCAGACCAGTGGACATGCCACCAGAGAGGGATGAGACCAGGCAGTCGCATCAAAATACCACTAGTGTTGTGGAGACTGAACCTCCAAAAACCCCAGCAGAAGTGCCCCGCAGGTCAACCAGGTCAACCAAAGGCCAAACTCCCAGAGGACTAAAGGAGTATGTGCTGGGCATAAACACCTACCCCGAGACACCAGCAAGCTTTGATGACATAGACAAACTGCCTCCCGAAGAACAGGACAAGTGGCGGGCGGCAATGGAAAGGGAGATGGAGAGCCTCAAAACCTCGGAGTGTACGCTCCTGCTGAGGTTCCTGAGGGACAGAGGACAGTGGGAACAAAGTGGGTGTTTAAAGTAAAATAGTTGGAAAATGAAGGGGTAATGTACAAAGCGCGACTAGTCACCCAAGGGTTCACCCAATGATACCCTGACAACTACGAAGACACGTACTCCCCCACGGTGAAGCCAGAAAGTGTAAAGGCCGCTTTAGTGATGGCAACCATCCTCGAGGAACAAGTGTACCAGTTTGATGTACAGACAGCATACCTCCATGCAGACCTTGACAAGGAAATATATGTCAGAGCACCACCTGGTTTTGGGCGCAACAGAGGGGAAATGTGGCTACTCAGCAAAAGCCTCTATGGCCTAAAGCAGTCCGGCAGGAGGTGGTACGAATGTCTGGCCGAGGCAATGAGGCAATTGAACTTCTTCCCAGTCGAAGACGACAAATGTGTATTTCTAAGGAAATCACCAGAGGAAGTTGAAAAGGTCCTAGTGTATGTCGACGACCTATTGTACTTTGGGAAAAGTAAGTCCAAATGCGACGAATTCGCTCATGGGCTGCAAAATGAATTCTCCCTGAAAAACTTGGGGAGAGTGAACAAATACCTAGGGGTGCAAGTCTCAAGGATACCCAATGGCTTTGGACTCTCCCAGAAGGAGAAAATAGCTGAACTCCTTGACAGATGCAACATGTCAAACGCTCACCCCTGTGGGACGCCTATGCAAACAGATTTCTTGAAAAACGCCTACAAGGAAGGGGAACCGTTCGAAGACATCAGCCTCTACAGATCCATCATTGGATCGCTGTTACACATAGCCAACTGGACCAGGCCCGACATTACGCTGGCAGTGAACCTTCTCTCACGCCATTCCAGTAACCCAAAGGCGTTTCATTGGGCGGCCATCAAGAGACTGCTGAGATACCTGAAGGGCACCATGGAGACAGAATTACTGCTCACCCCTCGAATAGACGAAGAAATCAACCTGTCATGCTACGCCGATGCTGACTGGGGTGGATGCTCAGGAACCAGAAAGAGCACATCCGGCTACATGGTGATGTTGAACGGCAGCCCAATATACTGGCGCACCGAGAAGCAGAAACTGGTTTCTACTTCCACCGCCGAGGCTGAATATGTCTGCCTGTCAAACGCTGCATGTGACCTTATCTGGATAAACGAACTTATCTCCCTTATCTGGGAAAAGCCCAAGCTCCCCATCACCATCCACGAAGATAGCCAGGCGGCCATAGAGATAGCAAAAGGTGACACTATAAACCGGAAATCTAGACATATAGATATCAAGTGCAGAAACTTGAGACAGATGATAAGAGAAGGTTTTATAGAGCTAACACATTGTGAGACAAAGGAACAGGTGGCAGACATACTGACCAAACCACTCCCCTCAGCCCAGCACGAGTACCTGTTTGGCAGTTTGTGTCTTAGAAAATGAAACGCTCAAGCATGCACTCAATGTAGTCAGCCCATATAATATTAGAAGGGGTTTTGTCAGATGTAATATCAAACTGACCTGAACTACATGTACCACAATGCCTTGCCACTGTAACCCTATTCCCTTGAACCTTATGCCTCTGACCTCATCCGACCCTATTAAAGGACCACCTCGACCTCATACCCTTCTCTTCCATCTTTGACCCTTGATACAGCCACTGACCGCCATGCGGACAGTGAGAATAAAAGACTTTAATTATAATATACTGCTTCTGGAGTTATTGGGTCGAGCCATTTGAAACACTCTTACAGTGGCGCCACCGGGAAACCACTGTTCTATGCATGCGCAAATACCGCATGCATAGAAAACCATAGGGCCATGGCCAAAATGGGGGGGGGGGGCATACTGGGCCTGGAAATTTCTGATGCTGGCCCTGCACACCCGGGGTGTGCAGGGCACACACACACAGTGGGGCTTCAATTCCCAGAAGCCTAAGTCAGTACATTGGCTGATCAGTGCTTTGGGGAGATGATTTAGGCTTCTGGGAATTGAAGTCCAAAAGCCAAAGTTTGGGAAACACTGTTTTAAACCCTGCAGTGTTTTGGGTCCATTGACAGTTTTACAAAGATGGTCACTATCACTGAATCCAGGAGACATCATGGAGGCAGGAAAGTTAGTCATGGATCATCTCCAATCTGTTCTTCCCAATGTCATGGAGCCACATTTATTTACTTTCCAGGGCCTGGCATCGGCAAAACTCAGTAAACAGTCTTATTAGAATGCATTACTCTTTGCTTGGCTGACAAAATGTGATGAGTCACCATTCCGGCAGCAAACAGCTGCGCATAAGTACGAGCCCTCTGGAGCGATGTGTCTTGGCCGGCTTCCTAGTTCTGAAAATGAAAGCAGGCTTCGCAGCAAAAGGCAGAGGTCAGCTTCTCCGAAGGTTACTTCCACACATGAGTTGGGCACCAAGCCCAAAAAACAAAGGAAAAAAATGCAGTGACTCAAACATATAGAAAGAAACACAAAAGTAGATTGAATAAATGAAGGAAGGGATTGGATCTGGGCTCTCCAATATCGACCGAGTATCATGGTTGGAATCCTAATATTTGATTACAGCTCCCAAACTCTTCAACTTGGCATGTTAATTTTTCAGTCTGTGGTTATAGCTTAATTCAAAGCCTCCTCTAAATAAATTTTCCAAGTTCTAGTTTTTTTTTTAATACTCCAAATGCAACTCCCTTTGATCTCAGTGCTGCATCCATGATTCCTTCATTCAGGAATTGCAGTAGTTGTTTGCTCTTCTCAAATCCCTGCTTTGGTCAATGGCAAAATCCTCTTCGTCAATGTTTTTATACTCAAACCAAGCACTCGTTTCTTTTTTGAAGCTGCTTAGTTTTGGGCAAATACTGTTATAAACAGCTTCCTTCTGCGTAGCTGGGCTGTTTGCGACCTTTCTTTTCACCACAGTGTAATAATAAGCCATGGTTCACAGTTGCTTCTGGTCGGCAAGCCAGCAGTTCAAGTACTGAGTGCTGTGTGATGGAGTGAGCTCCCATCTCTGTCACAGCTCCTGCCAACCTAGCAGTTTGAAAGCAAGAAATTGCAAGTAGATAAATAGGTACAACTTCAGCAGGAAAAGCAACAGTGTTCTGGCGCCTAGTTGTGCCTGCCACATGACCATGGAAACATCTCCTGTTGCAGACAGCGCTGGCTCTTTGGCTGAAGACAGAGATGAGGACCACCCTCTAGAGTTAGACTGGACCGGAGTTAGAACTCCGCAGTTTACCTTAAGAAGAGAGAAGGGAGAAATTTAAGTAAAGGACTGGAGTGAGGTGAATGAATTTCTCATGAGCTGTGAGATTGTTGTGGTGAAAACGCTGAGTGATTTATGATGCGGCCCTGGCTGGGACGACCAGGAGAGATTTAGTGCTACTGTTTGAGGTGAGCAAGAGGGCTGCGACTTGATTGAAGAAGCCTGGGACATCAGTGAACTAAATATTACTGGGGCTGGTGATGGCAATAAATTTATAATTAATAGTTAACAAGTTTGGACTATCGAGCCTTGGAAAACTGCCCAGGCCTGGAGAGGAGGAACGGATGGGGGAGACGAAGAGGCCCGCTGGCCACGCCATCGGCCGGCGTTTCCGGGCCCCGCCCTCCCCCCCCTCGCCAGGACTCAAAAGGCGAAGGGGCCTGCCGGGCGAACCACCACCGCCGCTGTTCTCGGCCCCGGCGGGGGCGAAGAGGCCCACTGGCCACGCCATCGGCCGGCGTTTCCGGGCCCCGCCCTCCCCCCCCTCGCCAGGACTCAAAAGGCGAGGGGGCCTGCCGGGCGAACCACCACCGCCGCTGCGCTCGGCCCCGGCGTGGGCGAAGAGGCCTGCTGGCCACGCCATCGGCTGGCGTTTCCGGGCCCCGCCCTCCCCCCCCTCGCCAGGACTCAAAAGGCGAGGGGGCCTGCCGGGCGAACCTAGTGGTTACTAGCTCGGCGGGGGCAAAAAGGCCCGCTGGCCACGCCATCGGCCGGCGTTTCCGGGCCCCGCCCTCCCCCCCTCGCCAGGACTCAAAAGGCGAGGGGGCCTGCTGGGCGAACCACCACCACCGCTGTGCTCGGCCCCGGCGGGGGCGAAGAGGCCCGCTGGCCACGCCATCGGCCGGCATTTCCGGGCCCCGCCCCCCCCTCGCCAGGACTCAAAAGGTGAGGGGGCCTGCCAGGCGAACCACCACCGCCGCTGTGCTCGGCCCCGGCGCTGTGCTCGGCCTCGCCTTCTGTGCCCCGGAGGGCTCAAAGGACGTTGCCCCGTGCCGCCCGAGGACCTGTCCTGCCTCTCCTCGGGTCTTGCAACACCTGGTCCCGGTGGATGGGAGGCCGGGCACCGCCGCTACGTCCCTGCCTTCCGAGCCCCGGAGGGCTTAAAGGACGCTGCCCCGCGCCGCCTGAGGACCCGTCTTACCTCTCCTCGGGACTCGCAACATCTGGTCCCGGTGGATGGGAGGCCAGGTGCCGCTGCTACGTCCATGCCCGGACGCTACTGTGGGTGGAATGTCTCACCACAGTTGAGGGCTCAACGTAGATCTGAAAGAATGCCCCACCACTTCCATCACCGCCGGAGCCGTGCGGAGGGTGGTGGGGGGAGTGAGTGGGGCGGTTTTATATGGGGGTGGAAGGGAGGGAGGGAGAGACTGCTCGGCCAGCCAGAAAGGAGAGGCAGCATTCTGTCCAAGGCAATCAGGGAGGCTCCGGAGGCCAATATAGAGGTTGTGATGGGCATGGGGCGATATAGCGGGTACCGAGGGGCGGGCCGCACTCGGGGAATGCGGGGCAGATGCTTAGTATCTGTCCCTCGTTCCAGCCCCACGGTTACACCTCTAGGTCCTAAGCAGCTGACCCAGGGTGACCCTGCCCTTAGGCTGCTGCTGATGAATGCCAGGTCGGTATGTAATAAGGGACCCCTGATACAAGACTCCATTATGGGGGAGCGGGCCGACCTGGCATGTATCACTGAGACCTGGCTGAGACCAGAGGATGGGGTTCCTCTGTCAGAAATGTGTCCAGCTGGGTTCAGTATTTGGCACCAGCCTAGGGATGAGGGTAAGGGCGGTGGCGTTGCCATCATAGCCAGGGAGTCACTGGGAGTCACCAGGGCTACCGCTCCACAAATTCTGGGTTGTGAGGCCCTGCTTCTGCGTCTGGGCTTTAAGGGTCAGTTGGGAGTCTTACTCCTGTACCTGCCCCCTTGCAGGGTAAGGGACTCCCTGCCTGAGCTCCTCGAGGCCATCTCAGCGTTGGCGTTGGAGTTCCCTAGACTGATGGTTCTGGGGGACTTCAATTTGCCTTCGCTGGGGACTGGCTCCGGGGTGGCTCAGGAGTTCATGGCTTCCATGGCAGATATGGACCTGATTCAGGTAATTCAGGGCCCGACCAGGGGCAGTGGCCACACACCAGATTTAATCTTTTTGTCGGAGCGGTGGCAGAGTGATCTGAGACTACGGAAATTAGACATAACACCTGTGCCATGGTCAGATCACTATTTGGTGGCTCTAGACTTCCTGGGTGCGACGCTTCATCGTAGGGAGGCAGGGCCTATTAGAATGGCCCGCCCCCGGCAACTGATGGATCCTGATGGATTCCAGAGGGAACTGGGGGATTTCCCTCTGGATCGGCAACACGATTCGCCCGAGGCGCTGGTTGACCTGTGGAACAGGATGACAACAGCGGCCTTGGATGAAATCGCACCACTACGGCCTCTCAGAGCTCATGGAGCTAGGTCATCTCCGTGGTTCACAGATGAACTGCGGGAGCTCAAACGGGCAAAGAGACGCCTAGAGCGCCGCTGGGTGAAGACCCAGAGAGACTCCGATTGGACACTAGCTAGAGCCGCTATTAGGGCCTATCTAGTGGCGATGGAGGTGGTGAGGCGGCAATACTTCACCACCCTTATTGCCTCCGCTGATAATCGCCCGGCCACCCTGTTCCGGGTTACCAGGTCTCTCCTTGGTAGGGGGACCCTGGTGCCTGGTTGGCAGGGGTTGGCTGAGGACTTTGCTGACCATCTAGTGGAGAAAATCGATCGGATTCGCTCTGGGTTTAATCCTGGCGTGGATGGGGAGAGTCCGGAGGGAGCTGGAGTACAGTCTTGCCATAACATCTGGGACCGGTTTGATCCAGTTGCCCCTGATGAAGTGGACAGGCTCCTTGCAGCTGTGCGCGCCACTACCTGCCCATTGGACCCCTGTCCCACCTGGTTGGTGAAAGCCTCCAAGGCGGTGACAGGTGACTGGGTTGGGGCTGTGATCAATGCATTATTGCGGGAGGGGGTGTTTCCTGCACCTTTAAAACATGCTTTGGTGCGCCCCCTCCTGAAGAAACCTTCCCTCGACGCAGCTGTCCTAACCAACTATAGGCCTGTCTCTAACCTCCCCTTTTTAGGGAAGGTGTTGGAGAAGGCAGTGGCGTGTCGGCTGCAGGGGGTGCTGGATGAAGCGGATTATCTGGACCCCTTTCAGTCAGGATTCAGGCCGGGATATGGTACCGAGACGGCATTGGTCGCACTGATGGATGATCTCTGGCGGGAGCGGGACGGTGGTCACCCATCCTTGCTCTTCTTGACCTCTCAGCGGCTTTTGATACCGTTGACCACGGTATCCTTCTGGGACGGCTCCGAGGATTGGGAATCCAGGGTAATGTGTGGTCCTGGTTTTCCTCATTTCTGAGGGGTCGTACCCAGTCGGTGTGGTTGGAGAGTGAGAGGTCCAGTCCTAGGCCCCTCAAATGGGGGGTGCCTCAGGGCTCGGTGCTCTCTCCTCTCCTATTTAACATCTACATGAAGCCGCTGGGTGAGATCATTCGTTCCCATGGGGTGCGGTACCATCAGTACGCGGATGACACTCAGTTGTACATCTCGGCCCATGGGGACCCCAGTGATGCCATCAAAGTCCTTTCCAGATGCCTGGAAGCTGTGGGGGTCTGGATGGGGGCTAACGGGCTACAACTGAATCCCAGCAAGACTGAGTGGCTATGGATAGGGGGTCCTGCGTTAACCCGGGAGCTACCATCGTTGGTTCTGGATGGGGCTATTTTGCCCCAGACAGACCCGGTGCGCAACTTGGGGGTCCTCCTGGATTCACGGCTACTGCTAGAGGAACAGGTGGCGGCTGTGACCAGGAGGGCTTTCGCCCAACTTCGGGTGATCCGCCAGTTGCGCCCACTCCTGGACCGGGACTCCTTGCTCATGGTCACTCACGCTCTGGTCACCTCCAGACTAGATTATTGCAATGCGCTCTACATGGGGCTGCCCTTGACGACCATTCGGAGGCTACAGCTGGTCCAAAATGCAGCAGCCCGGGTGGTGATGGGGTGTGGGCGTTATGCCCGTGCTTTGCCACTGCTCCGGGAGCTGCACTGGTTGCCAGTTTGTCTCCGGGTGCAATTCAAGGTGCTGGTTTTAACCTTTAAAGCCCTATATGGTAGTGGGCCGGGTTACCTAAGAGACCGCATCGCCCTGAGGACGTCTGTCCGTCCAACCAGAGCGGACCGGAGGGGCTCTCTAATTGTTCCATCAGCCAGAGGGGCTCGCCTCTCTGGCACAAGGAGGAGAGCCTTCTCCGTGTCTGCACCGGCCCTCTGGAACCTCCTGCCAACAGAGCTACGTCTCCGGACGGAATTGCTGCCTTTCAGAAAAGATCTTAAAACCTGGCTGGCGGGTCAAGTGTGGGGTGCAGGTGGAAGGGTAACCGCCATTGGGTGGTTGGTGTAGAAGAACTCTTCCCCATGGTGCCTTTGGATCCTGCAGCCCTTGTTTTTAGGGGGTGGGTAGTTTTAACTGTTTTAACTTGTGTTTTTAATTTTTATTGTGAACCGCCCTGAGTTGGCTTTGGCCGAGTGAGCGGTATATAAATGTGATAATTAAATTAAATTAAATTAAATTTCGAGCAAGGAAGACCTTTACCTTTACTAATAATAAGCCAAATATGGTAGATGATTATGCTTATGTGACCCCTTTAAATAATGCTTGAAGTCAAATAGTATCAAAGTTAATACGTTTAACGAAGGAAACTAGAATTCATATCTTTATTTAGCTTCTTGAATTGTGGACTGTCACTATTTTCTCAGCCTAACCTACCTGACAGGGAAGGAGGTATGTTGTTCTGTCCTCTTCAGAAGAAGAGTGGGAAAATAATGTAAATAAATAACTTCAATGTAGACTATGCCTCCCAAACATTTATGCCCCTAAAATAAAGATGGCATATAACCCTACTTATGGATACGGTACTTAAAAGACCCAGTAAAAATAATAACATTTTCAGAAGTTGAAAGTTTAGGGCAAGGTTTAAAGCCTTGAAAATTAGTTCTTAAGACACAGAGTATGGGAAAACTGGATGGCCATATTGGGGATTCTAGGGGCTATAATACAACACAATACTTCCATGCTTTGAGAAGCCAAATAGGTAGAATTAAAGTTGATCAACTGGTCTACCCAGTGCTAAAGAGTTGGCACGTTTTAACATTAGAGAATGTTGTTACCATATTGCTACTCTAAGGTGGGGTGGGGTGGGGACTCAATTCAAAGCCCTGGCTAGCTATGAAGCTCAGGGAAAATACCTTTGGAAAGTAACTCTCTCTCTCTCAGCTGGCCACCTTTGCCGGGTTTTGTAGTTATAAAAGTATGAAAAAGGAGTATGTGTGCCACCTTGAAATATTGGCTGAAATCCTGTTACCACTGCGTTGTGGCAGTGATTTTCAGAACTTATGGCTTTCAGGGACTTCGACATGACGAATAGGGAGAAGAATATCCCAAAACAGGATTTTCTGATTTCTAAAAATCAGTGGCTGATTATGTCAACAGATGTCTGTATTGTAAAGTTGTGCAACATGACTTCAGCCATTGTCATAAATAAACTAATTATATAAGTAACAAGCAAAGAAATACTGTATAAGACAAAAATATCAATTGGCCAACTAATTTGACACAGCTCAGTATTTATTTCACAGTAAGAAATAGGCTCTTATGAAACATTTGGTTTGATTAGCTTAATTAAGGAATGCCTGTATAGCCAATGTAAACTTTTTTCATTAATCAAGTAAATGTCAGCATTCTAATCTATACCAATAAAACAGAGGTGTGGGTTCTGTGTCCGGGAAAGGCTCCTGCACCCTTTGACCAATCTGCCCACAACTTGGCACACACCTAACTTGGGCATCGCAAGTGGGCCCTGTTGGGGTCCAGACCATCCTAGAGAGCCCTGCACCCCACGAACAGCAAACAATGAAAAAACTACACCTCCCAGAGTGCACTATGCAACACCCCTGGGCCAGTCGGGG